>CM073557.1:6003750-6707500 GCA_037074615.1 Leucaena leucocephala | reverse complement strand
TGAGTCTCCCAATAGAAATTTTTTACATATGTCAAGGTTCAAACTTGAGACATTACTTAAATGATATCGAACCGCTTAACACTCGAACTAACTCCCGTTGGTACATCCAATACTTTTTTTTTGGTACAACAATTTTTGGAAAGGGGTTGGGCTCACCCACTATCCAAGGGCAGGGCGAAGTCTCCCTTCCTCTTAGGCAATACCAATGTCGGGCAGGGCGAGCCGTCTATTACCCTCAGGCGTAAACCTAAACACCCAAGAGGTAGGATGCCTCCCCAAGCGCCGCGACTGGAACCACAATAAAGTGGTACTCCCTAGGGTTCGAACACACTCTAAATGGTAGTATGTCTCACCCCTTTGTCAGTTGAACCTACGGACGATGGGTTGGTACATCCAATACTTACATTTAACATGTGCCCAAAAACCTTCAGTAGAATTGAAGTCCAATAGCTACACTGGAGGCCCAAGAGGCCCAAGTGCCGAAGGAAGATGATAAAGTTGAAAGAGGGTCTTCTTTTTCCACAGACGACAACATTTTTATCCGCATCTAATCATGGCGACCTTCTTTATTGGCTTTCATTTTCTTTGTAAGCAGCTGAACAACAAAGAACGAGCTTAACTATAAAAGTTAACGTGTACTTATGGATAATTTTGAAAAATTATATTTTTTTTATATTTAACTACTTTATTAGTTAATAATATGTACTTATAAAAATGATTGGAGTATTTCTCATATAATTTATATTAATGATGTTATTGTTTAAAAGAAATCAATTTTAAATACTTGTCATGTCTAAAATTATATTTATTAGGAAAAAAAAATATCACCATGTCAAGTGTGCGCGTATATTGAACAAATTATATAAAAGGCTCAGAATTTTTGTTTTTCAAAATCAACTTTAGATACTTATCTTGATTGAAGTTTAATTTTTGTCATTTATAACTTATAAAATTCATTAAATTCCTTGAAGTGAAATAATTAAATCAGTTACTGAATTTAACATTTCTTTTGTCTTTCTAATCTTATAAACGTTTTATTTTTTATTCGTTGAGGCAAAAGTAGGTCATGTTATTAATGAAAATATGTTTTATGTTACTATATATACTTCTAGAAAAAAGAAATACAACATCAGTGAAAAGTGATTAATGCCAAAGCTTTAATAGCTCGATGACACCAAAATACCTTAAGAATTCAGCTACGAATTCAAATCTTGGATATATTACCTATTATCTTTAGGTTTAATAATGAAGAGTAAAACATACGATAATTTAAAATGCGTTCAATCCTTAAAAAATACTATTTTGTTATAGTTTCAATCGAGACGTTTAAAAAATATCATAATTCATAGGTGCCTCAATTTACGCATGATAGGAATAAATAACTCGTTTTACTGGATATTGATATAATTTAAGAGAAAATAAGACTTCTCTTTACTCTTGGATTATAAATTAGGCCAACTTCTTTCTATGGATATATTATGGAGCTTTTGCGCGAATAATATTAAAAATAATTCTAGAAATGGTGGAATAATGACTTTGGATTTGTTTTACCTACAGATGAACAAATAATTTAATTTAAAATATTTGTGGTTCATTAAAATAAATTAAATGGAACAGGTATATTTTTCCCAATAAAATGAGCACACATCTTTGTTAATGGACAAAAATTATTTACATTAAAGGCAACAAAATCACTATCAATAATAGCCCACATGAGTATTACAAGTAAGATAATTCAAATAAAAAGGAATAATAATAATAATAATATAGATTTCCATTACACATGATAGCCAAAAAAACGAAGCGAAGAAAGTCAAATCCATGGTTAATCAGCTTTGCTTTGTTCCACCTTCTCTCTCTCTGTCTCTCCCCATCGAGGCATATAAGATAAATTTCATTTAGATTAGTTTCCTCTCCTCTTTCACTCTGCATTTCAATTTCAATAAAAAACAATTTTGAAATATATCTAAATATCTGTTAATTAATTAATTAATTAATGAGAATGAGCAATGAAATTACCTTGATACAAAATCTCTGGCTAGAGCTTGAAGATCCCCATCGTGTTGAAGATCACAAGGGTTGAGGAAAGTTGAGAACTGATAAAGTGAATTAGTTGGATCGAAGGGAAACTCATTGTTCGAAGAGGTCTCCGGCTGAGGAAGAGTTGCCACCGCCGCCATCGTCGGGAGACACTGCACCGTCGAAAGACGAGCTTGCACATAAGCTAACTCAGCCTGCAAGTTCATCACCTGCCACCCAAACAATACTCGAATTTAGATTAGTTTTTCACTCATAAAATAACAAAGAATTCTAGTTTAATATTTTTAATATTTACTTCTACAAATATGTATGTAATGCACATTTTTTTTAACAGCTTTAACGTAAAAAAAAATTATCACTGTTTAATAAATATTATTTTTAGATAAAAAGATTAAAATGCCATTGTGCTCACTAATCAAATTATCTTTTATCAATGGGGAATCTCTAATGGGCTTCCGAGCTCATTAATTAAAAGAAGAAACAGATTCTCACTTATCCTACAATATGGTTAAAATCTTGTTTTAACTTAAATTTATGGTTCTCAAGTTGGTAGGATAAGATAACGTACTACTAATGATTTCTTTTTCCTTTTCTTTTTTTTCTTTTTCCCACTTTACACATAAAATACTTATTAAAATATAGTACAAAATTATACACTCAGTCTAGATATTGAAAATGGAATTGGGCAAGAATGATTGGATTGTCAATATTAAATTAAAATAAATTCAATTATGACTAAAATAATATAATTTAATTAAAATAAAAAAATATTCCTATATAACTCTAAAAAGACTAGTATTTAAATAAAAATGCATTAATTCACACTTAATCTTATTAAATAGAGTTACTAAAACATATATATGATATATAGACTAATATTTTTTTATTTATTTAAAATGACTTCATTTCAAGCAGGATAAAGAGAGAGAAAATTATAAAATTTAATGAGATTGACTTGTCTAAGATCAATCAAGGGATTAGTTCATCGGCTTATGACAAACCAAACTAGGTTAAATTTTCATAACATATGTTCACATTTATTCCCAACAATATTTAAATATAATTTGATGGATCTTACTAGATTCGATGTATATAAGTTTTAATGATTTATTAATTTTGAGGAGTTCAAGTTATTCAAAACCATGACTCACCTGATATATATTAACTTAGTTTCCTAATCACAGAGTAGATTATGGAATTATACCGAATTAAAGCTAAGGAATCCATTGGTGCATATCTGACCAATTATATGGTCCCAAGATTGAAGATAATACTCCCATAGTGCACCGTGCAACTTTTAAATTGCTATATATTATTCTCCATAGCTGAGCTTGCCAGCAGCTTTGGACTCAATTATTGCACTTTAGAATGTACTCTATTCTATAGCATAGATTATGCTTTAAAGCATGTCCAAAGATAAGCTCAAGCTTCTTCTATTGGAATCAAACACAAGATTATTTTTTTCACATCAAACTTTATCCACTACTCCCTCCCGTCTCATATATAAAAGCTAAATAAAAATTTTATTTTAATTTTAAATATAAAAACTTAATTTATTATCTTCTAAAATTATAATTCTCATCAAAATATTCTTATCTAATTACATATATTAAGTTAGTTTAAATATACATAATTAAAAAGATATTTTAAAAAAATTAACACATAATTATTATAAATAATTATTTTAACTGACTTTTTTAATATATTTAAATTAATTAAATAGATATTATATTAAAAATAGAAGTTAACATATATGCAAATCCACCAATAAGCTTCAAGCTTATTCATCTAAGGCAAAATTATTCTTATATATACTATACCTCATGCATTTCTTTATTCACTACTCCATAAAAAGAAACAAGTTTTTGTTTTGTTTTTTCACCTACTATTTTCTTTGGAAGAAATTACAGCTGGAAAGATAAATTATAGGTTTATTTAAAATAGGGGTAGTTACGGCATTGCGTACCACAAGATTTCTGGCAATATTGTCAAATGCAAATAAAGAAATAACATAAATAATGTTATCAGAAGAAGCACAAACAATAGATAGCGACCTAATATTTTGATGATTAATTAATTAAATAATAAGTTTACTGTATATTTGTGCATATATATATATATATATATATAAGTGTTGAGGAAAGTCAAAATTACGAATTACAAATTACAAATTACAAATTACAAATATTAAAATATTTCTCGAGCAACTAATTAAGTTGCTTGGTAGTTCCGGCAAGCAAACCTCTATAGTCAGACTCAGACAACCATTTAGCATATGCCCCTTATCTCTCATAAAAATTTTAAATTACATTATTAAATAATTGAAGATAACTAACATGAATTTTTCAAATATTTATCTGTCGAAAGCCTTTTTTTTTTTTGACACATCGATTTCAGTTACCCTATGTTTTTAGCAAATCTAGTTTCTAATTTCTACTAATAAATTAATAAATTTTTGGTGTAGACTTTAGTTATATTAAATAATAAAATAGCTTCATTTTCAGCAGTTTTAAATTTTGGAAAATCCTCCACATGGACTTAGGGACGTAAAAATAATCACTTGTTTGACTTAATTATTTTTATTGACTATCAATAAACAAACTATAATAAAATGAAAAGGAGAAATTATATCTAACAAAAAATGATAATTTTGAAATCATATTTATAAGAAAAAATTGGAGAAAAGTCACCAATTAGAAATTTAATAAAATTTCTATAATATTAGTATTTCATGTGTATAAAAATGTATCTACTTATTCTAATTAATAAAATTTTTAACAAGGGTTTTCCCCCAATTCTCCTATTTATATAATCAACTACTCAAAATTATAATATCTAAAGAATTGCGTTGTTATCAATTTATCAATATAATATCAACTATTTACAAAAACCGCACAACACAATCTCCTAACTTGTATATGATAATAATGCAAGGGAGAAAATAATTTTATTTAAACAATAATAAATATTAGAAATTTTGGAGTTTTTTGAATTCTTGCGAAAATTTACAAATTTAAGATTTCTTACATAAATAGATAATGAAGGGAAGTGTTAAATAATGCCATAAAAAGGAGAGTTTTTGAAGCCTAGGAATTACGAAACCTAGGGATTGATAGATATATAGAGAAGTGGCAGCTTTCTTAGAGAAGGGTGACAAATATTGTCAAACCAAACAGTAATACATAAATAAATGTCGTGCATCATGTGAAAACGTTGACCAACTATTAGGACTCTCCTGCACTTTCTCTTTTCAATTGTCTCAAAACTTGAGCTTTACTTTCACACACTTCCTTCTAGGTTTTCATCATATATTCTTATAGACAAAATTTCTTAAATCATTGTGCCAAAATCATCACATAAGATTAATGGTTAATATATTTAGAATTAAATGATGAGATGAAACAAAATATGTGATGCATTGCCATTTATGTGCCTATTTGGTAATTAGGGATATATGATTTTAAAAAATAATTTAATTTTAATTTTAATTTATTTTTTTAAAAAAATAAATAATTATATTTATTTAAAATAACTCTTAAACTAATTTATATTTTAAAATTAAAATTTTGAATAAACTACTTAAATTAATTTCTAGAATAATAAAAAATTGATGGACAATACAAAAATTTAATTATTATTTTATTTTTATTTTTTTACCTCTCTTCCTCCCTATTTTTTTTAATAAAATTATAAATCATACTAATTTTAATAAATTATAGTAATAATTATTTAAACACTCATTTATTTAAAATTATTTTTTTATACTCTTTTTTAATTTTTTTTTCAAAAATCTTTTTTTAAAAATTATTTAAAAACCCTTTTCTTTCCTAATATTTTTTTAAACTCTTATCCAAATAAATCTTATATATTAATAGATAAGGGGAAGATTATAAAAAACTTAACCTAAATTTTGTCTTTATTATCATGGTTTCTTCATTCATTTTAGTTACATACAGATACATACAGTTTCACCACTTCTTAATTAATTAAACCATAAAAGTCGGATAATGCAATGGTAATCCCTCAGAGAATGACCAGCCAAAAGTATTTACTGTAGAAGCTAATAAATGAAGAGAAGATTTTTGCAAGCTCAATTTTTCTTAGTTATATTATATACCCAAAAAAAGATATCAACAGAGAGAGAGAGAGAGAGTCCAAATGAATTTCTTCAAATGATGGTCATATTATTAGCTATAAGAAGCTAGGCTGTTAAGAATTAAGACGCAGCAAAACCCAGTAATATGAATGGCCAAAGCAGGAGAAAACAAGCCCCTTTAATTTAATTTATGCTTAATTAACTAACAAGTGATGATCAAAGCCAAGCCAAGCAAGAATAAGACAGAGAGAGAGAGATTTTAAGCAATAATTATAGTGAAATGAAGTACCTCATTAGTGTAAAAAATTAAGGTGGTACCTGTTGTTGAAGGGTGAAGATATGGGCCACGCAGCCATACACGGGATCTCGAGCCCTAGAGAGAGCCTCGTAGGAGAGAGTGAGGACGGCGTCGAGACGGTGGTGAGGAGGGATTCTCAGCAGAAGCTTGGCGGCGTTGCTGGCTCCGAACACCTTGTGCACCGCCGCGAAGTGAGCCGTGCCTTGATCGGAGTCGAAGTAGGGTGCAAATACACATCCCTTCACGCACTTTCTTCTCAGGAACTTGCACGCCCCACAAGGTCTCTGACCATCACGATCACCGTCCCTACCACCACAATAACCATTGTTATCATTCTTAATACACCCACAATCCATTATCTCTCTCCCCCCTGCAACAGATCAATAAGAGGTTGGTGATTGGCTTTTTGAACTTTTCCTTGAACTGGGATTCAAGTAAGCTTTTCTTTGTTTTTTGGTTGTGGGTACTAAGAGATGAAGCTGAGCTGATATGTCGTTTCTATATATATAGCAGGGCTTTTGTTGGGAAGCGATGCAAGGGAAATTTCTTTTCATACGTAATATCTACATTTGTTTTATCTCGTGACGTATTGTTTGATAGTTATGATGCTTTAAATAGAGTTTATTCAAAGATCTTTGTTTCCAGAGAACTGGGTCCAAATTTAATAAAAACGAGGATACAGATTTGGTAGGAATTTTATTTCGTTTCCTACAACTCCATATGCCTTTTTTTTCTTTATAAATAATTAGCATTTTTTGAAGTTACGTTTATAATATAAATAATATAATTTGTTATAGCTTTTATGTAGTTTATATATATACATAATACCTAATAATATTTGGTATAATGGTAGACCAGTTAATATAAAGTAAAAAAATTAAGTCTGAATCTCACTTTGTTTAAAAAAAACCTCTTAGAAAGAGATCAAATTTAATCATAAAATCTCAATTTAAATTAATTCACAGAACAATTATTCAAAAATTATAAAAAAAATATATATATATATAGATAATAATTAGATACTTCATATGTAATTCAATAAATCATCATGTGAGTTTATGTTCCTATTTAAAATTAACATAATATATACAAAATTGATAATTGGCATGTAGTTTTGTCTCTTTTGATAGGCTTTTGGTGGTGGGTCATGAGGTATGAGATGGACAGCCAAGTTATGTAGCGAAAAGAAATTGAATTGAGACTCATGAGCAGCACACAGGAACGGGAGGGAGGTTTCAAAGTTTCAGACTTTAAAGCCACGCAAGCCAAAAAAACAAGAAGAATAGTAGTAAGTAAAACACAGAAGGAAAAGAAAGAGAAAGAAGGTTGCGTGAAGCAAACACAGAGAGAAAAATGGAGACCACGTGCGAGACCACATCCCTATACTCCACGTGGGACACTACAAAAGACATTGAGTCCTATTCTGATTCTATTGTTGTTCCTGAGATATGACACTCAGCCACTCTACTATTATGCTGTGTTTCTTTCACTGTGATCTGCAGATTTTTCTACTGTTTATTACCTATGTCTTCTTCTTTAAGGTACGTTCTTTGCAGGTCTGCTTGACCTCCCTCTGTCTTCGACACTCTTCAAACTTTATGAGCTCCACACAGAATTATTGATTCTTCTTGTTTTTTTTTCGGTGACAAGGAAATGGTAGACATTCGAGGCTTTTCGTGCATCTAGCACAGCACCCTCAAATATTTTCTGGATCCATTAGCGTTATGGAATATTGTTGTCTCGTAAAATATTTTTTTAATCATGGCTAATGTTTTAAAATGCTTTTTAGTGCATCAAGTATTAAAAAGTATTTTAAAATATTAAATGCATCTAAAAAATATTTAAGGTACTAAATATATTATAAAAAAATTTAAAATATTAAATATAACTTAACAATATATATAAGTGAAAAGTGAAAGTGGAGAAACGGATATTTAGTATGATAAAAATTATTTTCAATTTTATTTTTAATATTTTAGATTATTTTAATTTTATTAAAAAAATTGAGAATTAAAATAATAGAAATAAAAATGATTTTTTTAGACTATTTTATCATAATTATAAAAATTTTAAATAACTTTAATATTTTTTAAATTATAAAAAAATATTTTAAATTATTTTATTCTAAATTATAAAAAATATATATATTAATTTTATATTTATTTATATCCTATTAAATAAATTTTTAAAATTTATTTCTATTTTTGTTTACTTTTCCACTTTTAATTTTACTTTGATTAAGATTTTTCTATCCTATCAAACGTACCATAAAGATAACCGGAATAGCTTTGCTTTTTTTACTTCCAAATGTCAATCTCCTAGAAATTTCTGCAAACTCGCCTAGAAGAATAACAAAAGGTGAAAGTACGTGTCTATGAATAATGAATAATCGTGTTGATGAGTTGGTTAATTTTTTCCATAAGCATTAGCTTACTTAAATACATGTCTCTAAGTAATTATTGACCAATCCTAATGCTACGTGCTGCTATTCTTAACGTATATTTGCGTCAAGAGTTGTAAAAAAATCTTATTTCCAACAGGTTTCTAAACGTAACTTCACCCTACCTGCATCGAGGATTAAGCATATTTCCATATTTCAATTTTTTGTCCGTTTTCATTTTCTCTTTGTTTTATTTAATACTCTCTCCCCTCTTATTTTAACCACTCATACATGTTTCATAGTATAATACTTCTCTTATCCTATTTATAAATAGAATTTATTTTGATTTTATTTATAAAATAGATTAAAAAATTTATATAAATATATAATTTTATCTTTCATTTATTATTATATTGACTTTATTTTTATAGAGTATAATATATATTAAATATAGGTAAAATTAAAATTTATTAAATTTTATGATATAGTTAATGAGTTTTAAAGTATTTTTTATCTGTGTAAAATATTTTAAAAATAACTTATAAATATGATCAGATGAGTATATTTTTATTTAAAATAAATATTAAGTTTTTTCACTTAGTGCCCCTAACTAATTATAAAACTTTCTAAATTAATTAAACTCCTCTAACTAATGACTTTAATGAAGGTAATATTTTGTTGTTTTATAAAAAAAATAACTAATTTTAACTAACTAGTAATATTTTGTTATTTTATACAAACATAATTAATTGTAACTAATTTTATTAATTTATGTAAAAATTTTATTAGAGGTTTATAATAAACCAGGAACTATCGTGACACAATTTCGTAAACAACAAACAGGAGGGTTCTTTTATTAATTTACCATATCTCATTTTGTCTGCTTAATTTTAAAAGTTTATTAAAACAGATGTAATTAATTAAATACTCCTTTTTTTAAAAGAAACAGTAGCTTTGGGATTTTGGCTTTGTTTTCAAACAATTATCGCTTTTTAATTTCATTATGGCATTAATTATGTGGTTGACCAGCTAGTTTACCCTTCAATAATAAAAATAATAATTAATGAAAAGTATTTCTCTAGAAGTAAAAAAAACAGAGAATATTTTATTAGAAATTACATCTGGTTAAAATATAATTATTTATTAATTCTCTTAATCAGAGCATGCATTACTCAAAAGTGACTCTTCAGAGCCAAGTTTAAAGGTAAATTGATAGAAACATGTTAAGTTTTGGGTTGGGCTCTAAAATTTTGGGGCCTTCTCTTAATTAATATATAAAATTGGGTCCAACCCAAATACAATTAGCTCGTATAAGTTATTAATCATCTAAGACCAAAGAAATTTAGTACAGATAATAAAAAATATATTCGTATCCTATAAAGATATGAGTTTGATTCTCACTGTCTTTGTGAGGATTTATTTGATAGGAGATCTAGTAAATCTCTTATAAGTATTCTCTAAGTCTTGAAGCTATACTTTGACCCTATTTTTTTTATAAAAAGCAGTATATTAGTCTAATTAATGATAGGTAGGGTAGCTAAGTTGATCTAACTACTAGATATATAGCTGAAAAATAAAAGGCTTTATATTGTTTGTTCACACTTGCTAATAGGGATGGGCATAGGATAGGATGGGACAACCCTATCCGGGTCCTCTCCTGATAAAGGACCCGTCCTGTCTCGAATAGGACCAGGACGGCTCATGACGGGTTTAGAAATTTTTTAACCCTATTTAAAAAAATCAACTATTAGATATTTTATGTATATAATATCTATTAGTAACATATAATTAAAACACAAAAAATAATAGGAGAAATTAAATTCTCTTTATTACGATTATTAACTTAAAACAATAGATATTATTAATTATACTATAAATACTATTACTTTTTCAATTTTTTCATTTTATCAACTGAAGTTATTGATTCATCTATAAATAAACAAATACATGTAAGGAAGAGAAAAATATAATTATATAATAAATATTATTATCTATAAATATAAATGAATAATATGATATAACCAATACTATTATCTATTTTTATTTTTTATAAAAAATAAATAAAATAAAAATATTTTTTTATTTTTTTAAAAAATATTCAGGATGAGACAAGAATTCTGAGGGTCAGATCGAGACCTGACCTTTGTCCCGTCTCGGAATATCCTGTCCTAACCCTTTATGGAATAGGACGGATATGTCCTAAATTACTCAGGACTGGGTCAAGATAACCTAAGACGGGACAATTTGAAAACCCCTACTTGCTAAAACTAATTCTTTGCACTACATAGAATTTAGAAAATAGTAATCCTCTTTATGGATATAAATAATGTGATTTGTTAGCAATTTTATATTATATATAGATATATAAAATATTTACAAAGACGACGTGCTTTTAGATATACACAAACACAATTTTCCAAATAAATAAGAAAAAAAATACAATGTTTTAATCGTTATATTATTATAATTTAATCGTTATTTGAAGTTAAAGTGATAAATATCTCATTGTTGTAAATATGGAAGGCTAACTAATAGTTGTAAATATATTTTTTAAATATAAGGGATTAAAATAAAATTTGATATAAATATAAATGAGTAAACATATATTTTTAGCATAAGATGTAACATGATATTTTGAAATTGAAATATAGGAGTTTAACAAGTATATTATGAAAAAAATGGTTTTTGTATAACTTTTAAAAAAAATTTATAAAAAAAATTATTATGAATAAATGTGTATTTGGATAGTTATTATTAGAAAAAAATTTATAATTAAAAAATTAACAAAAAGGTATAATAAACAAACAAGAGGGTTGAGAAAAGATGAGAGATAGTGGAGATGAGCGATGAGAGAGGAGATAGGGTATATGAGAGAGAATGTAAGAAAAATTAAAGAAAAAATAGTAATTGAGTTGTCTATAAACTCTTTTATTGTTCTATATACTATTATGAGTAACTTATCCAAAATTTTAATTTTAAACTATGTTTTTGTCTAAAAATCCTTTTAGATAAATATAGGTATTTGTATTGAATTTTTTTTAAATAAAAATTTTAGCCAAAAAGCTCTTTTAAAATATTGGTTTTATATTGTATTGATAGCTAGATATATATATTTTAAAAAAGAGAGTTAAAATATGAGAGATATAATTGAAGGAACATTATTTAAGATTAAAATAGATTGTTATTTCAACATTCACATGCTTCCTTGTATTAAAAAAATGTAGGTACCATAATTGGGATTCAAAAAATGTAGGTATAATTTCTTTACAAAAAAAATATTTTTTTTAAATTTTTGAAAGGTATGAAAATGATGTATAACTATTTTGAAATGGGAATGATTGTAGCAGTGTCTAATCTATGAGCTCTTTTTAGGCAGTATGACACAGTGCCTAGTCCATGAACTTCGACTCAAATCAAATCTATCCCTTGAAAATTGAAATGAATGCCTCGCTTTTCACCGCAGGCAAATGGATTTTAAATCAATAGGATAACTTTAAAGCTTTTTTTTTTAAAAAAAATATTTTTTGGGAGAAAAATAGTTTAAAATTTTTGTGAAGATTGTGTTTATTTTTTTAATATTTATTAAATACTATCAAAATGCAATGAATTTATATTTTATATTGATATTAAATTTTAATATTGATAATAGCTCCATGTCCAATAACATTTTACATGGTATTTTATACTATATATAATGATTACATATAGTCAAAATATTTTTTAAAAAAAAAAGTGAGATTAATTCACCTGCTACTTTCTTATTCTGTATGATAATCATATATATATACATATAGTATTAAAAATTATTTCATATCAAGCGCAGCAATTTATGACTTTCTATGATGAGCTTTATTAATTAAATATGGATGGGAAATTAATTAAATATGATTCCCTGGTTTCAGTTAGACTCAAGAAGCGCCATCGCTTAAGTTAAACTTAAAAGGAACTGTCAAGTCACTCTTCCTAGCCTCCTCCCCGGTTCTTGTCTTGCTTTTTCTGATTTGTCTAGGCCTTGATTTCATTTTCAACATTTTTTATGTAATTAGTACGGTAAATATATATATATATATATTTAAATTTTATTTTATTTAAGCTAAATCACATTATTCTCATATACCACATTTTCTAAATATTGATATTTAATATTAATGATTAATCTGGCTTTGAGTTGCATCAAATACTAAATAAGTGAAATTTTTCTTAGACTAATCCTTTTATCTACAGTTTTTAAGGTATTTTTTTTTTTACAGTAGGAGTATTCAATGATCAGTTTGATTTGGTTGTAAAACACTAAAAACCAAATTAACCCAAATATAATAATAAAAAATAAAAAAATACATATTTAAACATCTAACTTTATATAATATTTCAGTTTAATTCTTAATATTTAAATGTATTTTTCTGTTATTTAACCTTAATACTACATTTTTATCTCAAATGGTAATTTTTTATAACAATTATTTTTATTTTGAATATGTCAACTTTTAATATTTTATCAACATTTAAAATTCTTTACAATTATAGAAATTGTAGCCGATGAGGACCTTGATTATAATTGAAACTTGTAAAAAAAAGTATTTTTTAAGTTAAAAGTTGAAAACCCTTGACAGTAACTTTCCCATTTAATTAAGCAAAGATGAATGTCATGTGATCTATCTTAGATCTTAGTCTGCTTTCTTTGTAAATAATATAGAAACTGATAAACAAAAAGTGACAAAGAAAGATCTTAACCTTACACAAAATATTGGCTCTTGCACACAAATAGAGAACCATATATATATATATATATATATATATATATATATATCACAACAAACACAGAAAAACAAATAAACACAAAAAAAAAGAAAATAATAATAATTGAGGAAGCTAGCTAATAGCTAGCCCTAAAACACCACGAGATTTTCTAGATACTTTGACTATATGAAATTAAATCTTCCAAAATATTCCAAAAGCGATCGAATTAAAAGTCATTCTTTGGTGTGATGATTGAGATCTAAACTTTTGGGTTTGACTCATTTAATCCCAATTCTTTTTGAAATATGATATCTTTTTTTTTTTTTATTGTTCTTAAGCAGCTAATTTGCCGCATGTTCAGGTGACATCCTCAAGCATGAAACACCCTTATTCAATCCGAAAATCCGGCAAGTAATTAATCATAATTAGATTCACAATTAATTATTAATTTATTTAATCATATCCCAATGCCCTAGGTTTTGACCGCACGGGTGGATCCATTCCATACGTGGATGGGCTCCTAATTAATTAGAATAAATTATCATTTCCAAATTAATTAAATTGTTGCTGTCACAAAAAGCTTAGGCATGCATGCCTAGCTACTTAGAGGACACTGAATATAGAGACAAGTTAGGGATTAATTCAAAAGGATTACAATTTGTGTTAAGTAAATGTGTCTCTTTGTATATATTATTATCATCATTCATGAGCTGCAACTCTCCCACAAGTGGGCCTTTTCTTTTTCTTTTTCTTTTTTTTCAAATATTTTTGGGGACAACGTTGCTTCAACCACCTACATGAAAAAGACTTTAGATAATTAATATAGAAAACTTGCTTTATATGTTGAAATATTAAATAATATATTAGTTAACATAATTAGGGGGCAACTGTTAAGTATAAGTACTTACAAGAATGAGTTTAGTGTCTGGATGAAAGTTGGCATATCTCTTAATTAGAGGGATGGTGACAAGGGCACATAGTGGTAATATTTACACAATTTCTTATATATATATATATATATATATATATATATATATATATATATATGCTTTGCCCGTGGGTCCTGTTGTTAGACGAAATTAAAAAGAAAACAAAATTGACTTATATTGTTCATATATAACTTATGTATGAATAACAAAGTTTAATATAAATTTATGTTATATATATATAAATTATGGAGTTAATCACAATGGGTAAATCCTATTGAGTTTGAATGTTGAGGTTAATTATCAAAATTGTGGGTTCAAATTTTGCAATAACAAGTATGATTTTGGAGAATTGATATTACATTTAAATTCTTGCTTCAAATATATTGACCCGTTGTTCAACTTTTGTATTGACTCTTCAAGACAAGATTCGAAGTTACTATGAGGAAGAAATTTGAAGAAATTCATTGCATGCCTTACCTAGTTGTTTGATGAGGTTATTAGTGCCAACTGAGTTTGTAAAGTTTTGATTTGTTAATTATTTAATATTGTTGTTTAAATTATTTATTATTCTTATGGTGGAGCTCTTCTTTTATAATCAAAAGTTTAAATAAGTGGGTCTTCAGGGATGCACTATGACTATAATATACTTTTATGTTTAAAAAATATTTATAAATTGTATATCAATAATATTCTTATATCAGTAATAAAATTTAAATTTATGATCTTATAAATTATGAATAAACTCCTAATCATATAAAGAAAAAGGGACTGGATTAATCAATGAATGAATGATAATAATAAATTACATGAGGGGAGATCTAGGATATAAAATAATAACCCCAAACTTATCTTAGAGACTAATTATCCAAATAAAGAAAACAATTTTGGCATGCTATCCTTCGACGGATATAATTTTATAGTATGATATGTTTTCAAAGAATAATTTGAATGTTGAATTTCCGATTTATATATATTGGAATCACTTTTATAAAGTGCAAGAAGTATTTTTTATATATAAAAAATCTTAGAAAGGGATTAAACTCACCCATAATATAAAAGTATGGCGAAATCTCTATTTTTACTAGGCGATACCAATGTCAGGTAAGGTAAGCTATATATTACCCTTAGATATAAATTTAAACATTTATAAATTAAGATATCTCTCCAAACATCGCGACTGAAACTATAACAAAGTGGTACTTTCTAGATATTGAATACACTTTAAATAATCGTTTATCTCATCCATTTTTCAGTTAAACATACGGATAATGGGTATATATAATATTATATTAGACCTTATGCTAGCTATCAAACTTTGATCTCTTATATTGGTTGGTTTATTGCCATTGTGTCTCTATATTAAAATAAAAAAGAATAATTTTGATTACACAATTTTTGTCTAACAAAAGTACTTAAAATGAAATTAGTTGATAGTATTAAGTACTCCCTCTAGCTCTAAATATAATTAAGAGCTAGATATTGAGTATATCTTAATTTTAAATATAAGATATCAATTTATTATATTTCATAAAATTATATTTTTTTTTAAATTATCCCCATATGATTGTAAATATTAAAGATATTCCCATTAAGGGTGATTCGAAATCACATGATCAAAATGGTATTTTAGATAAACTAATAAATAATTATTACAAATAACTAGCTTAACTAATATTATTAATCTATTTAAATTAATTAAATATATCTTATATTAAGGATAAAAACTAATAATAAATAATTGTTAAAGTTATATTATATTTAATGGGAGAATGACATTATTTGCATCCCTTGTAAAGAAATTATCTACACTTTTATAACTTCAATATATGACTCTTTTGAGATTAATAGCTATAATATGATATATTAACAACCTTTTTTTTTTTTGTATGGAGTGGGGATCGAAGCGTTAATAATCTTTTTAATAAAGGATTCAAGTGCATGTTTGTTTCAAAGAATCATAGAGAATATAGTGAAATGTAATTATAGGAAATGTAATGCAATAAAATGATGATTACAAAACATTTATTTGACATGCGAATAAGGAATAATGGAATAAAATTTATATTTATAAAAAAATAAATGACAATAATATTTTTAATTATATTAAGACAAAAATGGAGAGTATATAAATGTTAATTTATGGAGAGTAAATAGATGCACATATATTAATCCATATAAGTTTGAATTCGAATTACACCGATAAAATTACGTAACAATAATTAACTAATGTGTTATAAATAGAATTATATTATATTATTTTACTTTGCTAACTGAACATACACTTGAATCAGCATAATGCATTGGAATTATAGAATTGATCCATGCAATGGGACCAAATAAACCATAAATGTTAGTCTCTCTAATTCTTAATATAATAATAAATTAATTTTTTTATAGATTAAATAAACTATATAAATAAATTAATTATAATTAAATATAATTTTTTAAAATAAATTCATATTATATACTTTTTAATCTATTTAAATTAATTAAATAGCTCTTATATTAATTATAATTAAAAAAATTATTTATTTTTAATTTATTTTAAAAAAATTAATTAACTTTATGTGCCTATTTGAGAAATCCTAAAATTAAAGTTTTAAAAAAAATATTGACCTAAATTTTATTTTTTAAAATTTTAAAAGTAAACATAAATATTTGTATAAAAGGATTTTTTGATCAAATTATAATTTAAAACTAAAATTTTAGATTCAATTATTATTTTATCTTTATTTTTTATATAATCTCTCATTTTTTTCTCTACTATATTTCCTCTTTCCTCTTTTTTATTTTCTGTTCACTCTTTTCCTCGCTCTGTACTCTATTTTCTCTCTTCTCCACCCTCTTTTTTTTTCTTATATATTTAATAAAATAATTTTTTTATTATAATTTTTTAATTATAAAAATAATTTTATTAATAATTATTTAAATACTCGTTTATTTTTAATAATTTTTTTTATAATTTTTTTAAAAAAATTATTTTTTAAAAATTATTAAACAATTTATTTTTTTATAAGTATTTTTTTAAACTCTCATTTAAACGGATCAAATGAGAGGAGTATTCTAGTACGTTGTTTTTTGAGCCATGAAACTTATTTAATGATAATAATAATTGGTCAATGTGAAAAGGGAAGAAGTCGTTGAGGCGATCAGCTTTAGGAGTCACCGAACGCCGAACTTGGTGTTTTGACTGTTGAACGTTTTATCACTTTGTTCCATTTCTTCTTCATAAACCTCCATAGTCCATGCCCATTCATAGCTCCTAATTAACGCTCTCTCTTTTTCCACTCTCATTTCTCTTCACTATTATATTCACCAAAACCTCATCACTCTTCACGTTTTCTTCTTCAAATTATGGCGCTAATTCTTACATTAAATCCCTTATAACTTATTCTCATATATTAAAAATCTATTAAATATAATACTACTTTATTTATTTAATATAATAGTTAGTTAATTTTTTAATAAATTAAAAAAGATAAATAAATTAATTATAATTAATATTTAATTATATTAGATAGATTAATGAGTATCTAATATAAATTTATTTTAATATATTTAATTTTTTTATAATTTATTTATTTAACTTCCTTAATCTATAAAAAAATTAATTAATTTCTATATTAAATAATTAAGAAAATAAGATTTTTTTAAATTTACCCTTATTAATCTTTTTTGCTCTTTCTATATTTATTATTCATTCTCACATCTCACCTTTCTCTCCTCTTCTATATAAGGTTAAAATTAAAAAAAAAATAGTAATCAATAATCATATAAATGATTTATATTTGTGATGATTTTTTTTATAAATAATTTATAATAAAGACGAGGTAGTATATTTATTATCTTTACACTTAAAATAATAAATAAAAGGCTTCTCTCTTCATATTTGTACACCTTTACCTAAATACACATATAATTAAGTTTTAAGGTTTTTCAACTCAATTATTCTTATATATATATTAAAACATAATTTTTTTAAAAAACTTATATTAAAATAGAAATAATAATATAAATGTTTAGGTACGGGTATGATAAATACAAAGATAATCAACGTAGGTGACATATGGTCATTTAAAACAAGACTTAGAAATAAATCCTCATAAAAGAGCATGCGTAAGATATGGTTATATTCATTTATGTCAAACTCTAATTTGAGTCACGTCATAAAAATGTACACAATTCTGACATTAATTAATATAAATGATTTGTTTAAATTAAACAAAAAGCGATTGAATAAGAGTGTGTTTAGAAAATCATAAACTATAATTTTAAAAGATTTTTAATTTAAATTTTAATTTAAAAAAATTAAAATAAATAATTATATTTATTTAAAATAGCTTTTAAATAAAATTATAGTTTCAGATAAATTGATAGAAATAACTTTTAGAACAGTAAAAGAGTTTATAACTACTCACTTACTATTTTATCTTTATTTTTCTTATACTATCTCTCATCTCTCCTCTATATTTTTTACAATATTTCATCTCTCCTCTCTCATCTCTATTCACTTTCTCTACCCTCTCTCATCTCTCATCTCTATTCATTTTCTCTACATTCTCTCCTCTCTCTTCATTCTTTTTTCACACTCTCTCTTATTTCTTTTTTACTCTCTCTCATCCATCATATTTTTAAGAAAATCATACTCTTTCTGATAATTTTTTAATTACAAAAATAATAATAATTATTTAAATACTCATTTATCTAAAATTATTTTTTTATATTTTTTTAAAAGTTATTAAAAAAATATTTTTTTTGATATTTTTTTAAAAAAAATTTATCCAAACACTCGTTATAAGTAATTCAACTGCAAATTACAATATTAGTATAATGAAATATCAATTCGATAATTAATTGAGTAAATTTGCAAATACAAGAAAGACAATTAAAATTTTGGGCCCTTTATTTATTTCAGAGAAAAAAATAAAACACAATTTATATGTATATATATGGGGGGTGAGGAACCTTAATTTTCCATTTTAATTCAAGGTTTATCTCTCGTAACTCTGAAATCATGATCCAACAACCTCACATCAAATCACAAAGCTAGTAGTAACCTATATATGCAATTCTCTTTAATTTATGTCGAAAATAATAATGGAAATTAAATGAAGAAGAAGATGAAGGGGTGATGGGGGCATAAAAGTAATTTAGGGAAGGAAAAACTGAATTTGGAAGTTAGTGAAAAATAGGCAAAGGGAAGAGTGAGAGTCATTGTCAAGGCTTTGGAGAGAAAGAGAGAGAGTGAGAGATGTGTGATTGAAAGAATATTGAAAGAAAGAAACAAAGAGACTTGGCGTCTTTTGGCCTACACGCTGCTCAAAGCACGCACTGTCACTTTATAACCTCACTAACCATTAATACGTCTTCTTCACACGTTTTCTCTTTTCATCTCCCACTAATTTTTGTCTGGTACAAACAAATTGTAAGTTAATTGGTTTTGAAAATTCATTAGGGCATATTTTTAAGGTAAAAAAATATTTATAAAATAAAATTTATTTATAGATTAATTATTAATAAAATTATTTTATTTATAATAAAATTTAAATTTATAATTTTATAAATTATAAATTAATTCTTTATCAAGTAGATGAATATTTATTGATCATTTTTTACTAATTTTATATTACTAACATCATTTTAAAACTGAACTTAAGTCAATAAGTCATATTGGTAAATCAAACTTTTTCTAATCAAGAACTTTTTATTAGTTAATCAGGTTATATTTTATATTTTTTATTAACTTTAAAATAACATCATTAAAAAATAATATTTTATATTTTACTTTAATAACTTTTTTTTTAAATTATGTATAGTTTGTATATAAATATTTTATTTATTTACGGATTAGCTTTTTTTATTTAAATATTATACTTTTGGGGGCTATATACAGATTTTTGTTGCCATGTTTTAATTAAATTATGTAATTTTAATTATGATTGAGTTGACTCTAATTTAAAATTATGTCTAGACTAGTTTGATAATTGATCTAGATTTTAGTATCTTAACTACCAGTTTTGACTCTTAAATTTGAGTGATATATAGATTAAATCAGATTTTAAAATTATAATTGGGTACAAAATTAAATCAGACTTAAATTTGATCATAGCTCTTTAATTATATCATAAGTATTCAAAGCAACACACGCAGGATCCACAGTTCTAATTAAGTACCTATTACTTATTGAATTCTTTTAGCCAATCTCTTTCCAAATATATACATCAACGATCTTATCTTTACTGCTATTAATTACCAAAACAAAATAATTCCCTTTATTTTTATTTATTAGCTAGATCATAAAAAATGCGGCCTAATTTTTTCATCCTCTATACAAGGTACGAGTAGGCCCACACTATTATAATTAATTATAATAAAGAATACATGAAAATTTATTTAAAAAATAAAAAGAAAAATTAACAGGGTTAGACATAAAAGCTAAACAATATACACAATTTTGGTAACTACAAATTAAAATCAACAAAGATACCACTTAATTAAACCAGAGTTTATATATATATATATATATATTCACATACACAACCTTTCTATATAATTAATTAAGCCTTTTATTTTCCTTTTTTTCCTCTCCTTTTTGACTATACAACAAAATCCCCTTTCAAGAGAATACATCATCATCGCCATCAATACCATAAATCAAAGCTATCTTTTACACATACATAACTCATCTGATCTGCCCCTCATGAATACACATCTCTAGAGAGAGAAGCAAGAGATAGAGAGAGAGAAGACAGAGACAAGAACATAAGAAGAAGAAAGAAAGAAAGAAGGAGTTCAAGAAATAACAGGTAGCTTATTGCATGTTTGCTTCACGCAAACAACTAAATGTGGTGTGTGTTAATCCCTTCCCTTTGCTCCTTCGCGTGGCTTTAAAGACTTCTTCTATATCCTTTCGAAAATCCCTCTCATTAAACATATACTCTTACCCCCACCAAACAAACCCTAAATATTTCATCTCTCTCTCTCTAGCTTCTCAATTATAGTCTCATCATCATCATCATCACCTTCCTCTTAAACCCTAATCTCTGCAACCTTCTGATTCCTCTCGCAGAAGATGAGTACAAGCTCGGCCAGTAACGTTACTGGTAGTGTTGGAGGGGGCGGTAGTGGTGGGAGCTGCGGCGGCAGCGGAGGTGGTGGTGGAAGTGGAGGCGGTGGAGGGCCGTGCGGTGCCTGCAAGTTTCTGAGAAGGAAGTGCGTGCCAGGGTGTATCTTCGCGCCGTATTTCGACTCCGAGCAAGGGGCAACGCACTTCGCGGCGGTGCATAGGGTGTTCGGAGCGAGCAACGTGTCGAAGCTGCTTCTGAATATTCCGGTGCACAAGCGGCTGGACGCGGTGGTGACGATTTGCTTCGAGGCTCAGGCTCGGCTGAGAGATCCTGTGTATGGATGTGTCGCCAACATCTTCGCTCTTCAGCAACAGGTATGTGTGTGTGATCATTCATTGATTCTACTATAATTAATTAAATGATTAATTATTTACAACTTGTTAATGAATCAATCAATCAATCAATTTGCATTTAATATATCCATGTGGACGCATTGCTCATGTGATCGATCTCTAGATAAGGATTGAGAGATTTACGTTGTGGGCATATTCTTCTCAGAAATGTTTCGACCATTCCATTTGTTTGTTTCTTTTCTTGTCTTTTATCAGTACTTTGGTCGGTTTCTTTCATATATATATATATATATATAATATCTGTGTATGTGTGTGTGTATATATATAGCTGTTTAGGGTATGGAAGAAGAGGAAGAGGAAGAAGAAGCTGGGTAGGTGAATGAATCTTTTCGAAAGTGATATTTCAAAAACCTGTTTTGATTTCTGAAATTATCGGAACAAGGTACAATGTTGAATTGAAACTTTGACATATTCGTTTCTCGTACGGATACATATGGGTGTGTTCTTAATTAGGATTCTTTTTAGATTAAGTTTTAGTTTTTGAATGAGGATTATTGCGGGACTATGATATATATATATATATATTGGGGAATTAGTTCTAAAGAAACAACTTAATCATTAAAAAAAAATCAAAAGTAACATAAACTTATTAATTTCTATATAGAAGTTTGTCATTGTTATTTTTTAAATTAAGATTTTTAGGTAATTAATCCATTTTAGGACTTTATAATATTTCTACTATATATATATATATATATATGATTATGTGTATGGGTAATACAAAGTTATAAGGAAACTGGCATTTTATGATTAAGCAACTCACAATTTCTGTTTTATTAATTTGATTTTTAGTTGAAGAGTGAAAAACGGCTTTGACCCGAAGCTAATTAGATGGTGGTTTTTATTTGTTTCACTAATTTATTTAATAATTAATAATTCATAAGAGACCAAAGTGAGTGATCAAAGGAATTATTATTATTATTATTATTGGGAAAGGAAGAAGTTGGTTTTAACTCAAAGTCTTCATCTTGGTGCGTTTTTATAACCATAAATACGTACTATATTAAATAGAACCTAACTTCCAAAAAATGCATAAACTAATTAATGTAGTGTTAAGTCATTTGATGCTACACGTCACTTAATTATAAACTACTTGGTTAATTATATTTTGCACTCCACTCAGTTGATAATTACCACAAAAAAAAACAGATAGAGAGTTCCATTAAAACTATATTTATCTAAAAATTTTATAAGTTACATTTTTTCAAAATGCCATCATTTAATAACTTAACTAGTAATTGTGATTAATAATTTATTTTTATTGCTTATTACATACAACTTTAATTCTTATTATAAATTATTTGTAAATTATTTTCATATACCAAATAATGTATATATTTCGGATCGAATTTTTTTCTATAAATAATTGAGTTATAATAAAGATCAAAATAATAAATTGTCTGAAAAAGATAGAATCTAAATAGATATTTTAAAGTCTTGCTGGGTCCCTTGCATGTATATTTTTTGGATTGTCCAAGGAAATATATACAACTAATAGCTAGGTATTTCTTAATCAAAATTATCATCTTTCAGTTTTCAGTTAAAATTTATATATAAAATATATTTTAAAAGATGAGAAGGACCGTAGTGCAAACTTTTGATAGGTGATGTTTTTCTTTTGGTTTGTTTTAGAGAACATCCAAGTTGGAAAGAAGGATGTTATTTGTAGCCTTGTTAAAAAAGTGTTGCGTGAAATCTGAAGAGAAATTAAACAGTAAAATTAATTTTAATTGTTCCCACCTATTTCATAAAAAGCTTCATAAAAATATTTTTTACATATATATATATATATACACTAAGAATATAATTATAAAAGTATGAGTAAAAAACTAATTAGTATATTAATAGAAAAAAAATAAAACATTTATTATCTTTATAAAATTTGAAAATAACACTTATTATAGAATATATATAAAAAAGATAGGGATGATGGCATGAAACCTAGGAGGACAGTATCATGCTTTTTGCTGAATTCTATAAAGAAACCCCCATCCCTATCACCCCTCTCTCCCTCTTAAAAATTAAGATAGTTTTTTAAATAAATTTTATTATTAATTCTAAGTAAGATTTTTCAATTGAATCACATATATTAATGAAAAAAATACTTAATTCATTAACATTATTTATTAAAGTTCTTAATCTCTATTTCAAAGTCAAATATAATACTTTTTATTCAAGAGATTATAATTAAAATAAATAAATATTTTTTTTAAAAAATACATAAGTCATATAAATAATCTTTACTTTTTTTTTGGAATTTATGGCCCACATGTGATATTTTTTAAATTAAATATTTTGAAAATAGATGAGATGAAGTGGTCGGCGGTTACACGTTGGTCATTCATCTCCTCCCTGAGTTTTTTGCTTGTTTTATGGATTTGGTCGGTTACTTTCTCGGTTCCCGCCATTTCCTTCTGTCCCGATTACCTTTCACTATTCTCACTTTCTTTTTTGTTCATGTTTCTTCTTGTTTTTTTTTTAAAAAAAAATCCTTCTCTTATAGTACCATGTCTTTTCAGCCCACAAAATAATAATAACAAATAAATCATTAAAATAAAATTTGAAGTGTTACTATTTGTATCTAGAAGAATCACGTGAGAAATCTTATTAATATTTACTTTTTAATTTTTATATTTTCTTTTTTAAAAAACATACTTATTCTAATCATAGTATTAAATCCAAACACGACTCAACTAGTCAGATAAATAAAATAATTCTTTGATCAGTTTAGTAAAAAATTTTGCACCAATCAACTGGATTGGATTTTATAATTTTTCTTCCATTTATTGAAAATAATAAAACCATGTTAGTTCAAAAAATTAGTACTTTGATATATTTGTGTTTTTAAAATAATTATTTTAAAAGTTTATTTATAATATATAATTAACTATTATTAGTCAATGCTACTTTTAAATATTTTAATGATCTTCATTATCTATTGCCATGTGAGTGTTTAACTAAATATTATTTTATTTAAAATAATCAAATTTATTTATATGATAATTATTGTGTTAAGTTTTTATGTATTTGTCCTCATATTAAATTTAATTTCTACTATGTGGAACTTTTAAAGGCACTTGACATTAATATTATTACTATTAATAACATTTTTTTAAAGTTGATTGGTTCAACAGGTTGTGAATCTTCAAGCAGAACTTTCTTACTTGCAAGGTCACCTTGCTGCTTTAGAATTGCCCCAACCGCCACCTCCTCCACTGTCACAAGCGCCGTCGGCACTGACAACTCTCTCGATTGGCCACATCCCTTCTGGCATAGCCTCTTCTCTCCCACTGACATATGATTTGTCTTCTCTCTTCGATCCCATGGTCCAAACTTCTTGGGCCCCGCCACAACGGCCCATATTGGACCTGAGCCAATATGGGCCTACCGGCTCACCATCAGTAGCCACCCCTGGAGGAGGAGGCGGCGGCGGCGATCTTCATGCCCTAGCAAGAGAAATGATCAACATACCTGGGTCTCCTCCATCTTCATCAGCACCTATGCCTTGCTCAAAAGCCTCCTCTTCATCTCCTTCAATTTCCAAATGACGACGATTCCCATCATTTCATCAACCAATCTTGTTCTTCAGTTAGGAAAAAGGGGTTTTCATAGTTTCCTATTAAAGGTATTCAAATTAGGCAGCAATTATAATAACTGTTCTTTGAATCTTTTTTTAACTTCATCCCCAATCCCCCCTTTTTGGTTAAATACTAATTAATGAGCTTATTATAGTGTAGTCTTACGTTATTAATTACGTCATCATTTTCAATATTTTGTTTCCATATTTTGGGCCATTCTATCTCTATCTTTCTCATCAGTTTTGGGCTTTCAAAAGCCCAATATTCCCCCTAATCCTTTCTCCTGAAATCTATATGCATGCTTTTTGTTTCAGAGACATTTTAATTTGTGAATGCTTAATTTTATATCTAAAGATAGTAGACGACTCATCCTATCTCTAGATTATAGGTGAGTCTAACTACTTTTTAATTTTTTTAATAAAAATATATATATATATATATATATATGTATGTATGTATACATGCATGCATGCATATTTTGTGGCCCTTTTGTCTTTCTTCATTTCTGGGCATCACGAATAGGAAAAATATTTGCCCAAGGGGGTTCAAGATTTGACAAATTAGAGTATCAGTCCCTACAGAATTTGGGGAAAAAAATCCTAATTATTTTTTAAAAGAGTGCATTACTCTATGGAATTGTTTGATTCTTCACTTATTTATTTGGATGTTCTTAAAACAATTTTGTAAAGTAAATTTTCAGAACAAATTTTGGAAACATATTTTAAGATTTAAGATAAAATTAATCAAAAATCATTTTTTTTAATGTGAGCCTAAGGTATTTAATATCTAAAGCAGTAACAAATCTTTTCATACTATAAACTATCTAAAGGGGATTTAATACTGCGCATGAGACACACTCCACACGTACTATCAGGTATTGAACACTTGGCTATATGCTTAAGGAATATAGCTAAGTGTCAACTATACTAGACTTCGTGATTAAAAGTCATGATTTTGAGTATAATTTATTTTGTTATAATGATAGTATTTTTTTGGCAAAAAAAAAAAATATTTTGGACAATGTTTTCTAAAGTTATTGATACTCATGGGTTTGTACCCTTATATAAAACTTTTCTCATATATTTATTTTGTACAACGTAAAGTTACATAAAACAATCAATTTTTGACTCTAGATGTTTGGGTGGTTTGGTACGTCAAACCTAAGGTTTTGGTGGATAATTGATTTTTTTTTTTACAGGACTCTTAGGAAGGGGTTTCTATTTTAAATTGAGGCGATTTGGGCCGAAGTCTTGCAAAATCTACTTACAGCCCAAAAGTCTATAATCAAATCGTCCTAATGGTTTCCACTGCAATGTTTTTTTTTTTCTCAAGCACGTTTTTCTTTTTTCGGGATAAAAAGATCAAATTATTTTTGGGATAATGATTTCCAAATGGTTTATACGTGAAGTAATAGATGATTTATCCTACATAATATTGATATTATCTAAAAAGAAGAGAGACTTCATCCTACCTTTAAATTGAGGGTGAGCTCAATCCCTTTTTAAAAATTTTTATATAAAAAAATATATAAAATGAAGAAAGTTATACACCTAATGTTGGTAATGTAGTTTTAGGGGAATGGGAAATTAAAACAACATCAGTTTTATACAGGGAGTAAATAAAGAAAATGTTAAGCAGAATATGAACATCCTTCTCCAAAGTATCACTATGGACAGAATGAGTAAAGATTATTGAGCAGATTCTTCTTGCAAGCGATGACGTTTACGTGGCTTAAGGATGCAGAAGAAGATGAGACAATTTGTGTAATCCAACACAGCATCAGTCTCAGACAAGAGATGCAAAAAAAGACCATGTTCTGTAGAAAGTAATTGAACCTACTTGAAGCTTTGGATTTCATCATAACCAATCGAAGAAATTTGACTTTTCTTATGTAGATTGTCCAATCTTGTAAACGCTTGAGAATGTTTTGAATATCACAACTGGGCAAAATAGACGAAGGAGTTGGATATGAAGTATTAAAGCTAAGTGAAAAGCCTTGCCAAATACAAATTTCTGTGAGATATTGAAAGGAGTTCCAAAAATCTTGAATTACTTGTTCAAGGTTGCTGATGAGACCTTTGTGAATAGCCAGCCACATTGCGCTTGGTCTAGATAATCTTAAGATGAGACAATATCCAGCCACATTGCGCTTGATCTAGATAATCTTAAGTAACTCATCGTATGTGGGTTCAACTAGCGAAATTGTACGACATATGACCATTTAGAGTGTGCTTGATTTTTGGGGAGTAATATTTTATTGTAGTTCTAGTAGCTGCCCCTGTGGAGACATCCTAATTCTTGGGTGTTTATGTTTATGTCTAAGGTAATTGATAGCTCACCCTATCTGACACTGATATCGCCTAAGAGAAAGGGAGACTTCATCTTGCTTTCAGATCGTGGGTAAATCCAACCCCTTTCTAAAACTTTTTGTTAAAAAAAAGAGATAATCTTAAGTAAGTTTTTCAATCATGTTATTTTGAAGCATAGTAATAGATATTAGGGTTAAGGTGCACTCAACACCCCAAACTAATTATGATGGTACAATTAGTACCCTAAAGTAATTTTTTGGGTGTAATCAACACCCTCCACTAACTTCTATTAATTTCTCTGTTAAAAATTGTCCACGTAAGCTTTTTTTATTTTCCACCTCATTATATAATTTTTAGCTATGTAATTAATTTTTGTAAAAACAAATTCAGCAAATCCACACATTCAGTTTATGCTTTTTTAGGGTTGAGTTTGAGGAACAGAGCGTAAGAAGAGGGAAGGCGATTTGTTCTATTGAAGAAGACTGAGGTATTCTAGGCGAATGGCATTGGATGGGAATCTAGGAGACGACTTTGTTCTTTATTTTCTTCCATGGCTTCCCTTAACCTTGTTTTTTATCTGATTCTCCCTCTTCTAGCAAATTAGTTCATCTTCGAAACTAAAAAAAATCAACAAATACTAGTAAGCTACTCTGTCAAAGTGTCCTATTTGAAACCCATAAGGCGTCCTGACAATGAAAAGGAAGAAGCAAAAGCTGTATTAACATTGTTTTTGAAGAAACAAGACTTAAGTAATTCAATTGCAGCAAGAACCATCAACAAGTCAGATATTTTCGTCAATCAACTTGTAGTAAAGATTCACTCTAAACATAAATATCGGTACCTAGTATGGTTGATTGCAACATTGTTTAGTTTTGCATTTTGATATCTTTTTTATTTCCATTCCTTCCTTGGGAGTTGATGTTGCCATTTTTCTATTTTGATGTTTACAAAATTTTGGTCTTAGCGTTGAGGCCAATCTAAAGCCTGTACAGCTACCTTTCTTAGGCCTTCCTCTTTTCTCAATTCCTCTTTTCTTGACCGCAGCATGTGAGGTGGCTTTTTAACCTTTGCATTCATCCAGTGTCCACCATCTAGCATAAACTCTAGTGGGAAGAAAAGAGGAAGGACTAAGAAAGGTAGTTGCAATCAAGATCCTCAACAGAGTCAACTAACTGAAGAAGCACAAACTCAAGCATTATCAGTAAGGGCTTCAATTGAAGGGGCACTAGTCAAGAGTATATGGAGCATTATGCTGACCTTGAGACACACTTTCCTATTCCAAATGAAAGGGAATTAAGGAAGTGCTACCAAACAATATCCGACAGTCAAGAAAAGAGAATTGCAATCAACTTCAATGGTGCCATAGTCTCAAGTCCAAGTCAGCTTTCATTTAAACCACCAGGCCTACAATGGATGTGATAACTATATTTGACTAATTCACAATTGCAAGAAGAAAGACAAAAGATGATTGTTTTGCAAAAAGCTAACTCAACAAGTGCTGGCATTTAGACTTAGTTATTTTGGTTATTTTGTGTTGCAAAAGTTGCATATTTTGGTATCATGGAACTATGTTAGTAGTTTTTTGCTCCACGAATTATGTCATTTTTTTGTAGTACATTTTATGTGCAATTCTGGATATATGAATCATCTATAAAGGAGTTCTCTGCACATTTCATGTCCACAGTTTATATTTTTTTCTTGCTGCTATGTTTTTATCAAATTATTGCTGATGCAAGGAATATTTGATCTATTAATCATATAATGTTTGATCTAATTATGTTTATCATAATTGCAATCATGTAATGTTTATCATATTGTTGCTGATGCAAGTAATGGTTGATTTGTGAGGCAAATTAAATTGAGGCAAATTTTCTCAATAAACTCTCAATAATGACATATATCAAATTGCGACAACTTTTTTCAATCAAATTAATATATTACAAAAATTGTTTTAACATTTACAACTTCTCAATCAAATTAATATATTACAAAATTTCTTTAACATTCAAAACTTGAGATAATGTTGTACAACATTTCTGCCATAATGCTGATAGGTATCACGTGTTACTAATTGTTCTACCATAATGTTGTAAAACATATATGAGATTAGGCATTTGTTATTATAATTGTAAAAGACTACAAACAACTAGAATCCTAGTCAAGCTGCATTTTCTTCATTTTCTTTCTCATGGCCTCCTCAAAGTCACTACTTGACAGGGACAGAAGCTAGTTTACCAGCAGCATCACTTTGAACTCTTTCATTCGAGCATATCTTAGTTTAATCATCTCTTCCAAACTGTAACAAAAAGACTGAGGGAACTTAACCAGCTCTGATTTTCTTCATTTTCTTTCTCATGGCCTCCTCAAAGTCACTACTTGACAGGGACAGAAGCTAGTTTACCAGCAGCATCACTTTGAACTCTTTCATTCGAGCATATTTTAGTTTAATCCTCTCTTCCAAACTGTAACAAAAAGACTGAGGGAACTTAACCAGCTCTGATTTAGGGTAGTCCATGGTCACAAAGAATTTCCATTTTGGAATCAAATTATCAGCCAAGCTAAATGTGTTCAATGATCCATATCTTGAAATCATGGTTTCAACTTCCTGTACTGTGTATCCCTTTTGTAAGAAAAATTCTATCACAGGCTTTAGATTGGCCTCAATGCTAAGACCAAAATTTTGTGGACATCGAAATAGAAAAATGGCAACATCAACTCCTAAGGAACGAACGGAAATAAAAAAGATATCAAAGTGCAAAACTAAACAATGTTGCAATCAACCCTACTAAGTACTGATATTAATGTTTAGAGTGAATCTTTGATACAAGTTAATTGATGAAAACATCTGACTTATTGATGGTTCTTGCTGCAACTGAATTACTTAAGTCTTGTTTCTTCAAAAACAATGTTAATATAGCTTTTGCTTCTTCCTTTTCATTGTTGGGACACCTTATGGGTTTCAAATGGGACACTTTGACGGAGTAGCTTACTGGTATTTGTTGAATTTTTCAGTTTTGAAGATGAACGAATTTGCTAGAAGAGGGAGAAGTCGATAAAGAACAAGGTTAAGGGAAACCATGGAAGCAAATAAAGAACAAAGTTGTCTCCCATATTCCTATACAACACCATTCTCCTCAAATATCTCCGTCTTCTTCGATAGAGCAAATTGCCTTCCCCCTTCTTACGTTCTGTTGCTCAAACTTAACCCTAAAAAAGCTGAAATTGAATGTGTGTGCTTGCTGAATTTGTTTTTACAAAAAATAATTACATAGCTGGAAATTATATAATGAGGTGGAAAATAAAAAAAAACTTACATGGACAATTTTTAATAGAAAAATTAACAAAAATTAGTGGAGGGTGTTGATTACATCCAAAAAATTATTTTAGAGTGTTAATTGTACCCTTAAATAGTTTAGGATGCTAATTGCATCACTATAATTAGTTTGGGGTATTGGGTGCACTTCAACCCTACTATTTTTTTTGTGTGTTTAAATTGAATGAATATATTAAAAAAAAAAAGAAACATGACAGGGAGATTTGATAACTTGATAAAACTGATGTAAGAAATTTAATATAATTTTTTTCTTTTTAGAAGATTAAGATATTTTTAACAATTTTATTTGTGTAAATTAATAAAAAGTTAAGGGGTTAAAAAGACATAAAAAAAAGTCAATTCTTCACAATGGTGAAGAACAATTATGGATGATGGATTTGGTTTAGAATTGAGCGAATGACAAGTATCTAAGAACCAATAAAGACAAGACAACAATCACACGTAAAAAAGGCGAGGAGTGAAAAACACTATAGTGGTAAATTTTGTTACACACAATGCTCTAAATAAATTACTCCGTCTAAAATTTATTCAAGAGAAAATTACTGCAGAGTTTCAAGTAAAACTAATTTAGTATAAATAAAAAAATTAATTAAAATCATTTACTACACTTAAAATCTTAAAAATTGTATTTAATGAAACTGACATTTTGTTAAAAAAAATATTGAAGAAAAGTATATTTAGAGAAAAATTGATACTTTAAACAAAGGATCTTAATATCAATAGAAAATGGTGGGGTAATAAGAACAAAAAGAAGTGCCTCGTTATAATAATATTTAAGAATTATAATATTTTTTTGTAAAAGCTAACTTTTTAAGTTTACTTTTTTAATAACGGTATTTAAAATTGATTCAAATTGAACCAAACTACCAACGTCAACAGATTAAAATTTTATAAAAGAAATGCTGATTAAAATGCTGAGAGAATGATAAATAAGGACCATGTAAGAAAATTAATATAAAATAAATATTTGTAATAATGGAAACTTCTATATTTACAAATTGAAAGTATTCATTTTATATTAATTTTCTTATATGATCTTTTAATATGTCATTCTCCCTAAAATTTTAAATAAAATTTTGATTAGGTATCAGTTCTCTTATATGAAACTTATTTCCACTTATTTAACATTTTTTTGCTTTTAAATATAAAAATTAGATAAAAATTTATTTTAACTCTAAAATATTGGCGCTTTCAGATTGCATAAGCATGGAGATGAGATGGTTGGTGCAAGAAGAAACATTGAAGAATTGCATGAAGTCCCTGGAAGATAATTAATTATAAAAAGTTTTATAAAATTATTAGATAATTGAATAATCCTAAGGACCTAAGGTGATTTTTTGAATTTTATTATAGTAGGGGCAATTGTGTCACTTTATAATTTAAAAATACCCTAGACCCCTTAAGACTATTAAATTATTTGATAATTTTATAAGGTTCTTTTATAATTAATTATGTTTTATAGGATTTTAGTATAATTTTCCAAAAAAATAAAAACATTTGCTTTGGGCGATCTCCCATGTACTGACTAGAGTTTGGGCTTTCTTTTAGATCTTGGCCCTTTTTTGAACCTTGCAATTTATGTATTTTTATTTTTTGTGATACGTTTTTATTTGTTGTACTTTTTGTTTTTGTTATTTTAAATGTTGGAATTCACAGCTACTTATTTTGTTATATTAGCTATTGAAGCTTTTTTTTTTTTATGTATCGTTTTATCTAATTATTAATAAAAATGTCTCTTATAAAAAAAAATTAAAATAAGAAAAAGTTACAATATTTCATTTTTATAATCATTTTAACATGATTGAAACCAATCCAAAATTAAAAAAAGAAAAAATCAATTCATACCTCGCCTGTTCTAATTTTCTCTTAATCTACATCTCTCCACGTGACCTCCATTCAGTAGTTTATATGTATCCATTGTTTAATAATTTTTTAGATTTGACCGTAATGAATTAATATAATATACAAATATCAGCAACTAATGATATTTATTTTGTTACATGGGAAAAATCGAATATTTATCTAAAAATTGTTGAAAAAAATAATATTTATCTAAAATTTAATTTATCGTATTCAAGTATTATCAAACTCAATTCAGATAATTTTCATAAAACATTTTCTTTATACATATTAACTTATATTTAAAATCTTATATTTAAATGGTTAATTTTTTTTCCTACTTAAATTGATATGTTATGATAATTTACCCTGTTTCTTGGCATCTCAAAGTAGTAGTATGCATTAATGATATTATAATGGCAAAAAAATTGTTTTTGTAATGTAATTAATAGCTCAACAGTTATGAAAATGCAATTTGAATACCGATATAAAATCTTCAAATTACTGGTAGTTTTAATTCCTTAGGTGTTGTTTATTTCAACAGAGTAGAGGGTAAAGAAAGTTAATTAAGGAGAAAGTAGGGGATAGGAAGAGAAATAAATATGGGATGGAAGGAGATATTGTTTAGTTTAGTTTAAAAGCAGAGAGAAGAGGATTAAAAGTTGATAAATATATTATTATATATTTATTTAGAATTATTTTTTTATTTTATAATATTATTTTATATTAATTTTTTTATTTTATAATTTTTGAATCTTAAAAGATGAATTATCTCATTTATATATGATAAAGTATTTTTATAATTATAAAACACAAGATTTTTTATTAAAGTATTAATGCTTAAACTATAGATATAAATTAACTAAAATTTAATAAAAGATGAATAATACGTCGAGTGGGCACAAAAAAATATAGCCAACTGGTTTTAAAGCTGAAAAGTAGAGAAAAATGAATTTATAGTTTGAAGGATAAAATTGTATTATTAAAAGAGTAACATGTGCAATTTAATTAATATTATAATAAATTATTATTATTTTTTTTAAAAAAAAACTCTATAGAAGGTAAGGGAGAGAGAGAATAAAGAGGTGAAAAAAAAGAGATAAAATTTAATACCTCATCTCTCTTATATTTTTTTAATTAAATATAATTATTTCTATTATACTCTTTCTTTCTTTCCAAGAACCCCTACCTTATAATGTCTTTATTTTATTGGCAAATAATTCACGAAGTCTAAAATGAATTTCTGTTTCCCCAAATTAAAAAAAAAAAGACTTTTCAATGAAAAATGGAAGAAAAGTAGAAAACAGACAAAAATAATTATGAAGACTTTTATCCGAGATCTGCACTTAATTAAACCATCTTACAATAGAAGCAATATCTTCTTATTCCGAAATTACCCCTAATTTGATCATTTTATTACAACATAACCCCGTATATTCACCATGAATTAAAGGGTGTTCCGGTAAATTCACTACTAATCTTGGACTTTCGAGGAGAGAACATAAACGAGATCTCAAATCTGACCCTTCTCCTTCGTTACGATCAGATCCCCTGAACCTCACTTCCTTCTCCATTGATGAAAGAATCGAGTGGCCATAAGAGGAGATAGGAGGCAAAACCGCATACCTCACTGAGCTAGCTCGCTGCCATTGTTGAAGCAACTCATTGAGCTCATGGCAAGATCTTAACTTGAAGCGGCTTCGTTTTCCTTCTCCAATTTCAAGATCCCAACTGTCACTGAGTCAGAGCTCCTTCCCTGCTCGGGAATGGCTTCTTCGGAAGCCGATTCCCGTCTGAGTCAGGTCGTTGTTCCTGCACTTGAGAAAATCGTCAAGAACGCTTCCTGGCGGAAGCACGCGAAGCTTGCTCATGAGTGCAAATCGGTTATCGAAAGGCTCAATTCACCTCAGAAAGAGGAGTTAACTGGCTCACCCTCCGATGATACCGAGTCCGAGAGTTCGGTGCCGGGGCCACTCCATGATGGTGGTCCTGTGGAGTACTCGCTTGCGGACTCTGAATCGATTCTTAGCCCTCTGATCAATGCGGCCAACTCTGGGTTCTTGAAGATCGCTGATCCTGCTGTTGATGCTATCCAGAAATTGATTGCCTATGGTTATCTACGCGGCGAGGCAGACTCCGGAGGGGGCGGTTCCGAAGCTAAGCTCTTGGCTAATTTGATTGAGTCAGTTTGTAAATGCCACGATTTGGGAGACGATGCAATGGAATTGTTGGTGCTGAAGACGCTTTTGTCTGCTGTAACGTCGATATCTTTGAGAATTCATGGTGATTGTTTGCTCCTCATTGTAAGGACATGCTATGATATATATCTGGGTAGTAAAAATGTGGTGAATCAAACGACGGCTAAGGCATCATTGGTTCAAATGTTAGTGATAGTGTTTCGGAGAATGGAGGCGGACTCTTCCACCGTCCCAATTCAACCAATTGTAGTGGCTGAGTTAATGGAACCTGTTGAAAAATCCGATGCAGACAGTTCCATGACACAGTTTGTGCAAGGTTTTATCACTAAAATTATGCAAGACATAGATGGGGTGCTTAACCCTGTGACGCCTGGTAAAATTTCTTTAGGTGGACATGATGGTGCATTTGAGACCACTGCAGTGGAGACCACTAATCCTACGGATTTGTTGGATTCCACCGACAAAGACATGCTGGATGCAAAATATTGGGAAATCAGTATGTATAAGACAGCATTGGAGGGAAGGAAAGGCGAGTTGGTGGATGGGGAGGCCGAGAGGGATGATGACTTGGAGGTTCAGATCGGAAATAAGTTGCGGAGGGATGCCTTTTTGGTGTTTAGAGCACTCTGTAAATTATCTATGAAGACGCCTCCCAAGGAGGCATCAGCTGATCCGCAGCTGATGAAAGGGAAGATTGTGGCACTAGAGTTATTAAAGATTTTGCTAGAGAACGCTGGAGCTGTATTCAGGACTAGTGAAAGGTATCATTACTTATTAGTCAACTTGTTACTTTCTTTGGTTTTTTTGCTTGACGAGAATTTTCCTTGGAACGTTTTTTTAATGTTAGCGTTTTTATTAAGTAGGAAAAGAATGTACTTTGCTCTAATTTTGTTGATAGGCAGCATGTTGTTCTGCATGTAGCTTAATTTTGAATGTGTAGACCCCGTTGCATTGCCTGGAAGTTCTGTTGAATAGATGTGGCTTCAACAGGTGTATATTAAACAATTTGAAATGGTATCAGGATGAAATTGTGGATGGCCATTGGAGAGGAGTATGATTCTACCTTTGTACTTGGCTTCTTTTTTATTATACATAAACTTTATGCATAATTAAGAAAAGGTCATATGTTGGCAACAATGAAAGATAATTAGGGGGGGTACGCTGCAATAGTTAGTTAATCTAAAGAGAACCATGGGATAATTTTAAATCTAAAACTTTCTAATTCAGTATTCATTGATTAGATTTTATTTGGTCTGACGGTATTCTGCCCTGCAGATTCTCCGTGGTCTAAGGAATTCCACTTAAGCATTCAAATTGAAATAATCTCTGTGCAAAGGTGTTTTTAAACTAACATTATACACGGGAAGCTACTCAACTATGTTGGAGTAGTGGTCGCCAACGTTTAATATAATATTTGGAACATTAAAGTAGTCTGGTGCAAGTATGCTGAGCGTAAAGGCACATTTTGTTTTTGTTGACATGTGGATCCTAGTTTCTCGTTCTCTTTTTTCTATAGATCTTGCAATGAAGATTTAAATGCGAGCAGCATATTATCTTTGAAATCCTGAGTTTTGTAATGGATATTTATGCAGCTTTTGACTGCCAATACGGGTGAGCCCTGTGACATTCTGACCAGATAATTTGGGATTTTGTTTAAATCTTTTATAATTCCAAATTTATGGACTTCCTGAATTCAGATATCAGCAACACCATTTATTTCCTTGTCTATTATCCTGCTTCTTTTACCTTCTGGAATAAGCAATCTGGACTTGTTAGAGAACTAAAGTAGAGGCTGTTGGCATGCTGTGACAATACTGCAGAATTACGTCTGCTTTGCTTTAAAATTTAATAATCTCTATTTTAGTTACCAGAGCAACAAGAACGTTACCTTTGTCCTCCTGTTCGTTGTTTCTTCAACATATAATTGAGGAGATTATCAAAACATAAAAATGCTCTGTTTTGGCCAATACATATTAAAATACCCTAAACTGTTCATAAATTGTACTGATTCGGACTAAATGTTCATGCGTTATTTTAAAATCAGTAAACTTCATTTGTTTTGGCCCATGTGCTTTAAAGCTTTCGTTGTTCGCCTATCTATTATTTTGAAATCAGTAAGCTTTATTTAGTCGAGTAAATGACTAAATCATTTATAAATGCCCTTAACTGTTCAGAAATTGCAGCAGTTAATTCTTTGCTTTGATTCTTTTCAGTTTGCGTAGACTATTATTCTGCTGTGATGTTTAGTTCCTAGATTCTTGTCTCTTAAATGTGGAATGGCCTGTTGCTTTTCAGTTTAAATTATTAATTTAAACTCTCACTGATGAAAGGTGAGACAATCTTTGTGCACTCTGTACAAATTCTTGACGTGGTACTTTCCTCCAATTTTATCTTACAAATTTCCTTACTGATGAAGAAGAATAGTGATATCTGTGTTTGCTCATGATGAAACAGGTTTTTGGGTGCCATCAAGCAGTACTTATGTTTATCATTGCTGAAGAACAGTGCTTCAACTCTTATGATAGTTTTCCAGTTATCTTGCTCCATTTTCATCAGTCTTGTATCCAGATTTAGAACTGGATTAAAAGCAGAAATTGGAGTATTTTTCCCTATGATTGTTCTGAGGGTTCTGGAAAATGTAGCTCAACCTAATTTTCAGCAAAAGATGACAGTGCTTCGTTTTCTAGAGAGGTTGTGTGTTGATTCACCGATATTGGTGGACATATTTCTCAACTACGATTGTGATGTCAATTCATCAAACATATTTGAGAGGTGAGGTATTTTTTTCCCAATTTGATTTACTTTATGTATTATATTTTAGCATTGCATTCCTGGATCAATTTAACTATTTCAGCTGATGTGGGTGTGGTTGTTATTCAATATACTCCCGCGTTTCTATCTAATTGTTTTGGTCCTTGTAGGATGGTCAATGGACTTCTTAAAACTGCCCAGGGTGTTCCACCTGGTGTAGCTACTTCACTTTTGCCCCCTCAAGAGGCAACCCTAAAATTTGAGGCCATGAAATGTTTGGTTGCTGTTCTAAAATCAATGGGTGACTGGATGAACAGACAATTGCGCATTCCAGATGCTCATTCAACCAAGAAAATTGAAGCTAGTGATAACAACCACGAAACTGGAGGCCTTTCAATGGCGAATGGCAATGGAGAAGAGCCTGTTGACGGATCAGACTCTCATTCTGAAATCTCTAATGAAGGTTCTGATGCCTCAACCATTGAGCAACGCCGGGCATACAAACTGGAACTTCAGGTGAGCTAGTGCATGAGAGGTTTTGAGAACCAATTATGTCTCTGTTTTTGCTTTAGCTTTTCACCATCCATGAATCTAATTCTAAGTTTATGGCAGGAAGGTATATCTCTTTTTAATAGGAAGCCTAAGAAAGGAATTGAATTCCTCATCAATGCTAACAAGGTGGGTAATTCACCAGTGGAAATAGCTTCTTTTCTAAAAGATGCATCTGGGTTGAACAAGACTTTGATTGGTGATTATCTAGGAGAAAGGGAAGAAATGTCCTTGAAGGTTATGCATGCATATGTTGATTCTTTTGATTTTCAAGGGATGGAGTTTGATGATGCAATCAGGGCCTTTCTTCAAGGCTTTAGACTGCCTGGTGAGGCACAGAAGATTGATCGAATCATGGAGAAGTTTGCTGAACGCTATTGTAAATGCAACCCTAAGGCCTTTTCTAGTGCTGACACGGCTTATGTCCTTGCTTATTCTGTCATAATGCTTAATACTGATGCTCACAATCCTATGGTGAAAGATAAGGTGTGCTCATATAATCTTTATATCGGTGCACATATGATTCTGATATAATCCTACATGTGTATCATACCTTTTTATCTTGCAGATGTCTGCTGATGATTTCATAAGAAACAATCGTGGTATAGATGATGGGAAAGATCTACCAGAGGAATACTTGAGGTCGTTGTTTGAAAGAATATCCAGAAATGAGATCAAAATGAAAGATGACAACCTAGCTCCACAACAAAAGCAGGCTGTGAACTCTAACAAACTGTTAGGCTTGGATACTATCCTGAATATTGTTATTCGTAAACGTGGGGATGACAGTCATATGGAGACCAGTGATGACCTTATCAGACACATGCAAGAACAATTCAAGGAAAAAGCTCGGAAGTCTGAGTATGTTCACCCATTCCCTGTTTCCTAGAAGAGATTCTTCTGTCTCAATTATTTTCCCGGTCATGTTCTCCATTTAATCCATTGTTTTTCTGGCATGAAAATATTCTGTCTCCACTTTTCATTCAATTCAACTTCAGGCTATTTGTTTGTCCTACCAGTTATGAATATCCATCTGTTGCCCTAGTTGTCAATTTCCCCCCGAAACATAATGTATGAATCTGACACATTCAAAGCAGTTTTTTGTTGAACTTTTACGGCAATTTTGAAGTAGATTGATTCTAATTTATTGCTGCTTCTTTCTAGGTTAAAAAATAGAGGGGAAAAATATTATATTTCCTTCTTTATGTGTATTTGGTTGCAATTTGTAGGTCAGCCTATTATGCTGCTACGGATGTGATAATCCTTAGATTTATGATTGAGGCGTGTTGGGCGCCCATGTTAGCTGCCTTCAGCGTTCCTCTTGATCAAAGTGATGATGAAGTTGTAATAGCTCTCTGTCTTGAAGGCTTCCGCTATGCTATTCATGTGACCTCTGTAATGACCATGAAGACTCATAGAGATGCATTTGTGACTTCATTAGCCAAGTTTACCTCCCTACATTCTCCTGCTGATATTAAACAGAGAAACATAGATGCTATCAAGGTTAGTATACCTTTTTTGCCCCCTCCCATTAAAGGGTTAGAACTTTAAACTTCTCTTCGATTTGGTTTATATGCAATGTATCAAACTGAAGGTATTATCAATGGTCAGTTCTCATTGTGTTGAATGTTCTTTCGTAGTCATAGAGTTCGTACCTGCTTCAAAATGCATGGTGATTTGAAGGGTATATACTGCACTTCCATGACGTCTTCAGTTCCATGTTTGCACATTGTTGTAGTTCATACATTTGATATGTTGATCCATTTTTATTTTCATCCATGATCACTAGTATATCCTTTTTCATTTTCATGTCAAGGTTCACTTAAACAAGTATGCTATTTTTTTGTTGCAAAATGGATTTTCGTTTGTGCAAGCACTTAATCACTACAAACTGAAACAAAAGGATGACCTTTCTAATGGATGCTGTTCTGCTCAAATCTTCCATACTGTGTCTGAAGACACAATATAGGTCCACTAAATATGGAACCTCATGTATTCTTGGTACTTTAGTTAAATGATAATTTGTTGTGGATGGCTTTGGATTTCCCATCTGCTTTATGGATAGGCTATAGTTACTATTGCTGATGAGGATGGGAATTACTTACAAGAAGCATGGGAGCATATCTTGACATGTGTTTCCCGATTTGAGCATCTACATCTTCTTGGAGAGGGGGCTCCACCCGATGCCACATTCTTTGCCTTTCCTCAGAATGATTCTGAAAAAACAAAGCAAGGGAAAACAACCATTCTTCCCATTTTGAAGAAGGGACCTGGAAGGATGCAGTATGCAGCTGCCACTGTGATGCGGGGTTCATATGATAGTGCTGGTATTGGGAGTAACACTTCTGGAGTTACGTCGGAACAGATGAACAACCTAGTTTCTAATTTGAATATGTTGGAACAAGTTGGTAGCTCAGAAATGAATCGAATATTCACTCGGAGTCAGAAGTTAAATAGTGAGGCCATAATTGATTTTGTTAAGGCTCTATGCAAGGTCTCCATGGAAGAACTGAAATCTCCATCTGATCCACGGGTTTTCAGTCTTACAAAGATTGTTGAGATTGCGTAAGTATTTTCTTTCTATTTAAATTTAATACATGCTCCCCTCCTTGTCCTTCCTCTTGAGTCCTTTTCTGTTAAGGCAGAAGGGATTAAGATTTTTCCTCAGGACAAAAAAGTAAAATTAATTGCTCTTGGCTCTGTGTTCGTTGAGGCAGTTGCTACACCCCCTCTTAATGTGTAGATTTATTAACTTTTTGACCCCTGTTCTCTGTAATTTGTCTCATCTCCCCTATTACACCTAATATACAGTACAATATTCTATATGGTTTGTTCGGTCAATTCAATTAGTTTGCCTGCTCAACGTGAGCAAATGTCTCATGGGGTACATCATTAACCTGTAGTTTAGGGCTTAATTTTGTGAGGGGGTATTACCATTGCCCCAAAGGTTAAATGTGTGAAGATGGGAGTTGATAAAAAAGTTGGGGCAGAGGTTGAGTATGTTATGATTGAATTTCATGATTCCCTGATGTTTACAGCCTTCTGTTATAACTTTTTATTGTTTGGCATGTTTATTGTTTAACAGGCACTATAATATGAACCGCATCAGGCTTGTGTGGTCTAGCATCTGGCATGTTCTCTCTGATTTCTTTGTAAACATAGGCTGTTCTGGAAACCTCTCAATTGCAATTTTTGCAATGGACTCTTTGCGTCAATTGTCAATGAAGTTTCTAGAGCGTGAGGAGTTGGCTAATTATAACTTTCAAAATGAATTTATGAAGCCTTTTGTCATTGTTATGAGAAAGAGTAATGCTGTTGAAATTAGAGAACTGATTATCAGATGTGTATCTCAAATGGTTTTATCTCGTGTCAACAATGTCAAATCAGGATGGAAGAGCATGTTCATGGTAAAGTTGATAAATCCCTGTTGTTTAGATAGATCTATTTGCATGCAATTTTTAGTTTTGATGTCTGCTAAAGCATCTCTTTTTACTTTTTGTTTGTGGGCTTTATTTCAGGTATTCACTACAGCAGCTTATGATGACCACAAAAACATTGTGCTCTTAGCTTTTGAAATAATTGAGAAGATTATTCGAGAGTACTTTCCTTATATCACTGAGACTGAAACCACCACCTTCACAGATTGTGTGAATTGTCTAATTGCTTTCACCAATAGTAGATTTAACAAAGAGATTAGTCTAAATGCCATTGCTTTTCTCCGGTTTTGTGCAACAAAACTAGCAGAAGGCAACCTTGGTGCTTCTTCGAGGAATAAGGACAAGGAAACATCTGCAAAAATTTCTACACCTTCACCACGAACTGGAAAAGAGGGGAAACATGATACTGGAGAGGTGACTGACAAGGATGATCATCTCTATTTTTGGTTTCCTTTATTGGCTGGTGAGTATATTGTAATATTTTTATACATGATATGTCAAACTTATTTTAAAAAAAAACAAAAGAAAAGAAAAGAAAATTAAGGAGGTTAGATTGTGAGATGAAATTATTAACTTTTGTAAATATGTGCAGGTTTGTCTGAACTTAGCTTCGATCCTAGGCCAGAGATAAGAAAGAGCGCCTTGCAAGTTCTGTTTGAAACCTTACGTAACCATGGTCACCTCTTTTCACTAGGTTTATGGGAAAAGGTATTTGAATCAGTCCTTTTTCCTATATTTGATTATGTGCGCCATGCCATTGATCCTTCAGGAAGTAATGCACTTGGGAATGAAGTGGAAACTGAAGGTGAGCTTGATCAAGATGCATGGCTTTATGAGACATGCACATTGGCACTCCAATTGGTGGTGGACCTTTTTGTTAAATTTTATGATACAGTCAATCCACTTTTGAAGAAGGTTCTGATGCTCCTGGTAAGCTTTATAAAGCGCCCTCATCAAAGCCTAGCTGGCATCGGTATTGCAGCATTTGTTCGTTTAATGAGTAATGCTGGGGAGTTGTTTACTGAAGAAAAGTGGTTAGAAGTGGTTTTGTCGCTAAAAGAAGTGGCAAGTGCAACACTTGCTGACTTCTCGTTCCTTGAAAATGGCGAGTTATTGCCTAGACATCAAGAACATGATTCAGCTGCTGATGAATATGACAATGAACGTGGTGAGTCTGGCTCTCCTGATGATAATTCAGAAAGGCAGAGGACTCATCAACTTTATGCATATTTATCAGATGCGAAATGCCGAGCTGCTGTTCAGCTTTTACTTATTCAGGTAGATTCTCTTTCTGTTGCTTCAAACATGATTAAAATTCTTTTTTAGAAAAAAAAATGCAGTGACCCTAGCAAATAATGTAATATAAGAATGCACTAATTAGAACCCAATGGGCATGCTATTTCTGAAAAAGTAGCTTTTTTGAAACTTTTGTTTTGTTTGGCCAAAATCCAACGAAGCTTTAAAGTAGTAGTAAAAGCAGTTTATTTCCAATCATAAGGATAAAAAAATTGGAACTTATCGTGCAAGTTGAAGTACAGTAAAAATTTATTATCATTACTTTTTTAGAACTACCTTTACTCAAAATCATTAATTACGAATATATCCCATTTCAACATAGTTGTCCTCTTTTCTCATGCTTTAATTTTGCCAAAAACCCTCTGCATTTTTATTTATATTTTGATTTTGATTGTATGTATTATATATGTGTTTATATTGAAGTAAATAGTTTATATCCTGTTGTGTTTTTAAAACATTTTGTGTAAAATTTAATATTAACTATGGTGAATATTTAAAATTGTTAAAATACCATTGAATCAATATTAATTGCAAAGTCTTTTTTATGGGTACATTGTGGGGTTTGTCTTGACACTACTAGTATCTCCTTGTACTCTTATGCTCCCATATTTTACACCAGGGGTCACCCTTCCGGTGGTTTTTGGCAAAGTCAGGTCCATGTCAATCTGAGTTATTTGTCTGTTGAAAGTATAATTATTGGAAGAATGGTCAAACACAATATTGTTAAAAAGATTACTCTCTTTTTTGGTCAAAAGTGTTAATAATTGTTTTCTTTTGAGGGGGTGGGGGTTATAATACTCTTTATGCAACTTCATTTAAAAAAATAAAGTTTCAAAATAAGAGGAAATTCATAATGATCCTAGATGGCCCTATGCTTTCTATGTTAATGGGCATGCGATCAAGATCTTGCCATCTGTGTTATTAATATTTAATACTCTCATTTTAGTCCTTAATATAAGAGTTAGTTGATAGGTTGAATTTAGTTCTAAATATAGACCCCAATCCACTTCTTCTCCTAAATTTATAATATTTTTCCTAAAGTATCTCTATTGATCGTACACATTAAAGGATTTTCATCAAAGGATAGTGATGATGAAAGATGTCATCTTAGGAAAACTAAATCATATTTGTTACAAATAACTAACATGACTAATTTCCTTAATTTACCTAAGTTATCCAGCTCTTATATTAAAGATTAAAAGTAGTATTAATTGGTAGCATTAATTTATATCTGCTACAATTTTTTGACCCTGGGGTTGTATGAAACATGCCTTGTTTGAATACATATCAACGTGTGCACTATCACAGACATGCATGCCAGTAAAAGACATTCAATTGTTTATTGAAAGACGTCAACACTTGGAATTTGCAGGCGGTGATGGAAATCTACAACATGTATCGGTCTCACCTTTCAGCCAAAAACATGGTAGTCCTATTTGGTGCCTTGCATGATGTGGCACTACACGCTCACAAGATTAACAGCAACAGTAGTTTACGTTCTAAGCTTCAAGAGTTTGGCTCTATGACCCAAATGCAAGATCCACCGTTGTTACGCCTTGAGAATGAGTCCTACCAAATGTGCCTTACATTTTTACAGAACCTTATTGAGGACAGGCCTCCAAACTTTGAGGAGGCAGAGGTTGAAACTCATCTTGTCCAACTTTGTCAGGAGGTCTTGGAGTTTTACATTGAGATTGCAGGTCTCAGACGAGCACCCGAATCGTCTCATGGTGGACAGCCTCATTGGTTAATTCCTTCAGGCTCTGGGAAGCGACGAGAATTAGCCGCGCGTGCGCCTCTTGTTGTGGCCACTCTTCAGGCCATAAGTAGTTTGGGAGATTCTTCTTTCGAAAGGAACTTGGCACACTTCTTCCCTATTCTCTCAAACTTGATAAGCTGTGAACACGGTTCGAACGAGGTCCAGGTAGCTCTCAGCGACATGCTTAGTTTAACAGTCGGTCCTGTTTTGCTTCGTTCAAACTGATCTTGGCCATGCATTTCAAGGTGTAGGATATATTTTTTCGGTCTAAGATTTTTTTGTTTATAATTTCCCCTCGTTTGCCTCTACTTTCTCAGATATAGATTGATAGTAGTATATGAAAAAGATGGTAGCAGTTTTCTTCTAGCGGTACCTTCCCAAATCTTCTGTATTTAGAAGCCTACCTTTTTCCAATCCGAATGATGTGTATCAACGCAGGTGGTTTAATGTTGTATGCTTACTTTTTTCCTCATTTTTGACATTGAGCTTTACTGTAGAATGATACCTATAAAAGCTTGAGATTTTTCTTGATATATTTATTGATTTAATCAATGTTGGGCAGTGATGCAAAACTTGACCCTAGTACTAAAATATTTCTTTGATATGTAGAGGGTGATAGCTATGTAGTTTCTGTAACACAATTTGTTGCCTGGTATAAATGTGTGGCTTTCCGTAAGTGATATGTCTTTCTTCAGCCTCATCTAGTGGGAATTTCATGTACTTGGCTGTCTTCTTGTGTTTTTTTTAAATAAATGGTTTGCGTCATTTTTAATACACGAGCTTGCTATTGATAACCCAAATTGATAGCTTCTTTTGGGTGAAACAACTGACTAACTGAGCCAAGTCATTTTTATGGTTCAAGTCATTTTTATGGTTTATATATTATGTCATGATAGTGGAGATATGCATTTCATACATTAGGCTATTTGTTTGATAGAGCAGGTAAATATATATCATATTTAGGGTGAAAATATAATAAGTTTATGAATAAGTTTTTTTTCCTTTTGAATAAGTCTATAAATATAAAAAAAATTAATTTGTATAATGTGTTGTGAGTAGCTCAAATGGGCGACTGTGTGTGCTTGGTAAATATTAAATTACAGTTTAAAAAAAATTAGTTTAAATTTTATTTTAGAAAGATTTTAAAATAAATAATTATATTTGTCTAAAAAAATTTATAAATCAAAATATGGTATTGAATAAATTCATAGGAATCGTTTTTAGAATAATAAAAAAGTTTATAAACTATTTATTATTTTTTTATACTCCTTTTCTTTAATCTTATTTTTTTTTCTCTGTCAATGTTGTTGTGCCTCTACTGTTGTTGCTCCTCCGGTTGCCTTCACTGTTATCGCTCTTCCACTCAATCCATTAGTTCTCTCTCCTCCTCCCCACTAAAAGGGAAGATGGTAAATAGTGATAGTAAACAGTATAAATAATAATAAGATATTATACTCAATTTTTTTTATCTTATATTTTTTTAATAATTTATCAATCATAAAAATATTTTTAATAATAACTATCTAAATATTTATTTATTTAAAAAGTCATTTTTTTTTAAATTATCTAAAAATTATTTTTTTTTTAAAAGTCTATTTAAATTAGCCCTATTAATTGTTTGTACATTGGTACAGCTAATAGATTTTTCTTGTGGCTTAGCCTAATGGGTTGCTTATGTAATAGCCATATGGGAGCCCACCCAGAAGAAAACGTACATGTGTGTATACCGTTTATATACATTATAAAAAACTAACTAAAGTTAGTCTGAATAATAAATAATTTAATATTATTTAAGTAAAATTTTAAGTTTGAGCTTTGACGTATGCAGAAAATTCTCATTGGGAGACTCACCTACTATAGTTAGGTGCTCGATACAGGTCAGATCTAGATGTAGTTAGGGTAAATTTATGATGAATCGAGTGGATAACAAAAAAAAAAAGATTATAGAGAGATACTTTTTTATTATAAAATAAAAATTTAGATGAGTTAGATTTTAAGGGTTTACCATAGTTATATGATTCAAGGTTTAGAGAATAGTTATAAATATATATACTCACTATTTACAAAAATACTCACATCGATAATAAGACTTGAATTCATAACATTATAAATTATAAATTAACTCTTTATCAATTCAACTCATTTTTATTTCCATATATAGATCCACAATATAATTACATGGATAATGTAACTTGGGAGTGATGTATATCAGGGATAAAAGTCAGCACTCAGCAGGCCAGTTGAGGCTGCAATAACTATCTCAGAATAAAGTGTCACGCTTCTTTTATAAGGACACATTATTTTTGTGTTTTAATAATAAGATAACATTCAGACCCAAAAGTATAATAATAAGATAAGAGGGATGAGTTGGAAAACCTGGGAACTCATGGAAGACACTGGAAACTGAGTGGATAACAAATAATTGATATTTTGTTCTTTTTTTGGAGGAGCAATTGAGCTAAAGGGCAAAAGTTGGAAGTGAAGTTTACAATGACAACACATCTTTTCTCATGTGTGCATCTTATCTGAATCTATCATTCACATTTTTGTTTTCACTCTACCAAACTTTAACTATTTAAAATATTAATTTTTACATTTTTAAAAATACAATCATAAAAATTAAAGTTATATTTTTTTAAAAAAAATAATTAAGAACTAATATTCCAAATGGCTAAAATTATATGAATTAAGTTATAATAAGTCAAAATTTAGAATTTTAATTTGAATTATACTAAAGTTATAAGAATTAAATTGTACTAAAATTTAATAAAGTTGTTATAATCAAGTTAAAATTATAGAACAATTGATTATTTTTTTCTAAATAAAAATAGTAACATTTTAATTTTAGACCATGTGAATCTATCTTTTATTTATTTATTTTTGATAAAAGACAACTTTATTTAAAATTTAAGTAAAAAGATATATAAAAACATTGGGATTTTTACAAGATCATGAGACAAAGGCAAATCAAATAAGCCCAATAACAAGTGAAAGATACAAATAATCAAACAAGCTGAAACAAACTAGTGAAAAGAACTAATCTTTTATAATATAATAAAATAATATTTAAATTTTTATTAAGAAAAATATTTATATTTAATATTTAAAAAAATTATATTTGAAAAAAAAAACTGAAACAACAAAAAAAAATCCCTTACTGGAATGAAATACCAAACAAAGCATCAATTCTTCACACCAGCCATGGCACCGCCATTAAGCATGTCGCCATATAGAAACAAGATTACCGCAATTATCCATTGCACCAAAAGTAGTACGGAGCGAAAATCATAGTGTAACTCCGCGATTGTACTATATACGTGTTTCCGAAACTTCTAAAATTTAAGTTTTAAGAGCTAAAATTTTAATTTAAATTTTTTTAAAATAAATAATTATATTTATTTAAAAAAAATTAGATTAAATTATTATTTAAAATTATAATTTTAGATAAATTAATCAGAATAACTTTTATAACAGTAAAAAAATTTATAAACTATCTAATTATTATTTTACTTTTATGTTTTTTATATTATCTCTTCTATTTTTTTATTATCTCTCATCTTTTATCTATTTTTTTAACTATTTTTTCTCTCTTTTTACTTTTCTATCTTTTCCACTATCTATATTTTATCTTCTATCTTTTTTACCATCTTTACTCTTTCATATCACTTTTTCACTCTTTCTTCTATCTCATAATTTTAATAAAATTATATCATTTTTAATAATTTTTTAATTATAAAAGTTTTTTTAATAATAATTATCCAAACACTCATTTATTTATAATTATTTTTTTTATAAATTATTTTTTAAAAATTACCTAAAAATTACTTTTTTTCGTAAATCTTTTTCTCAAAATCTATATAAACACACAATATGAGAATCTATATCTCAAACGCGACGCGCGGCGCACGTGGTTTCCACGGGAAGCCTTTTAAGGTGGGCTGTCTAGTGGATGGGAAAATCCAAAAGCGGCACGAAACGTAAAACAAAGTTTGCCAAATGATTCACAAAATCGTTTGTAGCTTCTGCTGATAAAAGAATAATATATATAACTATTTATAATATATTTAATTTTTAAAAATATTATTTTATTATAATTATAATATTTAAAGAGATATTATAATTTATAGATATTTAAATTTATATTTAAAAATAATTAATAACTTACTTTATTTAATATTAGTATTGCTCAAAATTTTTAAATTATAAGTGGGTATAACTTTTTTTTAAATATTTTTGTATAAAAAAATAAAATATCCAATAAAATAGATTTTTTTTTTCCTTTTGGGTATATGCCATTGCCGGCACCCACCTTTTGTCATTTTTATAGGACTCAATCAAAACTCACAATTCAAAGTCCAAGTGGAATTCGTAGAGACTCAAACGGTAGAATTTAAATCTATATAAATATAAAAAAATATTTTTTAAAAAAATTATATCTAAAAAATTTAATATTTTATACAATAAATCCTAAACTCTACCTAATAGGCTTGAGAAAATAATATTTATACCGTTACTTGTATTACAAGAAATTTAATATATTTGTTTTGAATTTAATTGTTTTAATCTAAAACTTCGGATTTGAGCATTGTATGAATTCAGGTGTTACAAGGAATCTGCAGCCTAGTTATCCTCCACTAAAAAGATATATAATATCACAAATTGACAAAAAGGGGTTTCTCATAAAGTTACGCAACGCAAATATCAATTCCTATATTTGTACTATTTTTCTCATTTCTCTTCTCTTCTTTTCCCCACCTACCATTCCTTCCTATGCACATCACACAACTTTACTAATCAAACTATGTTCGATCCTTTCCCCAATTGCTTCACTTTCCTCCACCACAACCCCATCGCAGGACCACGACAACGGCGAAGATCAACAAGAACGACTCATAGAACATTCAGGGACGACGACGATGACGAAGAAGCCATCATAAGTGTGTCTAACCAGTTCAGGCAAGTTTTCAAGCTCATAGATGCCAACGGAGATGGAAAAATATCCGCGTCAGAGCTCAGTGACATCATCATATGCCTCGGAAATGGCACGAAGAAGAAGGAGAAGGACAAGGGATTGGCTGAGAAAGAAGCTGAAGGGATAGTGAGAGTGTTGGACTTCAACGGAGATGGGTTCGTGGACTTGGACGAGTTTATGATGGTGGTGATGAAGGAGGAAGAGGAAGAAGAACAAGAACAACAAGAAGAAGATGGTGAAGAAGATGAACTGAAGGATGCGTTTCTGATATATGACAGTGATCGGAACGGGCTTATATCGGCGAAGGAACTGAGAAGAGTGATGCTGAATTTGGGGTGGAGAGATTGCAGTATCAGAGATTGCAAGAACATGATTCGAGCTGTTGATCTGAACGGAGATGGCTTTGTGGATTTTCACGAGTTTCGATCAATGATGAAGTCTAACTATTCGACTTCCCAGTAAGAATCACTGAATAAAAGCTTTTTTTATTTCATTTGTGAGTTTTTTAACCTTTTCATGTTTCTGTTAATTTCAAGTGGCCAGTTGCTAGATAGTCTTAAATATGATCTTCTAAGTTCAAATCAGTAATGATATAGAAAATATTTTGTTATGAGAGGCAAAACTCATTTTAGTTGAGTATTTTTACGCTAAGAAGATTAGTCTTTAGTTATCTATAGATATCTTTTAGATTCTATCAAAAAAAAGAATGGCATTCCATATTTGGGAAAAAGCTGTCGTCCATAAGATTAATTAAGATTCTCCAAACTGGAAGAGAGAAGAAGAGAGCAGATTGTAGTTTCTCTCGTTGATAAACTGTTTTCCCCCTTTTATTGATCCTTTCGTTAAAACATATAACGTAGTGCAGGCAAACAAGTGTTGAAATATTTAAGAAGTTATCTCTTTTGTTCGAACAAGTGCCAAAAGGGTTATTTATGGCTGTTTAAAAATAATTTCTATACCGTTTCTATAACCTGAGTAGATATAATTAGGGTAGAAAGTCCTTGAATCAGTTAAATCATAGGTGTAGAAAGTAACATATATATATTTTTTTTAAATAAATTAATCAACCAATGTAGAGTAATTCTATACTGGGAGTTGATACAAAATAGGAGCAGGCATGGACCAAAATGGATCAAGTTAGTCATCAATCGGAGATCTAGTTTATTAGAGATCTTAGACTGACTAAGACAACTTGTAGTCTAGTCCAGTTTTAACCTAAGATTAGGTTGTACCAGACTTTGTCAATTGGACTACTTAGATTGATACATGTAGTCTAAGACCTCAATTTTCTTTTTTCTTTAATATTTTTTTATGAGATGTTATATTTTAACTTGATAAATATAATTAAGATAATAAAAAATATCTATAATCACATAAAACTCATCCCAAAGACATTAAAATTTAATTATAAATCTATAAGAATATCTAACAACAATAAAAAATAACATTCTAATTATAAACTATGTTTAAAAAAAATTCACTCTGGCCATTTCAGACTATACTAAATAGTTTAATCACTTGATCTAGGATTTAGTTTAATTTGACCAACCAATTGGATCATGTCCGGTCTAATTTTATTATAGAGTTTATTTAGATTAAATTGGATTAAAATGGACAAGTTGTACTAACTACCAAGTTCTTGCAAACCCCTAATCCAAAAGGTTACAAGAAAATTATTTGGCGTGGCCTAACACATCCCCATTCTTAATTAACTTGTTTCCCAATTATGTATGGCTTAAAATGAGATATCTTATTTTTAACTTCAACTATTGGTGAGTTACACGATGTTTAAAAAAAGATACATATAATTATGGGTCTTTAGAAATTATTTATATAATTATATATTCATGGATATTGATATTTTGGAGGTATAAAGTATATTCCAAGGGTCAAGTACAACGAATAAAATAAAATTTAGAAAGGGCAATTATTATATGTCGTGGTCAAATGAAATACCCTATTTGTGGAAAGGTCATTATCTTCTTATCCTTATCCTAATTCTTTTGTTTTTTTTTGGGTACAATATCCTTATCATAATTTTTTTAACATTAAAAAATAGTTAGTTTCACCCACGATCTAAAAGTAGGATAAAATTTCTATTTTTTCTAAACGATACTAATATCAGGTAAAACGAGTCATCTATTACTCTCAAATATAAATTTATATATCTAAAAATTATAATATCTCATCAAACACCGTGACCAAAAACTACAAGAAAATTTATCTATCATAATTCTAACCATTACAATTCCTTAATTTTATTGTAACAAAAAAGAAATTCCTAAAGTTTATCTATGTTGGTGAGCCCATCATTATCTCCTTAGGCCCAAAAGAAAAGCCCGTTATAATTTCACTGAATGGGCCTTCTTGTAATTCAATTTGATATTGGGCCCAAAACTAAAACCCTTTTAACCATTTTTTAATTCTAGCCTGCAGCTTCATTGATAGCTAATAAGAGTTAGTACATATAATAAAAAATAAATTAATATCTCACAAAGACGTAAGTTTGATTTTTATTGTCATTGTGAGGGCTCCTTTAGTAAACGATCTTATAAGTTTCCTATAAACACTCTTTAAACTCTGAAGCTGTGTTCTGACCTTGGTGGGGGACCGATACCCAACCCAGCTAAACTTTTCTATACCAAAAAAAAAAACTACTCTTCATTTATGGTTTAGGTTTAGTAGAATTGGCTAGTTTTTCAGGTGAACTAAGATTCAAATTCTCTCTAGGAGATATACTAACATTTAGTAACTGACAACATCTCAAATATGATTGTCTTAGATAAGAGGATGCCTATGCTTAGCAAAAAAAAAAAAAACTACCCATTTGCCATGGCATGTAAACTCCTTTATAAGTGAAAGTAGAGTTGGGAAAATAGAGCAGGCTCGGGCTGGCAAGCCCCCTCCCAATCCACTAGCCCTTTTTTTTTATAAATTATTAATATTATTATTTATTTTATACAAATATTACTTTGAATATTTTTATTATTGAATACTAGTAAAGATAATTATTTATTTATTAATATGTGTTGACATATTATAATTGATTAATATTATGTTAATGTTTATTTAAATTTATACTTATAAAATTTGATATTTTTTTTATAAAAAGTAAAAATTTAATAGTATAACATTAACTATTTTTTAATTATACTAATATAATATTATAAATTTTTTATTAGTATTCTAAAAGTTTAAAAATAATTTTTTACATTAATTTTTTTTAAAAAAAGGGGCCAGGCCGCGGGCTAGAGGTGGGCTGGCAAAATGCCAGCGTGCAGCCCGCCTCCAAAATGGGCAGGCTCATTTTTGGCAGGTCAACCCATTTTACCACCTCTAAGTAAAAAGTTGTATGTTTAATCTATTTATAATCTCATAATGTTATTGTCTACCCTTTTTAATTAAAAAAATTACTCATCATTTAATTAATTCGGTGGATAATATCACACAATCAGCAAGAAGTGTGTTCATTTTCTAAGCTACATAACTAATTTAAAAATATTAAAAAATTTCAAAAAATAAAGTGTTAGTTTCCCTATAGTATCCTTTTCAATCATTTATTTTGAAACTTACTCTATTGATGAAAACTCCTTTAATATAACCAAACAATAGAGATATTTTAAAAAAATAAATTATAAATTTAGGAAATTAAACAAAATGAATTAAAATTTTATATTTGAAACTAAAATAAAACCCTCAACTGACGCCTATATTTAAAATTGGGAGAGAGTAATAAGGATAAAAAATATAAGTATTATAAAAAGGCTGACATACAATTTCTCATTAAATGTGCTTGTTAAGACCATACTTTTTCTAAAATTAACATATATAGTTCGTGTGATTCAAATGCATGACATTGTTATCTAATGTACACTTATTAAGAGAATCAGTTAGGTTATTTTAAGATTTTTTTTTTCAACTTAACACCTTTTTTTAATAACAATTATTACCAATATATTAGTGAAGTAGAATAATGAGAGGTAAATATTTTTTTATATCCTAAAGGTATTTTCAGGTAAAAAGATATTAATTATTCTTAAAATTTTCATAAAATGACCTACCCATTGAATCATAGACTTTTCAAAAACAAAAAAAAGAAGAAGTATTATATTTAAAATAGATGGCGTGTGTGTATTATTATTATGAGAGATTAACTGAAGTGGAATTATTATTATTATAATAATAATAATAAACCATAAATGTTATACTTATGTAAGTTGTTTTGACTAGAAAGAACAGGACAATAAATATAAATATGTTGGACTAAATCTTTCTCACAATCTATCTTCGTTTTTATTAAGGAATAAGCAAAATTTAAGGATATAAACTCAAAATAATAAAAAAAAATTAACCAAAATTTTAATATCTCAAGTGGCTTAATGCCTTAATCCATCTTTCTTTATAAGGCAAATGATCTAAAAAAGCAGATCATACGTAATATATATAAACAACATGTTTGTCTGAAATGCAATCATAGTGTTTTCTTTGTTCACATTAATCTATTGAGTTCTTTAAGTTCTACCCTAACACTCATATCTTCCAAATATGTTAATTTAAAGGCAAAACCTAACTATTAAATTCAAGACAAACCACTTTTCATTGATAACTTAAACAACTCTTGTAATTCATGGTTCCAATGAATTTAAGTTCATTTCTTTAAGGAAAATAATATATTCCCTTTTTCTCTCATCATAGATATCAAAAACCAATGTCTCATACATAGCAGCTAGCTTGTGTTCTTTTTATTATTCAAATGTATTTTTATATATTATTATTAATTTGAAGTTTCCTAAGCTCCTCCAGCAAAGCGTACAAATTAATTTAATCATCGTTAGAAATCTTTTCGAAATTTTGTTATAGAAGTTTCTAATTAAACAATAATTGCACTTCCTAATATGTTGGAACTTAATTCTTTAAGGTCCATATAAGCTGTTTTTTTCCCTCTGGGCACATCGATCTATATTTACTTTATATTTTAAAATTATTATGGGAAATCAAATACAATAAATATAAATATCTGTTTTGACCAAAAAAAAATCTAAATATCTGTATTAAAAAAATCATATAAACAGTGCTTTGTTCAGAAAAAAAGTACCAGATAAAATATGAACAGATTTATATTACATTATTTTCCCTTTTATAATACAATGATTTCGAGATACTTTTTCTACAATCTACATGGAATTATGGTTCGTCTGACATTTTCAAATCATAGTCCAAATGTTTTTAATACTAATACTATGATTTTTATCAATCTATGGATAAGTACGATCACAATGCAAGTTTGACTTTTGTCAATTATGATTAATCCAAATTTGAAACTAAACAAGTTTTTATCAATCTCTCTCTAGATAATGGATCATCATTATCAAAATTTTAACTCCTAAAATGACGTTTTAATCTATAAACTTATTATATTTAAGAGATAACTAATTAATTTAAACTAAAAAAATTGCTCTAATTAATAAAAGAATACTCCTTTCAGTCTCATATATAAGAAAATTTTAAAGGAATTTCCTTAGTCTTAATTAATTATGAGGAAAAACTACCTTATTTAATCTGTATTTAAGAGATTCTTCTAATCGTGCCCCCTCAATCCCTCGTTCAAAATGAATTGGGTTCATGAAGAAAATAAAAAAAATCAAGGATGAGTATTTTAGCAAAAAAAGAAAAAAACCCTAATTTAAAATATAATTAAAATAACCACTTTTAATTTTTTTTAAATCGTGAGGCAGTTGTGGTTTTTTTGTTGACCTTGAAGTTATTGTGGCATCCAACTACAGAAACTAATGGGCCAGTTCAATTTGGTTGATAATTCTTCTACATATTAATTAACGTGGGATCAATGGGTAAGAGATATTACTATTTAAAATATATTAAATTTATAAAAAATATTATTTTATTATAATTTTAATTATAGTGTTTAAAGAAGTATTATAAATTTTAGAAATTTAAATTTATATCTGACAGTAATAGACAGCTTACTCTATTAAATATTAGTATCATCTTAAGAAGTAGAGATTTAATTCATAAATAAATTTAATTATTTTTTAAATTTTTATATCAAACAAAATATTTAATTAACCCTTAAATTCTTTTAAGGAGAAAACATGGCCATAAGTAAGTACACAGAAGTCAATGAATTCAAATTTCAAAGTACATCAAAAGAAGAGAAAACGATTGACACTGATAAACAACGAATTAATGGCCACAAATAATAACGAACGTCCAAAAAGAAAATGAATGAATAATTTCCTCACAAAAGTTAGTTAAATTAACTTAAATTAAATTAATGACCATCATTTTAAATAAATAAATATGAACGTTCAACATTAATTTACATGATTCAAGTTTACATTATTTTTTTCATTTAGTAATGAAAAAAATTAAATTATCAAAATCTTTTGAATTAAAATATTTTTTTAAAAAATAAATATTTCTTTTAGTTTAAAACATAAATAACTTTCAATCATCTTATTAAAAAATAAGAAAGAACAGTTAAATCAATTTCTAAGTTTACTTATATTAAACGAGGTTTTGAATGAGAAAAAATACGATAAATGACATTTAAATATTAATTATAAAAAAAATTAATAAATAAATATTAATTATTCTTCAAATGATGGACTTATATCATGAATTAAAAAATTCTTCTAAAAGATAACTTATATTTTAGAATGAAGGAGGAGTACTTTTCTTGTCAACAAATGTAATAAGAATCTAAATTAAACACAAAATCCATCGTTGACATTATGATAGCCAATAGTTTCTAATTAAAGTTTAATTTGAATAGAGAGAGAGAGGAGATGAACTATGTAGACAATAATATATATATATATATATGAGGACGGACTAGAAAGGTTCCAAATTCATCACAGTCCATCACATGGCAACCTCAGCTTGGTCGGCCAAATAGGGCATAAAATAATGGTAATTGGTGAAAGAGGTTTGGAATTGATTATTAATTAATGGAGTCAATTAATTAAGATTAAAATTTGAAAGCTTTGGATTGGCTTTCCATGGAGGACAAGAGGTGAGTTGTTATGTGAGAGCAATTAACATCTTCGCAATCCACTTTCAGTGAAAAAGTGGCACTCACACCACAACACAACACAACGTGCACCATCGTGCTACATCTTGCTTCCAAGCAATAGGGTGATCTTCACGTGCATGTGCCCTTTTATTTAATTAATTACTTACATATAATTAATAATTAATTAATATTTTCTCCTTTACTCTGTAATCGTGGTCCTTACTCTTTGGATTAACTTTATTGGGTCGGAAATTAATTGTTTAGTTTGGACTCCCCACAATGGGTTCCCTTTGTTTAATATTACAAGACTTGATTAAGATAAGCATCCTATTAAAGTTCTTCCACTCTCTCTCTCTCTCATGGACTCATTTTCATTCACTTCTCTCTAGAGGGATAACACTATCTTTCTTGAACACTTCACACTATTCAAAACACATTTAAATTATAATATTAAAACCTAACTTAGGTTAGCTGGTGAGACGAGTGAATTAATCTCTTTACTAGTCTAGTGAAGACTTTTAGATGTGTCCAAGAGTTAAATTTGTTTTATATTTTTTCTTCTTTTGTTTAGCCTTAAAGGATCATATTTCTGCTTTAAAAATCCTGTCCTGCCAGATTATGTGTGATTTATACATGAATAATCTATTCACTTGTGAATAAATACTTTTTTTTTGTTGAAATATTACTCTTTTCAAAGTTATATATAAATATTTTTTTTATATATTTTAATTAAATTATATTATTTTAATCATGATTAAGTTAAACCTAGTCTAACCATAATTAAACCACTTATCTTTGAACTACCAACTCGATCGTTTAATGATTGATCTTATTTTCAATTTTAAACAAACACAGTTGAGGCTCCTCTCAATTTTATTAGAATTTAAAAAGGTATATGTATATATGAATTTCTTTTTTTGATATAGATCAGGGTATTCACATATAGTAGAGACTATTCTCCTCCCCCGATATAAATGAATTTCTATTCACACCAAATTTTGACTCAAAGTCTCAAGACAATGAGTTCATAGGTCTTTTTCTCCTTATATACATCTCTTTTTCTTTATCCCAAAGCTTGACTCCTAACATTCACGGGAACACATTAATCATTCAATTCCTCACTATTTTTATGGCACGTCAAATAATTATAAAGACTTGAAATTTTGAAACACGGGTGACTTTATGGGTGATTAATTCAATATTGTCATATGTATTTTGTCAAGGGGGCAATTAGGTCTACTAGAACAACATAATAAACTAAAATTTAAATCTCTATTAAGAGAAAATATTTACTAGCTGATAATATTTTAAATACGAATGTTTTTAATAGAAGATTAACTGCACTTAGTAAAAAAAATTGTCATATGTATTTTAAGGCTGTCGTTTAAGGTTTTTTTTATATGTGACATAACTCGGATGGATTATTAATGTGTAATAATCTGCAGATGCATCTAAAAGTTGGCTAACCCTTAGTTTATTAACAAATTCGGTGAACTAAACAACGTTGTTAAATGGGAATATTTGCATTATTGGTGTTTCAATCAGCTTTAACTTTACGACCATGACTGAAAAATTAACAACTTTTGAAAGTCGTGGAGTTTCAGTTCGGCTTTACACATACACATATATACTTCCTTATGCTTTATAAAATTTTGCTGATGATGGCTTCTCACAAACGTTGCAACGTAATAACCACATGAATCTTTGTAGGGAATTAAAAGCTGTTCATTTGTGTAAAAGGTTGGATCAGATAGTAGGGAATTATATATATATATATATATATATATATATATATATATATATATTATTGCTTCAAGTTAATTATAAATTTGTAAAATATATATGGACCTCTCTATCCATTGACTACCAATTCATAAATTAACCTTGTAAACCATGCAAACTAGCTAGTAATTAAGTTAATTTTCATTAATTTTTTTAAATGAATGGACAAATTAATTAATTGGATCATCTAATTAGTTAAAACACCTTGTGGATCGATGTTGAACACAATATTAGGTCATTGAAACTTGAAAGAGTATATCTTTTGTATTAACCCTTGGCTTGGTGTGGCATGTAATGTGAATCTCATGGAATCTTTATGCTCACCTAACCCTAACACACCGCAAACAACTAAAACAGTGTTTTTTTTTAAAAATAGGTTTAATTACCGAAAAATTCAATAGCATGTTTATTAAACAGTGCATGAGGAATAATGGGAATTGGCAAACCAAATTTCGAATCCCATCTACATTTAGAACTCATATTTTACTTTTGAAGTTGTCCCTCTCTCTTAACATCTATATGATATCAAGTTAGATTTAAGAATTGTTAAACAACAGTACACAATATTGTCTTCAGAGATTTCGGTAGCAAATTCAACGTACATATAATTGCCTAGTACTCAAATCTATCATTCCTGAGAGAAAATGTGTATACACAATCAGTTAAATTAATTACTACTACGTACGTGAATAAATTATCCAATATGTAAACTAATTAAAGTTACAATACACAAATCTCTATAAACTTTATATCAGTTGCGCATAACTTCTCTAACTTTTAAAATTTTAAATTAAGGATCTCAATATTTTATATTTTGATCATTAAAACTCTGTCATTAAAGTTAATGGTTTTTACCATGTCATAATTTTTATATTTTTATTATATATCATTTCCTTTAAAAATAACATTTGGCACTTCACATATAATTTTATCTTTTTAAACACTTAAATATAAAATACTTAAATAGCACCTAAAAAACTATTTAAAATATTTATTTGACCATATTTAAATAAAAAGTATAAACTACTTAAAATTAATGTAAACTGCCAAGTGTTATTTTTTAAATGACGTAGTATATAATAAAAAAAAATATAAAAATTATGATACGATAAAAACTGTTAACTTTAACAATAATTTTAACGATAACACTTATTAATTAAAATATGAAATATTATGGTATTTAATTTAAATTTTAAAAAGTTAGAGAGGTTATGTGCAATTGATACAAAGTTTATAGAGGTTTTGTGTATTTAAGCCTTAAATTAAGGCTAAATTATATGTTTGGTCTTATATATTTGTGTCATATTTCATATGAGTCTCTTAAATTTATAAAGTATATTTTTAGTCTTCCAATCTTAATACTGTTAGTTTCATTTAAATGTAAACGTTCACTCGTCGAACTTAAAGTGACTATGCAATTAAACGCTGACAATTATACTTGCATTTTAATGTAACATTTTTATGTTGATAAAAAATAATATTTTTAGATTTAAATTATAAATAAAGCTGACAAAAAATAGGCGTCTGGTTTAAATTAAAAATAAACCAGCCAAAAAATATTTGATATTTTTATGTTAGCAAAAACATAATATTTTATGTTGTTGTCTAGTTTATTTTTAATTTAAATATAAAAATATTATATTAAGAAGATTAAAATATAAGTATATTTTGTCTGTATTTAATCACAATGATCACTTAAATTTGATGAGTCATTATTTTCTGTTAAATGAAATAACTAACGGTATTAAGATTGAATGACTAAAAATACACTTTATAACCTTAAGGTATTAAAATGAAACATGATGCAAATATATATGATCAAATATGTATTTTAGGCTTAAATTAATATATGAGGAAAAAAATTACAAAAAAGAATACTAGTTCAGGTATATTATAGCAATCTTCTAGGCCAGTGTCCATTATGGAAGATTAGTTCCCAGAGAGATAAAAAAAAATCTTTAAAATTTGATTATCTTCCCCCACTCCCCGCCTTTTCATTATATGCATATCTCTACAGGGGTTTTGATATTTAAATAATTCATCTGACGCAGAAATAAAATAAAATGAAAAAAAAAGAAACTTTTGAATGAAATTACACCCGAGATAGGCATGAAAATAGATAAGAATACTGGTGATTATGAAGAAACTTGGATTTTGATCACAAGCATGAAAATAATCGTTGACTGCAAAAATAATAAAAGCAATGCTTTTTGTTGGATTATTATATATCCTAAGGCGTGCCCTAGCTTGCCATTTAGTTTAATTATTAATTAAATAATTGTTTGTTTTGTTTGCGTACGTTCTAGAGAGAGAGAGAGTTAAGGATCGTATTGATTCAATTTATAAGAAGACAATATATTCTATAAGAACAATGGGTTTAATTCTTCATTTATAGTAATGCATAATTTGTGAGTCTAAATGTGTAAATAGTTTTTGAGGCATAGTGATGTAAAACAAAAAAAATAATAAAGGGAAGAAATTAGAGAGATGAGTGAGGAAGAGACTATAAATGAAAAACAGTTAAGAGAGAAATTAGAGAAATAACGGTATTTTTTAACAATTTATCAAAGTATGAATAATTATAAGCCCTAAAAGCTAATAAGTAGTAATAATAATAACTAATATCCTAAAAATAATAAATAAAAGGTAAAACTAAATAATAATCCCAAAAATGGGAAGTATTAAAATATTAAATAAATATTGCTTCACTATTCCTTATCCCATATTCTACCATATAATACCTGTATGTTAACCCCTATTAACCATCAAACAACGACAAGAAATTTTACGTCGGTGGATTGTACAACACTGTTGTTTCTATTAACGACTATTTTTTTTTGTTAAATTATTAATTAAAAAAATCTTTTTAATAATTTTATTAAATTTTTTCTTTAATATTCATCTATTTTTTTTTATAGATAATTTCATATTATCTAATTTATTTTTTTTACTGGCATCTCTAACAACTTTCTTTGATTATATTTAAATCATCTCCAATATTTTTTTTATTTTATATATATTTATTATAAATTTTATTACACGTATCCATGATGTCAGCATTTTCATGTCTATTATACCTCAATTTTATGCTTTTATTGTGTCTTTAAATCACAACTCACCTATATGAAAAATAAAATAAAATAATAACATCGCTTTCGATTTGGTAGCTGCTGCAATTAAAGAATTATATTAAAGGGGAGAGATAAGAAGGAAGAAAAGTAACATGGAAGCGTGGTAGCACACCGTTATTCCCGGTGGTGACACTTAATTAATTAATTAATTCAATAATTAATTAGATTCTTCATTCAACCAATCACTACGCTTCTTCTTTATCTATTATTATCTTCTCATCTCTCTGTAAGACTACTCAGTTCATATCAAGACAACGGTGCCACCATATCAATGATCCAACCTCATCAGCTTCCAACACCAAATTTTCTTGCCCCTCACCGTAAAATCATTGACAATTAGACTGATTATCGATTGAAATAGTGATGAAGGGGTAGTAGTAATTCAACTGTAGTTAAATAAAGTCAATCTAATCATAATTAAAAATAATATAATTTAATTAAAATATTCATATAAATATTAAAAAGAGTCATATTTAAATAAAAATGTATTAACTCACAGCCAAATAGAAATATTTATGTATACATCATATAAATAATCTAATAAAAGAGAGCTATTTACTTTCTAGAGAGTAACTAAAGCAGAAATCTAACCTATTTCTAATTTTTTTTCTTTTTTTCCTTCAACTCAAAATAATATATATATAATTTAATCTATTTGACACGTATAAATTGAACTCTTAATTAGACTTGTTAAAGAGATTAGTTTATGGGTTGACTGGTATTGAGTTTTAATATATATATCATGCCTCCGCCATGCACATAGATATGCTGATATTGAATTAAATAATTTTTTTTTTATCTTTTGGGTTTTTTTTCATTTAAAATATGTAATTGCATGACAAAAAAATGATTTAATTTATAAATAATTACCGTAATGCGTGTATATCACCACTTAATTGCCTTTACATATGGCAGGTACATACATGATCGTAATTGAAACCGTACAATGAATATTTTGATATATCCAGAACAGTCCATCTGAAACTTTAGCTATATTTAAAATAACGATATCAATTTTTATAATTAAATTAATTATCATATTAATAACTCTTATTGTTTCCAAGTTCCAATTCGAGACACATCGTGTGTTTCAACTAATGTCATACATGTTGAGTAATTAGGACGTTTACGTATGTGTGCTTCAGGACTTTCAATGCATACATATATAAAATGTAAGGAAGTAAATGGTAGCTGACAAGTGGAATAATATAAAATTGAAATAAAGGTCGAGAGAGAGAATCCAAAGAAGGGATATGAGATAGGGAGAGTGGAACACAAGGTTGCTAGGAGTGAATAGTGACAGAGGGAAAAGCACATTGCATGCAAGTAGCCAATTACGCCCACACGCCTTGGTTTGCCATTCCACCTACACCCTCTTCCACTATGCCCCCTCGGTCAACACTGCACGCCTCCTCTCTCATTTATTCTTTTTCAATTTATTTATTTACAATTAGTATATATATAACTTACTTTTTTTAGTCACATATATTTTTTATTAGATATAATTTTATTTAAGATATAGTCAGATACAAAATATAAGTATCTTTTTCAATAAAAAAAAGGACTATTATAATATTAATTCATCACATTATAAATAACTAATTTATCTATTAGCTTGACCTAATCCTATGATATATATATATATATATATATATAACTTTTATCATATTATATTTAATATTATCAAGTCTAAATAAAATAGCTGACTTTTCATCTTATCTATTTATTTATTGGTAAAGTTTAAGCAATATTACACTGTTAATTTATTTATTTATTTTACAAGTATAAAAATTGCTTTTTATAGTAAATTTTTCTTGCACCGGTTTCATGAAAAAAAAAATGTATAAAAAGTATAGATATGATGGATGACAATTTTGCAAATAAGTTGTGTGGATTACTTGACTTTCTAATTTATTTGCACATATAATCATTGTAGAAAATACTTTCAACAAAGGAGTAGAAAGTGAAGTTAATCCCTATAAATCACAAAAGAGAGTAGTTGTTATTGATAAGATAAGACTGTCATTTCCGTGCATTTCATGGTTAATATATATTTAAATATACCCATATGTAAAAATTGTGATAATCAGGTAGTAATACGCATTGCTATTAACCCTATAAATTCTTTATGTAATTTTTTTAAAAAATAAATATGTACCTTCCCCTCTCATTTCAAAAAAATTATCCCCCACCTACTCCCTATAGTAATAAGAAACCTAAGCACATAGCTCCCGAAAAAATTATATGCTATAAAGAAATAGATGTTAATATGAAGTAGAAATACTAACAAAAGTGATAATAATCAATAAAAGAGAGTGTATTAAAAAAGTTGTTATGATAACACTCCCAAAAAAAATTATAAAATTCCCTTTGGATTTTTAGTTGCATTTGATCTAGACATTACAAAATATAAACTGAACATCTTTAAAGAAAAGATTACAAATTGGCCCAAACAATTTATTGAAATTGTTAGTCCATAGTCAAAACTTCAGTAAATACAAATTTCACAATTGGTAAGTAGTTTCAAATTTAAATTTAAAAATTAAAAATAAGCAATAAAGCATAATATGAAGATGTAGGAATAATGACATAAAAAGAAATATTTAGTTAAATGGAGTAATAAGTAGAAAGAGAAGATTACAAATGGCTTAATCACTAAATAGTTTAGTTAGTACTTTTTTAGGGATTTATTGATGCTGTTGTTCTTTCATATCATTAAAGTTTTTTTTTTTTAAAAAAAAAGTAGTCGTTGATCCATTAAAAATGAAAATTCTAGAAGTTAAATTTTGAAAACAGTGGTTGTCGTCGTCGAATTGTTGTTGTCATTTCATATGACTAAAATTGTTATTTCTTAAACTAAAGTAGTCATAGATCTACTAACACTTAAAAATCTGCAAGCTTAATTCGACGAGAGAATATTTTTATTCTTTTAACCATAACACTATTAGTTTTAAATGATGATATATTTTATGTCAATCATTTTTATTTTAAAAAATTAAATTTAATATGCCAATATTTGTGAATCTTCGAGCAATATTTAAAATTTCAATGCCAACATTGTTTTTTGTTAAAGGAACGAATAATGTTATTTAAAATATTAAAATAAACTTTATAAAATTAATTAAGGACCAAATGTACACTTTTGAGATAAAAAAATAAAATAGCTTTAATTTGAAGGAAGTGGTAATTGTGAAGGGATGATCAATATGCAAGTTGAGTCTTGAACCCACCACCAACTTCTATTTATTCCATTGTATGGATGTAATGATTCACTTGTTTGTTGGTTTGATGTTAGACCACATTGTATTTTTTGTTCTACAAATGAATACCTCTTTTCCAGCTTTAAGAAAAAGGTGAAACCTAAATTATATAAAATTTAAATATATAGATTATTATTTATTTTGTGTTGTAGTTTTTGTTTATATTAAAAGAAGTCCCACATTACTCGAGTACAACGAAGCTTTAGTGTGTATATATACATATATACTAAGATATAAATTTGTGGTTAATAAATTTTTAGAAAGGAATTGTACTCATTTATGATTTAAAGGTAGAATACAATCTTCATTCTTTCTAGGCGATACCAATATCAAGTAGGAGCTAGCTATTATCCTCAAGCGCAAACATAGGCATTCAGGAGTTAGGATGTTTTCTTAAGTATCGTGACTAAAATCACAATAAAGTAATATTTTTCGGGGATCAAACACACTATAAATGGTCATATGTCTTACCCTTTCACCAATTAAACTCATGATGAGTTACCAAGATATAAATTTAAATAAATAAGATGACCAAAAAGAAAAAAGTGGGCTTAGGTACACAACGATTTAACACAAACCAACGTATTGAAATCTGTTTGTAAAAATCTATGCTGCATTCAAATTACATTGAACTTTGAAGGTTTTGAGCTCTTCTCCTGAGTTTTCTTGAGAGTTCATAATCCTGGATATGTGACAATTATTTTGAAGGATAGTGTCCTCAGGGACAACTCAAATAACCTGTTTTTTTTTACAATTATTTCCAAGTTTATTTTACCAATAAAATATTATTTATTTAAGTTAATACTAATGTCAAATGTATAATTTTTGTGATGAATACTTTTATTATAGAATATATAATTGAAATTGATGGAACATGAAAAACTATGATGTTACTGATCAATTGAGTGAATGAAAGAAAACGAATCGCAAGTGAACATTATGCAAAGATTAAATTAAGAAATTAACGATGAAGTGACATATGATATGATATACATGTTGGGGCAACCCAACGAATATTCCAAAGTCGCAATAGCATCATGGAAAAAGGTACAGTATTTATCGGCGGCTACAAAGTCTACGTCCACGACCATGAGCATGCACTTTCTCTTTTTCTTTTTATTTTCAGGTTATTATTATTATTATTATTATTGAAATTATTGTTGTTTGGCATCAGCAAAGAAACTGTTATTACTATAAATAAAGCCTCCCTCAAGATTATAAATAAAGCCGAACTAGAAGGAAGGGATGGTAAAGTTATCTCATCCAATATAGATCGATTTTCCTTTTTTAAAAAAATCTTTATGCCTAGCAAATAATATGATTAAATTACAAGCTTTGGGAACCCATAGTAAGCTAAAAGAAGACTTTAATTTCCTATATATCTAATGTAACTCTTTGTTTAGATGTAAGAGAAAAATTGGGAAAAAGAATACGAAGAAAATATATCTTCTTAAAATAGGTATATATTGAGGCTTACATATTTTCCCTATGAGTTTTTTTAATAAAATGAAGAGAAAACATGTTTTTCAAATTTACCTCAATGGAAACAATTGAGCTCTTTCATCTTCACTTAGGCTTCGTTCATTTACAGTATGAGATTATAAGTGGAATCGAACTCATAAATTCTTACATATAATTAGGAAAACATATATACATACATGCCATAATCAAATTCAATAATCACTGCATAGTACGACATGGACCATGTTAGGATTTCAAATAATCAATTAGCATGCATCACATCTCATGTATGAATTAAGAATTTTGAGTAAGCTCAAAGTACTTAAAATCAAATCCAACTGTCACTAAATTGAACTTTAGACACAACTTTAACTTCATCCAAATTATAAAAACTCCCCCAAATTAACAAACAAAGTTTAAATTGCTCATTCTAATAAAAATACCTAAAAAATTATCTCAAAAATATTCATCAAAAATTGCAAACCAGCATATATTAATCAACTAAAAAAATTAATTAATTCTTATAATTATGATAAAAAGAAATATCCTAATATTTTGCTGTGTGTAATGAATAATTAGACTGCTTCTAGTTTTCCATTATCCAAACCCACATACCAACTTAATTATTTTGCCATCAATACTAAATAAAGAAACGGCAAATAGTGAGAAATATATAATTCATTGACAAAATGGATGAGAGGTTGGTTTGTGTCCTTACTATGGTTTGAAATTGTTTTTTCTGCTAATATGATTGATAAAGAATCCATTTAAATGCTACTCAGATCTTATATGTAAGCTATTTAATAGGCAAAAATTAATTTTAAATATAAAGCACTTGTAATATGTAAGATAATTAATGATAATTTTTTTAATTTTATTACTAATGGATAGAAATCATATATAGAGTAATTAATAATTTTTTTCGCAATACATTTTTTTTAATAAGGTAAAGAGAAATTAATGACATTTTTTAATATCCCTATTTATATAGTGGATTGATACGTGAATTAAGTTGGGCCATTCTCATTGGCTAGAGCTCAGATGAGCTGACGCCCTAGGTGCACACAAGAATTTCTTTAAGATCAAAGTAAAAAAATTATTAATTTATTTGGCTTCAAGTGAGAAGAAAATAAGGGGACTTACGGGAGCGTGAAAAAGGCGCTTGTGGAAGAGAGGGAAAAAGAAGACTCATGTAGAGAAAGGGGGGAAGAGACGAAAGGGAGATGAGGCGAGGTGGGACCCACAAACTGAAAAACGCCGAACCCAAAATAAAATAGAGAGAGAGAGAGGCGGATAGCATCCCTTAAAACAAGGGTCGGCCCGCCCACCCTTCCCCGACTCCGCCTCCGCCTCCACATTTCTCCGTGTGGGCCCCTTCACAAGTTCCCATGACCCCTCATGTCCCTCTCCTTTTTTCGGAACCGGTTATATTTATCCTAAGAGATTTATACTGTCTAAATATAACTTAATATGTGTTTAAATAAAATTTTAAAAAAAAATTTATGAAATTTTTTTTGTGTGCAGCTTATAGAAAAAAATTTAAAAAAAATAATTATAAAAAAATAATTTTAAATAAATGAGTATTTGGATAGTTATTTCTAGAAGTACTTTTATTATTGATAAATTATGAAAAATGATATTAGTATTAAATAAGGAGAGATAAGATATAAGAAGATAGATGAGAGAGGGTATAAGAAAAAGTAGGAGATAGGGTATAAAAAAAGTATGAGAGAGGGTATAAGAAAAATTAGAGGTAATATAGTAAGTAGTTAGTTCATAAATTCTTTTACTGTTCCATAAGCTACTCTAATCAACTTATCTGAAATCTTAGCTTTAAACCATTGTTTAGTCCAAAAATCTATTTGAATAAATATAACTGTTTGTTTTAAAAAAATTTTAAATTTAAATTTTGCCTAAAAGAGTTTTAAAAACTATTGTTTCGTTGCCCTTAAACGATATTGATTTAATTTTTTCACTGTTAAATTTTAAATAAAAAATATTTTTAAAAAATTAATAAGCTAAATATTATATTTATTTTAAGTTTTATAGATATTAAGATATTTTTTTTAAAAAAAATAAAACTGAACAAAATTAAGTGTCTGTTTGGCAATAGTTTTTAAAAATTAATTTTGGTCAAAATTTCTGTTTGAAAAAAATTGAAAAAAATGGCTATTTTTATCCAGAATTGATTTTGGCCAAAATCTCGGTTTAAAAAAATTTAAAACAAATAACCATTTTTATCTAGAATTAATTTTGGTCAAAACCTCAGTTTGAAACTATGGTTTTGAATAAACTACTGAAAATATATTTTGGAACATTAAAAGAGTTTATGGACCATCTAATTACTATTTTACCCTTACTTTTTCTTATATCCTCTCTCCTCTCTCAACTCTCACATCTCTTCTTCACCATATCTCCTCTTTCTTCTCTCCTCTTTACACTCTCTATCTCTCATATTTCTTCTCTACTCTCTCTCCTCTCTCCTATTTATTCTCTATCCTCTCTCATACTTTAATCAAATAATATATTTTTTTGGTAATTTATCAATATAAAAAGTGATTCTACTACTAATCATCCAAACATTTCTATTTTTAAAATCTATTATTCCCAAAATCTATTATCTATAATTTATTTTTTCCAAAATCTATTCTTCCCAAAATCTATTATCCAAAATCTATTCTTTCTAAAATCTATTATCTAAAAACTAATTCAAACACACTTTAGATCTAGATTAGTACTCATCACCCTTGAATTTGATGAGCCTGAAACCAATTCCCTTCCTTTTTCCTTCTTTATAGAATTAAGATAGAGAATTACTTATACATCTCATGTAAAAATTATTTTTTATAACTTATATAAATTTGACTTACAATTTATAAACGACAACACTCTACATGTAAAATGTAGAAATTTGGCTTGTTAATATAAATTTTTTAGAGCCTATTTGTATTTAATTTTCTTACCTAGGGCATACGCGTAATTTTATTAAGATAAAATTATCCATAATTGAATACCATGCTTTTGTCTACTATTTTACATAAAATTTTAAAAATAAGTTGCTTTATTTTAATTTATGTAATAATATAATTTAATCTAAATTTTATATTTCACTATACATTATTCCTTATACATTTTATAGAGTTTTTTTTAAAAAAAAGAAAAAAAGACAATCATTAGTATTTGTTTGCCAAAGCATTTGCGAGTAGTAGCGTAATATAAGTATATAAATTAATAAAATCAAATAGCTCAAAGTTTGTGAATCATATGATTAACTATTTTTTTGGGTAAAGTAATATGATTTACTATTTTATTATATGTATTAATATATTAATATGATAAATTGATATAGATATTAGTTACGTCCTGTATCAGTTTATTGTATTTATAAGTGATTTTTAAGATTTTTTTATTAAAATTAGGAAAAATGTTAAAATTTATTAACTCTGTCTACAAATTAAATATGTTATCCTTAGAAAGGTTTCAAACTTTCCTACATCTATTTTTTTTGGCCAAATTCATCTATATTAAATAGGAGAAAATTATAATAAATAATTAATGTAATATTTTTATATACCACAAAATTCCTTTTCCAAGAAATTTATACATACAATTTGTTTTCTTGCTAATTTTTGATAATTTTATATGTAGGAAAGTTGCATACTTGCAGGTAATAATTCAAATAATTACTTGCTCGTTTGATTTTCGTGGTAAGTTGAAGAAAACATTCCCTGGGGCTTCAACTTTCAAGTTCAAATGCTAGCTCCAAAACAAACAAGTAACTCAAAATTTTAAAAAATATTTTTGTACAATTTAGTCTAATATATATAGAAATCTATCCACCTATATATATATATATATAATACAGTATAAAAAATTTAACAAATAACATTATTTATAAGTCAAGAATATTACTATTGTTTTTTCCCTACAAAAATATTCCTATTAAACGCATACTACACTAGTAATAAATATATTAACAAGAGTTAGTATGAGTGGTAAGTGGCTCGGTATTGTTTAAGTAAAATTTCGAGTTCGAGGCTTAGCGTATATAGAAAATTTCTGTTGAGAGACTCACTCACTATAGCCAGGTATACGATGTGGATTGAATCTGAATGTAGTCAGGGCAAAGCTCCGATGAATCGGGTGGGTAACTAAAAAAAAGTACTAGTCATAAACATGACACAAATATGATCAATCAATTATATAAGTAAATATAATGTTTATTTTAATCCTATTTATAGGATAAAAATAAATTTTTTATATAAATATACTATTTTATCTTTTATTTATTTATATTAATTTTGTTTCTATTGCGTATAATGTATATTAAATATGAGTAAAGTCTAAAAGTTGTTAAATTTTATGCTATAATTAATAAGGTTTAAATTCTTTTTGATCTATGTAAAATATATTAAAAGTGATTTACAAATAGAAATAGAAAAATAATTAATGTTGTCAAAACAAATAGAATTAGAATGTTTTTCCACTAGCTGTTGAACCAGCGAAGACTTTGATTTACAATATTATTATTTGCAAACTATATTCCTAACCACTCGGAAGAAAAACTTGTAATTCTATAGGAATATCCTAAATACTCTGGGTTGGAATATGGGAATAAATTATTCTTTTAGGCAATATAGGGGAAAGTCCTCAATTAAAAATTTAATTGGTGCGAAAAACATAAATTAGACTACTGCTATTCTGTATGTATAAAATTATAAAATATTGACTATACATATAAAAATTTATCAAGTTATTCTCGTCAAATTAAAATTCTAAATGGTTTGTTTCCTAATTTTCCTTTTTCTATTAACAGGTTTAAATAATAGATGGGATTTTTTTAGAATTGATATACATGAAATATAAATAATATAATATTTATTCCCCATGAATTTATTAAAAATCAATAAAATATTTTTTTTGTTTTATATGAACATTATATAATGTGATAAATAAATGCTATGGTTATTTTAATTAATAGTTGACACAACAAATCAAAAGGAATGTATGATTACATATTTTTGAATGTGGCCCTTAAATATTAAGTATACACACTAAATCTTGACTTGTCTGAATTGAGATATGCGAGCCTATTTTAGCATCTAGTTTTCTATTCGCAAAATTTAAACATACAAGACCTTTTTCTTAATTTAATTATATATAATTAAATAAAAAATTGAAAAAAAATTATAAGAACTAAAAATTATAAATTTTTAATATATATATTTAAAAGTCTGTGCGTGCAAAAATACATCAAAGCCATTTGATTTATTTATATTTTATGAAATGCTATATTGAACAGTTTAAAAATGTTAGTATGTTAACATATATAGATCATAGATGGGTAGGTTGAGTGATAAGGAACTCAACAATCTTTATCTTAATCTTAAGCAAAAGATGTTGAATTTGCGTCTTGCATTTAAAAACAAAGTATATTAGAAAAACTTCTCCTAGTTATTGAAGCCTGCTTGAACTCAAAATTACTTAATAGCAAAGTACTGAAAATTGCATGGTGATTGAATATAATTGGTTGAAATATTGATTCAAGGCTTAATGGTTTCATGCGGTCAAACTGATTGTAATTAAAATAATATGATTTAATTAAATTATATAAAAATATCGATATATAATAAAAAATAATATTTAAATAAAATATATTAATTTATAAGTAAATAGAACATTTATACATAAACTACATATAATCTAACAAAAATAGTTATTAAAATATAAATATAATAAATTGCTATTTTTTAGCACTCAAAACAAAGTTGTTTTCACATTCAGCAGGGAAAAAATGTGTCAAATCTAACTCAATTGACCAATTTAATTTCAAGTCAATAAAGTTAATCTTGTGTTAATTACTATTTTCTAGTTCAAGTGATTGATTGGACTGATAAAGTGACCAAATTACTGGGTCAACGGTCCAACCACCCAATCTTGTCCAATTTAGATTTCAATACAATACTTAATAGTTGTAATAAGGGAAAAAGGTTATGGCCTCAATATCTTAATGTTTTATTACGTGAATAGATGGATTGTTATTCTTTAAAACTCAAAATCACATGTTTCTAACTCAAGGGGAAAAAATAATATGTAAAATCTAAGTTAAAATCAGGTTGCATTGGGTTAATTATGGGTTAATTGAGTTTATCTCAGGTCACTTACTTTTCTATTCAAGTAATTGTCAAATCGACAAAGTGACCAATTTATTGGGTCACCGATCCGCCAATTTGATCCTATCTAATTTGCAATAAGAAAAAAAAGGTTATAGACTCAATGCCTTAATGCTTTATTAGGCGAACGTGTGATATGAAGCTAATTTATATACTTGCATTCAAACTTTCCAATTAACCTAAAAGGCTAACCATTTCTTATATATATATATATATAGACAAAAGTGTTCCTACTCTCTCAAGACTTAAAGTATAAAAGATTTTTAACTCTCTCAATAATTGCACTTTCTAAAATCCAAACTTGTTCTCTTTCTTGACCAAAATTTGTAGATATAGTAGAGGAAGAGAACAAAGTAAATGCTTTTGTGTGTATGGGGATTGATGAAGAAGTGGATGAGCACGGGATGTGAGTGAATTGGAAGAAGGAGAAGATATCTGAGTGGTGAGGAAGGAAGAAGAAGGTGGTGGAGGGATGAGAAGCTGAGAGGCAAATGGATGGCAATGTCAGAGAGAAGCAATAATGAGTTTTGATGGAAGAGGCAGAAGTGAAAGAGAAGGAACCTTATTATTGGAACGATGCATAACTGAGGATTTCGTCCAACACTGGATCCACATTTTCTGTTCTTATTTGCACGCTTTTTCATGCACTCATCTCTTTTTCTCCTTATCCTTCAACATTTGGTTAGTACTTAGTAGTAAATAGAAAGTGTAAATTGAACTCTTCGACAAGTGGTAAAACCTATCTTACTTTCGTTAAAAGACTTAATTTTTCACACTTCCCTTATAAAACTTCCTAAGCGGAGAATCCGAGTAAGTTCTATTTCTTTCTTCTATTTTTTTAAAAAAATTATAGGTATAATTCTATTGAAAATAATTATATTTGAGGCATTGTCTAACACTCAATATGAATATATCTCTCAGCGATTATTCAAATTTTGATTTATCACATTATAAGGGACTAGTAGCCTCCGTTAGACCTAACCATTATTGGTGTAAGTTCTATTTCTCTAGTATAGCAATATTGTCTTTCACATAAAAAATAATACTCTTATGACCCTTAATATATGACATAATTGAGAAGCTGATATTGATTCTAAATATAAGATATATTTTATATATTTATTAATTTTTTTTCTAAATTATCCTTATTTATACTCCATCAACAATAATCAAGTAAGAAATGGAGGAAATGAGTTATAAAAGATTATTGAGATATTTTAAAAAAAATTATATTAATTAACTTAAATAACTTTTTAATCTAATAAAATTAATTAAATATATCATATATTAAAGAACGGAGGAGTATATATATATATTTTTTTTAAAATGTAACTTTGCAAGAAGTATACAAAATCAACCATATAAGTTGCGTAATTGAACTAGTAAGACCATAGTCTTATTAATTATATAAATAATGACACAACACTGAAGGAAAGGTATATTTGTAATATAATGTAATACATATTTGTAACTATATAACCAAACTTTAAGAAGAGTTAATATATATAATTTTTCTAAATATGAGTTATAAACTTTCATGGATCACTAGGTTTCAATTTGAGCTTCCTCCTTTTAAAATTGTATGCTTTTCGTATCCTGCAAAAGATTAATATGTATTCTTGGGAAATGATATTACACACACACACACATATATCATGATAATACAAAGTTCAAATTATAGAAGAGAGTAATAATACATATAACGCTCATAACGGATAAAATTCAGTTATGATCTTGAATTTGATATTTTTCATCTTTGGCATTACAACACAATTAGGATATAAATTAAATGGTTAATTATTAATTAATATTTTAGTATTTCAATTTTATATAAAGCAATAAATTAGTCTGAAGGTCAAGCCAAAGACTAATTCCTAGTACTATATAGCTAGTACTTACTTTATTAAGGGTCATAAGATATTCATCTTAAAGAAAAAATTCAGGACTTTAAAACGTTGCCATTATAATACTTAATTAATTCGAGTTGTGGGGATGTTGCTTTAATCAAAATTTTACTAAATTTTTTTCAAATTAATAATTAATTTAAATGTAGGCCCAAAAAAGTCAGGGATGAGAAGAAGTTTGTATGTACATGAGTATGAATAAAGTTATCAATAATGTGAAATGTCTCCTAAAAATTGCTGAGGTAACGAAATTGATAATTTTTTTTTATTGCTGAATAAAAGATAATTCACTTAGCTATAACTTTTTTTGGGAAAAACAATATAAATACTCTCATTTTTTTTTATCAAAACCCTGATTTTGAATTTCTGGTATAAAACTACCCAAACACTATTATCTTTTTTCAATAATATATTTTTGGCAAGAAAACCATAATTTTGTATAAGTTTTCCAATAATTTTTTTTTCACAATATATTTTTGGCAAAAAATTATTCTTATTGATTATACATATTAAACATTATATTTTTTAAAAAAAATAACATACATTTTTTTACAAATAAATAATTTTACTAATTTTTTTAATTCTATAAATTAACTATCTAGCAATTATATTAGGCACAAAAAGTATTAAAATATAGGGTTAATACCTAATTTTGTCTCAAAAGTTATTATTATTATTTCTACTACATAACAACTTATGGAACAAAATTAGAATTTAACCTAAAAATATAATAATATAGAAATTTGAGGGACCTTAATCCAAACATGAGCTTGTCTTGAATAGGTGGGACCTAGCAAGGGAGAATAAAGGAGGGAAGAGAGAGAAGGAAGACGTGGGTAGGGATAAAAATAAGCTATTAAGCTAAACTTTGATTAAATAGTTCTTAGCCTATAACAAATATTTAAAGTTTAAATTTAGATTTGAGCTTATATACATACTTGTTTTTAGATTCAGGTCTGAGTCTGTAGAAGGTCTACAAGTCCTAAAGTTTTCTTAAATGCTTATTTATTATAATATACATATAAAAATACTTCATATTTTAGGCCTTAAAGATTATAAGTAAATTTTAATTCGACTAAAGTCTATGAAAGAGAGGCTTTTAATATATTAAAAAGTTTATATATTTATAAATAAAAAATTTTAAATAAGCTATTCAAAGTACATATATATAATGTTAAATAGATTATGTTTACAAACTTATAGGTTAAATCTTAAAAGTAAAGTATAATATATTTAAATTAATATGCCTTAGATATAAAATTTGACCTATTTATTAAATATTACATGTCTTAGTAAGCTTTAAGCAGGTTTCACTGTATAGCCGTCTTAAAGGGATGATCTATTTCATCCCTGGGTGTGGGGTCAGACCACCGCCCATGCGCATGCTGTCTTACCAAAATCAAACCCATTATCGATCCGATTCCTTGGACCTAACCCTAACCCAACAAATAACGCAGCATTCACCCAGAAGCCCCCACACAAGTTAATTAATTACAATTTCGTTTCCTTAAAAAAAAAACAAGAAGAAGAAAATTTCTTGGAATCCCTACAATATTTAGTAAAAAATATTTGGTTCAAATTACTGCTTGGTTAATATTACTTTATTATTTATATTAATGATTTTTAATAGAAATTATATCTACTTATTTAAATTTAGATTAATTAGACCAATAAGACAACATAAAAATAACTAAACTAAAAAACTATTATCAAATTTTAATAGTAGATTGAAAATATTTTACTATAAATTTGTAAATTATAAATATTAAAAGATTAAAATAAAATTATTGTGGTCAAAAGTATATTTTTCCCTTTTAAAAAAACAAACTAAATACCACCCTCTCTCGTGATCATAGTCCTCTAGTATTAACCCAACACGGTCCTTTTCCTCTCTTATAACCCACTTACCTTATTTCTTCCAAACTCTTAACCCTCACCTCAAAACTACTCACCTCTCTCTCTCTCTCTAACCCTTCAAGTTCTTCATCTTCGCCCACGACAGATCACAACTATGATGTCTGCTTCTGCTCAAATTTTGTTCGTCTTTTCCCAAAAGTTCCTCTTCTCCATCCCCTTTCAAGGTATGTAACCTACCTACTAATAGCTTTCCCTTACCTTCGTTCCCATTTCCAAAAAAAAGGAATCAATCCCTGAAACGAAGAAGCATCTTCTTCCTCTTTCATCTCCTTCTTCTCTCTTCAATTTCGACTTCGTTTTCTGCTTTGTATGTTGAAAGATCAGAGAGCTATTTAGGGTTGTGAGAGGGATCAGAGATAAAGAAGCTAAGCTCTAATAATACTATGGATCCAGTAGCTGCTCAAGGTCGTCCTCTTCCACCACCTTTTCTCACCAGAGATCTTCATCTTCATCCCCATCATCAATTTCAGAGCCACCATAATCACAATCGCTCCGCCGCCGCCGCCGACGATGAGCAGGTCGGTAATGGCAGCTTGAACCGTGGTCAGAAGCGAGATCACGAGAATACCGTCACTGAGGGGAAGGAATTATTGGATTCTAACACAGCTTCTGCCGGTGACGGTGCCGGTGCCGGAGATGGCGATGGGGATAATAGTGGTAGAAGGCCTCGTGGAAGACCCGCCGGTTCGAAGAACAAGCCCAAGCCTCCGATCATCATAACGAGGGATAGCGCCAACGCGCTTAGGTCCCATGTCATGGAGATCGCAAACGGCGGAGATATCATGGAGAGTGTCGCCACCTTCGCGCGGCGGAGGCAGCGTGGGGTTTGCATTCTCAGTGGAAGTGGCACCGTCACGAATGTCACCCTCCGGCAGCCCGCTTCACCCGGTGCAGTTGTCACCTTATATGGAAGATTCGAGATTCTATCACTGTCCGGCTCGTTCCTGCCGCCGCCAGCACCACCAGCCGCTTCGGGGCTGGCCATATATCTCTCCGGCGGACAGGGTCAAGTAGTCGGAGGCACCGTGGTGGGACCCTTGATGGCGTCAGGCCCAGTGGTCATTATGGCTGCTTCGTTCGGAAATGCGGCGTACGAGAGGCTGCCGTTGGAGGAGGAGGAGACCCCAGTGTCGGTGAACGGAAGCGGAGGGTTAGGCTCGCCGGGAGGAATTGTGGGACAGCAGCAACAATCACAGAATCAACAGCAACAAATCGTCGGAGATCCTAACACACCACCATCAATGTTTCATGGAGTTCCTCAGAATCTTCTGAATTCTTGCCAATTACCAGCTGAAGGATTCTGGGGTGGAGGCAGCACCGTTCGTCCTCCATTCTAATTAACCAGAAAAATTTTCACCCAAAAAAAAAACAGAAGTTTGAAACTTTTTCATTATCTCTCTCTTTCTTTCTCTGTTTTTTTTATTCAGTCATCACTGTTCATTCTCCTTCTTCCATATAACTTATGTAGTTTATTACGCTTAATTAAAGCCTGTGATATGATATCATCATCAGTAATTATTATGGGTATGCTGGAAAATTGAAGAAGGGATGTACAAATTCTCTCATGAATTTTTGGGTAATGGTTTTAATTTTATTTTCTAATGTTTTTCTCAGCTAATTAATTAAAAGTGTTTGTGTTTGGTCATTGCTTCAACACCAAGCAGAAGCATCATATTCTTCTCTATCTCTCCCACATTTCTTGTTGCTGCATTTTCTGCTATCTTGTTTCTTGTCTGATAATTTATCAGGGGTCCCTCTTTGCATATATGAAGTAAAAAAGAAATCTCTTGTGGAACGCAAAGCTTATCTTTTTCCTTTCTCAGTAACTTTTATTTTCCTTCTCTTTTCTTTTCTTGTTGTTGGGTGCTATATATATAAGTTCTGGGACTTTGAGATTCTTCAGATTCTATAGGACAACACATATGATCTCTACAAATAACCCCACCATGTCTTATTTCTTTCTAACCTATGAACTCCTCAATTTTATCTATTCCGAGAAAAAGTCTTCTAATATCATACAAAACTAGACATAATCATTATGATTATTAATCTCGTTTAATGTTGTACTTAGAATACATGAACTATCATTATCATGATTCTTTGTTTCTTTCTCTCACTCAGCTTCTACTAACTCTCATCATTACATCCAAAATCACCTTCTTCTTCTTCCCCATTCACTTTCTGTGGTGGTTTTTTTTATTTGTTTTGGAAATAAAAAAGTAACCTCGATGATGTTACAGAAACAGACAGTGTCATACATGTTTCATTATTGATGATTCCAACGAATAAGGTGATGGGAGGTTATGGCCTGTGTGAGATTTATTAGGGTTGAATGAATGAATATGGAGGAAGGGAGAGGGAGGCAGAGATGAGCACTGGCATTGGGTACAGAGTCACACGTGCGCTGGTCTCTGCACAGAGAGATAGAGATAGAGAGAGAAAGGCAGATTTCCGAGGCAAACAAACTCACAACAAAACGGACCTCAATGAGAGACAGTGACCAAGCGTTTTACTCTTTTCTTCTCTCACTTAAAAAACTCATTCCCATCCGACAAAATTATAAAGCCCCTTCTCATTCATTGTTGAGGTAAGTAAATGTGATACTACTTAATAATAGTTGTGTACTGATGCAAGACACATAAATATAATATAACTCACAGTTTTGTCTTGGTTATATTGAATAGCTAGAATAGATGCTCCTTGAAACCCTAGCTCTCTCTCTCTCTCTCTCCATCTGTTATTTTTTCTTTCACTACTCTTATTTCCACCGATGCCTACATGTGCTTTTCTTTTATTTATTCACTTCTCATTTCTTTAATATATATATATATATATATATATCTGTGTGTGTATGTATGGTTTCCTTGGATTCTATTCTTAGCCTGTCCAGTTCCTCTCTACCTCTCAGCTCTAGAGATCATTAAGCTTCTCAGGGATGATGGCTAATATTGAAACATATGTGTAGAATTACTACCACTGTTATTATTGGTTTAATCTAATAAAACTTGTACATCTTTTCATATCCAGTTCATATATATATATATATATATATGCTAGCTAGCTAGCTAGCTTCTAAGTCGTTCTTTTGAAGCTGTATGATTCTTTCAATAAAGAAGGAATAACCCAAAGAATATTGAACTCAGCTGCTTTTATGTATGTATATAAACTGTTTTTAAGAGTCTTTTCATTTTATATATATTGGAGTCATAGAAATTGCCATAGAGCTTGGTCGTTTCAGAGAATCTTTTTCTTTTTTGGGCGAACCTAGCTAGTTTCAGTATTTAGAGAACTTCTTCTAATAGCTTAAAAAGAATAACATTGATGTGGGCATCACGTATTGCATTTTAATTTGGTGTGTCTTTCATTTGTCTGCTTTGTTTCTTCATTGATTATATATATAGTTTGTGTATGTAATATTAGGATTATGATTATGATGAATAATTAATTAATTTTTTCCAGGCACAAAGTGTTTGGATGTGTGTGTGTGTGTGTGTGTGTGTGTGTGTATAAAGTTCGTGGACCATAGGTATTGATATAGTGGCTGAGATGATTATACCTTTCTGGTTTCATTATGATGAGCATCACTTGGAACCTCAAAGTATACCTTATAATAACACTGTGACTTGAGTTTATATATTCAACATGAAGATTGCATAATGATAAACATCTTTATATAACTCTTTGTCTATTAATTCATTAATTAACTTTGTATATTTTATCATTTTGATGTATCAATATCTCCTCAACACGGAATGACACTAGCTAGGGCAAAATAATTCTATCTATATCTATATCTATACATATTCTGAACCTATTTACGAGGAAGAGATTTTTTTTATCCCATTTATAAATCACTTGATTAAAATTTTCATATGAATATACAGTTTACCTTTAATTTATTTGTTGACTTGGTACTCTAGGTCAAGTGTATATTAAAGGGGGTAGTGCTAGAATTTTGTTAAATTGTAGGATAAAGTTAACGAGGTTTGCAGTTTTTTTTAATTCCAATAAAACATGGCTAAAACATGTTGAAAATAATTTATAAATAGTAATAGATAAATACTTCTAAAGGTCTTTATTATAAGGGACATTTTAGAAGGAATGGATGACCTTATTACAAGTCACTATATATGAGGTATTGATTACATTTCCCCCCCCCCCCCAAGATTTCTGGATGTAATTGAAACTATTAAGTATAGGTAAAGTTAGGGAGGGAGTATCTCTATGGCATTGGAAGTTAATATGAAAGGAAAATTCTTTCTTTGTTTAATATTTTTTTTTCGTTATATCTCTGAGCTTAGAAGGGAATAAATATGAAGGGATTTAATGTTTTTGCTTCCCATTCTTTGAACAGTAAGCATGGGTCGTAATAAAAGTCACAACTACTACTTCTTGAATTTGAATTAAATCTTGAAGTAATTAATTACGAACTTGCATATATTTGTCAGTGAAATAATTTCGAACAATAAGTTTTAGAGTTTGAAATATAGGTTAATTTTTATTTCTGATATCTGCATTTGGTTAATGTAACCTCGCTCTCTCGTCAGTTTTGTGCAATAAGGTAATAATAAAATTCTAATTCTCTTTGACTTATAAAAGTAAGAGTGCGTGCGTGCGTGTGTGTGTGTGTGATGAATTTCTGTGCACAAATATCACTTTTTGGTGGCATTTCCTAATTGTTATTTCTTTCTTTGTTTCTTCAAGTCTTTGTTTATTTAGTTTATGGGGGAAAAATCAATAGATTAAGTTTATAGAAACTGTTTCCCGTGTTAAACCAAAGTGATGTATATTTTTGTTTATTTCACAAACTAAAATGGGATATCACATCTGAATAAAAAAAATGGGAGTCCCCAAAAGTTGGCGGAAAATTTTGTGAATTTTTCTAACTAGTCGAAAGAGAATATTACACACACACACACACACATATTTATATTATCTAATTGTAAAGTGAGATAGGATATAAATTAATTGAGCAAAGTTACAAATAATGTGTAGCAGTTGTGTGTGTATATATATATATTGTACGTATTACAGTTATTTAAATGAGACCAATAGTTGGATTTAGTGAAAGTTATTAGTTTCTCATAACGTAAAGAATTAAACTAAAATAATAAATAAAAACAATTTTGAATTATAGAAATTTGAGTATAATCTCAACAATTACAAAATTCAGTGGTATTATTATATTTCTCTCAATTTTAATTGTACCAATTTAAAATTTTAGCCAAATAATGCAATTATATCAGTAGTACCAACTATACCGTTTTTCAATTATTGGTTAATTATATTTCCCACCAACTAATAAACTGTCCTATCCTATTGCGTTTCATCATAATATTTCAAAAAAGAAAGAAAAAAATTGCCAAAAGAAAAAGGAAAAAAGAACTTATTATAACTCACAATACATTTACAACCATTATTATTTATAATTACATCACCAATAAGTAGTGAAAAGAAAAGAAAAAAAACATTCATGTGTTTTTAATATATGAAAGGAAAAAAATAGATTAAATGAAACAAAAAAAACAACTAAAAGAAAGAAAGAAGGGTATGAAAATAGACAATTATATAGTTAGTCACAAAATGGCTTTATATATACATAATTCCATTTGGAATGGAATAATGATGAAAAGAAAAATAATTATGAGAGGACAAGAAATGATGAGAGAATATGTAAGCCCATGCTTTGATCAAACTTTAACCCTTCAACAAGTATGCTATGTTTGCTACACCAATGCCTTAGCTTTACAAAAGCCAGACGTACCAATTTCGCCTGTGGTTTTGTGGAATGGTCTTTATGATCATTCTATAATGGTGCGAGTTTGAGATTAGGTACCTTCCTTCCCCATTCATTCATTCAAACAAAAGCCAAACATAACCATTATCTATAACCAGTTCATTATTCATAAGATAGTGAACTTTTGAGAGTAAACACAAGCGTATTTTTGTCATGGGATTGCTTATGTGAAAGAGAGAGTGGGGTGTAGAGGGAAACTGGCTTATAATTACCGTTCTTTATATCATCTACCATCCAAGTGTACACATGCATATGAAATGGTTTTTATAGTTTTTTACCGTTACATCAATTCTTTCAAATAAAAATGATATCTTATATAAGATTAGGCGTATCCATCAAAGATGGACGTGTAGACTTTCCCAACACATACGTGAAATGTAGTTAACTTGTTTCCTTAGGTAACAATGGTTAACTAGAGTTTTTGTTTTTGATTTGTATAATGAATTGTTGATGAAAGATTGCATTTAGTCAATAATGTTATGGTTCTTAAATTGAACAGGTTAATAAGCTTTTCCCATTTTGAGGGATAGATGGAATAGACCTAAAAAGAATATTGAATTAATTAATATCAAATAATTACTATAAAACTGCTTGAAATATTAATACATTTTAACCCCCAAAAACTAAAAGGGATTTTAGCTTCGAAAATTGTGCATGAGAAAACTCTTAATAGGTTGGAACAATTGATTCAGTTCATGATTCAAGGATTTGTCATCGTTATCGTCCGTCTTTATGGCCAATAGTTTAACTTCAAAAATGGAGAAAACAAAAACAGTTATCTCTTGTTTAGTGGGCCCTATCCACACCCCAGTATATCTGCGAAAAACAGTTGGGTTAGGCCCAACACCATGGGCTGTCTTGTGGCCTATTATAGGCCCATGGTGATTGTTATAATTCATTGATTGTAATTATAATCATAATTATTTATCATTATTACATCTAAAAATAATATAGAGAAACTAAAATTCAAAAAGCTTAGCTAATTGAATATGATTCAGATACAAAAAGAAAAAAAAAACAAGAGGATTCTATTTGTCATGATGTGGTGATTGTTTTTATTTTCTTTATTTTTCTTTTCTGGTGAAGTTAGAGGCTTCATTTTAGAGAAATATTTACATACTACAGAAGTATTATATCATATAAACTATATCCAATTAAAATATAACTTATTCATTTTAATCTTGTTAACTAATGATTCATATGAAATAATATACATTTTATTATTGTTATTAAGAAAAATACATCTCTTAATTTGGTTATGATGAATTATTATTTTTCTAAATAAAGAGGTTTATAATAAAACGTAATTTTTCTTATATGAATCATTAGGTGAATTATTGTATTTTGATTGGACTAAATTCAGATAATATGTTACTTTTATAATATGTAAATATTTCTTTTCATTTTAAGGGGGTCAGGGAGAATTTAGGCCACCCTGTTCTAAATAAAATTCTAATGGGCTAAGGTATTATTTGGTTAGGGGGGTTTAGAAATAAATATAGGGGAGAATAGGGGATAAGCCTGATTGATTCATAAAATGGAGGGAAAAATAAGGGATTTTTTTTTATTTTTTTCTACTCCCCTCCCCCAATCTCTCATCCCTCCAAAATCGTGTGTTTTTGTAGGAGGGTGAGAGACTTTTATTTATTTTTGACAAAATTACCTATATCAATTTTTTGATATTCCAATATTACCCTTCAGCATTCTCGACCATCTTCATCTTCAATCATCTCGCAAGATGTGAGGGGTTCTACCACTCGCACCGTTCGCTATCAAGATCATCGTCATTGTCAATATCACCATCCAGACTCACCATCTTCTTGCCAAAACTTTGTCAAACCCAAGACAATAAAGACTGTTGAAGAAGGAGATGCCATGTGACTCTTGAATGGAATGGTATGGAGGTGATGATGCGAGGGGGTGATGGATGATGATGGCCTATGGATGATGTGGTGAATGGGTAAGGAGAGGAAAAGGTAAGATCGAGATGACGATGGTGGTAGGGGTGAGGTCTCCACAGCTGAAGAAGAAGATAAATAAAAAATGCATTTCCCCACTTTAACAATGAAGAAGGAGAGAAATAAAAGAAGAGAAAAATAATGGGGGCCACCTGAATAATATTTATAAAATATATTTCCCCCACTTTAATAATAATGAAAAATAAAAATTTCAATAACTTATAAAAATAAAATTATAAGAAAGAAAATTAAATAAAATGATAAGAATATATTTATTAATTTATAATAAACTCTCTTCCTTTCCTCTCCCTTACTTATTTTTCTTACTTTCTTCTACCTTGCTTTAAATTAACTTAATATATATTTTTTTTAGTTGAACCAAACATAGCATAAAGGCCATGTTATTCAGCCCATTGTAGATTGCAGGGTAATTGATTCATTGTGAGAAAAAGGCTAAAGGTACTTCATTTTTCTCAAGGGAAAATTCTAGAGAAGTACCTTTTGAATATCAAAAGAAAAAATTGATAACCCAATTTGTATTATCCTAAATTATTTAAAAGGTATCAGTTTGGAATTTTAAAATATTATTAATTTTCCTATATTCCCTTCTTTCTTTTCTCCTTCTCTTTCCCTCTTTTCTCTCAGCTTGTAGCTCCATATTCAAGCACATCAGCGTATCTTGAACTCTAGATTTAGGCGCATCTCAAACTACATATTCAAGTGGGTATCTCGAACTCCTTCTTCAGGTCATGACTCCACCCTTTGGTCTCCGTCTTCAAGTCGCATCTTCGCCGTTTAGTCCCTGTCTTCAGACGTCACTCTTCAGCCTCTGTAGTCCTCACTTGAAAGCTCTCTCTTTGTGCTCTCAAACTCACAATTTTACCCCTTGGTTGCCATCTTCTATTTGTGCTCCATCTTTTCTCTTCTCTTTGTGAGTTAAACATTTGTGTTTACCTTTTGTTCTCCCTTAACCTTCAACCTTTATGCTCCCTCTTCTCTCTTCCTTCAATCGTCATCTTCGACCCAATGGAATTTGGTGGAAATTTGATTTGAGATGTTAATTGTGTGGTAGATGAATTGGGTTTTAGATTTCATGGTATGGAATTAATGCAATGGTTGAATACTTATGACTTAAAAATGAGTTCCCTATTTGAATTGGCCAACTTTAGAAATTCCATAATAATTGGCTGTTAATAGCGTTTTTAAAATAATTAAAATAATTGGAGACGTTGTCAATATAGTTACAATGTAATAAATGATTTAAATAATGTTAAAAATTGAGCTGTTAATGGCATTTTCAAAATTATAAAAACAGCTAGAATTGTTATCAATATCATTGTAAATATAGTAAATAGCTAAAATTATGACCCCTGATTGAGTTCCCAAAATGATAAAAAAATAATTATAAATGACATTATAAAAGTTGTTAAAATAGTTAGAGATGTTATCAATATCATTATAAATATAGTAAATGACTTAAATAATACAAAAACAAAACAGAGAGTTACCAATGGCATTAACTAATCATAAAGATAGCTGGAAATGTTGTCAATACTTTGCAAGTATAATAAATAGCTTAAATAATGACCTCAATTGAAGTCTTAAAGTAATAAAAAATAATTATAAATAATGTTACGAAAGTTGTTAAAATGGCTAAAAGTATTGTTAATATCATTATAAGTGTAGTAAACAATTTAAATAATATAAAGAAAATGATTTGTCAATGGCATTATTAAAATTGTAAAAATTAATAATCTCCTAAGTGAATTCTCCCTAAATTTTGAGGTGATTATAACAGTTGTAAATAGCTCTACTGAAGTAATAAAAATGGTTGGAGGTATTGTTAACATTATTACTCAGAGTAAAATATAACTTTTCCTTTATTTAAAAAACTCTTAGGAGGATATTTGTATTTTAGCTAAATATTAAAATTCCATATTCCTACCATATAACTAATACTTCATTTTGCTTATTAGCTTATTCTTTTAACATTTTAGAATTGAGGTGGTATTTTTAAAAGATGTCCCTTTTTCCAATTGCTACAACTAAGTTTGGCGACAACGTCAACATCATGAACAATATAAATATATATATATATATATATATATAAATTAAACAATAAAGGTTAGGTTTAATATAAGTGACTAATATCTTATAGGTAAATTAATGTTTAAATCCACGTTAATATAAGTGTGTACATTTAATGTTTGCCAATATCTCCAATAAGAGGATATATATATTTAGCAATATATATAAGTACTATGGTTAATAAAATTCTTGTATTTAATACAACAATTAAAATATGTATATAGGGAGACAAACAGTTTAAGACCAAAAAAGAATTCATTTTTAGTTTACGACAAAAATTTTGACATTAATATTAATTCTGAAATTTGACACTAATATTCTAATATTGGACAATGACATTCTAAGGTTGTGTTATTGCCTATTATGGAATATTAGTGCTAAACTTTAGGTCATGTTTGGTACACTGATTTTCATTTTGATGGATAGGGAATGGGCTTGGGATAGGGAATGGGCTTGGGATTGGGATTGAGAGTGGGATTGGAGAATACTAGGGGGATGGTGGTATTGGACAATTCCATCTAAGTGGCATTGGGCAATCCCAAGTATTGTTTAGTCCATCATACCAAACATATTAAAATATCCAATCCCAATGCCAATGCCAATCCCAACCTTCTCAATACTACGTACCAAACGTGGCCTTAGAGTATTAGTATTAATTTTTGAAATACAAGTGTCAAGTTTTGACAAAAGTCTTTTTAGTGTCATATCATGAAATCAACTATGTCAAATTTTGGAACATTAGCATCATATTATGTAATAATCTTTGGTCAATTACTATAAGCATCTATTGGTTCCAAACAAAAATTAAAATCTTTGGTCCATATATTAATTTTTTTAAAATTATATAGTAGATTGAAAAAAGCAAATTATTCTTCCATGTTGAGAAAGTCAAGTAATTATAATGATATTTTATTATAAAATTAGCATAGTTTTGGTTAAATTAAAACATTATGATTAAACTAGTGTAAATCTCATACCCTACACAGAGTCTAAAGAATGAACTATACTATTCATGAGTTATTAATGATGTGATTTGTTTCAGTTTTTGTATTTGTATTATTGATTCATTTTATTATTTTTATAAAAATATGAACATGTTTTGATGAAAAGAATTTAATAATGGGGATCTTTCAATTTTAGGGAAGGATAATGTAAAGTTTTGTAATATGGTGAAGGAATATGTGAATAATATTCATTTAATATTAATTATAGTATATAGGATATATATAGTACACTTACTGGTCAAATGATTATTATAATTGTGGCTAAATTAAGGTTTTGAAAAAGACTAACTAGATCATTAACGAGATAAGGTGGGGTAGGATGTAATTAACTAAGAGAGATAATTCATTTTATTGTGTGAATCGTTTATTGGAGGAAAACATATGGTAATCCACATTTGTAGTTTGAAATTTAAAATATTATTAACGAGTATGGTAGATGCAAATACAAGTTTTTTAATAAAATATTTAATTAAATTGACAACTATTTTTTTTTTATTTTGCAACAATCGTGAAATGTTATATATTATACTTCAATTATCATTATTTAATTATAAAAATATTATTATTTTTAATTCAAAAATGAACAATATTTCACATTTATAAAATTATTCTGCTCATTTTAAATTTTATTTCATTTTTATATTAAATAATCTTAAACATATCTAGCATGAGAGGGGAAGCACGAATTCCAAAAACTAAAAGATACTAGTAATAAAATCTATTAAATAATAGGCATATTTGGATAAGAGTTTAGGAAATGAGTTATGAAAAAAATGACTCTTAGAATTTTTTTAAAAAATTACTTTTAGAGAATGACTTGTAAAAAAAATAGTTATAAATAAATAAGTATTTAGATAATTATTACTAAAAAGATAATTATTACTAGAAGTATTTTTATAATTAAAAAATTATTAAAAATGATATAATTTTATTAAAAGTATGAGATGAGAGAGGAGAGAGTATATAGAAAAAAGAATAAAGAGGAGAGAGGAAAGAGAATAGAGATGAGAGATGAGAGAGTGTATAAGAAAAAGTAAGGATAAAATAGTAATTAGGTAGTTTATAAGTTATTTTATTATTAAAACAATTAGTCTCTTTAGTTTATTTAAAACTTTAGTTTAATAATTTTTTTTGATAAATATAATTTTTTATTTTAAAAAATTACTTGACTCAATTTAAGTTTGGATTTGGTTTCTTTCATATTCTTTTTTCCACTTTCAATCTCAACTACCGGGTCAAATTAGAATGTTTTTTTTTTCAATATTATTACTAAAATATAAAATTATAGAAAAATACAGAAATAAATCCGAACTTTGAGAATTATATATAAAAAATATTAGTAAAACATTAAAAAATTATTTTATAAAAGATCAAATTCAAACCGTTTAAAATTTGATTCCACAGCTAAGATCAGATGAGAAGTGGTGGGGGAAAAATATGCAAGCCCATTGAAAACGATATAGATTTGGTAAAGAAAGTAGTAACATTAATTGGACATATATATTCCTTATATATATATATATATATAATGGTTACAATTGCATACTTGAACACTGCCTACTTATCCTTATTTAACCCAAATTAAAACTAATTAACAGAAATATATAATTTAAAAAAAAAGAAAGGAAAAGAAAAACTAGTACAAGGCAAGACAAGATTAAAAGGGCTCCATATTAATAAACTACGAAGGACGAAGACAATAATAAATCAAGTGTATATATGAACTACCTAGCTAGTACGATTAATTAATTAATTAATTTTGGTGGTTGAGAAGAAGAAAGCTTGTTTTGCAGCTGAGACAAGAGAGCTTGATTCTCCTCATGAAGAAGCAAAGCCTTCTTCCTCAACCTCTCATTCTCTTCTATTATGCTCTGATTCTCCATGTAAAGCTTCAAGTTCTTCATCTCTATCTCTGATTTCACCTTCACAACCACCTTCTTCTTCTTCCTCTCATCCCTTCCTTCCTTCAACTGTAATGCCCTCCTTCTGTTCAACACCTCAATAAATCAACTCACAACATATATATATATAGATAGATAACGGTAGACAAACACAAATATATATCATATATATGTATGTACTATATATAAGTTGGTTTATCACATTAAATATATGTACTTGACTTGCAGTACAGTTATATTCAGAAGCACTGTAAATATTCATATCAGATGAAGATAAAGGTGAAAGCAGAAAGAGCATAGAATAGGGTTAAAAGAGTACCTTTTGATGAGGAGGATCAAGTGAAGACGATGCTTCCTGTGGTGTTTTCTGGATAAAGGCCGTGAAAGGCCAGAAGTGGAAGAACACAGAGGTTCATTTGAGGATCTGCACATAGCTTAGTTTTTCTTCTTTGTTCCCAGAAACTGAATTACTCTTACGAGAGAGAGAGAGAATAGAAGAGAGAGATGAGTGACTAAGGAGGTGGCTTCAAGGGCTTTATATGGGAGAAGAAAGAAAATGTTGTTGATGATGATGATAAAGGAAAAATCAAAAAGTAATGTAGCAGTGATAGATCTGGTGTTTGTATCTGAAAACCAGAGAGAGAGAGGGGGGTGAGAAGAGAGAGAGACATGGCAATGATGGCAGAAGCAAGTCATGATTACAAATGGGGCAGCAAGAGATGGAAAATGCAGAAATGAGAGCGAAGAAAAAATGGCTCTTTCTTTCTTTCATTATCAGTTTCTCACGGCCTTTATCATTACTTTCTTTTTTTCAGTCCAAATTAAAAGCCTCTTTCTCTCTTATCTAACTTGTGTTCTGGGTAACGTTGAGATCGGGGCACATTTATACCCTAATATAAAATATAACCCCGACAGAGACTTGAGATATATTGCACCAACTTTGATTATTTATAAATAAAATATAATATCAGTTTATATTATATATATTAATATATTAATAACTATTAGAGTTCAAATGTGAGTAATTGGGGGGGGGGGGAATCTTACAAAGCATAAATCTCAACTATAGCATTAAACTTAATTATAGTCGGCCAATCAAATCAATGGACTGGTGAATTAAAACTATTAATAGTCTAGTCAAGATTTTTTTTGGACATATCAACCGGGTTAGAATTTATTATTTTTCTCTCCTTATATATTGAGCTAAAACGATTTCTTTTGAAGTTATAAAATGAAAAAATATTTGTTGATTAAATGTAGTTTATACATAAATATTCTATTTATTTATAGATTAATTTATTTTATATTTAAATATTATCTATTTATAGTCATAAATTTTAATTAAATTAAATTATTTTAATTATGATAGGGTTAACTTGACCATGATTCAACTATAATTAAATTACTTATAGGGTTAACTTGACCATGATTCAACTATAATTAAATCACTTATCCTTGAACCACTACCACATTTGGTTTAATAACTAGTTGGATTTAAAGTAACTTAATTTTTTAGTTTAAAACGTGTGTAAACAAAAATTATAAACCTAATGGCTTAAGATTTTAGTCAGTGTGAACGTATACATATTTTATCTATATATATTTGTATATAAAGTTTGAATAGTCTTGGGTTTTTCCACGGGATGTTAGGGTGGAACATGCAGTCATAAAGTTGTGGGAAGGTGAGATTAAATTAGATAGTGATTGTAGAAGACAAATTTGACATCACATTCAAAGTGGGCAACTCTCAAAAAGGCTTTATAGTCAATCAAGAAACAAAGTTTCATTATATTATTGTTTTTGGTACCCATTCTAAAAACAATTTCTTCACTATTTTGTGCTTGTATAAAATAATCACTAGAAATAACAATTTTCACAGCGTTACTTCCCAGCGGTTATCTTAAAAAATGCTGTAAAAAAATGTTATGGCATTTTTATAAATAATTTTCTATTACAAACATTTTTCATGGCGGTTTTTTCAAAAACGGCCATTAAAAGAAGTCCCAATTAAAAAAAATTAGTTGGACAAAAATGTTATGACGTCATTTTTATAAGCGCTATGGTAAATACTTATTATAGTAGTTTCTCATAAAATTGCCGTGATAAGTTTTTTTAAGGAGAGTTTTCAAAAATTGTCGTTAAAAGTTCTTTCCACGGAGGTCATTGTTTGGCATTTTTTTCTAATTTTTAGTACATATCTCTGTCGTTAACATCATTCTCTGTCGTTATTGCGATAAATCACTGTTTTCCTTCTTTATTTGCTCATTTTTCTTGCTTTTGTTGGTTGTTTGTTATTTATAAACTGTAATAGATCATATAGGCTACCTTTCTTGTATTAAAGACTTGTTTTTTGTAGTTTTAAATTGTTATATTGGTTCCTATTTATTTTATGGGTGTGTTTTTGAGAGTTTTAAAAAGTAATGTGTTGTTTATAAATTGTAATAGATCATATGAGCTATATTCTTTGTATTAAAGACTTAATTTTTATAGTATTTGGATTGTCACATTGGTTTCTATTTATTTATGAGTGTGTTTTTACGAATTTAAAAAAAATAATATATTGTTATTGGACTTTTTGTTGTTAATTGGGTTATTCAATACATTAGTTCCTATTTATTTCCTATTTGTTCAATACATTACAAATTTTTTATAGTGTTTGTTTATTCATTAACTCCTATTTGTTTATTCAATAATTTTTGTTGTTAATATATTGATAATTTTTCATTGTGTTTAGTATTTTTGTGTTACTTTTTGTTTGAGCAATGTGAGTATTATATAGAAAATTATAAATTAAGTTAAAAGCTTTGGTTGATAAGAAACTTGATTGGTAAGTTTAATGGATTTACCTATCAATTGGGATTGTTTATATTTAAGGGAAACTCTACCAAAATTTTTATTAAATAAAAAGGTTGGCATATTCCCTTTAAATTAACAACTATGCTAAATAATGATGTAGAATAATGGATCATAGTTAGATGAAAGTTAGGATAACTACTAAGGAATATGAATATAGGGTAGAAAGGTTTCTAGAATTTGTTGAGATGAATGTTTATAAGAAAAGTGATGGGTTTTATTTTTGTCCCTATATCAACTGTTTAAAGTGTACCCGACTGTCTATTCTTGATATAAGAGAGCATCTTATTTATGTGATGTGATAAATTTAAGATATACAAATGGGATTTGACATGATGAAATTAGAATGACTCCTTTGTGTGAAAATGAGGAAGTTGTGAACGATAATTTTAGGGATAGAATTTCATATATATATTTCATGATATTGGAGTCAAGTCATTTCAGCAGTTCTCTCCTATATGTGAAAGTTTGCTAAGTGATACTGAGACCCCATTGTACCCGGGGAGTAAAGATGAGCACACAAGGTTGAAATTTTTGTTGTGATTGATGAATTTGAAATCGAAAAATTGTTAGACCGATTATAGTTTGACAGAATTGCTTGAGTTATTGACTGATATGCTTATTGTAGGCAATATACTTCCAAAAGGAATGTACGAGATGAAGAAAATATTGTGTCCGATAGTTTTGTCCTATCAAAAGATGCATGGGTGCCCTAACGACTGCATACTATAAATAAATGAGTATGAAGGGATGAATAAATGCCCAAAATGTGGTATTTTAACATACAAAGTGAAGAAATATGGTGGTGATTGTGATAAGATGTCCAAAGACTTTTCTTTGAAGGTGTTGTAGTATCTTCTAATGATACCACGGTTTAAGCATTTGTTTGCTAATGCTACGTATGCAAAGAACTTGAGATGGTATTTTGATGGAAAAATAAACGATGGACAATTTTGTCACCCAGCTGATTCTCCTAAATGGAAGACAATAGATTAAAAAAATTTTGAATTTGGTTGTGTGGCCAGAAATTTTGACTTGAGCTATGTATGGACGAAATCAATCCATATAATAATCTCAATAGCACACATGGTGCTTGCCCAATTCTTATTGTGATTATAACATCCCTCCTTCGTTGTGGATGAAGCAAAAGTATATCATGTTGTTTTTTATGATTTCAAGGCCAAAACAGCCAAGAAATGATATCCATGTGTAATTGGCACTTTTCATTGAAGATTTGAAGAAATTGTGGGAGGAAAGTATTAATATGTTTGGTGCATATAAAAAAGACACATTCAAACTATGCACAACGATCTTCATCACGATAAATGACTTTCTGGCGTTTGAAAATTTGTCAGATTATAGTGTTAAGGGGTATAAAGTATGTCACATATATAAAGAAGATACTAACTACATGTAACTCAAGCATGGAAGAAAGATAATTTACCTTTCTCATATAAAGTTTCTTACTCCACATCATCCTTACCATAGGTTGAAAAAAGCATTTAATGGCTCACATGAATATCAAATGGGTCTAGTAACTTTAACTGGAGAAAAAATGTATCAACGTTTGCAAAGGGTTCATGTTATCTTAGGTAAAAATAAAAAGAATAATGTAGTTAAAAGGAATATACGGGAAGAAATATCAATCTTCTTTGATTTTTTATATTGGCAGAGTCTTGAAGTGAAACACAATTCAGAAGTCATGTATGTGGAAAAAATGTATAAGAGTCTTGTTAGCATATGTCTGTATATAAGTGGAAAGAGTAAGGACGATGTCAATGTTAGATGAGACTTAACTAAATAGGAATAAAAGCATATCTATATTCATAATAAAGAAAGTGTGGTAAGAGAGTTTATTTATACCCAATGGCACACACATTATCCAAACATAACAAAAAAGCATATGAGTATTTGCATGGTATTAAGATTCTACAAGGGTATTCATCTAATTTTAGGAATATTGCTTTAATGAAAGATTTGAAGATAACAAGTATGAAGTCCCATGATTGCTACATGTTGATGTAACAAGTATTACCAGTGGCTATTCGAGGTATTATAGAAGATGATGTGAGGAGCACTATTATTAGACTTTGTACGTTCTACAATGCCATTTGCAACAAAGTGATTGATCCTGCTGAGTTGGATGAATTAGAAAATAAAGGTTATGTTATCCTCTCTTAGTTGGAGATGCACTTTCCTCTAGCGTTTTTTGACATTATGGTTTATTTGATAGCTTACTTGGTGCGTGAGGTGAGGCTTTGTGGCCCTTGTGTGTTTAGGAATTAATTGTTAAGAGATATATAGTTGAGGAGGCAGTTGAGTTTTGTAACTCATATCTTGTTGGGTTAAAGCAATTGAACTTCCTCAATCTCAACATGATCAGGGGGAAAAGCAACAGAACTCAAGGAGCCAAAGTGAAGTCCATGTCTCGTGAAATAGTGATGTAAGCATATTTTTATATTTAAACAATAAAGATGAAGTTATACCTTACTTGGATGCTCACAAGAATATAATCAGTAATATGAACCCAATAAAGAGTGATATGCAACTAACTAATGAGCACAACATGTCATTTGTAGAATGGTTCAAGCAAGAAGTGTTAAAGGATGGTAATCCTTCTGAAACAATATAAAGGCTAGTTGCAGGGCCTCTTTTTGAGCTTGTGTTGGAAATGATATAACATAAATGATTATTCTTATTACACAAAAGCCCAAGATGATACACATACTATGCAGAACAATGGGTTAATGGTTGTAGCTGAAGTAATGTATTTTGCAAGTTCAAAATATAAAAGGCCAAAATTGGTGTCCATTCCATATTATGGAGGTATTAAAAAAATTTGGAAGGTTAGTTACTCCAAATGTAAAGTTTTGATCTTCAAATATAAGTAGGTTAATACTAATGCTATGTAAGTGGACGAAAAAGTTGGATTTATTTCAGTTGATCTTGAGAGAGTTGGATGCCTAGAGAGCCATTCACCTTAGAAAGTTAAGCAATACAAGGGTTTTATGTTATCAATCCAGTAAATAAATATCTTTTCATTGTGTTCCAAGGTAAAAGGCAAACGATTGGTGAAAATGATAATGACCTAGGGTTCAACCTCAACGAAACTCCGTATTTAACAATTACTCTGCCTAAAATAACATAGTTTGATTTGGTGAATGGTGAATATGTTATTAGGGATAATCATTGTGAAGAAATTTGAGTGGATGCCAACAGGAAGAAATTAATTTATTGTGTATAATAAATATTTATTTGATTACTAAATTGATTGTATGATTATTATTTCTGATTATTACCTTTATTTATTATTTTGTGAACAAAACATGGACAATTTAGATCAGGATGGTTCTGATAAGTAAGGTTTTGGTGAACAAGACAAGAAAAGAGGTAAAGGTCGACCCGTATGAAACGGGTGACTAAGACAAATAAAGGGACATAGCCCACGAGGACGATATATTTTGTACCTTATATTAAAGGGTAAGTATACTATTATATTTATCACACACATATACATATTATAATAAAATCATATATAATGTGGTTGATATTTTGTAATATGCATTAGACTCTACTTGTCATTACCCTTCAAAACAATGTTTATTAATTGTTTGGACAACCATATCCTATGATTGTATATATCATCAACACATGAGTTTTTATTTATAGATTTATTAAGCATAAAATTTAGTATGTTATATAATATATTTTTTTCAATTGGTGATAGGGCTGTTAAAGGCATCAATTTTTTCATAGCGCATACACATGATAATAATCCTACATTAATTTTTTTCTAAAGTAAGTTTTTTTCAACTAATTATATTTTATTTCTTATAAATTTATTAAGTATAAAGTTTAATACTCCATAATGTACTCAACATTTTTCTATTTTGTTAGTACCGCCATCAACCTAACAGTAATGGATGTGGATACTATATGACCCATTACATTCATGAAATCATTGAGATAGGATCCACGTAGAAACTACATGAGTTATGAAGATGACACGATTAATATTTAGTGATTTTTCAATTTATTCACATCTTTAATACTTATCTATTATTTTTAATTTGTAGTCGTTTGATCACAACATGAGCTATGAATATGACTTAATCGACATAGTGAAGGATGATTTGGTAAAAATAATACTTCTACAAATGCCTTGAAGATAAAGTATTTGTCAAATTTTTTATAAATATCAGATTATTAATTTTTTAACTTATTTAAAATTGATCATTCTACTATTTCCTTAATATATATATGATGTACAAATCACTATTTGGTTTATTGAAAATTTACTAATTTATATTTTTTATTACCATTTGGATTTTAATATTTTTAACTTTATATTTTGCTGCTTGAAAATTAGTCTTTATTGATTTTACTAAATGTATGATAGTATAAAATGAAAAATTAACAAAAATAATACCTTTTTTTATGGTTAAATGGAGAATTATCGTGGAAAGATTAAAATAAAAAAAAATATTTTCAAGATGGTTAACTCCATAACCATTGTGAAAAGTGAACAATTAACAACAATGGTCACAACACCGCCTTTAAAAGAATATGCCACAGAGTACAATTTATTGTGGTTACTATATGAACTGCTGTTAAAGTAAAACTTTTTACTGGCCTCATGTTTGTTCCTTCCAGCCGCCAAGGAGTGGTAGATTTTATCTTATTTTTCTGTTAGGTTAAAGTTTTAATACTTCCCTTTGGCCTCCTAGTTATGAGCCTAATCTTATGTAATGGGGTTCTTTTTTTTTTTTAACTTTGTATTGTTTTGTCTAGTTTAATATATTTAACATATAAAAAAAAGATAAGAGTTTTTTCTTTTTTTTAAAAGAAAAAAGATAAAGATTATTTCTATTAACAGCAGAGAGAGAGAGGATAATTTATAAAATTAAATTAATCTGAAGAGCAGTTAATTTGAGAGTAAAAATAATTCAAAGACTTTTAAGTAGAGATTCAAGGCCATAACTTCTTATATTATTATTATTTATAACTCACAAAATCACGTGTTTAAATCTTCATATTGATATAAAAAAATTATTGTTAATAAGTGATCTTAAATATATTTATAAGTATTTATTAAATTCTAACTCACTTAAATTTTTTTATATCAAAAATTAAAAATAATTTCTTTAAAGTTGTAAAATATATCCCATTAATTAAACATATATATAGCCTTCTACCCAAAAATAATGAACATGGCAATAAGTACCTTTAAAGAATGATCCTTTGAGAATATTATGGAAATATAATCAATGAATTAAAATTAATTAGGGGACCATATAGAAAGAGTCAAACTACAAAAATAAAACAAAAGTATGAGCAATATGGTCAAAAAGTTATACTTTGTTTCATATTAGTTAAGATAAGATTGGAGTTAAGTACACAAGAAAAAGTTTAGTTTCACAATAATAATAATAATAATAATAATAATAATAATAGCAGCAGTAGTAGTAATATTTTTCAATCCACTTGTTGGTTTTCACATTATATGTAAACCTGTTTGGGTTTGTTGCCGTGTTGGACTTCCAATCTCCACAACGCAATTCAAAGTATTGTCATTATGTTTAATCATTTGCTTTTATTGTTTTTAAGTAAAAACTAATATGAAATTTTTCTATTAAATAATTTCTCTAATGAACAAAGTAAACGAAGATAATCATAGTCATGTATATATTATGAGTGAGATCGATAAATTATTAAAAGTAGATAATTGTTAGGTTAATAGTGAGTTTTATTTCATTAAGTGGGCATTGACTACATGAATTATATCATGATATTGTATTTTATTAAAAAATAATTTTTTGCATATAATCTTCCTATTTATAAATCATTTTTAACCTATCTGCTTAAAATAAAAAAAATTAAATTTTTTTAATTATATTTTAAAATTTAATAACTTTTTAAATTTATCACTATTAATCAAAAATCATGTTTAATAATTTTATTAAATTTTTTCTTCAATCTTTATATATTTTATTTTCAGAGGACTCTATATCATATCATCTATCATTCTTACTTATATTTTTAATGATCTTCTTTTTATATATATATATATATATGGACTACTTAAATAATATATTTATTATTTTCTTTTGTATGACAAAAATAAAAGCAACTCTAGTCTTTCCTTTACTTTTGAGTTATTTGTAAACATTTTGGCTTTTTTATTCAATAAATTATTATTTTCTTATTACACCATGAAGATTTCAACTCTAATCATGATACCCATCTCTCTCTATCTGACTATCTCCATCCAAGCCCATAATTTTCCCCAATTCCTTAAATAATTAATTATGCTATTTTAATTAAATGTTATTTTAATTGCAAAATTCAGTTCAAAAAATTACAAAATTAAGATTCAAACATTTTTAAGCGATTCAAAGAACAAATAGTTTTGTAGACTATATCATTATAATATAGAGAGCGTGACAATTATACTATAGATAAAAATTTTAGGTAAAAATTGTCAAATAAAAATTAGTTGAAGTGTAATTATGGTAAAACAACATTAAGTTAGGGAATTTAAATTATTTTCTTTAAATAAAAAGATAAATATAATTTAGTGTAGAAGTTTCACATCGTAATCCAAAACAAACGTATTCACCGCCAACTTTGGTTGGATTGACTATCCGAGATGTAATATTACTATTAAATCATATTTATAATCTTAAAATATCAAAACACAACCAATTAAAGGTAGCTATTTTCAATTTTCATAACATTAAAAATTTTAGGTATGCCCTTTAGAGCCACCCTAGTTCTAATTAACAAGTTCAAAAACTTCAAAAGAATCATCATCACATGGCTTGCACGTTCATGTGGGTAATTTTTAGAATTCCTAGGAATGAAGGGCACACCTTATTTAGATGAAATTTAAACGATATAAGTTATTTAATTATTATTTTCAATTTGAATAATAATTAGACACAAAAATATCTACCAAATCTGAAAATCTCAATTGAGGACCCTGAGATGACTTAATCATTAAGAAGTCTCTAAAGATTATTCTAGGATTAAATTATGTAGCAAAATTACTTCCATGGCAACAAAAATTACTTAAAATGAAATGGCAACAAAAAATTAACCAAGTAACAGTTTTAACTTATTAAATAACAACAACTATTAAAATAGTGACAATTAAGAACTTTTAGATAATTTTGGTACAAAAATTAATCCCAGGCTAATTTTTAGAAATTTCTCAGTAATTACGTCATTATGGATTCTGAATTGGGATTTCGATATTTGGGATATTTTGTATCTTTTTCCCATATTTAAAATTTATACTTATTTTTCTTGATATTATCTCAAAAAATAAATAATAAAATATAGACTCTCCAAATCTCATCTCAATGATACAGATAGATGAAATATATGGGTAAAAACTAAAAATAAAAATGAGAAAAAAGCGGGGAAGAGTAAAAAAATTGTTGGTTTTTGTCCATTTTCTCAAAGTAATTGAGTACCGAAGACATGCTCATTTATTTGGAAAATGAAACCCATTTTGGCTTCATCTTCTTCGCTATCATCATCATCATCATCATCTTCCCCTCATTGATGGTTTTTCTATATCATCATTATATATAGTGGCAGCTAGCTTGTACTTTTGGACTATCGTATATATTTTTAAATAAATTAATATTTCCACTAATATACTTACCTCATATATAGTTAATTAGCATATACTTCACATAAGATATTTCCTAATTAGTACGGTAATACGATATTGGTTGTTCTTGAAACTCTTACACATTTGTACGTGTTTATATTATTATTATTATTGGTTAAAATTGAGTACCGTCAAAAAGATAAAAGGGAAAAAAACCACACCCCACACACACTCACACACACATGTATATATGACTTTGTTGGAGATGCTAGCTAGCAAAGAAAGCAAAGTTTCAGTCAATAATAGAACCGAGTGTTGTAGCTAGGGTTACTTTTTTATATATATAGGAAGTCATTTTCAGTTTTCCCCTTGAAGGTTGAAAATAAAAGGGCAAGGTGAGAAAGAAAAAAAAAAGTAGGGAAAAAGACACAAAAATACCCCAAATATGCAAATCCCAATTAATGACCGTGAAACAGCCCAATTACTATAAAACCCTTAGAGTTAGAGAATAATTATTTGATGACAACAGTTTATAAATAATAAATTTAATTATCAAATGATAACAACTAAAGTAACGAAAACTAATTTCAACAGCATGCTAACACTTGTCAATATAGAAGTAGATTATTGTTATCATATTTGATAAGTTAAAATTAATTATTTGTTAAAATATTGTGTTTTTGTTTATTTTTCAGATTTTAAATTCGTTGCAAAAATTATTCCTAGCCTAGTTCCTAAGAGTTTCACAATGATTATGCCATTTGAGGGGTCCTATATAAATTGAGATTTGCATATTTGAGGGGTACTTTTGTGCCTTCCTCCCAAGAAAGTAAAACAAGTACGAAATCGGATGTATTGTGTAAATTTTGTTTGTATTTTAATTAATTAATTATATATATATGATTTGTGAATGAAATAATATATGTAGTTTAATTGGTTATATTATAGTCAATGTTTGGTTTGTGGCAAAACTTAAATTTTGCCAAAACCTATATTTTAAAAAAATTTAAAACAAATAGTTATATTTGTTCAAAATGGTTTTTAGATCAAACCATAATTTAAAACTAAAATTTCATATAAACTTGTCAGAGTAGCTTATGGAATAGTAAAATGGCTTATAGACTAACCAATTATTATATTACCCTTAATTTTTCGTATACCCTCTCTCCTCTCTTTTCTACACCTTCTCTCCTTTCTTATTTCTTTCTATACCCTCTCTCCCTTCTCTTCTACACCTTCTCTCATCTCTCATCTATTATCTCTTATATCTCCTCTCTCTTATATTTAATAATTATACTATTTTTCGTAATTTATTAATAATAAAAATATTTCTGAAAATAACTATCCAAACACTCATTTATTTAAAATTATTTTTTTTATAAACTCTTCTCTAGAAGCCCTTTTCTAAAAGTTACCTAAAAATATTTTTTCATAAGTTATTTTTTAAAATTTTATTCAAACAACCATTATGTGATTTTGAATGAGGTAGTATAAAGGAATTTCATGACGACTAGGAGCACTATAGGCAAATTCACTAATTTCTTCTATTGTATTACTACCACAAAAATATATAAATATATGTGTGTGTACTTGCACTAATTGAATTGAGTAGCAAAATGTTTTTATGGTCAACAATGATATGAATGAAATTCCCTCCCTATTTTCAAAATGTTTTTATTGCCTATTATTCCCATGTTTCATCCCAACATAATGAGCAAGATTCTCTTTTGGGTGCCACATTTATGACATTGAGATTTTGTTTGACATTTTTGTGAGTAATTAAATAAATATTTTAATAAATTTATCCATAGAATTTTGTGTTTGTGTGTGAAAAATTCCATAAGAGGGTATGCTTGTGTGCCCTTAATTTTGTGGGTGTGTTGAAAATTAAATAAATTTCTTTTGAGCATTAATCGATTTGGGGGATTAATTTTTCGATTGATATAAACTTTTTGTCCAAATTTATGCATATAATATGTTTAGAAAATATTTATAATAATTCATTTATTTTTTTTAAAAAAAGAAATAAATCTATCCATTCTCAAAAATCCCTGTAGTTCATAAGCTTTAATTTCTTAATATTAATTAATCTTGAAAGTTTTCTCTTATGACACTTGAGCTCAACTATTCATTGGAAATTTATGTTCTATTGATGATGATTATTTTAATGCACTATTTTAATTAAAATAAATCATAATTTTCTTGTTCAAAAAAAAATAAACCATACTTAATATAAAAGATATTTCCCGGAAAATTAAATTGGTCACTATCATATCACCCATTATCTATATATATAGCATTTGAAACAGAAAGGTCAACGCTTCAAAAATAGAGATTAAACCCAAATGATCAAACCCAAAATCAAATAATATAATTTAACTAAATTTTTAATTAATGTATATATTAAATATTTTATTTTTGTCAAAATAAAACCAAGAAGGACATGGGAAAAAGTCATTTTGGGAGGTTGCCTTTGAAAATTTAATTTCTTATTAGTTTGAGAAATTATAATCCAAAATAGATAAGGTGGCTGACCATATCTATAATCAGTAAGAAAATTTCAGCTTCAGCAAGCCTTCTTTTCCTCTAAATGAACAATTTGAAAATTGAAATATCTTTTTAAAAAATGTACTTAACCAACTTCACTTGAACATTATTCATAGAAGCAAGCCAAAGGGGGAAAAGAATATTCATATTGAGGAAAATATTATGCAATTAAGAAGAGGAAGTTGGAAGAGTAAATTACCATCACTATTATAGTTAATTTAATATATAAAATTTATAAAAGCATCATCCTATTGAGAAATAATTATATATTTTAAAAAAATCATATCATCTAAATTATATTAATTAGACCGAATTCAGATAATGTGGCGTTCTTAAAGTATAGAAATATTTTTATATTATATTTATATATTGTGAGTAGGGTTACAACTCATTTAATTAAATTAAAGTTACCTAAGAGGGGAGAGACATTATTCATATGCAGGGATTTCCTCTGTGAGCGACATAGGCTTTGACCTGCTTGAATTATATGATTTGATTGATTTAGGTGTTAGCTTTAGTCAAAAACCTTAATGTTATTTCTATGGATACATGTTGGGACAACAATAGCATGAAACCCAACCACTCCCACCTTCCAATTGCTAAACAGGTTGATGACATTAATATCTATCTATCTCTCCTCCCTCCCTCTCATATACACTGGCGATATGTTTGTTAGGATAAAGATATTTTTGATATAAATAAAAATAAAATTAAGTTAAAAATAAATTTTTAAAGTATATTTATTAGGATAAAAATGAGTATGAAATTTATATATGTTTATTTTATAATTTTAGGTAAAATAATTTAAAATATTTTTTTATAACTTAGAAAAAGTTAAAATAATCTAAAAAATTTCACTTTCACTTTTATCATCTCAATTCTCAATTTTTCTGATATAATTGAAATAACTCAAGATATTAGAAATAAAAATAGAAATTGTTTTCATTGTTTTCTCCTAGGAGATGAATTGATATCTACATTAGTTGTTTAGTGTAATCAGTATAGAAAATGATATCTACATCAGTTGGTTGTTTTTCTGATGTAAAATTCAGATATACCATTACGCCCTTACATATTACTTTTTACAAATCGATATAAAAAAAACCCACAGATTAATTCAAAAATAGTGCCAATTCTATCTCGATCTAAGGGACTTCATATAGCAAATACCTCAGGTAATCTATTCAGAAAATTTGAAAGAAAAAAAAATATTAGCCCAAACATCAATGAGTCATTTGTGTAATATATTAAATCAAATAATTTTACACAAAACCTCTTCACATTAATTTAAGATTTTAAATTAATTATTAGATGCATCCTAGTTATAGAAAATTTATAAAACCTCAAAATATATGAGTATATATAACCTCTTTTAAAAAGTAAATTATTCAAGAAAATTATTTTACATGAAAATTTACCGACATATCACTTCTCAGACTCAATTTATTGAAAAGACGAGTAGTAGAATAAGGGCATGCAAATTGGAGAAAGTAAACACAAAGGGTGATGAGTTGAAGTGAGTTGGAAAGCAGAAAGAAGAGCAAGAGATTAACTGTGGCATGCATATCTCACTATCAAGAACCATGGATAGGGCTTGTGGTCCTCCTCATCTCTCAGAAAACTTGAAATCTCTCGCAATTTTCTCTCTGCCACTCAATTATTATATCCACTCTGCCATTGATTCCCATCTTCTACCTCCCTTAACTTCCTCTTCTTCATCATTATCCCTTGGCTTCTTCTTCTCTTTTTAAATGAGTATTTATTTTACATGTTTTGAATCCACAAAAAAAATAGATAAACCATTCTAACTATGAAGAGAGATATAAATACTAATAATGAAACTTCTACACGAAATATGATAAGATTACAATTTGATGAAGTTGATCATAAAAGCATTAGGAAAAAGGGAAAGAAAGAAAGAAAGAGGGTTGGATTATATGAGCCACAAGGTGTAGTATAGGAATAATTATTGTCATTATGAAATTGAATAGTGATGGACCTTTCACCTTTGTAGCCCAACCATTATTCTCATTTGTCTATCTTACTTGTATTCGAATATCTCATTCATTCACCCACCATAAGTTCAACTAGTGAAGGGATAAAACATATAATCATTTGGAGTGTGTTTGATTTTTGGAGAGTACCATTTTATTGTGGTTCTAGTCGCGGCACTTAGAGAGACAGCATAGCTCCTGGGTGCCTAGGTTTATACCTGAAAGTAATAGACGACTCGCCCTGCTCGATATTGATATTGCCCAAGAGAAAGGAAGACTTCGTCTTGCCCTTTGATGGTGGGTGAAGCCAACCCCTTTCTAAAAATTTTTGTATAAAAAAAAAAAAGAATATCTCATTCATTCAAGGTAATGAGAGTTAGTACATATAGTAAAAAATAGATTCGTATCCCATAAAGATGTGAGTTCGAGTTCTACTGTCATTGTGAGAGTTTATTTAGTAGGCGATCTTATAAGTTCTCTGTAAGTCCTCTCTGAGCTATAAGGTTATATCTTTACATTGGTGAGAAACTGGTATAGAACCCATCCAAACTTTTTTACCAAAAAAAACGAATTCTCATTCCACAAACTTATTCTACTGACGCAAAACTCCTTTTATTTGGCTTAAATTCTATAACACCATGCGGTTTTCAAGTCAAATGATAATCAAAGAATGTCTAATTTAATTTGATGAATAATGATCTGAATTTGATGAACATTACATCATTTGGTCAGATTTGTGCACTAATAGCTTTTTGCTAGTATAATATTAAGCCCCCCCTATATTGAATTATTTTTATAATAAATTATCAAGAGCTTTGAGTAATGAGTTGCAAGAAACTTGACTTTGTTTAAGCAAATACCAAATGGTTTGTTATAGTGGAGGACTTCCTACCCAGTTTGGTTTGAGTCCAAATAAGTCGGTAGTATTAAATATAGCATGTTTATTAAAATAAAATAAAAAATGGATTGTTTAATAATTGCTACATGTTCCATTTTTTGTGTACAAGAAAAATAATACTCTAAACGAGTGGATGATGAGGCTTGCAAGGTGTCAGCTATTCCAAGAAAATGAGTAAAGTACTAAATGCTGTATCCCAAATTGTGGGGGGGAGGGGGGAGTTGCTAGAGAGATCATAGGAGCATGAACCATCAACGTTAAAGCTAAAACTATGGGGCAGCAGGAGATTGGGTACAAGGAATTTGGAGGGGAAATGTTTTTCAATTGGATTTTAAAAAATTGAAGATTCAGGGTTACAAGATTTTAATTAATTTTTCTTAATCTTTTATCTTATACTCCTTTAATTTTATATTTCTCCCGTCTTTAATATAAGACATAATTTATAATATAATTTACACTATAAATTAGATCTTATATTTATAACGAGAGTATATTCTTTTTATTAAAAATTTATAATCACAGTTCTCTAATTTTTTAAAATCCAAATCAAATAGTTTTCCTCCCATCCCTTCTAAATTCCTTATACTAAAGAGCCCCATGTCAAGGACAGACTTGGTAATGAAAGGAATCCTTTTTAAAAACAAACAAAAAATTTGAATCAACATGAGCATTTTATTAAAAATAATTATATTCAAAATATTGTTAGATATTAAATATGTATACTAAGAAAAAATCTCCACATGGAAGACTACTAGCCCCTTCCCAGGATTCCCAGGACGAAACCCACCACTGGTAAAAAAATTGAGTAAAAGTTTCATTTGTCAAAAAGAATACCTTAGCAGCACGTGGTTTGCTAAAAAGGGCATAAGCTGCAAACTCAACCATACAAACATACAAGTTCAGAGATTTAGTGCCGATGTGCTTAAGATTAAAGATAAAATTGATTTTGGTGGATTAAATTTAAGGGAGTTGTTTGGATAACAAATATGAGGGGATATGTTGAAAATAATATATTTCTTGCCTATTTATCTTGTTTTGATAAGCTAATGGACATCAAGTGCCTTGGTGGTGTGTGCCGCTAGTACTATAACTCATTCACCAATCCATGCCCAGTGAATGGAGCATTAGCACATAATTAAAAAAAGCAAAAAAAAAAAACAAAGAATCTTGTCTCTGGCGCCTCAGAGTTTCCAACTGAGCAAACCAAAAACTAATTCTCCATTTTTTACTTCTAAAATGAGGATTTAGGTTTCTAACGAAAGGAGTCTTTAGATTATAAGGTCAATTGAGAAACTTTTCTTTCACATCTCAATAAGATTTATTTTAAAAAGGAGCCTGTTAAAAGATGTTCTCATTTGCCTCTAAAAGTTTGGTCACTTTTGGAATTGAATGGAATGTAGAGCATTAGTGTTAACTACATGCAAAACGCCATTAAAAATTAAATAATAAGAATAGACTTCCCTAATAAATACATCACAAGACTCAAAACTATCCTAATAGAAAATAAAATGATCAAGTTACTTAAACCACAGGCTAAAACTACAATCCCACCTATAGCTAAATATGAACAAGCACACTAAGTATATACAATATCATACCTTAACCATAGAAGAGTGGCAGGAGAGGAATAGACAGATAAGAAGGCTCACAGCAGAATCTAACTGGAACACTTCATGGATGCTCTGTAGGCCACAAGTATGTATCACTTGCAACAGCCAGGATTGCGCCTATAAGCATGGGTTCATCTTGGAAAGCAATCTTGAATGTTTCATAGATGGGGATCTGTAGTGAACCCAAATAAAAATTTCAATCAAAATACTCAAACCAAGACTTGCCATTACCCAACAGGATCATCTTGAGTGGCTTCAGAATCTTCATCCATTGGATTATTATCTTGAGTGGCTTCAGAATCTTCATCCTCCTCAACATTGTCATTGCCTTTAGCTTCCTCATCAGATGCCGATCCACTTTTTGATTTGAGCATCATTGCTAGTGTTTCTGCAGCCTGAGTATCTGAATCAGCCCGAGTACCACCTTTTCCTCTCTCTTGATCACAATCATTCGCAGAACCTTCAAAATGCTCCCTCATATCAGGAGCAACAATGCCAATCATCTCACTAAGTGCTCGGAGTTCAGAGTTCCATTTAGTAGCAGAAGCATCTGGAGTGCTCTGACTCTCAGCCACCGGATGAATAGAATCATCCCCAGCACCTTCATTGTTGTCCCTGCTTCTTTGAGAATCATTTTCTCCATGCACGGATGGTGCTGTGCTGCAAGCCCAGCTACCAGCAACTTCAGAAGTTAGAAGATCCGCAGTTCTGATTGTGCCCCCAGCTTCAGTGTCCTCAACAATGGTCTTTTGTGTGTCCATAGGAACTTCCTGACAAGTTGTTTGACCTTGCTCCTCAGTGTCTTGAACATTCACATCATCATCAAACTGCATGGTGTCCCCAACTAAAGCAGAATCCTTATTCAAATCAACTTTTTGTTCACTATAATTGGCAGGACTTTGAGTTTCACTAACCCGTTCAGTGTCAACAGCATCTCCCTCCCTCAAAGTGCCAGCACCATCGATGTCAGAACCAAAGCCACCTTTGGCACCATGGTCGTGATCTGCACTGGTGAATTCTGCCTCTTGCGTATTTTGGCATTCTTCACTTCTGATGTCACAATCATGCTTCTCGGTCACACTGGCTTCATTGCTGGATGTTTCAACTTGCTCTCCAATATGCTTCTGTGCAGAAGATGTTGATCCAGCTTTGGCAGAAAATTTACCGTGGTATGCTGCAACTTCATTTCTTTGACCTGAGTTCCCACCAATGACTCCATCCATGTCAATAGAAGCATTCTCATAATTCTCTTCATCTTCTAAAGTTCTTTGCATTGCTTTCAATTGTTCCTGTTGTTTAGCAAACAGTGCCTGTATCTCCTCAGTTGTTGAATAAAATGCTCGTAGCTGTGTTTCCCTGCATGACAAGCATACAAACTCAGTTTCTTTAATCACTTTAAATTTCTAGAGCTTCAACAGCAAAATTTTAAAATCTATCATCGTGGTAAAAAAAAAGACAATGTAAATGTTGCCACAGATGTCCATCAACTCAGGACTTGACATCTAACATTTAGGTGGAAAAGCCTAATTGTATACAGGCAAATCTATGCACTCTATCAACAGGACTGGTTCACAATATATAATTCTGAGTTATATCAAATTCATGTTATCCAATGATTAAAATTTCCATTGCTCCAAAATCCTTACCGAAACATGAGTTTTTCTCTGGCAGCTTTAAACCTTCGTCTCTCAAAATCAAGATCTCGTGCTGCAGCATTCATCTCAAGCTCAAGAGCAGAAACCTTAGCCCATGCTTCTTCTCGAGCTGCCTGCTACCAACAGCAAAAACTATCTCAGCTTGAAAAAAAGTGCACTGAAAAAGCTTCGGTGTAAGCTATCAGTAATTAAAGAATAAGGTAGGAAAAACAGGTACTGGAAAGCCAAGGCAAGATATCAAGACTAAACCACAAGATTCCTTTTCAAAGGACAACAGGCATGAGTGGCTTCTGAATCACGGGCCTCAAAGAATCATGATATTAATTACTTTGCAGTTTCATTGAGTGACATTGGTAAATTTAGAAGTTAAGGCAGATGCATTTTCATTAAAAAAAATTATCAAAAAAAAAATTCCTTGTACTGTATTACATGAATTTCTTATCTCTACCTTTTCACTCTGAAGCTCTTTCTTTAATCTTCTTGTTTCCTGCTCAAGTTCTTCTACTCTCTGATCCAACATTCAGCATAACAAAATGTATTAGCATGTAGTTGCAGCTAAATATCAACCAAATTCTTGCAAAGAAATAAGATACTGAATTTTAAATAATCAAATTGCCTTTCTATGATTTGCAGAGGAAAGTTGCCCATCATGTACTTGAGTTTCCAACTGCCGAACTTTATTATCAGAGACAACCAATTTTTGCCTGGTATCCTCCTGCAAGCAGAGAATGAATAAAGGGAAAACAAACTTCAGATGTTCAGAGGTTAGAAAATCTTTGACTCAGGCTAACTGAAGAAAAATGGCGATCATACCAGCTTGGACCTCAAGGATTCCACAAGCAAACACCTTTCCCTCTCCAGCTCCTGCAATTGAATATAAGATGACAATTTGTGTGTCCTAATAGCAGTGAAGAGTTCCTTACTAATCTAGCAAAAAAAATCCAGAACCTGAAGCTTCTTTATTGACTCTTGCAACTCTCTTTCTCGTCTTAAGGCATCATCAGAGAATCGTTTCAATTCCTCTTGAGCTTCAGACTGAACTTTATGTACAGCAGCTTTCAGATCAGCTGCAGCCTTTTCTCGCTCTTCTTTTCGCTGACTTTGTTCTTCATGTAACTGTTCCTTGAGTTCAGCTAAATTTACATTTTGACTGCCAAGAAAAGGAGATTATTACTGTGCTGTCCAACAGTTTTAGCCATCACTAACAAATAAGGGAAAACAAACTAAAATATTAATCATCATCCTAGGAGCAGGAAAAATTTGCAAGGAAACATGTTAGAAAATAAGAAGCCTTGATGCCTGGTAACTGGAGACGGATTCTAAGAACTTGACACAAACACAAGAAAAGAAACCATGCATGAGCGGAGACATACAAAGAAGGGTAAAATATAATTTACATCTCTCAAATATTTAGGGAAATTTTAAGTTTGGCACACCAAATTTAAAAACTTCAACTTCACCCATATAGTTTTGAAAAAATTCAATCTGTCAACTCAATAAAGTTCAGTGGGAAGGATCAAACAGCATTTGTCACATGACCAAGAATTTGAAGATTCTTTTATTATTTCTCCAATAAGCCAAAAACCATGGATGTTTCTAATTGTTCCCTGAGTTTCATATACCAAATGCTCAGCAATAGCTTCAAGTTCTCTGCAGATTTCAGGTACAGTTTCACTTATGGTCCCTTGCTATGAGCAAAGTATGAGAGCTTGAGGTTTCAATCAAATTGACATTAAATCTCAATTGAATGCCTCAACGCATCTTCTGTTCACAGGTCTTGTAAATCATAGAGAAAACAGAAAAAGAAAAATGAATTGAGGGTAATTATGCCATCAGATGAAGATGACCAACAAGGAATCTGGTGTTTCTGATAGGAGATATGGAAAATTGTATTGTAGGAAAAAATTGTTTCTTTAATTATTATATTTTTTAACAAGTGACAGAATGTTTTAAGCTTTAATGCTTTTTAGTGTTATTTTCTAATATTTTGAACGTTTATTTCATGAAAAGGCAACTTTAGGATATTATTTTTGGCTTTCCTTCATGAGAATGAAATCTAGCTTCATAATAGTCAGCACTTGTAATCAGATTTGATGACTGGAATATTTTGATGCCTATCATATTCAAGGAACATAAAATGGGGACTGCCCATTCTAATCCATCTGAATTCTTTTATTTATACTAGCATAGCTGAATTAATTTCGTGATTTTTTATGTTCTAGATAAGATACCACAAACTCAGAAATAGTTATAGTGTTTCATATCACTGTAACAGAATACAGCAGAACATAATTCCAAAAATTAAATTTATAAAAATCCACCACTAGTCACTAACCATTATATTATGAATTTATTTTAAGTTGTGCACTACATTGTCAAGTAGCATGCACAACATTATGCACTACATCATCCTGGAACCTTTGAAAATGCCTCTAATGAAATATTCTACCACTATCTCTTTAGTACTTCTCACCTAACATCAGGAAAGAAGTCCAGTAAAAAGGAGCTGCACAATAACCTCTATAAAAAGCATTCAAATTTTATTGCTTTGAGTTCAAAATTTAAGACAGAAGCAAACATTAACTTGGCGCCCAGCAGACTCAGCACCTTTATTTACCTCATAGGTGTCCAAATTTTATACACCATCATAAAGTCCAGAACCAATAATATTTTTAAGGAACACTCAGCCTCTAATACAATCAAGAATAAAATGTATCACAGTACCAATTCAAAGTCGTTTTAATACACCATCGTATCATCCAAAACAGTGTCAACATAAAAAATTTAGTCATGGGTAATTTAAACTGCAGTTAATGACATCTCAAATCTTGTCATATTACATCTATGATCAATCCAAACCATTACTAAGGATTACTAATACTAAAATCATAGGAATAAAATAAACCATACCTATTTATTATGGCATTTGCTTCAGTGCACGACTGCATAGAAGCATTGAGCCGTTCATTTAAGTCTTCCATGATATGTTTTTGTTCAGCAGAAACTCTGTTGATTTCACCTAATTCCTTCTGTTTGAGATCCACCATCTGCTGTAATTCTTTTAATTGATCAAGGTAAGATTTTTCAACGGACTCTTTGACTGATTTTAATTCCTGAAGAATGGAACATAAACTCAGTTGGTATTGTTGCTTATATTTGTAGAAGAATAAGTAGAAATCAAAATCAAGCACTTCTAGGGTTCTAGTATCCATGCACCACATGGATAGTTGTTAAACATCATGCGTGTACCTTATGAAACAAGCATAGAGAGAGAGGTAAAAAGAACTAACAATAACATACACTTCCATGTTGCTCAACAGCTGTGCGATTTTCATTACGCAGAGTCTCAATTAAAACAAGCTGATCTTCTAACTGCTTTCTCAGTCCCTGCCAACAACAATAGTGGATAACATTAAAGAAAAAGAGGTGCACCACTCCTTAATACTGTAACTATTCTAAATCAAACCCACCGTGTTTGATCTTTGGAGGCTTCGAAAATCATCAAGTGATATGGGACCCTCGGGAGCACCAATTCCTAACCCTTTTAATCTCTTACTTTCAGATACAAATTCTTCTACATATTCAAATGGAAGAACAAAGGACAGAAAAGTTACGCAACTGAAAATATATATCAACGCAAAATACAACTAGGAGCTAGCACTCAATGTTTGAGCATAATGCAAGAATGAATTGAATGAAAGAAAATTTGGGCTCCAGATCATAAAATTACCTGCTTTTCTTTTAGCAGCCCCATTGTCCAGCGAAGAAGCAGACTTGAGCACCTCTCGAAATACAAAAGAAAATGCAGCTTCTGTATGATAAAACAGAAACTTCAATGATTTAGAAAGAGAACACATGCATAACCCCAAAGCCTCACCAATATACAGACCAACGGCAGAGAATACTCTTTATGTCTCAACAAAAAATAAATAAATATAAACCAAAGGCAACAAATTTCTACAGGCAGAAATTTCTCAGTATGCAACAAGAAAATTGCACAAACAGGTGAAATGCAGAAACAAATAACAAGATCTTGAATCAAGACGCTAATAAATATTTTTTCCAATAAATAATTTATTATTAAAAGGACACTAAAAGATCGAATACACTAAAAGAGATGTGCCTGCATACAAAACTGAAAAAATAGCTAATTAAATATAAGTTATAAACACAGAATTGGAAGATTGATAGGTTAAAAAAAAATGGAAACATCAATCCAATGGAAGGAATTCTTGTTACCATGCTGAGGAGGAGCAGCAAAAGAGATGATATCTCCATGACAGACTTTGACAGCGGTACTATTCCTTTTTAGCCTCTCCCAGTTGATATAAGTTCCATTTGTGCTGAACAAGGCTTTGCAAGAATCAGGATATAGGAAGAAAGAAAAATCATGCTCTTCCTTTTGGTTAGAAAGCGGGTGGGGGATGCAGGATATGAAAATCACCTTGAATCTTTCAACCAAATAGATCTCATGCTCTCCATTTTTTCATCAGTGCCTTCCGTTCTGAATAGTATACAATGTTTAGCACTAACAGCAGGCGAATCAATCTGGAAACGCACATCTTCTACCACACGCCCAATACAGTGCTCATTGGCAGTTAATAAGATATTAATACCCTGCTTACAAACTTTCAATCAGATAAAATCCGCAAGTGTAGTAAATAGTTGAACAAAGACAAACTTGGTATAAACTATGGACCAAAGCCAAAATGACAAAAGCACGAACTCAAAACTCCAGGGTTAAAACACTAACAACTCTTTGTTCTTGAAGTTCAAACACATTTTGTCTCGCAAGTCACAATATAACACAGTTGAATCAAGATGTTAATTATGTTCAAAGCTTGGACAACTCTCACAATTTACTGAAATAGTTCAAATATACAGAGCATGCTACTTCTACCTATTCATCTTTTCACGGAAAAGCTTTAAGCACTAAATGTATATGTAAGTTCTTAAAAAGACCAACAAAGACAAACCTTACTTCTTTCTTTAAATAGGCCAACTTCCCAATTACTAAACACAATATATAATCTCGGTAATGGCAGGTTGTTGAGGTCATGAAAACTTTAACACACCCTTTCACAAATCCAAAGAAAAGACAGAACCTTTTAAAATAGCCAAATTATAAAACGTTGAATAAAAATCTACGATTAACCAGAACGAGAGACTGATGAAGGTAATAGTCCAACCTGCTGCCTTTTACGAGCATTGTTAGAAATAGCAGTAAGGACGCCCCAAACGCCAGGATCGAAGTTCTGAAGGGGCTGGGAAGCAATCTTGGAGGCAACAGAAACGATGAAATCTCTGGGGCTGGATTGCTTCGTCGGAGAAGTGTCCGTAGGGTTTGGATTACTAGGTGATGGCGCCGTGGGAAGGGGGCAGGAGCCAGTCGGAATTGGTGCAGGGGTTACAGGACCCTGGTCCTCTAACGCCATTAGAGAGAGAGAGAGTTGGCGGGGATTTTGAAACCCTAACACCAGATTTTGGGGCGAACGGAAGTGGTCAATGTCAGTCTCTAGACTCTAGCTTCTCTTGGAAGCTTGAGCATTTACAGTTTTATGGGCTATTATAAAATAATGATAATGATAATGATAATGATAATAGTTTTTAAATTTTTATATTGATTTATAATTTGTATAGTTTTATTTTATTTTTAATAATTTATATTTAACTTATAATTTAAAACATTCCTAATATTTTAATGTGCTTCTTATAATTAAATTAAAATTTTGTAAAATTTTATTAACTTTTATTGATAATTGATTACACGTTATCTTATTATTTTTATCTATAATAATAAAAGTATTATATTAAAAATATTGATAATCAAAATAATTAAAATGTACAACATTAATGAAAAATAGAAAAAAAAAGTCATAAACAGTAAAATAAAAATTATTTAAATTATAAAATTTTAATTAATTATATTGAGAATAGGGGAGTTATATTATTGTCTTTTGGTTATTTTAAAAATAAATAAATAAATTGACTATTAACATGGGAGTTTACCTTCTTTTGTTTTTTTTCTCTTTTTTTTTCCTATAAAATTTATAAATGTGATTTTTTTCCCTCAGTGATCGATGGATGCATGGGAGGACAATGTTTCGCACGCAAATTGAGAGTCGCTTTATTTCTGAATTTTCCTTTTCTGATTTTCCCCCATCTGATCTATTAAACACAAGGATAAGTTGGTCATTTCCCCCTCATATTTATCGACACTTAAGGACCTCAAGCCGTCAATATATTTTAGGTCACATTTACTAATTAATTTGCCAAATCCCAATTTTCACTTTTTTTCAATAAATGCTTCAACTTCCCTCCTATTTTATTTTATTTAGACCAAAATACCCTATTTAACATCTATGTTTAAAAATAATTTAAATTGTAGAAAAAATTGGACGCATATAGTTTTAAATTTTATAATCATATTATAATTTTTCAGTTATATAAAATTATTATGAATATTACAATATAGATGTACATCTCCATCTCCCTCTCCCTCTTCAAATTTCCTAAGTCATTATTCCTCAATTAATTACTAAACTCTTCATTATTATTCTATTAATTAATAGACTCTTCATTATTCCTCCATTAATTAATGGACTCTTCATCTTTAACTTTTATGACTATAAATAGGCTATGCCATTTGTGTTGTAAAGGAAAAAGAAGAAAGAATAATATATATACTTCTCTGATTTTCTTATCCCTATCTCTTCTCCCCTCCTAATCTTATTGCTAGTGCATTTTATTCCTCCAAATCTAACAGGAATTTGTTGAGTTTCAAGGATATCCGTAGAAATGGATACCATATTAAAATAACAAATAAAGAAAATCAGAAATATCTTGTTATCACATATATAATTTCTAGTCAAAAATACACATTGGAAAAAATCCCTGCTCTTTCATCTGGAATGTACTACACGTTTATTAGTACAATTGAAATACATGCTATTGCAAACCAGAAGTTTGCAAGTGATAATAAATTTAATATTTGGCATGACCGGCTAGGCCATCCTAGCACAATAATGATGCGAAAAATAATTGAGAATTCATGTGGATATTCGTTGAGAAGAGAATCAATTCCACAATCCCATATTTTCTCATGTGCTGTATGTTCTGAAGGAAAACTAATTATTAGACTATCATCGGTAAAAATAGAAAGTGAGTCTCTCACATTTCTAGAACATATACATGGAGATATTTGTGGGCTGATACACCCACCATGTGGACCATTAAGATATTTTATGGTTTTAATTTATGCATCAACAAGATGGTCACATGTTTGCTTATTATCTTCTCGTAAACTGGCGTTTGCGAGCTTACTTGCTCATGACGTTTGCAGTTGATTGCAAGACCATTGCTTATGACATCAGATCTCCCAATATCTACTTGGGGACGTGCAATTTTGCATGCAGCGATGTTAATTCGTATCAGGCGAACTAGTTATCTTAAGGTCTCCCCTTTACAAATAGTTTTTGGTCAGGAACCAAATATTTCCCATCTAAGGATTTTTGGATGTGCGGTATATGTTCCGATTACTCCACCACAACGCACTAAAATGGGTTCTCAAAGAAAGATGTGAATATATGTTAGTATGAATCTCCTTCTATAATAAAATATTTAGAGCCAACAACAGGAGATTTATTTACGGCTCGATTTGCTGATTGTCATTTTGACGAATCAAATTTTTCAACATTAGGGGGAGAAAATAAACAGCTGGAAAATAAAGTTAGTTGGAATGAATTATCATTGTCTCATCTTGATCCTTATACAAAACAATGTGAACTAGAAGTTCAAAAGATAATTCATTTACAGAGTTTAGCCAAGCAATTGCCAGACGTATTCACTGACCCCAAGAAAGTGACCAAATCACATGTTCCAGCTGTGAATGCTCCTATCAGAATTGATATCCCTATTAAACAATCTACTGATACAAATGGATTAAAAGCACGTTTGAAGCGTGGTAGGCCTATCAGTTCCAAAGATAAAAATCCTCGGAAAAGAAAAGGAGTTATAAATATAGATGGTCAGGTCGAGGATATTCAACAAAATTTAGTGACTCCAGAAGAATCCTTTGACAACACTAATATCTCAATTTCAAGAGACATTCAGGTACCTGAAATATGTGAAAATGATGAGATCTTAATAAATTATGTTGTCAATAGAATACGATGGGATCAAGATAAAGTCAACGTTGATGATATTTTTGCATATAATGTAGCACTTGATGTAATAAATGATTATGAGGATCACCAACCAAAGTCTATTAGTGAATGCAAACAAAGAGATTATTGGCTAAAATGGAAAGACGCAATTGAGGCAGAATTAAAATCATTAGAAAAATAAAAACTTTTTGGTCCTATGGTTCTTACACCTGAAGATGTAAAACCAGTTGGATATAAATGGATTTTTGTAAGAAAAAGAAATAAAAATAGTGAAGTAGTAAGATATAAAGCACGATTTGTTGCTTAAGGATTTACACAAAGACCTGGTATTGATTTCGTATAAACATACTCACTAGTGGTGGATGCAACTACTTTTTGATATCTAATTAGTCTAGCAGCAAATGAAGGTCTCGATTTACGTTTAATGGATGTTGTTACACCCTATTTGTATAGCTCACTTGACAATGACATTTATATGAGTCTCCCTAACGGATTTGAGTTGCCGAAAGCATACAATTCAAGTTCTCGAGAACGGTACTCAATTAAGCTAAATAAGTCTTTATATGGATTGAAGTAATCAGGGCGCATGTGGTATAATCGACTTAGTGAATATATATTGAAAGAAGGATATAAGAATGATCAGATATGTCCATGCTTTTTTATAAAAAGATCTGGAAATGAATTTGCTATAATTGTTATTTATGTCGATGACATAAATATCATTGGAACTCCTGAAGAGATTTTCAACGCGATGAATTGCTTAAAGAAAGAGTTTGAAATGAAAGACTTGGGAAGAACAAAATTTTGCCTTGGACTACAAATTGAATATATGAAAAATGAGATCTTCGTGTATCAAGAAACTTACACGAGAAAATTTTTAAAACGTTTCTATATGGATAAATCACATCCATTATGCACTCCGATGATTGTAATATCTCTATAGAAAGATAAATATCCCTTTAGACCTCAGGAAGGTGATTAAGAACTACTTGACCCAGAAATGCCTTACCTTAGTGCAATTAGAACGCTTATGTATCTTGCTAGTCACACACGACCATATATATCATTTGCTGTTAACTTACTAGCAATATATAGTTCTTCATCAACACAAAGACATTAGAATGGGGTTAAGCACATTCTTCGTTACTTGAATGGTACTATAGATATGGGATTATTTTATTTGAATGAATACAAGACTGACTTTGTCGGATATGCTGATGCTGGGTTTCAGTCTGATCCACATGTTGGTAGATAGTAAACAGGCTATTTGTTCACATGTAATGGTACAACTATTTCATGGCGATCAATGAAATAAACCATATCAGCCACATCATCTAATCATGCAGAAATACTAGCGATACATGAAGCAAGTCGAGAATGTGTATGGTTAAGATTGATAATACATTATATACGTACTACTTGTGGATTGTCATATAGTAAAATGATCCTAACAGTCATATATGAAGATAATACTGCATATATTATCCAACTAAAAGAAGGGTATATCAAAGGAGGTAGGACAAAATATATTTCTCCAAAATTCTTTTTCACACATGATCTTCAAAAGAATGGTGAGATTAATATCCAGCAAATCTGTTCTAAGAAAAATCCAGCAGATTTATTCACCAAATCACTTTCAGTAACAATATTTGAGAAGCCCATACATGGCATCAGACTTCACAGATTCAGAGATATCAATTGATAGTGCAAAAATGGGGAGTCGATGCACGCTGTACTCTTTTTCCCTTGGCTGAGGTTTTGTCCCACTAAATTTTCCTAGCAAGGTTTTTAATGAGGCAGCACTGTGAGTGTATCAATTAAATGTGTACTCTTTTTCTTTTACTAGGTTTTTATTCCACAGGGTTTTTCCTAATTAAAGTTTTTTAATGAGGCACATAATTAAAGAATGGACATTTAAGAGGCTATGCCATTTCCCTAGGTCATTATTCCTCTATCAATTAATAGACTCTTCATCTTCAACTTCTATGCCTATAAATAGGCTATGCCATTTGTGTTGTAAAGGAAAACAAAGAAAGAATAATATATATACTTTTCTGATTTTCTTGTCCCCATCTCTTCTCTCCTCCTAATCTTATTGCTAGTTTTATAATAAAAATTATTTATTTAATAATTTTTTTCAAAGTTTAAATATGTGAGTTCACTAAAATAATATTTCAAATGTGTATGTAAAGGGCTTAATGAAATAGGAATTTGATACGAATATAATAAGAGATCATTTTTTTAATATAATTTATATCTTTTCTCTAAATTTATAATTTTAATTTAATAAAAAATATTTATTTAAATATTACCATTTTTAATTATTAAAAGTTTTTTAAAATTGGCTATGTCAATGGGACTATAGTGTATATGGTTGGAGTGGTTAAAGCTTCGTAGTTATTCTATATAATTGTGTGTATCGAAAAGGTTAGGTAGGGAGTTTCTTGCTGAATATTCTATCTAAAAAAATATAGTTTATATTTTATAACTTAATTTCTAGTCCTACTAGATAAAAGGCTTAACTATTTTAGGTTAGATATAGATGGGTTGGGTATATATAAATCATGATGTCATACTCAAGTTGTGAAAAAAATATATAATTATAAATTTTTAAAATAATATCATATTCATATATCTTCAAGAGTTAAATAATATATATAATCTACTAAGAATAAGGCAATAAAAAGATAATAATTAAAGTCTTGAAATTTATTACATATAAAAAAATTGAAATATAAGTAGTTTGTAATTGCAACTTTGAATCAATCTCAAAGTAACAAAGATAAAACATATGAAAAAAATAAAATAAATAATTATAATTTATAATGTAATCATATGATTAATAAAGTTAAAAAATAAGGTAATATAGTTATAAATAGAAGGGGAAAATATGTTAGCCCGTGGGTTGCGGGCCAGCCCATAGACTAGAGGGGGAGGACTATGTAGCCCGCCTTAAACCAGACCCTTTAGTGGCGGGCTGGCCCCACTTTTTTATTTTTTTAATATTTTTAAAAAATTATTTTTAAAATTTAAAAATACTAATAAAAAATTTCTAATGTTATATTAGAATAATAAAAAAATTGCTAATTTTATAAATGCATATTTTTTAGAAAAAAAATCTTAAATTTTATAAATATAAATTTTAATAAATATTAACATAATATTAATCAATTATAATATGTCAACATATATTAATAAATAAGTAATTATTTTTACTAGTATTCAATAATGTGAGTATTCAAAGTAACAATTAAGTAAAATAAATAATAATATAAAAAAATAAAAAATAAAAGCAGGTCAACAGGCTATACAACTGGTCCCAAAATAGGCTGGCATTTTGTCAGCCCGAGCCCACCCTCCTTTAAGGTAAAACGGGCATAGCCCCAACTCTAATTATAAATATTAAAAGATATAATTTACTTATTTAACTATTTATATTTCTAAAATGATCATCTAGTCACCAGTAACTATTATATTCTCACTTTTAAATGTAATGTTTAAGAAAAAAAAGTAAAAAAAAAAAATGGGTGCTCATAGGCAGGATAAGGTATGGCAGCCTCATGTCAAGTGCCTAACCCAAAAAATATAAGCTATATTTGAGAGCTCAATGCCTAGTCTTATTTTATATTTATTAGGTTGAGTATGATATTTTTATTATGTGCTGCTACACTTCAGTATATATTATTTTGTACTATTTTATTAAGTTGGTTTTGTGGCTCGTCAGTTATTTCATGGTAATCCAAGGGGTGGTGAGATCAAATCCTCTCCGATCAACTATTCCAAAAAAATCCAAGAGGCGACTGACTTATAAAGTAGATTGATTTGGAATTATTGAAAATTGGAATAAACTGATTTAGGATTTCCAAATTTTAAAGATAGTTAACTAAAATTTTTCCTTTGAATATAAGGTATTTACATAATAGTTAGGTAATTATAATTTCAATTTTTTTCAATTTTACTCTTTTTTAATTGAAAAAATTGGGGAAAAAGTTATTGAAAAAATTATTGGTGAAAGGAATTTAAATCAAAATACCATACTTTAAGTATACAAAATTTAAAGAATAATAATACTATAAAAAATTATCAAATTTAAATTTTTCCCAATTTCCCCTTTTGGACCCATCAATTAATTATATGTTAGATAAGAGATGAGTAATTTTGATATACTACTAAAATTATTTTATTTAAAAAGTCATAAATTTATTTTGGAAAATATGTGAAATGCCTTAATATATTTTTGACTAAAATATGTGTTATGTATATTTTTAAAAAGGTTAAAATGTAGGTTTGGTCTTTTATATTAATATCAAGTTTTATTTTAATCTTCTTTATAGAAAAAATCTCATTTTAATCTTGTAAATTTAAAAAATATATTTATAATCATTTAAATTTAATATTATTAACTTCATTTAAGGAAAAATACATACTCATTAAACTTAAAATGATAGCTATACAATTAAACTCTAATAAAATATATTTATATTTTAACTTTTTAAATCGTATTATATTTTATATTAAATAATTAAAATTTAAACATATATTATTAGTGTTTGATTAATGGATCATCATTTTTAATTTTTGTATAAACACCACATATCCAAGCCAACCTTTTCAAAAAATTACAAATTAGACTAATTTAAATTATAAGAACGGTTATAGTTGATGCCCTTAACCTTAACCTTAAGGTGCTACAATCCTAAATGATCAAACTAATTACCTTTATTTAAGCTAAAATAACCCCAATCAACTAATTTAACTTGTCAAGATTGAATTATCATTTTTAATTAGTTGAGTCATCATTATCTATTAGTAGAATTAATGTTATTAAATTTAAATGACTAAATATATCTTTAAATTTAAGGGATTAAAATAAAATTTTATGTAAATATAAATGAATAAAATATATACTCTAGCCTATTTTAAAATATAACGTTTTACAAAATATGTTTTATATATGAAAAAGGGAATAATTCTTTTCCATTCCATTCCCATTTATTTTGCAAACAAAAAATTATTAGTTCGCAGGTCATCCCGTGTACAAATATCTTATTTTTTGTACTTTAGTTTTTCGTTATGATTAAAAAGCAGTAAAATCATTTTCATTATTAATTTCGTTTTAAGAGCACAAATAATATTTTATTTAAAAAAATATTTTTAAAAAATAAAATTATATATTTAATGAATTTATAGAATGAGGTTTTAAATTCATAAAAATTTTATTGAGTGAAAATTATAACAAGTGCGATTTTAAATTTAGAGATTAATATATAAAATTATAGGGATAATTAATTTTCTCCAAAATATTATTGGAATTGAGAGGTGCAACGGCAGCCCAAAACCGTTTGCCACCCTAAGGTTTTATTTAGTTGGAGATTTTAGAGGGGAGTAGATGTGAGGAGAAGTTAGAAAAAAATGTGTTTAGTTGAGAAAAATAGAGGAGATAGGATGAGAGACTTTTTATCATTTAGTGTTCCCCTCCCCTCTAAAAGTGGGATTTTTTGCAGAGAAGGAAATTTTTTACCCCATTATAATCAAATTGTCCTTTGTTAATTTTTAATATTCGAATTGTACCATCAAGTTATTTTTTTATTTTTCTCACACCTAATTTTTTTTAATTGCTAAAAATTAATAAATATAATAAATTATTTATATATTATATTAAAATATATAATAATTATAAAATTAATAAGAAATAATGTTATAATTTTATCATATTTTTTAATATTTTTAATTTTATAATTTATATAAATGAGATAAAAAAATTTAAGATTCATAAATTAAAAATAATAATAATTTTAATATAAATATTATAAATAAAGAGTAAATAAATTTAAATAAAAAGATAAGAGTATATTTATCAACTTTAATTAATTTCATCCCGTTTTTCTTTTAAATTAAATAAAAATTATTATTAATTAATTTTTTTTTATTTTTTTTTATCTTCTCTTAAATTAATTTAATTTATCCTCTTGTCAGCTAAACAAAGATAAAGCCTAAATCACACTGTTCTGGAAGAGACGTTAGGAACGGTTCGCTTATTTGAAACACGTAGGACCCACTTGGATTGCTCACGTGAGTTCATTCAACATCCCTCACACACATTTTCAAAAAATATTGGTAAATTATTATTTATTTCAAGCATTAAAAATATCAAACCTCCAACGTATAGGCAGTAGGCCGCGTCATTCTCCAATCTCACCGCCATTTTTTAAAAAATAAAAATAAAAAAGGCAAGGAAATTCCCATTGTATTACATTCATAATCCACATTTATAAATTAAGCTAACAAATAAAAATTAAAAAAATGATGATAAACACCAATTAAATTAAAATTAACTGAACAGTCTTAGATTAGAAAATAAAAATACGACACGAGTTCTCAAACTAAGATTCAGGATAAGAAAATGGAGGATATCGCGACGAGGAAAACGGCCAGAACAGCAGAAACCTCCACGTGGGCTCCGGCAGCCTTTTCCTGGGCGCCATGGTCCGCTGACGGAGTATCAGCCGGAGAACCTGCCGGAGTATCTGCCATGGGAGCCGGTGGTGAAGCAGCAGCCGGAGCAGGTGACTTGGCTTTTGGTGCTAATGCCGGCGCCGGCGTGGGAGAGCTCAATGGTTCCAGCGCAGGTGCTGGCGACGGTGACTTACCGAATAACTCAGTCGGAAGAAGAACGCTATCGACGGTGAAGATAGCAAGGGGAGTGGAGTCCAGCACCGTACTGGCAAGTCTGGAGGAGTCAACTCCGGTGTGGAGAGTGACCGCATCGCCGGCGTTGGTCGTTGAGAACTCATATTTCCCGGCGCCGTTTGTCGCCAATGTGCTAATTGGATCCTTGCCGGTCTTCAAAGCCCCCACGGGAAGGTACTTCGAGGCTGCGTGATACAATAAGAGCGAGACCACCTCAGCGTTGGTGAGCTTGTTCAGATCGGGAACTCCACGCGCCTTGAAAGCCTCATCTGACGGTGCAAATATGGTCAAACCATTCTCAACGGCAGACTCGTAAGTCTTAATCACGCCGCTAGACATAAGCAACGACGCAAACGTTTTGCCTCCGGCCTTCTCGATTAACGCCGTTATGTTAACATCAGCGGACGGAGGTGGAGCCGTCAACATTCCCGGCGCAATAATTGGCGCGCTGATCTCAAGAACGGAAATATTGTACGGGATTTGCTTAACCGACTTGGTGTAAGACGAGTCGAGCTTGGATCCGGAAACCGCCGAGCCGAAGCCGACTTTCCCACCTTTAAGGTCAGTGATATTGACAAAGCCCAAATTTCCAGGGGCATTGCCGGTAGTTTGGTACAGTGTGGTGGTGAGAGTGGTGCCGTTGGAAATCTTGTGAAGCTTTTGGCCGTCGTAGTAGTCCAAGAGGACATGGAGGCTAAGAGCTTTCTTAACAACGGAAAGAGGATGACCGGAGGTGAGTGAAGAGAACGCGCCGTTGTTCAGGACAAGAACAGTGATGGTTTGACGGCTGTTGATCTCGTCGGCGAGCTTTGTTTGGGAGAGGAAGCTGTTAAATTGGCTGTATTCTGGGAAGCCGGAGAGAATGTCGGTGATGTTGTGGCCGGAGACAACGGCGGCTATGGTGAGAGTGGTGAGAGACAGAAAGAGGAACAAAGCTCGAAACAGAGCCATAACGGAAAAAGAAGGAGATGCTGTAAAGCTGCTGCAAGGAGTGGAGTGAGGAGAGTGGCGGGGTGGATGTGATAGTTAAAGATGCACGTTGGGTTAGGTTAAATTTTAACCATGGTTAGTTATGGTTTAAGTTTGGAGGGCCACGTGGGACACATTTAGAGACAAGTATGATTTGGTCACAGCGGGAAATGAGAAGGGTACGTAGAATTTGCTTCTTTGGCTCTTCATATAATGGATGAGATGAATGGTTTCCAATTTTTATTTTTATTGTTTTTAAGAAAATCAAAAAATCTGATTTCATTGGATGGAGTTAGTTAGAAGATATTAATAATTAGATATTTAAATATATTATTAATTAAATAAATTTAGGGATATTTCTCTTTATTTTTTTCTATTACTATTTCAAATAATTTTTTATTATTTTTTTAATTGTTGATACGTCAACTCTTACTTATATATATATGGTTATGGTAAATTTTATATTTTTCTTATATAATCATATACTTATCTCAATATACTTATCATTATTTTTTTTATATAGGACATATTTTTAAATTTAAATAATATATATAGATTGCCTATTAATAAAGTTATGAGTTATATTTATTATTATCACGACTTTATTAAAAACAATTGGGAAAGGTTAACTAGAAATAAGGTCCTCTTCATAAATAGGTTATGGTGGAAATGTTTGATTTGAAAAACCATTGGAGGTTTCTAAAGTTGACACAGCATTAATGAGGCAAAATCAACGTCCTTTCATATTCATATAATTAATTAATTAATTAATTATTATTAATTTTTTAGATGAAATCATAAAAGTAGGTATACCAAACTTGAACTTGGGAATTTTTCACTTTTTTGGAGCACTTATGTTCCTTACTTAAATAAATAAACAATGTTTATAAGCAAAATCTTCACCATAAATTCAATTTCAATGCATTGAATTCTTTTTCTTTTTTTTATATAATTGTTTTCTTTTCATGATAATTTTGGAAAGGGTGGAACACACGATAGCCAGTAGACAGTGCCAACTTTATACAATTTGATCAATGGATATATGTCTTTAGGATGGATGGTAGAGAGAATATAGAAAGAAGAGTTGGCCATAAAGATGAAGGTAAACGAAATAATGGAGTACACTTTTAGGAATGCAACTAAAATACCCATCTTTCGTGAGTTCAGCTGGCGAAGAGGTAAGACATGCGACAATTTAGAGCGTGTTCGAACTTTGGGGAGTACCACTTTATTGTGGTTCTAGTTGCGGCGTTTGGGGAGGCATCCTAACTCTTGGGTACCTAGGTTTACGCCTGAGGTTAATAGACGGCTCGCCCTACCCGACATTGGTATCACCTAGGAGGAAGGGAGACTTCGCCCTGCCCTTGAATCGTGGGTGAGGCCAACCCCTTTCCAAAAATTTTTGTACAAAAAAAAAAAGGAATGCAACTAAAATGAGGAAAAAATTAAAAAAAAATATCACATATAGATTTTTTTTAGATAATAATTATGTTAAATAGTCTTAAAAATTATAATTTCTTTGAAGAATAAAAATTATAACGTGTTTTTGTTAAAATTATCAGAAGTACTTTTTGAAATTATTGGTCACTTTTCTTAAAATTATAAATGAAAAATATTGTAGTAGCTTTGAAGTTGAAATTTTGAGAAGAATTAATAGCAACTTTACAAAGTTTCAATATTATTTTTTTCATTTAGAAAGTTAATTATTAAAATGCTACAGAATAATTATTACTTCACATGGGCTCTTGAGTAAAAAAACATGCATTTGATAAAGTTTTATTTAAAATATTCTTATTATTTAATATATAATTATTTTCATAAATAAAATTTACTTTTTTTAAGATTCTATACTATATTTTGAAAATTATCTCCAAATTTTAAGAAAGTTACAATTTTAATTAATCTTGATAGACCACTAATAAACCTCATTAAACTTGATAGCAATCTTGGTCACTAAATAATTTTGAGTATTTTCTCAAACTCTAAGCAAAACTATATCTCTAATCCTTTAATTTTATACAAAATTTGATCATAATCTTTTAATTTTATAAAATATCTTTTCAGTCACTCAACCTTAATACTGTTAATAAAAAAGTTGGCAATAAATTTTTAAATACTAGTAAAATATTATCAAATGTTGACATATTAATTTTATTTTTTTAAAATAATAATGATTGATGAAAAAAATTGCCATTTAAGATTAACGGTATTAAAGTTAGAAGATGAAAAAATATTTTATAAAATTAAAGAATAAAATTAAAATTTTGTATAAAATTTTAGGACCCAAGTATTCAATGTTGCCAACTCTTCAATATAGATTTTCACATGCATTGGGTAAAAAAAAATAAGGACCTTGATCACCTAAAAATTTTAATGATAAATGAACAGTTAACAATGACAAGTTTTATTATAAAAATTGTTACTTAAAAATTCTTTCATAATTAAATCCCTTTCTTTATAAGTAACTCCAAAACAAAAAATATGGTTGAACCAAATAGTGAAAGGATATTGGAGTTATAGTGGTGAGCATGATCCAAGAATGACTTGGAAAGTGGGAGGCACATCAACCATAAGCCATGAAGCATCCTCATCTTCCATTCATGTCCCACAAACACAGCCTATGAATCCATTAATTGTATTGCCTCTTTGCATAGTTTAATACATTTCTTAGTTGTCCCAATAACATCATGCCACTTTAGGCTTTGCTAAAGCTTTCCCTTTGCTTGCGTGTAGAGATATTCAAATTATTTGTCTCACCTCAAAAAAAAAAAAGGGAAAAACTTTTGTATGTTACCTACGCTTCACCTTGCTTCTTAACATTATCAAACAAAAATTCTGTTTTTCTTCCTATTCAAGTTGTGTTATGTTTAGCAAGAAGAAGATGATGATAAATATTATGAATATCAATACTTATTTATTTATAAATATAAGAGTTAAATAATTAATTTATATAGATAAAAAATTAGTTAAATTAGTTATCTGTATAAAATATATATTATTTTTTTAAAAAATATTCATTTTAATTATTTATATTAAAAACTATTTTTTTATAAAAAATTCTCTTAATATATATAATCAATAGGAGAGTTTAAAAAAATTATAAATATAAGAGATTAATTGAATTGAAATTTTATATTTAATATCAAAATAAATACATCTACCAAAAAATAAATAGGACCGGAGGAAATATTATTTGTTAAAAAACTACTTCCTTTGCTCCTAATTATAATACCTAGATAAGTGATTTATTTTGAACATAAATATAAGACTCTAATTTATCTTATCTCCTAATTTTATAATTTTTGTCTCAAAATATCCCTATTCATTAATATTAGGGGTTTCTATTAAAATGTAGTTTTAATACATATGATTAAAAATAATATTTTCAAAAAAACTAAAATATAATCATTATAACTATTTAATTTAACTAAATTTTTTTAATATTTATAAATTAATTATTTAACTTTTATATTAAGGATATGAGGTATTACATAATAGGATAATTAAGAAAATGGGTTTTGAGTGTTGTAACAATACTTTTAATCGTCCCTTTTCATATGAAATGTTGTTTCATATGGAAAGATAAGCCTAAATTCTTACCAACATTCATAAATTTGAATAAGAAATTAAAGATATTCATTCAATTTTTAATAGGCATACATTTTAAATTTCAATCACACATGTTTTCAAACAGCAAGACATCACTTTTTGTTTCCATCTAATGTGATACACTGGATATTTACCAACATTACAATTTATTCTAACGATTATTATTATTATTATTATTATTATTATTATTATTATTATTATTATTATTTTAGTAAAATACTCCAGTATTATTATATGATTATCAAAGGATTTTTTGGTCCTTTCTCGTGCCTTTGAAATAATTAATATGTTTCTTTTGGTCAAAGCTATGCCATTGACATTGTGACTAAACATAATGACAATATTTTAAATTTTAAATATTGTAAAGAAAATATAATTAAAAAATATTTTTTCTAAATGTTTAAACTATTATAATATTACCCACAAGGGCCAAAAGGGTAATTTTAAGGGTGGCTTCGAGTACAATCATTTGAGTTCTCTGCTTCAACAAGACAACAACTACACTTTCTTTTGCCTTTTTGTTTTTACTTAAGGGTAATCAAAGCTGGCTCTTAATGAAAATTAATTAACAAGCTAAATAAACATATTAAAAAAATAATAATTTGCAAATCCTTATAGTATATTTGAATTGAATCCTTATTTTTTTACATGTTAATTTTAATTTATAAACTATAAAATTTTATTTATAGAAATACACTACTGTTAAAATAGTATGAAATGGAAAGAATAAGATCCTATAAAATCTATGAAATTATATAAATTAAAATTAACCATTTTTTACATTTAAAGATAAATGTTTATAATGAATCAAACTATAAAAGCTTAATCTAAACAAAATAAATTATAGGAACTGAATTTAAAATTAAGGTCTAAATTATAAGAATATGTTAATTAATTTTTTTATCACAAATTGAAAGTGTATGTTTTTTTTTATTCTCTACATTGTACATTCAAATATTCAAAGTGTAACACAAAATAATGAGGCTATGTTGTTTGACATGAAATTTAATTATCATATCTAATCAATTTATTAATAGACACTAATAATTTAAAATTATAGATAAAATCAAACCTGTAATTTTCTGTTTATGGAAAGTTGTGTGGGGATTTATTACTTTTTATTATTTAAATGTAATATATTATTTCAACCCATACTGAGTTTATTGATGTTTTTCATTTATTATTTATTTTTTTTTTCATATCCAGTCGGGTTAATCATGATATTTCTTAGGGTCTGTTTGGATTAGATTTTGGAGAATAAATTCTGCTGAATAGATTTTAGGAATAGAGATGTTTGGATGATTAGTAGTAGAATTACTTTTTATATTGATAAATTATCAAAAAGGGTATGATTTGATTAAAGTATGAGAGAGGAGAGATGGTAGAGAAAAAATAGGAGAGATAAGAGAGTGTAGAGAAGAAAGAGAAAAGAAGAGATAGGATAAAGAAGATACATAAGAGAGGAGAGATGATATAATAAAAAGTAGGGGTAAAATAGTAATTGGATAATCCATAAGCTCTTATACTGTTTTAAAAGCTATTTTCAGTAGATTATTCAAAACCATGGTTTCAAATCGTGGTTTTGGCCAAAATTAATTCTGGACAAAAATAGATATTTGTGTGAAATTTTTTCAGACTAAAATTTTATCCAAAATTAATTTTGTAACCATAGTATCCAAACAAGCACTTAACACATGACGCTTTTGTTTTTTGGTCTAAACAATGTATAACATCTAATATAAGGACCACAGCACATGAAGAAATCATTCTTTTTATGGCCATCATGTGTGGTTTTCTTCTCTCTTCTTCTTTTTTTGGGTCTAAAATCATTTGTGGTAATTCAATAACACTTGGATTAACTTTTAAAAAATAGATTCTGACATAAATAAATTTTATAAAGAATAAATTTTAGGAATAATAGATTTTAGAGAATAGAAATATTTAGATGATTAGTAATATAATCACTTTTTATATTAATAAATTACAAAAAAAAGTATGATTTAATTAAAAGTAGGAGAGAGGAGAGAGGGTGGAGAGGAGGGAGGGTATAAGAAAAAATAAAGGTAAGATAGTAATTAGATAGTTTATAAGCTATTTGACTATTTCAAAAGTTAGTTTCAGTAACTTATAGAGTTGAAAATTTAGGTTGGGCCCACCATTTTATGGCGGGTTAGATTGACAATTTGGCAACCTATTTTGGTACGGGTATTTTTGACCCGCACCCGCCAAGTCCGCACCCACGACGGGTTAACCCGCCGGGTTGGCGGGTTAGCCCGTTTTTTTTAAAAAAAATATTATTTATATTATACTTTATTAATTTTAAAGTTTTAACTAAATTAAAGTTTACATTATACTTAATTTATGTTAACTTTATCTTATTGAGTCATTTTTTTAAATATATATTTTATTTTATTATTATTTTACTTGTGATAAATTTATATTTGGATAGTGATAAAGTTAAAGAAATAAATATTTTGACAATTTTAAATTATACTTTGAATCCAATTAATATTGATACATATAAATTATTTTTTTAAAAAAATATATATATGAAAAGATTTTTTTTAAAAAAATATATATATGATTTTTTAAAAAAAAATAAATATTTTTTTAAAAAAAACGGGGGGTTGGCGGGCTCGGGTTGGTAGTTTACCAACCCGCCTAAAAGCGGGCCGATTAAATTTGGCCCGCTTTCAGGCCAACCCGCGGCGGGTTAACCTGTATCCGGTGGGCCACGGGTTGGCCCGTATTTTCACCTCTAGTAACTTATTCAAAACTATAATTTTAGTCAAAATAAATTTTGAATAAATATGACTATTTATTTAAAAAAAATTAAATCAAAATTTTGCGCAAAAGAATTTTTAAACTATAATGCCAATAAACTAGATTTGACTATGCGTTTAACATCGTTTTTTTAAAAAAGAAAAAGAAAAGGATAATACCTAAAAAATATACTATTACACATTTGACATTATCAACATGATTTGTCCAGTAATTCTTGTTCAAATTTCATATATATATAATGAAAATATCCGGACCTCTCAAATTTGAAACCCATGAATGATGTTAGCAAAGCTAACTAGTCTTTGGACTAAGATATGATATTATTAGAGATCAGAATTCATATTCTCTCTATGAACCTAAAATAAAAAAGAAGCTAATTCTTTAATAGATTTTAAATTTTAATATTCTTAATGGCATTCGCCTGATGCAATTAGTTTTAAAACTACAATACAAACCCATACTTTGTATGAAATTTAAAATGAACCCCACCATCCATGTCTTTATAAATAATGCTTCTTTTCATAATTCAATTCAACATTCTCTAAATCTTTTTATTAAATATAAATATCCAGATTGATTTAGAACAAGAACCAGTTAGTCGATAAAAGACTCTATTATATTCCTCTCATCTCTAAAAGAAACATCTATACTAGAAGGGACAAAATCTGAACCAGATACCTAAAAATAAAATCTAATAAATAGTATAAAAAACCTATTTTAGTGTTTTTCAAGGGTAATGAGCACTAAAATCTGAAATGTACAGATTGTTTTACTCATTTTTTTAAAAAATATTTTAATGTATATAAAATCTAAAATAAAAATAATCTCCCTCAATTTTTTTTTATTTAAAGACCACCAGTCACAATTTTAAATCTAAACCTTTGAAATAATAATTAGACAATCTCATCACATCACAACGATGAGCTCCATGTTGCACGAAACTAGTTCCCTTAGTTTGCATATGCCAAACTGCAAGACCTAACATCAAAAGCACTTAGTTATTATGTTTGAAAGTAAATAATTTCCAACTCAGAAGCATTTCTCAAGCAATTTTTTAGATGAACAACATAATAGACATTAAAAAAAGCCATAAAAACGGGGAATTGGTCACTCCCTGAGAGTTGGCCTGTGTTAATTATTAATGTAAACATAGGAAAACAAAAGGGAAAGAGCATGGTTTCATTCTAAAGGGCATGCTTTCTCAAATGCTTGCTGCTCTTTGCGACACATTTCAAATTCATTTGTGTAGTAGTACATGCATCCCACGTATTCATCCATCTCCTTTGTGCACTTCTTGTGTAGATCCTTCAGCCTGAGGCATCAAAACAGAACTTTTACCAATCAGAAATTTAAGCCTACGTGTGTGTTTGGATTATCTTATTTTCAAGTAATTTTACGGTATACAGGGTAAATATGTGAGAAGGAATTTCTTGTAAAGCGCAAAAAGGTTTTTTTTTTTTTTAAGCTGTTCCAATATCACATATACATTTGAAGTCAAGAAGTTTTTCAGAAAAGATTTGCAATTTGCGATATCCAAGAGACTGAGCCTAGGAGTGATGGTTAACCATAAATGCTTCCTTTTTAACTCAAAGGCCAAGGAGTCAACCCCAAGTCCCCAAGTCTTCATATGAGAAAAGGGGTAGACAAGCCCAACTCCACCTACCAAGTCTTCATTCAGGAAATAGACCCCCCATTACATTATAAGCTAAACCAGAATCTTTTATTCTTGTGTTTTTTCCCTTGGCCCAATGCTAAAACATAATCTAAACTACCAGGAAAAGCATGCAAATAAAGGAATCAAGGACCAGGCCAGAGGGAATGAGCAAAAGTGGCCCTTGTATTAGATATGCAGACAACCACAAAAATATCCAAATGACAAGTAATCCCATCTGCAAATGCGACAGTGCAGCCAAAAAGGAAAAATATAAAGGGTTTTATATTTGTTTTTATTTTTGGCTAAGAACTATCTGGGATCTAATATTGTTGACTATTTAAGATTTGAACACTGATGGGCTTTTAAATAGGGGATAGCTTTTATTTTCCATCTATAAAGCTCAAACCCGAGGCTTCCCCTGTTAGGAATTAAGTCTCCTACACTCGGTGCAGTTGTTGTTGTTCATATTTGACACTTGGTAAGTACACAGTCAGTTCTCAGCACTGACCTACATATCAATCTTCAAAAGTTTAAAATACAAGACACGTTACAAAAAGATGAGAAGAGAGGCGAGCATTTAATCTTCAACTTTTTGTTCCCTTGATGTTTATAGGCTTATTGTTCCTATGTGGGAAAAAGTTCAAGTAAACCCTCCCCCCAAACAACAAACACACACAAATATTTATAGCTTTTTCATCCTAGATTTCAAGCCATTCTTTACCCATTATCTCTCTACTATGAAGCTCTGGATCCTTTTTTTATCTTAGAAAACATTTTTCACCGAAATATTTAAATATAGGAATGGACCATGTAGCCCTTTGAAGCAGAATAAAGCCTCAGCTACAATTTGAAGCCAAACTTCATTTTGCAGAATAAATCTGCATCAGTTGCTCTGATAAAAAACACTATTTCCAACAGGTTGACTCTGAAATTAAATTTTAAATATCCTAAACTGGAAGCACAATGAATTATGAAAAAAACCATTGATTCACATAACAATTGCTTGACATGGAAAATTTGGTGTGACTACAGCAATCAAAGCATCGGTTACGAGATTCAGTTCTCAAATTGAAACCACTAAATCTTAAGTGCCAAAAATATTGAATTTTCCAATGAGATTTCAAGCATGTCAAACTTTGACCTTTGTAAGATAAGGCATTAGTCAGTCCTAGTTTGGTAGGGAAAACTGAAAACAGAACCCAAGTCTAGAGAGAACATGAAGATATTGCACTCGCAGTAATTGCATAATGCAAATAGGCACCTCGATGTTGATAATCATACTTTGGAGAATAATATGAAATGCATATGATTTAAGATAAGTTTACAAAATTATAGGGGAATTAACATCCAACTTGGATTTCGTTTGTGAGAGCATGATGTTTTCACTCTTTAAGTCTTGAGTTCAATTCAGAATTGATCCACCCGCAAAACAATGCAGATCAGGTTGTAAGCAGTACATGAGTCACATCTGACAAATTATCCCAGATATAACGAAAGGGAAACAAACGTTTAGCAGACTCTAACTGAACAATGCAGGTAAATTAAAGTCGCCTTATCTAATATTAAAGTTTGAATCCTATAGCCTAAAATGAAATTGAATGAACAACAAAATAAAGCAAATAGGTCTTCAAGCTTTACTGTCTATTTCTCACTCTTACATTCTTATGCCTATGCTTCCAAATATCGAAATGCTCTTATTATTCCTAGTGTAAACAATTCTAACTTGTTTACGCAGAATAACAACTTTGTTTCAACCTCATTTGAACTAAGCAATGATTTCTCATTTGAGCTTCACTAATAACCTAGCATCCCAACAATTCTATAATAAAATTTCCCAAACATTCTCTCAGATGCCAAACAGAACAATGCATTCCGGGAAAATCCATATAGATAATAGTTCAGCAGAGGGAGAAACAACTCACAGGTTGAGGACACAGCGGGTAACCTCCCGGCCTTTATCGAGACACTTCTCAGGGTTTGGATCCTTCTTCTTGCATTTCAGAAAATCCAAATTCTCCGCATGACATTTTGACCCTATGTGCTTTGACGCCGCCATCAACACGGCCGACGTAGGGATCGGATTCCCCGAAGCATCAACAGCGCTCGACATTCCCAACTCGATTAGTGAGCTCTTTATACTACCCAAATAAGAAAAGAAGAACCCTACATTTATCAGTGAAATCCTGTTTGGTTGCCGAGAAAATGAAGAAATCAATCAAAAGGGGGAAAAAGCTTGAAACTCCAAACATCTCAGACAAATAGATGACAGAAAGCGAAAACAATTGAAATATTAATAATATAATTGGAAATGCTGAAGCTTTCACCCGGAATTCTACGATGTTCAGGTCGCCTGGATGAGGAAGGGAAGAACAGACGGACGATTAGGGCAGTGCGTGAGTGTAGATGAGGAGCTTGGGAGTACGAGGAACTGCTTAAAATTTACCAGAAAACAAAATTATTAAAATTTAAAACCCATCATCATTGAAAGAAAAACAAATTCCCCCTATGATTGTCTAAGACAAAATTTTAAGGTAAAAATAAATTATGTAGGACCTATAGGTGAGTTTTGATGTTAAATATAAATATAAAATATTAATCTAACTTATTTTTATATTTATTATTTTTTAAATTAATTTATTTAATTTATAAATAATATATAATTTAATATATATTAAAATATCGAAATTAATATTTAAAAGGATCTAAAACTGTTTTATATAAGACTAAATATATGATAATGAAATTCAGTTTTTCTCTTGAAGATCTGTTTTCTCAATCTCAACCCTACAATACCTCCTACCAAACAAACCTTGGAATATGAGATTAATTTTATTTTGCCTAAGAAGTAGATTTTATTAAAAGAAAGAAGAATATAAATACTAAAGTATAAATTAGACTTAAACAACAAATAAATACTAAATTAGAGAACACTAAAAACATAGACAAATCAAGCTAAATATAACATAAACCATATGGATTGAATAGGGAAATAATTAAATTTTATTTATTATTGGGTCTATTTAAATAAGAATTTAGAAAATAATTTATAAAAAAAATTTAGACAATTTTTAGAAAAAAAATTTAAAAAAAATTATAAAAAAATAGTTCTGAATAAATGAGTATTTGGATATTTATTGTCATTGACTTTTATAATTAAAAAATTAATAAAAAGTGTATGATTTTATTAAATAGGAGAAATGATGGAGAAAACAGATGAGAAATGGGAGAGAAGATATAGTGGAAAAGATAAATGAGAGATGGTGGGGAAAATATAGGAGAGATGATATAAAAAAATAAGAGTAAAATAATAATTGAGTAATTTATAAGCTCTTTTATTATTTTATAAACTGGTGTCAGTGACTTATCTAAAATTTTTATTTTAAACTATAATTTGATCTAAAAATTATTTTAAATAAATATAAATATTTATTTTAAAATTTTTTAAAACTAAAATTTTCTCAAAAAAATAAACTTTTAAAAGCATAATTTGTGTTTTTCTAAACACACAAATGATCAAAGTAAATAGAGAGTAAAGAGTAGTAGTTCAAATTACTAGTTTCAAAAAAGCTAAAAATCTTTAGTGTCGATATTGCAAAACAAACAAGTCCAAATACCTATGCACTAGCAAGCGGATAAGAAAACACCACAAGCTAGCCCACCTTAGTAATCTCATTCAAAAGTATTGATGAGATCTCACCTTGCAATTTTCTTTAACGTGGGATCTGACTCTTAACATCATGAATATCTCATACTGTTATTATATTCCGCTTTGCTTTGTCTATAAAAATGGACTTTTAAAAGAGAGAATGAAAAGAGTAGTTAACTTTTTTTTTTTCAATTTGGGGAATAGTTAATTTGTTTGATTTACGCTTAAATAAGAGATTGCAGTGGTGAAATTTATCTCACAAAAAAACAGTATAAACAAATCCCCATGTTCCTTGTTATAAAATACAATTAATAAAAAATTAATTAAAACTAGTTAGAATCAATAAATATATAAAATATCTAGACATATCTAGAGTGCTGCTGATTTTTAAAAAAATTATATTTTATAAAAGAAAAATATAATTTTTGATTCCTTAAATATGTTCTCCTTTTGGTTTTAATCTCATAATTTTTTTTCCATAATTTTTATTAAATTAGAGGATTAATATTTTAAGAAAAAAATTTAAAGAATTAAAACTAAAATAGAATAAATTTGACCGACAAAATTGTATTAACCCTTTTACGAAAAAGAAATAAGAGAATATAATTAACTTGGTAGCAAAATATGTTATAACTGTATCAATTAGTCAGAGGGCCGAGTGGTCTAACCTGCTAGACTCAAGGTCAGGTTTAACAAATAATAACTTTTACTTTAGGAAATGTCATAATTAACAAAAATTCAGCTTCTCAAGTCATAAGTGTTAGTTGGTTTTTGAAGATTAATGATAACTTTAGTTTAACAAGTGACAATTTTTTACTCTACGAAAATGGCAATAACTAAGATAATGAATAGTCATTTTATACATCTTAAAATTTAATAATTATCTTATAATTCTTCAATCCTTAATATAGAACATATTTAACTAATTTAATTATATTAATAAAATTAATTAAATTAATTATTATAATATATTTATTCTAAAATATTCTAATTATATTCTTTAACTCATTATATCTCTTATTTATTTGATTATTATTGAGTAAGTATCTATAGGAATAATTTAAAAAAATAATAAATATAGAAAATATATATCAAAATTAACTTTTTAATTATATTATATAATATATTAAGGACTCACTACTAGAAATTTTTTTTATAACAATAGTTAAAAGTGACATTTCGTGATAATTTTGGGAGCATCGATAATTCTACTATCATTATAAGTCTACCTATAACCACCGTTAAAAGCAACTTTTTACAGTGGTTCTAAAAAATTGCTGTTAATTATTTGAATATTCTTTTTTCTTTCCTCGGCTACATCCATCATTAGTTACATTGGTCACTTTTATTAAAAGCATCAAATCAAATTTGAAGAGAATAAGTCAAAGATCTAATGAAGAAACTAAAGATCTATAAATTTCTTTCATTAAACCTTTTCGACCTCATTTTAATAAGGTCCATCTACTAACACCCACTACTAACCACCATATTAGCCTAACTAACAAGTTAAGATATGGCAAAAAAGTTAAATATCTAAAGAAAAAGTTGGCAAAAAATGTAAGAAAAATAAGTAAATGAAGAAGTTAAACAGTGACACACGACTTTTACTATAGAGAAAGATATTAGAGACAATTGATGATATTAATAACTGAGATGGATATCAAAATTAAAGGGAAACACGGAAAAAATGACTTTTGTTAAAATTTATGGTGATAAAAAAGAAAAATAAGATTTCAAACTGTAAAAAGTGAAATTATAACTAAAATTGGATATATAATTTTTAAAATTTTATAAAAATTTTTGTTAGTAACTTTTTAAAAAATTACCATTAAAAGTTAAAAGTCTTATCTAATAACTTTTAATGGCTATTTTTATAAAAATTATCATAAAAAATTTTTAAAATTAAATTTATTTATAAATATTATTATTATTTTTTTGACGATAATTTTTCTTTTTCATAATGACTAGAATAGTACAATATTTTAAATATATTATTAAAAAGTACTAGTAGCTCTACACTGATAAATTCCAAAATTCTTCTATTCCCTTGAGAGTGGAGGGATATTTTTTTTGTTACATTAAGGTAATTTGGTTAATTCTACAAGTATCCAGGAAATTCATAACAAATAAATCGTGTGGAAGGATGATTCTGGATTTCCATATATTGTCACTGTATCTTTTTTTCTTGCTGGCGTCATTAAGAAGCGAAGCTTTGTCGAGGTGCGGGCGCTACGGTCACCTCGCAAAACCAGGCAAGAGAATGAAACTCCTTGCCGTCCATGAGCTTCTTGCAGGGGATTATCGACTTGCTCAGCTCCATCTTGTCTTCTCCCAATTCTTCTTCTAATGATTCTTATCTTTCGAATTCCAACCTTCCCACCTCTTCCAATATGGAAGGCGTGCCTGCCGCGCCCTCAATTTCCAATGAACGAATCGCTTACAAGCTCAAAGGCTACTTCGATTTGGCCAAGGAAGAGATTGACAAGGCTGTTAGGGCCGAAGAGTGGGGCTTGGTCGATGATGCTGTTCTTCATTATAACAACGCCCAGCGGATTTTGATCGAAGCCAGTTCTAATGCTGTCCCTTCCTATATTACTTCCAGGTTTTCAAGTATTCCTTCGCTGACCAAATCAGTTAGCGTAGTTCATGTATTTATTATTCTGGATGGTTTCAAATATGTATGGATTTCTTCACAAACTGCTGAAATATAAGAACAAAAAGAGGCACTAAAGAGTTAATGGTTTCTTAATCTGTACCCTTTTACATTCTTATTTTATGGCAAATTTTAAATCTTTAAAATTCTTTTTTAGAAGAGAAATAATATATTTCAGATTTAAAATCCATTGGTTTAATCACAGAGAAGCGTCAGTAGATTTGCAGCATTTGAAGTGTAATCCCTTTGGACATTACCGAGTTATTCTTGCTATTTTATAGTTTTGTGTTCATCTTGTTATCTCTCTGAAATATATTGGCCGTGACAGTGAACAAGAGAAGGTGAAATCTTATCGTGAAAAAATATCGAAATGGCACGGTCAAGTTTCTGAAAGGTTACAGATTCTAAGTAGACGAGCAGGTTTATATATAATAAACTCAAGCCTTTGCTTTGTTTTTTTAATTTTAAAATTTAATCATGAAATCTCAGTAGAGTACTTATTTTCATTCTTGTGTTTTGCTTCCTTCTCTCCCTTCATTGCTATTTCAGGCAGCAAGTCCACTATTCAGGTACGATGTGAACTAGCTAAGTTGTAAGTACAGAGTTTTCTATCGGGCCGCTTTTCATTCAAGAGTCAATAGAGTTATTCTATAAATATGCATTTGGTGATCCTTCTTTGTTCAGACATGCAACATAGTCTTTTCGGCATAAAATGTGCACCCCATCTTTCTGAAAAAAACAGAAGAAGAAGCAAGAGAGTAAAATAAAAGAAAAGAAAAAGAAAGAAGTAAAAACGCACAATAGGTTTGTGCTCTTGATTCCTGAGTGCCATATAGTATGTTTCTTCTGTTTTAAAAAGCACTTTCTTTTGCAACTATGGAACGTTCTTGCTGATATAGAGGTGTAAGGTAGTTTTAGAAATATAAATTTACTATTATGGTTTATTTTCTTTTCTTCAAAAATGTTTTCAGAAAACTGTTACTCAGGGACAAACTGCAGCAGTTTCACTTAAGCCGTCAAATGCTAGAAAAGGTGTGTTGCAAAAGAATCATCAAAGAACAAACCATGCGGATAACGATGCAAGCCCAAAATCTAGTCAGATATCTGGTGGAAATTTCGATGCAAAATTAGTTGAAACAATTAACACTGCCATAGTAGATAGAAGCCCTTCTGTTAGATGGGAAGATATTGGTAAGATACTGAGATATATCGTATATTTGTGCTTCTTCTTTTTTTCTTTCATTACTTATTATCCTGAGATTCTGAGTGTGAGGTATGCAGCGGGTCTTGAGAAGGCAAAGCAAGCATTAATGGAAATGGTTATTTTGCCAACTAAAAGAAGAGACCTCTTCACTGGTCTTCGAAGGCCAGCTAGAGGTGATTCTATGGAACCACATTAAAATTGGTTTTATTTATACTGAAATGGAAGAATGAAAAAGCAAAGGGTATAACAGCTGAACCATCATTTTTCAGGTTTGCTTCTCTTTGGTCCCCCGGGAAATGGAAAAACCATGCTTGCCAAAGCAGTAGCTTCAGAATCAGCAGGAACATTTTTTAATGTATCCGCAGCTTCCTTGACATCAAAATGGGTATGTTTTTTACTTTTGGGTTGCTGAACTCGTTTGAGTTGGCTGTTATTCCTTTGACTATGTCCTTGCAAAGAAGTTTTACTTTGTTTGACTTATGTTCAATAGGTTGGTGAAGGTGAAAAGCTTGTCCGGACTCTTTTCATGGTAGCTATATCCAGGCAACCATCAGTAATTTTCATTGATGAGGTATAACTCTTCTATAAATGAAAAATCTCCCTTGTTTAATTTAAAATGATATATACATTCTCTCTGAGTGATTATTTTCTGTTGGGAGGTGCAGAAGGTGGAGGGAATGTGTGGTCTGAAATTAGGTGTTCTTTCACTTATCAGAGTTCCCCAAAAAAGAGTCACTGTTTTGTATTTTTGTTTCATACAAAAGCATTATACTTTTACAAGGATTTTATGATTTGATAATTTTTTAACTGATAACAGATTGACAGTATTATGTCAACAAGGTTGGCTAATGAGAATGATGCAAGCAGACGGTTAAAATCTGAATTTCTTATCCAGTTTGATGGAGTGACCTCCAATCCTGATGACATTGTAATTGTTATTGGTAAGCTTCATATCTGGTGGTACTTTCTTTAGTCATTTAGAATTAGTTACCAGATCTCTTTCTGTGTTTTGGCTTTATCATCAACTGGGTTCATGTTTTTCTTCTTTACATTGAAATAGTAAAGTTCTGAACATAGTCATGCAACATAACATTTTCAGTTTCCAATCATTGCCTTTAGCAAATGATACTGTTGAATAAAATCCTGATGAATGTAGGCTTCTGAACAATTCATGGAAACTTACAACTTGAATCTTCTGAAAATTTCCAGACAAATTTGTTGACATTTTGTTTTGAGTTAGTATAGTACAATTGCAACACTAATAGTAAATAGTTGATAAACCATAGATGGGATTTGGGACCACTCCACAATTACCTCTATTGTCATATTGTTGAATACATCATGAAATGACTACATGATGAATGCCTTTTCTCATCAGTCTGACATTTTAAATTTAGTTGCTTCTCAGTGTATAGTATCTTAAGAACAATATTAATTCCTTTGTTGACCTGGTTGCTGTAGTAAAGTGGTCCCCATAGCTTGTGCAATCTGCATGTAAAACTTATGCTATCTTAGATCTGAATGCCTGCTTTCCAGATTCTTTTTCTTTCACAATCTATTCTTAAAGGCAACCTTTGGCAGTATCTGGCATCTAGAGTATTTTGAATGGAATGAATAATGGTGGGTCTTGTACTCAGTATTCTAATCAACAATCTTTTATTTTAATTTCTTTACTGAATATAGGAGCTACTAATAAGCCACAAGAATTGGACGATGCAGTTCTTCGGAGACTGGTGAGTATTTCCCCCAAAATTCTGGAACATGATTGTGTTAAGAAGAGGAGAAACCAGCGTGCAATGAGCAATTCGTTCATGAGTAAAAGTAAACCACTACTTTAATCCCTAAAGGATATGCTTTGCATCAAATGAATTCTCCAAAGTATATTTACATGAAGAAGTTGATCAATCCATAAAATTCAGTTCTATTAAACCCCAAACAGATGTAAACCTAACCTTTGGAAGATTAACTTTTGGCAAATTATGCTTCCCATGCATTGAGAACTGGCCAAATCGTACGTTCTTTTCCTGTGTTTTGAAAGGTTGTACTCTTTTCACTGTTTCCCTGAAAATAACAAATTGCGTTGCACTTACTTTCCCGATAACAAAAGATACAATAGCACCTGTTTTTGACCTAAATGCCTTTATAGCTGTCATTGCTTATTAACAATTGTCAAGCATTAAATAGTGATCAGTATAAAATAGTAACTTTTCTAAATTTGGAAAATAAATAAATTCATTTACATATTTTTTTTTCTGGAAAACGAAATTGATAATAAGCATGTCTTTGGAGGATTTGTATGCTAGCTTAGTCGTTTATATTAATAAAATAAAAAATGGTTTGCTTAGAATTCTTATCTTTAACCCTCTATTTTATTGATTTAACTATGTATAATAACTCTTATAACCTTTCCTTTGATTGTTGTACAAGAAACCCTTCCATGATCCATAAGGCTTTCTGTTATGAAAATTACTTTTAACAATTACTTTTACTGTTTTACTGTGGACCGTTACTATAAGCATAGTTAGTTAATAAGGCTGAAGTGTATAAATAGGATCCGATTGGATGAGAGGAGGGAGAATAAGAGTTGAATAAAATACGTGTCTTATAGTATCCTCTCCGTCTCCTTTTCTGTTTGAAACTCCTTCTGTTCCTTCCTTTCCTTTTCTCTTCTGTTTCTTCTTCCTTCTTCTTTTTCCATTTCTGGCAAGAACACAACAATGGTATCAGAGCCAACCTTCTTCGGACCTCCACTGTGCAAATAATTGAATGGTTAAGACCCGACTTCAAGGAACAACAAAGGTAATGGATGATAGGCTGCAGAGCGTTGAGGAAAGATTGTTGAAGGTGGACGACTTGCAGGAAATCGTCTTGGGCTTTCGGGAGGAAATGCAAATAATGGGACAAGTGCTCCGGCAAGAATTGCAGACTACGACGCAAGAATTGCGCGATATCGTCCAAGGCGCGCCCCATCGTCACCGCAACACGAGGGGCAATGATCACGGGGATGACCGACGAAGGACCCGCTTACCAAGAATAGACTTCCCGAAGTATGATGTTAAAAACATCCATTCTTGGATATTGAAGTGTGAGCGGTACTTCCGCGTTAAAGAGATCCTGGAGGAAGGGAAGGTGGATGCCGCAGTAGTGAACCTTGATGGTGATTCATTCGAGTGATAGTTGGCCACCGAGTGGCGGTGGGGGAACTATCGGTCGACGTGGGAGGAATATACGGAGTTGTTAAAGAAGACATTCGGACCTGCATATAAGAAACCCATGACCGAGTTGACCCGTCTCAGGTAGATAGGCTCGTTAGCGGAATTTAATGTCAGGTTTGATACTGTTATTGCAAGATTAGATCTTTCCAAGGCTTACTTGGTAGATGTTTTCGTGGGGGCGTTGAAGGATGAAATAGCATATTCTGTTTTAATGTTCGACCCTCAGAGTTGGTAGAGGCTCGACGACTTGCACGAATTCAAGAAATTGCTGTGAATCATCAGGGTGCTAAGTCTGTCAACGAAAGAGGGGGAAACAAGCGACGGGTGCCTCAGTGCCTGTACTTCCGTTGGCCCCTTACAAGAACGCATTGCTAAAGGGTGGGCCTTCCTTACGGATAGGTGAGGTGCCGTTAGTGGTGAAGGAACTAGTTGTGGGGCCCAAGACTTCGGCAAGATTTGTACGGCCAATCAAGATGCTGACGGCGGAGGAGGAAGCAGAGCATCGTGCCAAAAATTTGTGTTTTTATTGTCATGAGAGGTTCTCTCCTGATCACTGTTGCCCAGAAAAGCGGAGGATGCAGTTACATTTCGTTAGTCTTGAAGAGGACAGCGAAACTCTTACAGGTTTTGCCGGTTGTGAAGAGGCCGTTTGTGACTTTGTTCCATTGCTATCCTTACATGCTATCCGTGGGCAAGAAACTGCCGAATGCATGAAAATTGTAGGGAGTGTCGGCAAGAGGGGGTGCATGTCTTGATTGATAATGGTAGTACACACAACTTCCTTGATCGTAGCTTGGCGCGGAAGCTCGGGTGGAAGGGGAAGAATGAGGATGTGTCTCTGGTGCAAGTGGCAGGGGGAAGGAAACTCAGGGTTCATGGAGTATGGAAGGAGTTTAAGTGGCGAATGCAGGGGATGGAATTTAAAGCTACTGTCAGGGTTATTGATTTGCATACTTATGATATGGTTCTTGGATTAGAGTGGTTGAGGTCTATCAAGAACGCCTACTGGGAGTATGATCGTATGGCTATGCATTTCTGGTATAAGGGGCAGATGTGTATGTTGCAGGCGGTGGGCCCTAAAACTCTGGATGTGGTTCTCGCCAACAAATGGAATTCTCATAGTCTGAGTGATCAGCATGTGTTCTTAATACAGCTTATAGGGCCTCATATGGAAAAATTGGTTCAGTTGTTTGCAATGCAGAATGAGGCAGTTGTGTATCCTGAAGGGGTGCAAGGAATTCTGACTGAGTTTAAGGATGTATTTAGGGAGCCACAGAGCCTTTCTTCCTTGAGACCTGGCCACAATCACCCCATTGTTCTGCAGGAGGGCACCAATCCAATTAACATCAAACCTTATCGCTATTCTGCTGAACAAAAGAATGTTATTGAGCAGCAGGTTAGAGATCTTCTGAAAAATGGGGTTTTGCAAGAGAGTTGTTTGCCTTTTTCTGCTCCCATTGTTCTGGTTAAGAAGAATGGGACATAGAGGATGTGTATTGACTACCGGGAGTTAAATAAGCATACCATAAAGAATCAATATCCAATTCCTTTGGTGGAGGACTTACTGGATGAATTACATTCTGCTAAATGGTTTACTAAACTGGATTTGAGGGCTGGTTATCATCAAATAAGGATGGTACTAGGGGATTGTTATAAGACAGCTTTTAAGACTCATTGAGGGCATTATGAGTGGTTAGTTATGCCCTTTGGACTGACTAATGCCCCAGGCACATTCCAAGGGGTCATGAATGACATTTTTAGACCTTATCTCCGTAAATTTGTGTTGGTATTTTTTGATGATATCCTCATTTACAGTCCCTCACTTGCAGAGCATGTTTCACATTTGGAACTAGTGTTAAAAACTCTTCGTGACCACTAGTACTTTGTTAAGAAGAGTAAGTGTTCCTTTGCTGCTCAAAATGTGGAGTATTTAGGGCATATCATTTCGGATGGGAAGGTATCCACAAATCCCAAAAAGATTCAAGATGTAGTGGGGTGGCCGGAGCCCTAGACTGTAAAGCAATTAAAGGGGTTTCTTGGTTTGGTTGGTTATTATAGGAGGTTTATTAAAGGTTATGGGGAGTTGGCTCGTCCTTTGACTCTCCTTACGCGTAAAGATGCCTTCAAATGGTCTGCAGAAGCTAGCAATTCTTTTCAGCATTTAAAGTATATTCTAGTATCAGCTCCTGTCCTTGCTTTGCCTAATTTTTCTAAGAAGTTTGTGGTGGAGGCAGATGCGTGTGGGGGCAGGAGTTGGAGCTATTCTCATGCAGGAGGGACAGCCAATTGCATTTTTTAGTAAAGCCTTGGCCCTTCAGCATGCTAAGCTATCAATATATGAAAAGGAGCTACTGGCTGTAGTTCTTGTAGTAGAAAATTGGCATCAATACTTGGAGAGATCATGTTTCAGCATCAAAACTGACCAGCAAAGTCTTAAATATTTGATGGGACAGAAGCTTAAAACCCCCTTTCAAAAGTACTGGTGAGCTAAGCTGATGGGGTATGATTATGAAATCCTATACAAGAAAGGAACTGATAATTGTGTAGCTGATGCCCTTTCAAGGCTGCATGGTTCTCAAATCTTACATATGTCGCTTGATACTGCTTCTCTTGAGTGATTAGAATTGATCAAAAGCTCGTGGGAAGTTGATCCAGGGTTGGCGGTCATATTAGCAGATGTTAAGCAAAGAGTTGATGGGATTTCTGGGAGGTTTTCTTGGGATGGATTTGTTTTGCGCAGGGATGGTAAGATTGCAGTGGGGAGTGTTGCGGTTGTGAGGTAGCAAATTCTTGAATAGCTTCACTCTAGTGCTCAAGGGGGTCATTAAGGGATTAATGCAACATATCAGAAGGTTCGTGGGTTATTTTGGTGAAAGAATCTGCATAAGGAGGTGGAAGAGTTTGTAAAAGGGTGTGACACATGTGCTAGATGTAAATATGAGACTTTAGCTTCACCAGGGTTACTGCAGCCTCTTCCCATTCCAAGCAAAGTTTGGGAAAGTATATCCATGGACTTTATAGAGGGACTTCCTAAATCTAATGGGAAGGAGGTTATTTGGGTCATAATTGATCGCATGAGCAAGTATGCCCATTTTATTTCGTTGGCTCATCTATTCACAGCTTCCTCCCTCGTACAGATTTTTCTTGATCAAGTTTATATGCTTCATGGAGCACTAGTAGAAATAGTAAGTGATAGAGATCCAATTTTTATCAGTAATTTTTGGAAGGAATTTGTCAAGGTTTTAAGGATTGAGTAAAAACCGTCATCAGCATACCACCCCCAGAGTGATGGTCAGACCGAGGTATTGAATTGCTGTTTGGAATTATATCTGAGATGCATGTGTTGGGAGAATCCTAAGGAATGGAATTCTTGGGTGTCCCTGGCTGAATGGTGGTACAATACTATTTTTCATACATCTACTAAGGCAACTCCCTATGAGTTGTTATATGGTCAGAAACCTCCAGTTTATTCTCCCATATCCCTAGATCAGTTATTATTGAAAGTGTAGATAGGAGTTTTACAGCTAGGGAGAGAATTTTGGTTGTCCTCAAACATCATCTATGTAAATCTATCAATACTATGAAGCAGAAGGCAGATGCCAGGCGATCAGATCATGAGTGTCAGGTGGGTCAATGGGTTTTTCTCAAGCTACAACCGTACAGGCAGGTTTCTGCAGCAACCAGAAGTTGGCTCCTAGATTCTATGGACCATATAAAGTAATAGGAAGGATAGGGCTAGTGGCTTATAGATTAGAATTGCATCTGGAGTCCAGAATTCATCCTACGTTTCATGTGTCTTTACTGAAACTGTGTCCAGATCCAGGAGTTAAACAGAGGCATCCTCCTAATGACTATCCTGATGTTCCTTATTCCCGGCATCCTGAGAAGGTGTTGGCTACTAGAATAGGCAGGAAAAGGAGGCGCATCATTATTGAAGTGCTGATACAGTGGAAGGGATATCCAGAAGCTTCTTGGGTTACTCTTTACAATCTACAGAGACAGTTCCCTGAATGTCAAGTGCCCAACCCTTGAGGACAAGGGTTATTTCCAGAGGGGGGTATTGTTATGAAAATTACTTTTAACAATTACTTTTACTGTTTTACTGTTGACCGTTACTATAAGCATAGTTAGTTAATAAGGCTGAAGTGTATAAATAGGATTCGATTGGATGAGAGGAGGGAGAATAAAAGTTGAATAAAACGTCTTACAGTATCCTCTCCGTCTCCTTTTCTGTTTGAAACTCCCTCTGTTCCTTCCTTTTCCTTTTCTCTTCTGTTTCTTCTTCTTCCTTCATCTTCTTTTTCCATTTCTGGCAAGAACTCGACACTTTCCTAAATAATTATACCTGCAACAGTTATTACATGTGTTTTATTGGTGAATCGTCAAAGTGTGGGTTCTCTACCTTAAGTAGTTAAAAAAGATGTGACCACTACCTTGAATAGTGGCGGGAAACAATTGACCAATTAGGAAGCCCCTTCAATAATATTGAAGTGCATTACTGATACGTGTCAGTTAGTAACAATAGCTTAGCTGGCATAGTTGAGTCTCTAACAGCTTCTGTTAGCATGCGTCATCTTAATTGAGCGTTACCCATGGGGTATATATAGTCTCCCTTGTACTCAGATATGAACTGTTGAATGAAGTACATCATTCTCTCTCCATTATATCTTCTTTCCTCTGCGTACCAATTACGACCCAGAAACTTCTTTGCTGAACATGCCTCTTCTGGATTGCACCATGTCAGGGTTATGAGTTGACCTCGAACTTTTCTCATGATAGTCAACTGTCTTATGTAATTGCACAAACTTCTTAGGCTTCTTGGTAATGAGCATGTAACTTGTAATTTTTTTTTTGTCTTCAGAGAAATGCACTCATCTTCCCCTCCTCCTGGCAAACTCTATTCTCTCTTTCCATTCCTGCATTGAAGTTTCAAAAATGTTTTCTCTGGAGAAACTATCACCAAAAAAAAAAAACTAGTATAGAGAATAACTCATTAAGATATTGGCAATTTCTGACTCTGTATCAATGCATATTATGCATACCATTACTTATAATGGGCATGAAGTAGATGCTGCTTTCTTATGAACTTCGTTTGCTGATTTTCTGTGAAATACTAGGTGAAGAGAATTTACGTACCTTTGCCAGAGGCAAATGTTCGTAGACTTCTACTAAAGCACAAACTCAAGGGTCAAGCGTTCTCATTACCTAGTAAGAAACCTGCTCTTCATTTTTCTGATGCTGGTCTTGGTTTGTGTATCCTATGGCACCAGTATGTGAGGCTTCTAGCACGCGCAGACATAATGGAATATAGAAAGCAAACTCAGAAGATGAGGGAGAGTTGGGTTTTGTATTAATCCTTCAGAAGATTCACTCTATCAGCCCTTACAAAATATGTTCAGAGACTGATCTGAGCCCAAATCATGTACCCAATACAATCCCTTAGTAAAACAGACCCCAAAATATTTAGAACAGATCAAAATAAGAAGCTGGCTTTCTAGAGGCCAGTCCTCTTCTTCCATTCTTGTATATAGCTGGTCCCAAGCTCTGACACCATGTATTTGAATCATCATACAAATACCTACGATATTCTAAGTTCTAGGTTATGAAGTTCAGTATGCTATCTTGGAGAGATTAGGTGGCATTCAACCTGATTTGATGGATTTTCATTAATCAAGATACTGTTCAAGGGTGATTCTGTGAATATATTGCTCTATTGGGGTTGGTTTGGATGCTCTGCAACTTGTAACCTTTTTTTTTTATTAAAAAAAAAATGCATAGGCAGCATAACTGAAAAGAGATAAAAATATAAATATTTTTATGAAATAGAAGTTTAGAATGTTATTATTTTAGAATGATTATTATGTGTGTTCTGATCTTTCACTTTCTTCACTCAGATCCTTAATAAGTAGCACACAAAAATGCTGACACTTTCCCAACTTTTGTATTTGTTTTGGCTGATTTTACTTATCTTTATTTTTTGTTTTTATGGGGCAGGTGGAGATCTAGAAAGGCTTGTAAATGATACAGAAGGTATTTGGTTCTTTTAAATATAATTTCTACATTTTAGAGTTTAGCTTTGCGGGTAACTGGAGCCAATGTATATTCTTCATATTGCCTTGTTTCTAAATCCTGAGGGAAAAGAAATTAACATGTTGAAATCTCCTTTCTTAACTACAACAACATGCCTTATCCCATTAAATCGGGTCGGTTACATGAATCATACGACGCCATTGTGCTCTATTAAAAATTAAATCTTTAGATAGGTCATTGACCAGGAGATTCTGCTCAATGATCTCGTTGAGCGTTCTCTTTGGCCTTCCTCTACTCCTTTTAACCAGTGTCTATACTATTTGATTCACCCTCCTCACTGGCGCATCCTTTGGCCTTCTTTGCACGTGTCCAAACCATCTATAAGACGGTTCTCTACCATTTTCTTTTTAATAGGTGCCACTCCAACTCTTTCCCGTATTTGTTCATTACGAATCTTATCTTTTCTTGTATGCCCACACATCCATCTCAACATCCTCATCTCAGCTACCTCAACTTTATGCTCTTGCTGTCATTTTAAAGCCCAGCATTCACTTCTATAAAGTATTGCTGGTGTTATAGCAGTGCGATAAAACTTTCCTTTTACTTTATCTGGTACTTTTCGATCACATATAACCCCAGTAGCCTTTCTCTATTTAAACCACCAAGCCTGAATTCTATGATTAACATCCTCCAAAATTTTACCGTCTTTCTGTATAATTGATCTCAAATATTTGAACTTATCTATTTGTGGAATAACTTGATCTCCCAATCTGACCTCCAAATTACTTCTAACTTGCCTCTTATCAAAATTACAATGCATATACTCAGTCTTACTGCTACTCAGACGAAAACCCTTCAACTTTAAAGTACTTCTCCATAACTCAAGTTTAAAATTAATTTCTTCTCTTGACTCCGCCACAAGAACTATATCATTCGCAAAAAGTATGCACTTAGGGATTTCTTCTTGAATAGGCTTAGTTAGAACATCCACTACTAGATTAAATAAATAAGGACTCAAAGATGATCCCTGATGTAGACCAATCCTTATGGAAAAATTCTTTGTTTAGCCCCCAGACGTTCTTACAGTAGTTGTTACCCCCTCATACATATCTTTTATTACCTTGATATATGTCATGCGCACACCTTTCTTTTCCAAAATTTTCCAAAGCACCTCCCTTGGCACTCGATTATATGTTTTTTCTAAGCCAATGAAGACCATATGCAAGTTTCTTCTTTTAGTCTGGTACCTTTCCATTAACCCCCTTAATAAATAAATCGCCTCTATAGTAGACCTACCCGACATAAAATCATACTGATTCTCAATAATATCAGTCTCTAATCTCAACTTGTGTTCAATTACTTTTTCCCACAACTTCATAGTGTGACTCATAAGCTTTATCCCCTTGTAGTTTCCACAATTTTGAATATCCTCTTTATTTTTGTAAATAGGAACTAAAGTACTTTTCCTCCAGTCATCTGGTATTTTCTTAAAACTTAAAGATCACATTAAAAAGTTTAGCAAGATATACCACCCCCACTTCGCCTAAACACTTCCAAACTTCAATAGGAATACCGTCAGGTCTAACAGCTTTACTATTTTCCATTTTCTTAAACGCCTCTTTAACCTCGCTAACACGGATCCTACGGTAAAAAGCCAAATTTGGTTTAACTTCTCGTATTAAATCATTTTCCTTGTCATTAAACAATTTGTAAAAATATGTCTCTCACCGTTCTTTAATATCACTATCTGTAACCAAAACCTTAACGTCTCAATCCTTAATACATCGTATTTGGTCCAAATTCCTCGATTTCCTTTCCCTATCTCTTGCAATCTTATAAATCTTTCGTTCTCCCGACTTTTTCCTTAACTCCTTATAAAAAAACCTTAAAACGAGTTGCACTCACCGCCTTCTTAGTTTCCTTCTTAGCTAAACGATATTTTTCTCAATTTTCGGTATTATTACATAAGTGTATAGGTTTGAAACAGTCTCTCTTATACTTAACTTTTACTTGTACGTCTTCGTTCCACCATCAAGTCTCCTTATCTCGTCGACTAGAACCTTTAAATTCTCCCAAAATTATTATAGCAACCGCTCGGACTTTCTCAGTCATTTCTTTCCACATGATATTAGCATTTTCCTGCGTCTCCCAAACCCTTTCATTTAACATAATCCTTTTAAAAGTTTTCCTCTTCTCCCCTTTTAGCTGCCACCACTTGACTTTTGTGTATAAAACATGTTAGCGTTTTTCCTTCATACACTTAATACGCACGTCAAGGACCATTAACCTATGCTGGGTTGTCACTCCGTCCCCTGGAATCATTTTGCAATTTGTACAAAGTCTTCTATCATGACTCCTTACCAAAAAGAAATCAATCTGTGACCTGTGGACCCCACTCTTGTATTTGATCAAGTGCTCCTCCCGCTTTTTAAAGCACGTGTTGACAATCTTAAGGTTGTAAGCTAAGAAAAATTCAAGGATTGATTGCCCTTCATTATTAATTTCTCCAAAACCAAAACCACTATGAACCCCTACATATTGCCCTGCCTCCTTACCAACATGACTATTAAGGTTTCCACCAATAAAAATCTTATTAGTAAGTGGTATGCTCTGAATCAGTCCCTCTAAATCTTCTTAAAACTTTTCCTTAAGATGTGCTTTTGTTCCTACTTGAGGTGCATAAGTACTAATAACGTTGATTGTATTCATACCAACAATTATTCTTAAAGATATAATTCTGTCATTAATCCTTTTAATATCCACCACATTCGTCTTCCACTCTTTATTCACAATGATACCAACACCATTCCTTGTACCTATTTTACCTGTGTACCAAAATTTGAACTCATTGATTTTCCGAGATTTTTCTCCAACCATTGAGTTTCCTGAAGGCACAAGATGTTAATCTTTCGCTTTACCATTACTTCCATCACTTCTTACGCTTTTCCGCTCATAGTTCCAACATTCCAAGTGCCAAATCTGATATTTCTTTCCTGAACTAGCTTCTTTAGCCGTCTCTGTCCATAAGAGAGCGGTAGCTCTTGTTCATTTAACACTATATCCGGGCGACGATGTAGCGGCCCTTGCTCACTTCTCATTGTACTCGAGCCATACAGTACTTTACTTACGGGCAACGACTTAGTATTAGAGCAATTTCTTTGTATATCCATGTTCATAAGATTCGACAAGTTTTACGTTGGTTGTCGGGGCCTAACACAACCCTCCTCCTTTACCCGGGTTTAGGACCGGTTACATGCGTAAGCGGACTTAAATCTCCTTTCTTAACTGTTTGCAGGATATTCCGGAAGTGATCTTCAAGCCTTGTGTGAAGAAGCGGCAATGATGCCAATAAGAGAGCTGGGTTCTGACATCCTAACTGTTAAGGCAGATCAGGCAAGTTAACCTGAAATTCCTACTACATGTGTTGTTGATTATTCTCTCTCTCTCTGGTCTGAACTGTGTAAATTTTATCCTTGGGAGGGAAGGGTTGAGACCTTGGCTGTAAAGTTGAGGCTAGGGCTATGTATAAATGATATTTTATGTGCTTTTTTTTTTGTACTGGCAGAATTTTTTTTTTCTGTTCCCTGTTAATAGCTGTTATAAAATTTACATGTGAGGGGGGAAAAGGACGTTCTAATTCATCCTAATGTTAGGGTTTTAGGGGTGGCTGGCACAATGTGTTGTATTTATATTTGACAATTTTCAATGTGATCAGGTAAGAGGACTGAGATATGAGGATTTTAAGAAGGCAATGAGTGTAATTAGACCCAGTTTAAACAAAAGCAAGTGGGAAGAGCTTGAGCGATGGAATGAGGAGTTTGGCTCTAACTGAAGTCTCGTTCATGGAAGAAATTGAATAATCAAAGTGAAGCTATGCTAACCTTTGTACGATGGCTAATCTGAAACTTCTAATCCTACCTGGGCCATTCACTTCTCTATTGAATCTTTGTCCGTTAATGTGTATTCTCTGTAAGGAATGGACGCCATTATTTTACTTTGATTTTTCATTCCCTATCCCTCTCCCTCTCCCTACCCCAACTCTCCCCCCTCTCAACCGGGTTTAAACCCGCCACTCATGTCATGGATATCGATGATGTTCAAATAGGCGTACATGCGGAGGAATCTCACCTTCCAAATGATTATTGAGAGTGGTTCAGAATGGCAAGGTTGATCAGGGACTAGATAACAGGAACAGTGAGAGCTTTCAACATTGAACACAAACCTCAAGGTAATTTGATTGAGTAATTGCCATATTTCTTGCCCACACGCGTCAGTGTCCCATGTGGCAAACGTTCGTTTGAACTGCTGTTAGAGTAGGGTGATATTACCCCGTTTTTACACTTTGAGGATGACACGCATTGTGCCAAAACGACTTCTGGATACTAATTGTTCCTTCGCGTATACTTTCGAGACAAAGTCAACCTTTAACCCAATATTCTTCTAGAATATCATGCAACAAGCCATTTATACAACCAAACCAAACCAAACCAAACCTTCCTCTTGCAGCTAGCAGTCAAAAGGTCGCCTCAATTGTTTAATCTCTAAACTCTAAACAATTGCTTCGTCATGTTGGTTATGAATGGTATATATATTGCTACATATTTTTAATATAATAACTAGTTAACTTTTATAAATTATATTAAAGAAATTAATTAATTAATTAATTATAATTAAATTTAACTATTCAAGATAAAATTATATTATATATTTCTTAAAATATTTAAATTAATTAGTTTTTATATATATTATAATTAATTTATTTAAAAAATTAATTAGTTTTTATAATAAAGAATAAAAAAATATATAAAAGTATGTCTCAACTCTACATAGCATCAACCTTTACGAGTTAAATTGAGGTTACTTCTCAACGCTTTTCTAATGTGTGGAGAGAGAAAAAAAAGTTGAATCTATAATCATTTATAATAAGTCATACTATTTATAAGTACAAAAATATTCATTAATTCTTGATATTTTGTGAAATATGTGAAAAATAACTCTAAAAATGTAAAAGGGATCCCTATAATAAGTTTATATATTTAATTTAATTCATCATAATATTACTGATTAACAACCAATAATTGCCAATGAAAAATAAGGGAATTACATTTAGGTAATAAAAAAATCAATTTAATGACATTAGGTCCCAACTGTTTTTCATTTTACAAAAAGTTACAAATACCGATTTAAACAGTTACAAACTCAGGTGTCTTAGTTGTAAATCAGACATCTTTAAGATCACTCTAGTGACTTGCAACTAAGACTTCTATAATTACCATTGTTTTAAGGGTAAAATAATATCAACTATCATAATTTTATTTTTCAGGCACGGCTAATATTTTTATTTTATCTAATATTTTTATTTTATTTATGATACAATTTTATCCATAATTTTTTTAATTTAATGCAATTTTTGGTATTTGAGAAATAAGATATAAGTGAATTTGTGTTAAATTAAAAAAATTATAGGTGAAATTGTACCACATTAAAAATATTATGGGTGAAATTATATTGCAAATAATATTAGAATATTGGCCGAATATGAGAAATAAAATTAGGATATTGGATGTTACTATACCATTGTTTTAATTGATATTTGCAACTTATTTTTTATTTTTAATACCAGTTGTCATTTCCCTCATTAAAATCCCCATAAGCTACACCGAAAAGATTTGAGTTCATCGACTAGTAGGTGAATGGAGATAAGATCAAGGTTTCCACCATATCTCATTCAGTCTTTGTCTCTATAATTCCCCATTGACAAATCAGAGACTATAAGCCATACCTTTTAACATCTCATTCATCTTATTTAATATCGTTGAAATTGCGATGCAACAACATACACTCCAAAAAAATCACAAATTGGAAGAAGTAGTAGACTAGTAGTTATCTGTTAAAGCTTTCCAAATTGGCATAAAAAACAAACTTATCAATAAATTATGAAAATGATGATATTAAAATCTAATTTAGGTCGTCTAGTGAATAAGTTTTCCAATTGGTTCAGTAAAATTTTTTAAAAGAATTGACCAGATTGATTGTAATAATTTTTTTCCTTATTATTGAGTCTAAAATAATATTGTTTCGAGTAAGAAAAATAATAGTCTATACTATATATGATTTAATAACTTTGTTTAGTTAAATTATGTATGGTTAATGTTTCATTTAATTATGGATTAATGCCTTCTTTATTTAAACATAACTCTTTTCAAAGTTATATGTGTGTGTGTGTGAGTATTTTTATATGTTTTAATTAAATTATATTATTTTAATCTTTATTGGATTGAGTCATGTTTAACCAAGGTTAAAACACTAGCATTTGACTCTAAATTTTAAAATCTCAATTTAAATCCTGACATTTTTTTAAAAATTTATAATATTTAGAGTCTCAATTTAAGATTTACCATTTTCTATAATCCTTTTCAGGGATTTTCCCTACTTTTTTTTTTTGCCAAACAAAGTATACACACATCTCTAGCATATTGGTTCATTTCTCTTCTTATCCAAATGCTTACTAGGTTTAGATGTGCATAAATAGCATACTCTAGTTTTAAATATAATATTTATATAATTAATTTAAATAAATTAAAAAATAGTTAAATTAGTTATTTATAATAATTGTATATTGATTTTTCTAAAATATCCTTTTTAATCATGTGTATTTTAACTACCCTTAATATAGGTCTCTATAATATGTGCAACCATATAAGGATACTTTGAGAAAAAAATTATAATTTTAAAAGATAAAATATATTAGAGTATTATATTTAAGATCAAGTAAATTTTCTATATACCTCTTATATTTAAAACATAAGGAAGTAGCTTGAAACAACAATTTGTTTTTTCAAAAGAAAAAGTAACTAGTTCAATCAATTGGATCATCATTTTTTACAAACTATCCAATTCTTGGAACATTGATAAAGAGATTTAAACCATCAAAATTTAATTTAAATTTAAATGACTAATAAATTATTAGTTGAGATGATAACTGATATTACTTTAATAAAAAAGAGAATATAAATTCGAATCTTATCTCTTACAAAGTGAAAACCTTTTTGTGTCTTAAATCTTAAACGGGTAGGAATATCAGGATTAAACCAAATAAAAAAAAAATAAAAAACTAATTTAAAAAAATCTAAAAGAAGTTGATCATACAATATTTTTACATTATGAATCCGTCATGCATTAAAATAAAAGAAAAATAAAAAAAATATAAGAATAACTTGAAAAAGATTTGATATGGACAGTCTAAATTTTAATTTGAAATGTGGATATACCGATGATAGATAAGCATCAAATGTGGGAGACATATAAATAGGAATTATATTAATTAATCACGTGATGCTGTGGACCATAATTTAATGTGTGAAGTAGGCATGTAGCCAATACGATGTGTTATTCTCTGCATAATAAGATGGACGTTATTATAAGTGCTTTTATTAGGTTGTTGGTACCTTATTTTATATGAATCTCTTAAGAAAATAAAATAATTCCTCCGCTACATAATATAATTCATTTCAACTAATTAACTGGAACTAACAAATAACAGTTAACCAAATCTATTTTATATTGATTTTTTTTTACTTTATTCATATTAAATGATATTTTCAATAAGAGAGAAAAATATAGAGTCACATTTAAGTATTAATTATAAAGATAAAATTAATAAATAAATATTAATTATTCTCTACGTGATTTATATTATGGAACAAAGAATTATATTTTAGAAATGACTTATGTTATGAAGTAATATGAAGTAAAGAGGTAGATCATACCAATAAAGTTCAACATGTATATATATATATAATATGATTGGTTTCTTTAAACATGATATTTTAAGCATAAAAAAATTTTTGTTAGTAGATGTAAAGCCTATTTTAGTAAAGTGATCTATATATTTTAAATTGATTAATCTCTAATTATTGACTAAAAAATATTGTCTTGGCTATAGAGAAAAGAGGCAGATCGTTTCCTGCATTTATAGCCAGATATTTTTCAATCTTTTTGTCTGGATCTCCAATTTTCAGTGGTCTTTGTCTTACGCATCAAGTCATTGGAGGGATCAAAAACATTTTTTTTTCTATTATTTAAAATAAATTTGGAACATTATTCAAATTTATTTTATATTTATAGTTATATGTTTTCAAAATTTATTGAGGAAGATTATATTTTTATTATAGTCCAATAACAATAAAATTTTAAAAAATTGAAATGGTACAAATATATAGTGATATATTGTTTTTTTGCTGAAGCAAAAGTACCTCAATATCAATAACCAATGCTGCTTTTTAATTTGGGAGAATGGCACTAAAGTCATGTGGTAGGAAAATAATTGCTGAAAAGTTTTATCAAATCATCAAATTGTGAAGTCTTAAAAGATTTAGGATTAATTTTTTTAAAAATATAAAATAATATAATTGTCCTTGATGTTCAAAAGATATTTGTAAGTTTTTTACCATAACCTACCATCGACGAGACAACCCACTGTCTCGTGACGGCCGCCTCCTCAGCAACTCTGACGGTCAGGATGTGATGCCGATTAGTGAAGCTCACAACGACAAGATCTATTTTTTGCAAGATCTGACTTTTTTCAATCTTCTTCCCCAGCAACCAGTAACGGCGAGCCCTAATCTCCCCATGCAACTGACGACGACAACCTTTCTATAGATCCGACTCTATTCTCTCACGATTTGTAACCCCAAGCCAAGGCGTCAAAGACAATCTCCTCCTTCTCACTGTACCAAAATGTCAACTTCTATAAGTGCTTTGACAGAAGAGATATTCAAGCGGAGATCTTTGATAGTAGAGATCTTCAACTTCTAGATCTTGTCCCTGTAACTATAGCCACTTTTGGGTTTAATTTTGGGGTTTTCAACTTCAAGATGTTGTTTAATTCTCCTAGTTCTACAATTGATTTTGAATAGATGTTAGTCTTCGATTGATTCTGGTGTAAAATTTCCATGGGGTTCAATTTTTTGTTACTAAAGGTGTTGCCAGTGCTTGCATTGTAATAGGGAATGAGGAGTTAATATTTTCTTATCCATTTTTTATCCATATAGTCACACCATGATAATTCAAACATACAGAAATGACAACTAGGAGGCAAAAAAACTAACAACTGAGGACATTTGTTCTTAATGGATAACCAAATTCAAGTCAATAGGTTCATTATAACAATTCAAATATGAAGAAATGACAAGTGGAGGCAAAAAATAACAAATGAGAGCATTTCTTCCTAACTTAATGGGGAACGAAATCCAAGTAATTGGGTTAGTCATAACAACTCAAATACGAATGAATGACAAGTGGGGTGAAAAAACAATAATTGAGGGGCATTTGTTTCCAAATTAATGGGGGACCAAAAACAAATAAATGGGCAAAAAATAATAAATAATAGACGAAGAAATGGTAACTAGGGGTTGAAGACATAACAACTTGAGGCATTTATTCCCAAATTAATGACAGGTCATAACAAGTCAAACACGAAGGAATGGCAACTATCTGGGTTAAAAACAACAATAGGGGTATTGTTTCTCAACACCATGAATGAACTAAGAATAAGCCACTAGGTAAAAAATAACAACTCAACGACAAATGAATGACAACTTTCAAGAGAAAGAATAACAATTGGGTAGATGAAAAAAAATCACAACTAGGTCATTCCCCCCCCCCCCAACATTATGAAGGAACCAAAAGTAAGTAATGAGTAAAAAAAATAACAACTTAAACATAAATGAATACAACTGGGGGTAAGAAAAAAATACTAGGGTAGTTCTGTTATTTTATAATTCAATAAAATTAACCTAAAGTCTATTGGGACTTTACAATCATTTGATAATTTGGTAAATTTTTTTTGCAATTATTTTGCTTCTACAGGACTTCAATACAATTTTGCCTTTTAATTTTCTCTGTACCAAAAAAAACTTATATTGACTGAATTGAAAGGTGAAAAAGAAATGAAATGACTTATACTTCTTAGAAAGTAAGATTGTAAGTAACAACAAGGAGTTGATTGAAATGGTAAACGGTCTCAACTTATAAGAAAGAGCACATAAGTTTAAATTTTAAAAAGTATACTTGTTAGAAGAGGTAAAAACCTTTTATATTTTAAGTCTTGAAAAGGATTAATATACCCTTGATCAAATAAAAAAAAAGATAAAATTATAATGACTTGATAAAAAGAAAAAAAATTACATAAATCTGATTAAAAATTAAGTGAAACTATAACATCTTAAAAAGAAAAAAAGATTACAGAACCTAATTAAAACTCAAATAAAACAATAGCACTTCTGAATTATTATTTTTTTCCAAAATTTTTGTAGTAAATCATACCATTCATGTAAACCTTCAACACAGCATTGTAGCTTACATAAGATAAGATTCGGTGCTTGAAACTTGGGGCCCACAATCTGGTTATTATCTATATAAAGTGATGATGATGCTTATGGCTCTAATTCAGCAGAAGAAAATGCAGAAAGCTTGGGTTTATGAAGATTATGGCTCTGTGGAAGAGCTTAGGCTCAGCCATTTTCATATTCCAACTCCTCAACATAACCAACTTCTCGTCCAGGTTCGAGCTGCTGCTTTAAATCCTATTGATTTCAAGAGGCGTCAACGTCCCATTTTTCCTTCTGATTTTCCTGTGAGTCAAATTCTTCAACTCCTTCATTTTTGAATTTGAATTTGTTTATGTATTTTGGGCAAGGCACATCCAGTACCAAATGTTATTTTCTAGTAGTATCTACCACCTTAATTTTATTTATAGTACATCTAATACCTAGATGTTATTTCCATAACATCTCCTAATATTATTTTCCAATTACATCTAACATCATAATCATATTTATAACTTTAGGTGCTAGATATATTATAAATAAGATCAGAATGCTTAAGGTATTAAAAAATAATATCATGTACTAAATATATCATAAATAATATTAATGTATTTGATACAATTGAAAAATAATATCATAATAATAAATAATATTTTATCTTTATTTTTTGAATCCTCTATATGAGGCATAATGCCATGAACTTGCTGGTTCAGTTTTAGATTGTGTGTACGTGATATAGTATTGTGCTAAAAAGTTTAGATTTCCCCAATCCTGCATCAAGTTTAGAGTTCCTTTTCCTTCCTTTTTCCACTCACAATCATATATGTTAGAGAGATTGTCCTAAAAATAGGCAAAATTTTAATATTCCATAAGTTCTTATAATTAATTTTAATTTTTAATTATAATCTTGTAATTTATTTTATTTAAATTAGACCCTTATTATTTGATCTGTTAATTTTAATTTATATAATTTATATAATTTTGTTTATAGAAATGAACAGCCCTTTGCCGATAAAACTATAAGTTAAATGAAGGAGATTCCATAAACTTCATAAAATTCTATAAATTAAAATTTATAATTTAAATAAATTATAAGGAACTATAGTTTAATTTTACCTAAAAACTATTTATGACGTTTTGTTTAATAAACTTTTCAGGCGGAGTAATCCAGATATAATATTAAATGTATAAATTGAAGTAATTATATACTCCCCCAAATTCTATTCATAAAATCACGGACTATACTTATATTAAGTTTTTTTGTTTTTATTTCATTAAGTTCTTCAATTATATTTTGTCCTGTGTATTATTTTTTTATATGAGTTTAAGTTAAATAAAAATATTTTAAAAAATATAATTCATAGTAAAATGAAATTAGATAACTTAATAAAATGTATGCAAATAACTTTATCTAAGTTTTCTCCTTATAAAACCCTAGCTATTCATCTTTAATTTAAGAATATTTAGATAGATTAAATAAGTTAATTAAATTAATTATTTGTAATGACTGTATACTAGTTTCTCTAAAATACTCATTTTAATCCCTAAACTATTTAATTATCATTGATAGTGTTATGGCTATGAGTTTTATCTGGATAAATCAATGTAATTAAGATATATATATATATTTTCCACAAAGAATTTTCAATGTGTGTAAGGTAGCTTAGTGGTCTCTGTGGGCGGAAATAACCAGCATGCCCGTGTTCGAATCCGAGTGCGTTGAAGGGGGTGTTTTTTTTCCCTTTCTTTCTTTCTTTCTTTTCTGCGTGAAGTTCAGAGTTCCCCTTTTCTTTTCTTTTTCCTTTTTGGTCGCCGTACGCACTCTTTGTTCCTTTACAGATGGTGCAGCGGCGACAGAGGAAAGGGAGGCGACTGGTGAGCGGCGTGGGAGGTGAGTTCACACCATCGGTGCCGTGTGCTCAGACTCTGTGGTGCCGTCGCCATCAAATCGACCCATCGCCTGAGGTATTTGCTCTGGTTGCCTTTAAAATGCGGGGAGCAGGGGAAACAGGGGAAGGACGCGAGCGGCATTGTTGGTGTGTGTGGCGACCGACGCTGGAGGTAAACCCAGTGGGGGGGATTCAGACAGCTTTATCGTCGTTTATGCGTCATTGCCAGAAACATCGAGGTACTGTAGCAAGTCTATTTGTGCAAGCTCCCTCTTTTCATCGCCGTCGCTGTTCAGGGCATTGCTGTAGTCGGCCGTAGTTGACGCACCTCCTCTACTGTCATTGGGGGAAATTGCAAATTTCTGGGATCCTTCTCGGTTGCCGTTGATGGGTGTCGCGGTTGCAGGTAAGGTTCCTCGATAGTTCTGTCCTGTTTCTGTGGTGTGCCTTTGTGTTGTAGAGGCTGCTGTGTGAGCTTGTATGTTGAAGTATATAGGGGTATAGATATATTTGTAGAATGTGATTGTTGCGGTTATGTTTGGGGTTGACGACTCCTCTGTTTTGAAACTTTAGCCATAAGTGATTTCCACTGCACTATTCCTGTTTGAATAATGGCTAGAGATGTTAAGGATTATCTGCGGGACTGATGGGCGAGTGGTGATGGGCTGACTGTAAGGGAAGACAGGGATGTGTATACTCGGTCGCTGTTGTTTTCTGTGCGTGCATGTGTTCCTTGTGCAGTGTATGCGTGGGGTGCTGGTTGCAAGACAATCTTGGCTAGGGAATGTAGTGTGTAGATCTGCATAAGTGTATATATATTCTGGCAAGTGAATCAGATGGCTGAGAGATCATGGATTTGGTTGGGTTGGAACTTAGGAGATATGATGGTCAACATAGTAACCTGGGATTTAACCAACTATCACATGTCTTGGTTTAAGCATGTTCTGTTTTAAATGTTCTAGTGGGTGGAAGTGGCCAGGTCAAATTTCAAATCTGAGTTAATCAAAGAAGAAAGTTTGTGAAATGGAATCTTAGGTTAAAGATAAATTGTTTCTGTTGAGACTTTATTTAGAGCGATAATGTATTGTTTCGGCATGCCAGGAAATTGAAAGGTGGAAATAATCGAAAGAGTTTGGCGAGAAGAGTACCGTTGTAGGAGCGTGGAAGGTGAGTGAATAACGTTTCCTAAAATTTACATTTTTAAATACCTTGATATTTTATTGAAAATGTTGAATTTCAAATAAGATTTACGAAAAGCAAGTTTTACGAAAGTATGGTTTAAATCGTTAGAAATGATTTTCTTTCGATTGGTTTGCAAAAGAATTATGATTATGTATGAAAATGGATGAATAAGCTTTTGAGAAGAGTTTGGCAAAAGTTGCATTGAACTAATGTTATTCATGAAATATATTCTTATGCGAATTTTATATGATTTTACAGTAATTTGATTTTAAATATACATGCTGGGGTTTTGAAATACAAAGAGGTTTTACCAAATGGTTATGGCATGGAAACGATTGAGATTATTTCATGTGAAATAAACCCCATGCATGATGAAAATGTTTTAGGACAGAATACAGAACACTGGTTGCTAACAGCAGTACTGTTAGTCCTTGGTGCACCTTAGTTATCTGAGCTCGATGGTTATTCGTGGGTTTCGTACCTGCGTCTGTTATTCGTGAGTTTCGTACCTGCGTCTGTTATTCGTGGGTTCCATACCTACGTCTGTTTCGTGGCTTGGGGCCGCGTCTGATGGTTAGTTACCCTCGTGGACTGTGTGTCCACGTCTGTTTTCGTTCTGTTAAAGTCCTACGGAAAGATGATGGTTTTGAAAGGATTACTGTTAAATGATTGACTTGATTACTTCATATGGTATATTGCCTAAATTACATTTTTAGCATGATTATGCATTATTTATTTTCACATTCTTTTAAATCATGTTTTGGGACGTTATTCATGAGTAGATTATTTTGGCCTCAGATAGTGCAGGTGACCCTAATCCTTCCGTTGAGCAGTAAAGAGCTTTGCTGTCAATCCGAAGGGACTTTTGATAAACACTATTTTTGATGTAATTACTTTTATTAAGATCTTGTAATATTTTGAAAAGGGTAACGCTCCACATAGACTTAAGAAAAGATGCTATTTATTTGAGAAACGTTATGGAAAATTCAAATGATTTACTTAAGGCGTTAGGCTTTCGGAATGTGAAATTATTCATATTCTGTGCCGGTCACAGTCAAAATTTTTGGGATGTGACAGATAGAAAGTATCTAAATATATACAATCATATATGAGTATAATTTTAGGAGATAAGTATATTTAGATATTATATTTATGATAAAAGTAGACTTTTTATTGAGGAGTAATAAATTAATGATTTATTTTTCAAAAATACCCTGATACTCCTCTGATCTTATTTATAAGGTAAGAAGAGAATGCTTGTTTTAGTCCTATTTAGTACTTGCTTAGTTTTAACCAAATACAATATTTTAAAAGAGCTTCTGGTCCAAATATTAATTTGGAGACATTTTAAAACAAACAGCCGGGGCTTTTGGATCAAATTATGGTTTAAAACTAAAGTTTTGCATAAGCTACTTAGAATAATTTTTGGAATAGTAAAAGAGCTTATAGATTATTCAATTACTATTTTATCCCTATTTTTTCTTACACACTCCCTCTTCTCTCCTCTATCTTACATCTTTTCTACCATATCTCCTATTTCTTTTTCACCTTATATCATTTCTCTTCTTTCATCTCTCATCTCTCTTCTTTTTAATTAAACTATAACTTTTTTATTAATTTACTAATAATAAAAATACTTTTGAAAATAACTATCCAAACACTCATTTATTCAAAACTACTTTTTTTCTTCATAAACTCTTCTCAATAAGCTATTTTCTAAAAGCTATCTAAAAACTATTTTTTTTCATAAACCCCTTTTTAAAAATTTATTCAAACGGGCCCTTTATAAGGGAAAGAGAGAATTTTTCATATGAATATATAATTTTATCTCTCATGTATTTATATTATTTTATTTTTATTGGGTGTAATGTATTTTAAATATAGGTAAAGTTAGAAAATTATTGAATTTTACGATATAGTTAATGATATTTAAAATTTTTATTGGTATATGTGAAATATGTTAGAAATAAATTATAAATAAAACTAGATAAATATTTTTTATTATTTTCTGTAGGTCATCCCTGGGTGTGACATGGCAGGAGTGGTAATTGGAAAAGGTGCTAACGTTACAAAATTCAAAATTGGCGACGAAGTGTACGGCAATATCCAAGACTTCAACAATGAAGAAAGATTGAAACAGCTTGGAACATTGGCACAGTTAATAGTGGTGGAAGAGAGTTTAGTTGCGGAGAAACCAAAGTGGCTTTCTTTCGAGGAGGCGGCGAGCTTGCCGCTGGCGGTTCAAACCGCCGTGGAGGGTTTTGAAACGGCGAAATTCAAAGAAGGGCAAAGCGTGTTGGTTGGTGGAGCAGGTGGTGTTGGAGCTCTGGTGATTCAGTTGGCCAAGCATTTGTATGGAGCTTCTTGTGTTGTGGCCACAACAAGTTCCCCTAAAGTTGAGTTTGTGAAGCAGCTGGGTGCTGATAAGGTTGTGGATTATAGGAAGACAAATTATGAAGATATTGAGGATAAGTTTGACTTTGTCTACGACACAATTGGTAATTTCAATTCTTTTTTCTTCAAATTTATTTACCCACCTTCAATTATTATACCCTTATAATTAATTAAAAACAAAACTAACAATCACATCAATAAATATTAAAATAATTGTTAATAACTTGTTATTAAAATCTAATCCAAATTAATTTGTTTTATTAATAAATTGGTAAACTAATTTTTTAACTTATTCAATTAAAATTTTGAACAAGTCGTTAAATTTTATATTTTTTATAATTTTATTAATAAGAAGCGATGTCATTTTATATTAAAAAACTAAATTATATAAAATTCCCTTAAATTTTTAATAAATAACATATAACACCCTTAACATTTTAAATTTTAAATTTAAACTTAAATATTTTTTATTTATCATAGACCCCTAATCGTTGCTTTACTGTTATTTTTTTTGTTATTTTCATGTTATATTAATGAAAGACACATGATATTTTACATGACATTCTATGTAGTTAACTTAATAATTTTATAATTTTTTTAAATTTTAAGCCAATTACATATATAATCAATAATAGAAATATTAAAAAAAAATTAAGAGTTAAGACCATAATATATGTATATATGTTTTTCAGGAGATAGCAAGAACTCGTATGTGGTAGCAAAAGATGAAGGAGTGATAGTGGATATAACATGGCCTCCATCTCATTCAAGAGCCATTTATTCAAGCTTGACTGTTTCTGGGGAAATCTTGGAGAAACTAAGGCCATCTCTGGAAACTGGCAAGCTCAAAGCTGTCATTGATCCCACAAGTCCTTATCACTTCGACGACGTCGTCCAAGCCTTTCGATATCTTGAAACCGGACGAGCTTGGGGAAAAGTCCTCATCTCCAACTTCCCTTCTTGACAATAACACTTTTCCCTTATAAATTTTATATTTATATTAATGCATTGCTATTCGCTGTTATTGATTCCCATACATATATATATATATATATATAGGGAAAATATGTGAAAATGAACTTAGAAATTAATAAATTCTAAATTAAAATTCTAAATTTACAAACTTCGGAAAATGTCGTGCTTTTAAAATTCAGAGCCAAATGACTAAAATATCCCTTATTTAAACACTAAATATGGTTGATAATTTTTAAATAAAACAAGAGGCATTTTAGTCATTTGCCTATGAACTTAAAAATCGCAATTTGAATTCTGACATATTTAAAGTCTCAATTTAAAATTTATTAATTTTTAAGGTTTTTTTTTAGATATTTTCCCATATATATGAAAATGGAAAATGGCTTTAATATAATTGTAATTTTATGGTTAACCAAAATATAATTATGTGATCTGAAAAGGCATAGATGAAGATCAAGAGGATGTTCAATAAAATTATTGATTAATACTTTTTAATTGATAATATATTTAAAAAATTAATTTTTGATAGAGTCTAATAATGTGATGCAATTTATGTATCAACTCTATCTAATATGATAAAATTTGTTATAATTATTATACTGTAATTTTAATAGCCAAATATACAATGTAATTTGTACCAAATGTAATACTATGTCCTTTTTCCATCTTAAACAGTGAGTATTTGAGATATTTTTCCATTCGTTAACAATTTGCCAAAGGCTTGACGACGAATAATTTTTTTAAAAAAAAAGAATGAGAAAAATTGGATTAACGCAGTTCATTTGGGTTGGTCTAAATCAATATACGTAATTGAGAAAGCCTACTAGTATTAGGCCCACTTTCATACCCCAAAAGCTAGAGAAAGCCCAGAATTCCAACCCCAATTGGAGGTGGGGGTTGCGATTTATATATGGAAAGCGTGTGGAAAGTTGTGTTAAAATTAGGGATAAAAATATGTTAGATCCTAATAGTAGTATATATATAATGCCTATGGCTCAATCTGTCTACTCAAATCTATAAAAAATTGTCTAGCTCAATCCCAAAAAAATTGCCTAAATATATTTGGGAATGGCAGGAGCCAGGTCCAGTGTTAGGTAAAGCAGGGCACTGGAAAATATATATCGTCTTACTCGTTTAGCTTAGTCTTATATATATTTAATTTTTTTCATAGTTTTATTTATTTTCTTAATTTATTCTATTTTTAATTTTATACTTTTCACTTTAACTGATAATTCTCATTACTCATTTTTAAAGTATTGAACATAATTTTTATATTTACGTAGATACTAAAATTGCTCATATATTTTACTTGCCAAATATTCGATTATTGATGTTGTAATAATACTACAAATATTCGACCTCTATATATTTCAATCTTTCTTTTATATATATATAATATACTTTAAGAATTTAATTACTATCTTTTTGTTACCTCATTCTTAGTGGATTATGAATATTATTTAACTCTTAAAGATATAAATATAATATTATTTTATAAATTCATAATTGTAGATTTTTTTCTCACAATATGAGTATGACATCACAATTTGAACATGTTCAACCTGCCTATACCCAACCTACCAATAACCAGCTCAAAATAATTAGAACTTTTATCAGGTAGAGTTAAATATTAGATTATAAAATATAACTTGTACTTTTTTTAAATAGGGCACCAGATAGAAAACTACCTTATTTAGTCCTACCCATATACACCTTTAGATTCTAATAGCAGCGCATACCCTAGCTTAATTGAGGCCTTTTGTATGGTCTGACCTAGGGATAAAAATATGTTAGATCCTAATAGAGGCGCACACTTTAGCTAATTGAGGCCTTTTATATATTCCGACCTATTTAGCAAAGAGGCTACTTTTAAGGTAAATTGGTGAGACTTTTTAATTTAAACCCTAGTCTGAAAGACCGCAAGCCTAATTAATTTTTAAAATTTATTTTATTAAACTATATAAAATATAATATAACAAAATAATTTTAAAATAAATAAACTTTTAAATGTACTAAAAATATATATTTGTGTAGGCGTTAATGGTTTAAAATCTATTTATGACATGGAAAGCCTAATACATGAGACTTCTGTAAAAATTTACACTACAAATAAGCCTTTAGGAAGGCTTTAGGCCTATCAGGCCTTTCAAAGGCTCAAATCTGAGCCTAAAATATATATATATATATATATATATATATATATATATTTACAAACTTAGTTTTTTTTTTTTTTAAAAAAACATGTTTGGATGCTCAGGCCTAAATTTAAGTTTTAAATTTCTATTACAAACTTAGACTTATTTGACTAAAACCTGTCATATTATAAAACGTTTGGTTAAGAGAATTTATAATTCTTATAAAAGAATTATAATTTTTTTAATGAGGGAAAATTATTAGTAAAATTTTACGAAGTCAATGATAAAATTTTAAAATAATATTTATCATAATTTTGAGTGATTTCATAGCATTATGTAGTTTAGTTTCATCACTGACATAATATATGCATACAACATAATATATTTATATATAATACTACATCATCCAATCCCTCCAATAATTTTATTTTATTTTTAAAATTTATAATTTTTTTAAAATATCATTATTAATTAATTACCTATATTAAGAGGACTTTCATCAAACTAGTTATAATAATACAAATGATTGGAGAGTATATTACGAAAGCCACCACATATTTATTATAAATAAATAAATTAATTAATTTTTTAATATCTATAAATTAATTATTTAGAATCTATATTAAAAACCAAATGGAGTATATTTTTAATAAGAAGAGACCTTTGTTTTTTGTGTGCCGTCATTAAGAGGAGACTTCTAAAAGAGTGGGTTGGCAAATTGCCAATAGCAAAAGGCTACTTACTGAGTGCAACTGAAACAAGGAACCACATACAACACGACAAACGATTTTATTTAATGCATTTCCAACAATCTGATTTGAAGACAACCGCATATGTATATCAAATATAATAAACACACACCTAAGCCAGGAAAAACTTCGATACATTTGACCATTATATTGATGATCAAATTAATTAAGTTATCTTGATAATAATCTTAAAACGTACATGCATGGCTATCTTTTAAATAATTAGTTAAGTCATTAAACTTGTTGAGAATTAATTCAATCATAATTAAAATATATAAAAATATTAATAGATAACTTTAAAAAAATAATAATATTCAAAATAAAAGGCAGTGATCAATAAATAAATAAAACATACATGTATAGATTACATACAACTTAATAAAATAGAGTTATTAAGATATAAATATGATATTTTTTTAAGCTCAATTATATGAGAAAATATATATAAGATTTAATCTAGTTAACTTGTTTCTAAAATTCTTAACTAGATTAATAAGGAATTGATTCATTAGTTCATTAATTTAATCAACTAACCTGGATTTAATTTTAATACTTGGTTGGAAGTTCTAAATTTTTATTTTTTGTGATATTTCCATCATTCCAACTTGAAATCCCCATCCAATTCTTACAATATTTAAATATATAAGTCCCCATCATTCTTTCACGTTGACAAAAATCCAAAACTCTCTCTCTCTCTCTTTTAAACAAGCATTTAAGCCATAATAATCTTCTCCTTCACAAATATACAAACACAGAAGAACAATGGCCATCCTTCTCTGGTTTTTGACCTTCACGTCTGTCTCCTTTTTTGTTCTCCTCTTAACCTTCTTCCTCCTCCTCGCCGTCTCCCTCTTCGCCGGGAAGTCCATCGGAGACCCAGACTATGCTCCGGTGAAAGGCACCGTGTTCCACCAGCTCTTCTACTTCAACAAGCTCTTCGATCACCAGACAGAGGCAGCGAAAACCCTAAGAACCTTCCGGCTTCTGGGTCCAGGAATGAGCGAGCACTACACAACCGATCCAAAGAACGTGGAGCACGTTCTCAGATGGCAATTCGAGGAGTACTCGAAGGGAAAATACAATCAGGACATCATAAGGGATCTGTTCGGAGAAGGGATCTTCGCGGTGGACGGCGAGAAATGGAAGAAGCAGAGAAAGCTGGCGAGTTTTGAGTTTTCGACTAGAGTTCTTAGGGATTTTAGTAGCTCTGCTTTTAGAACGAACGCTGCTAAATTGGTTCGACTTGTCTCTGGATTTTCTCGGGACGGTGTGGCTTTTGATATGCAGGTAGGTCTTATGTTAAACTTCAAATAATTTCCTGGGAAGTTTGGAAAGAAAATAAAAGAAAAGAGTATAATATTTCCTGAACTCAAGTGAATTCATGGACTTAGGGTGTCTAATGTGTATTATTTAATGTACCTCAAATTTGGGTGCTTTCCAATTTTTTTTTCTTGGTTCTATTCACCATTAGGTTTTATATAAAATAAATAAAATTTTGATATCTTATAAGTAAAAAATAATACTGTATTCAATTTTTTTATATTTTTTAAAGATTTTTCAAAAAAATAGTGCAGATTTAGTATTTTAATTTTTTAGAATTTAAAATATTAAATCTTTAAAATAGACTAATATTTTAAATAGAAAAAATTTTGAGGGATCAAATATTATTAACCCTTATATTTAAAGTTAAAACTCTCTCTCTCTGACATTTATATACGAAGAGAGAGAGACACACACACACATACACATATAAAGCTGCAGATATATATAGTGTATGTTGTTTTTGTAGGAAATATTAATGAGATGCACGTTGGACTCGATATTCAAAGTAGGGTTTGGGGTGGAACTGAATTGCCTTGAAGGAACAAGCAAAGAAGGAAGTGAATTTATGAAGGCATTTGATGAGTCGAATGGGTTGGTTTATTGGCGCTATGTGGATCCCTTTTGGAAGATCAAGAGATATCTTAACATTGGCTCTGAAGCTTCCCTAAAAAACAATGTCAAAATCATTGATCGTTTTGTCTATCGACTCATCGCCACCAAGAGACATCACTTGGGAATGCCCCAACAACCCCATGTAAGTTTAATTTATTTGCATTTAAAATATATTTTTCAATGTTCATTAAAAACTTTGTACATTCTAGTGTTATTATGTTAATAATTAGACTTATTTTGAAATTAATTTCTTATATATTTACACATACACATTATTACATATCTATATAATTACTTTTAATTAAATTTTTATTTAATTATTACATGACCGGATCGACCATTCGTCTAACCTAACCATGATAACTAAGACTCGCTGGTATATATTTCTGATTTGATATTTCAGAAATAATAATGAACCGGAAAACATGATGAATTAATTCTTTTGCTTTTGGTGGGTTTTAGAATGAGAAGGAGGACATTCTATCAAGGTTTGTGATGGAGAGCAAGAAGGATCCAGAAACCATGAATGACAAGTATTTAAGGGACATAATTCTGAACTTCATGATTGCTGGCAAAGACACAAGCGCCAACACTCTCTCATGGTTCTTCTACATGATATGTAAGAACCCCCTTGTTCAACGCAAGATTGCTCAAGAAGTAAGAGACGTCGTCACTTGTACCCAACAAGAAAGCGATAAACCCGATAATAACATCGATGAGTTTGTCGCCAATATAACAGAAGCCACTCTTGACAAAATGCATTATCTTCATGCAGCACTTACAGAAACCTTAAGGCTTTACCCTGCAGTTCCTGTTGTAAGTTCTTTGATTAATTAATTAACCTTCTCTAGTTTATGACTCAAAATAATCAAATACTACCTCCGACCCTAATTATAAGAGTTAGTTAATTTTTTAGATAAATCTTAAAAATTAAATAAATTAGTTAGTTGTAACTAATATAATAACTAATTGACTAATTTGGTTAGATTGAATAATATATAATATGAATTTATGTTAAAGAATTGGATTTGATCATAATTTATTAATTATTTGGATAGACAGAAAAAAGTGATTTATTTTAGATAAAACTGCCTTTTTATGTCCTTAGGGTCTAATAAGTCAATGTTTGAATTGAGTTCATAATGAGGTTAGATAATGATAGTCTTGATCTACTAAGAAATATTTTTTTAAAATTAATTAGGAAGTTGATCTTAGTCCAAAATATATAAAATATTTTTTATATTTACTAATTTTTTCTTAAATTACTCATATTGATACTCTATCAATAAAAATCAACTAAGAAAGGGAGATGGAATGAGTTAAGAAAGATGGTTAGGGTATTTTAGAAAAAAAATATATTATTAACTAATTTAATTAACTTTTTCAACCTAATTAAAATAGTTAAATGTCTTATATATATATTAAGGATAGAAGGAGTATTAATTAGGTTTAACATGAGAGAATCTAAGACCTGGGTTGCTATATATGTACATGACGTAAAAATTGATGTTTCTATGTTTGGTTTGTGACTGATAAGGATGGGAGGACTGCAGAAACGGCAGACATGCTCCCTGATGGGTATAGACTGAAGAAAGGAGATGGAGTTTACTACATGGCTTATGCTATGGGACGTATGCCCTACATTTGGGGTGACGACGCCGACCAGTTTCGACCCGAAAGATGGCTGAAAGATTCCACTTTTCGACCCGAATCTCCATTCAAGTTCATAGCTTTCCATGTTTGTATCACTCTCTCTTTCTTCAGTTTGCTACTTTGCTTCCTTGATCTAAAAAACTTTTGATATATAAATTAGTGTATATTCAAATATTGTTATGAATATATGCAATCAATAGTAAAGAAAACTTTAGGTAAAAAATTATGAATACGAAAAACAAAGTGAATTAAAAAAATATTATATTTAGTATTAAAATAGTTTTTTATTAGTTCTTATATTTAATATTGAAGTAAATATTAATATTCATTTGGTTTAATTTTCAGGGGGGACCTCGTATCTGTTTAGGAAAGGACTTTGCTTACAGGCAGATGAAGATAGTATCAATGACTCTTCTTCGCTTCTTCATCTTCAGATTGGATGATGAAACTAAGAGTGTGACTTATAAGACAATGTTTACTCTTCACATTGATAAGGGTCTACCCATTCGTGCTATTCCAAGGGCTTGAAATTATAAATCATAAACACTTAAATTTGTGTATCTAAGTTTTATGCCATCTTGATATATATATATATATAGGTGTGTGTGTGTGTGTGTGTGTGTGATGTTGTGAGGCAAATTACCCATACCACACGACAAGCATCTATGTCTCTAGCATTTGGCCTTGTGAAGGTGAATTTGATGGTTATTGTGTACTGATGTAAATTATATATATGTATAAATTATGATTGGAAAATTAATTCCTAGTTGCCATAATTTTAGTTTACCTGATTTTTAATTTGATTTTTTTGTAGTTTTTTTAATTTTATATTGGATCTTTATAATTTTGTCAGTTATAGGAATTCAACTATATGCTCATGATCTACACTAATGACTGAATGTGACTAAATGACATGTAAGTTGTTCTAGAATATAAAATATTTTTTTTAAAAATAAAATAATAGAATAAAATTTATTTATTATCAATAAAAAATAAAAAATATTATTATGCTTATAATCGTCTTCTTGAATCTATATATACTTTGTAATTAGGTTGGTTTTGATTTTTTGTAGTTCCATATGGTATAATGAATCGAGATATAGGCTAAATAAGATTTTGATTTTTATTCTCTAATTCATAATGTTCTTATATTTTATACAGATTCTTTTTTTTTTATAGTGAAATTACCCCTTTTATTCAAAATCTTATCAACAAAATAATATTTTTATACTATTTTCTAGATTAATAAGATTTAATTAGTTTGCTAATTGGGTTAGATATTTTTATGATGTTTGATACACCTTTAACTTAAATATAATTAATTAATTTATTTAATTTTTTAATTTATCTAAATTAATAAATTAATTAACTAATTTTTATACGAAAAATTAGAATGATTATTCTTATTTTTATATTTATCTACCAATAGTCAGATTATTAACAACCAATTAGTTTTTATTCACGAGAATGTAGCCCCACGAGAGAACTTAATCATCTCTAAATAATTATTACCACTGCATACCTAAATCTGGAACATAAAACTGGTTTGATATGGTCCTTGTTTGGAATCCACCAATGTCCCATAGCTGCGATTGGACGATAGTTTCATGAGAGTGACGCTCAGCCAATCGTTGATGCAAACGACGCCAAACTCTCCCAATCATTCTCACTCTCGCGCACAATAAAGAGCATTATATTTTTCTGCTCTCTAACAAGAACATCATCGTCTGAAAACGCGAGACTCAGGCGTAGAAATCGTCTTCACTCTTGTGACCTGCACGGTTTTTTCGTTTCTGGGTCTCTTACTGATCTTCTCTTTTCTCCTCACCGTCTCCCTGTTCATCGGGAAGTCCATAGGAGGCCCACAAGATGCCCCCGTAAAAGGTACAATTTTCCACATGCTCTTCTACTACAATACCCTCTATGATTACCAGACGGAACTGGCCAAAACCCTATCGACGTACCGTCTTCTGGGTCCGGGAATGAGCCAATTGTACACCACCGACACGCGAAACATCAAGCACATTCTGAAGAACCAGTTCAGTAAGTTCTTCAAGGGTAAGCGTAATTAGGATATTATGATTGATCTTTTTGGGCGAGGGATTTTCGCATGTTAGAAAATAAATATCTCAGAAGTAATACAATCAATCCAGATTATATCATACTCAAATATAAACTTATATGAGATGCAGCGGAAGACTTAAAGTTACCTCTCGCCATTAGCTTTATTGATCTGGGGAGAACTGAGATCAAAATGAGATACCTGTCAAAAGAGAACACTGTCAGATAAACAACAGGTTCTTCCAACTGGTGATTAGGCACAGTGATGGCAACTTGTTATTAGCCGTCACCAGTGGGGAACCTTCAGAAGCGAGCTGAGAATAGGTTTCGCTCTGGACTCAGAAAATGAGATCTCACACTCAAAATGAATTGTGTTAATTTCCACCATCAGAAAATCAACCTTAAATAAACTGAGTCAATAACCCTCTTGGACTGGGCCCAATGACTACGGGCCACACTCAGAAATATTTATTAATTATCCTAATTAATATCTAAATACGTTATAATAATAATAAATATCCAACATTCTCCCACTTGGCCCGTATACTCAATGTCATCACCCTGTCCAGGTAAACTGATGTCGCGCTACAAGAATCAAGGCGATAAGTCCCCTTTTATCGGGTATTACCTTCCAAGTATTACATGTAGCACCATCATATAATGGGTATCACAATATACATGAACTCAATGTTCATAGGTTCCTGTCTAAATGTTTATCAATTCAATAACACAAAATGTATACAATCACAAATTGAAATGATAAACCACAAAATATAATTTCATTGCTCATACCTCCACTAATCAAAAGTAGGACGAAGTCCCATATGAGGTACATGTGTGACAAAGATATTTGGCTTCAACCCTTTCGTCAAAGGATCAGCCAACATGTCTAATGTACTGATACGCTCAACTGAAACTTGGCCATCTTGAACCCTCTCTCTCAAGCAAAGGAACTTAAGTTCAACAAATTTGCTGCGACTTTTATTCCTTTTGTTGTTCGCTATGGCCACCGCAGCTGTGTTATCACAGTACATCCTGATTGGCTTAGAGACTGAATCCACAATCTTAAGCCCAGCAATGAAATTCCTTATCCAAATAGCTTGTGAACTTGGTGCAAAACACGCAATGTACTCAGCATCACCGGTAGAAGGAGCTGTTTGAGTTTGCTTAGCGCTTCTCCACGATATAGCTCCTTCTGCCAATAGGAAGATGTAGCCAGATGTAGACTTGTTCGAGTCTACGCATCCTCCAAGATCTGAATCTGAGTATCCAATCACGTCTAAACTGTCTGTTCTCCTGTATGTGAGCACGTAGTGTTTAGTGCCTTGTAGGTACCTAAACACCTTCTTTGCAGCTGTCCAATGTGCTTCCCCAGGATTACTTTGGTATCTTCCCAACATACCCACAGCAAAAGCGATGTTAGGTCTTGTACAGACCTGCGCATACATCAAGCTTCCTACAACTGAGGCATATGGGACCCTTTCCATCTGTTTCCTATCAAGCTCAGTTTCAGGACATTGACTTAGACTAAACTTGTCTCCTTTTTCAATAGGAGCCACGTTAGATGAACAATTCTGCATCCTGAATCGTTCAAGAATTTTGACAACGTAAGCCTCTTGAGATAAACCTACAAGACATTGGGTTCTATCTCTATGGATCTTTATGCCAATGACATAAGAAGCCTCACCCATGTCTTTCATGTCAAAACTCTTGAACAGAAACTGTTTCACCTCACGTAATAGTTCCAGATCATTGGTAGCAAGTAGTATATCATCCACATACAAAATCAAGAATATGATTTTACTCCCACTAGCCTTGTGGTATATACAATCATCCATGATGTTCTCAACAAACCCAAATGATGTGATCACTTCATGGAACTTCAAGTACCACTGCCGTGAAGCCTGTTTCAAACCATATATTGATTTCTTCAGCTTGCACACCAATTGATCTTTACCTTCTGCAACAAAACCCTCAGGCTGTTTCATGTAGACTTCTTCCTCCAGTTCACCATTGAGGAAAGCAGTCTTAACATCCATCTGGTGTAACTCCAGATCAAAATGGGCAACCAATGCCATGATGATACGGAATGAATCTTTCTTAGATACAGGTGAAAATGTTTCACTGTAATCGATTCCTTCCACTTGAGTGAATCCCTTTGCAACCAACCTAGCCTTGTACCTATCGATGTTACCTTGTGAGTCTCTCTTGGTTTTGTAAACCCATTTACAGCCAATGGCCTTAGACCCACTAGGCAACTCTACAAGTTCCCAAACATGGTTGTTTGCCATGGAATTCATTTCATCAATCATAGCATCATGCCACAACTTGGAGTTCACACTCCTCACAGCCTGAGTAAACGACAAAGGATCATTCTCAACACTTACATCACAGTCAACCTCAGCAGAATACACTACATAATCATCAGGTAATGCCGATCTTCTCTCTCTAGTTGACCTCCTCAATTCAACCTCTTGGGTTGAACCAGGTTACTGAACAATGACATCCTCTATCACAGCTTGTGGTGGTTCCACTTGTGTGATAGGTTGACCATCAGGTATGTGTCCATTTTGTTCAGCACCGTCAACTTGAGCCACAGGGTCCACGTCACGTTCAATGTCAATCTCAACAGTGGGATAAACATTGACTATTGACATCCCCTCATGAATGATATCAGTGGTTCGCTCTATGTGATTATCTGATAGACAATCACTCCCACTAATCACATCATTCTCAAGAAACTTGGCATTCCTAGACTCTACAAATCTTGTAGAAGGTGGAGGACAATAAAACTTATAACCCTTAGACCTCTCCGCATAGCCTACAAAGTAAGCTCTGATGGTCTTAGGATCCAACTTCTTCTCCTGTGGATTATACACTCTTACTTCTGTAGGACAACCCCATACCTTGAAATGATTTAAACTGGGTTTCCATCCTTTCCAGATTTCAAAGGGTGTCTTGGACACTGCCTTTGTTGGAACCCTGTTCAATATGTATGTGGCTGTCTTGAGTGCTTCCTTCCACAGAGAAGATGGCAGTTTGGAGCTACTCATCATGCTCCTAACCATGTCCAGCAAGGTCCTATTTCTTCTCTCAGCTACACCATTCATATCAGGTGATCCAGGCATAGTGTATTGAGCCACTATACCTTGCTCTCGAAAAAATTCAGCAAATGGACCTGCTGCTTGTCCTTCACTAGTGTATCTACCATAATACTCACCACCACGATCGGATCTCACAATCTTGATTGGTTTCCCAATCTGTTTTTCTACTTCCACTTTATAATCCTTGAAAGCATCTAGTGCCTCACTTTTATTATAAAGCATGTAGACATACATGAATCGTGAGTGATCATAAATAAAGGTGATAAAGTACTTCTGACCATGCGCAGTCAAATCAGGGCAACAAATATCCGTGTGTACAATTTCTAGCAACTCAGAACTTCTTCTAGCCCCCTTATGTGACTTATTGGTCTGCTTTTCCCTTATGCAGTCCACACAAGAATCAAACTCCGAATGGTTTAAAGACGGAAGAATTCCTTCTTTATTTAACCTTTTGATTCTGTCAACGGAGATATGACCCAATCTCCTATGCCACAGGCTATAAGAATTCTCATCAATGACACTTCTCTTAGTACCATGCGTAACAGAAAGAGATTGAGGCAAATTAGAAATAATTTTAAACAAGCCATCAATCATAACCAAATTCGCAATCAAAACTGAATTCTTTGTCAAAGTCATACGTTTCTTAGAAAGAACTAGATGATAATCAAATGGAATGAGCTTTGACATAGAAATCAAATTCCTCTTGTAAGAGGGAACATAGAAAACATCATAGAGTTCCAAAATATTTTGATTTGAAAGATGAATGCGAAAGGTTCCAACAGCTTTCACAGGATCTCCTCTCCCACTGCCTGAAAGGACAGATTCCTCATTGGGATGTGGAGACCTGCTTGACAGAAAGCCCTGTATGGTAGTTGAAATGTGGATCATCGAACCAGTGTCAATCCACCAAGTGTCATCATTAACGCTAGAAAAGTTAGACTCAAAAGTAACACACGATGAAAGCATACCTCTCATTTCCACGATATGTTGCCTCACACTGCCAATACCTGTAAGCCTCACAGCACATAGTTCAGACGTGATGGCATCACCCATCTGCTCGTCTGTCAGCTTGAATTGCTTATCCAAGGCTTCCAGGTACCCTTTGGCTGTGTCGCACTTAGGGACTGCTGCCCTAATGCTCCTAGAGATCCTTTGTCTTATTAGCAGAAGAGATGAGCGGTTACTCCGCTCCCACATATTATACCTTTCCTTTGCCTCTCTGTTATCGGAGGCATCATCAGGTCTCAGAGGTTTATCAAACCTCAAGGCATAATCTAAGTCCAATAAACCAAGCTGCAACAAAACATCATCTCTCCAGTCAGCATAGTTAATGCTGTCATCTAAGACTGTTTTGTCACTAACATCATACATAATCCTGGGAGCAGCAATTGGATCTGCAAAATGAGAACAGACAAACACAAAATAAGCTCATATTAATAATTTGAAGCAATCACAAGTCACTGTGCCATGTATGCATGCTTAGCTCAAATGTAGCATGCAAGCAATATAAATACGTATCACTAATGTCTACCTGTGGGCAAAGACATTAGCATAACCAGGTATTTATCTCAAATGGTAGAATTAGAACGCATTCGTAATTTCCCAATGCCTGTGGGCTAATTAGAAAACAACGAGGCCATTCTATCCCACCCTAATTAAATGTACAATTGTGAGATATCTACCTGTGGGCAAAGATAAATCACAGCTATATATTTAATTACAAATGATATTTCCAATCCAGATGTGATTAATGAATGCATACAACAAGTTCAATAAACAAGGATGCTGTGGCTACTCCTCAAAGAACTGCATGCTAATCACAAATATCATTCAAGTGTATTGTAAATCCAAATATGCACAATTTAAATTGAGAAATTAATTCTCCCCTAATTAAATGTACAATCATGATATATCTACCTGTGGGTAAAGATAAATCATAACTATATATTTAATTATTATTGATATTTTAAATCCATATGTGATTAATTAATGCATGCAACACAAACAAATGAGGATGCTATGGCTACTCCTCACAAAACGGCATGCAAATCACAAATATCAATAACGTGCATATAAATCCAAATATGCACAACAAAATGGAGCATTTAATAAATTAATATTAAAATTCTCCCACTATTTCATGCACCCAAAAATGTCTAACAATTAATTTCAACTCAAAAGGTTTTTACAAAATTAAACAGTTAATTTAATTGCCAAGGAAGAAATTAAAAACAAAATAGACAATTAAATAACATAAAAATTAAAATTTGTAAATACCTTTTCCCAAAAAATTAAAATAATAGAGAAATTAATTTAAACATTTATAATGCATGAAATAGTAATTTTGATTTTATGAAAAAATTGAATTAATTGGCCAAAATTAATTTTCTGGAAATAAAACCAAGTGGCCCATACACAAAAAGTTCAAAAATTGGGCCCAAAACAATTTTCAGAAATAAAACCCAAAAATCCAGCCCAAAACGCAAGGCCATGCATGTTTCCAAAAAAAAAAAACAGTGGCCCAAAAACCATGGTCGGCCCAGCAGGAGAGAAAAAGGAAAAAAAATAATAATAATAAAAAAAAACCCTGTGGCCCAGAAGGCATACGGCCCAACAGCAAAATGATTTTTTTTTTGTTAAAGCCAGCTGCCCAAAACGGAATTAATTAATTTTTTTTTTTGAAATTGGTACAAACATTTCGGATCCTCCTGGACGCTGAGTCGGGTTGACCTAACCCGACTCAGCAGCCAATGACCCGCGATTGCAGGAAGTCATGCCCGCCGCGACGCTTCAGCTGCAGAGGTCTTTGCCGGCGAGTCTCACAGGGACGAGTGGTGAATCTCGCGGGCACGGTGACCTACACAGCTAGTCACACTTCTGGTTTCACCAGCAGCAGTCTCGACGGTGGTCGCGAGGTCTATTTCCAGTGGTCGCGATTCCCTCAGTTTTTCTCGCGACGGACAGTCGCCATGGATTCACAGAACTCTCGCCAGTTTCCCTCGCACGGTCGGTTCTCGCTCTCGCCGTCAGCTCTCGCTCTCGCTGTCGACTCTCTCTCGCTGATTTTCTTTCTCGCCGTCGCCACTCTTTCTCTCTGTCGCTAATTGCTCTCTCGCAATTCACCGTGGGACACAGTGAAGAAGACAAAATCAAATGGTTAAGGAATAAAAATAAATTGTGATATTTAGATATCCCATATTCATCTCATTAACACAAAAGATCAATAAGTAAGGTAGAAGTGATCTTAAACCAGGCTCTGATACCACATGTTAGAAAATAAATATCTCAGAAGTAATACAATCAATCCAGATTATATCATACTCAAATATAAACTTATATGAAATGCAGCGGAAGACTTAAAGTTACCTCTCGCCATTAGCTTTATTGATCTGGGGAGAACTGAGATCAAAATGAGATACCTGTCAAAAGAGAACACTGTCAGATAAACAACAGGTTCTTCCAACTGGTGATTAGGCACAGTGATGGCAACTTGTTATTAGCCGTCACCAGTGGGGAACCTTCAGAAGCGAGCTGAGAATAGGTTTCGCTCTGGACTCAGAAAATGAGATCTCACACTCAAAATGAATTGTGTTAATTTCCACCATCAGAAAATCAACCTTAAATAAACTGAGTCAATAACCCTCCTGGACTGGGCCCAATGACTACGGGCCACACTCAGAAATATTTATTAATTATCCTAATTAATATCTAAATACGTTATAATAATAATAAATATCCAACATTTTCGCCATCAATTGTGAATTGTGGAAGCAGCAGAGGAAGCTCTCCAGCTGAGTTTTCCACAATGGTTCTTAGGGATTTCAGCTCCTCGGCTTTCAGAACCAACTCTTCCAAATTGGCAAGAGTTATTGAGGATTTTCCAATGAGAATATGGGTTTTGATATGCATGCAAGTGTTTGATTACTGTTTTATTATTTTCTTGGCCTGAGAAATGGCAATTTGCTTCCATGTTTTAGTCATGGTCTTAAAATTTAACGCAGTTCATTTTTTTAATCTACTTAATCTTTAATATAAGATCTAATTAAAGTGTTATATTTAGTCTTAAATATAAGACGAACTTATATTATATACTTTTTATTTATTTAAATTTATTAACTAATTCTTATAATAGTTATAATTAACTTATTTTTTTATTTTTTTTATTTTTTTAAAAAATATTAACTAATTTTTATATTAAGAATATGGAGTATGAAAATTATATAACCTGATGATAAAATTTGAAACTATTTTTAGGTCATTTTCAGATAGATAAAGAGGATATACTTTCTAGGTTTCTAATGGAGAGCAAGAACCCCACAACTGAGTGACAAATATCTGAGAGATATAATTCTGAACTTCATTATTGCTGGCAAAGACACAACTGCAAACAATATATATCATGGCTCTTCTACATGCTTTGCAGGCTGGACTTCCTATGTGTATAGGGAAGGACTTTGCTTAGAGACAGATGAAAATAGTATCGATCGCTCTTCGCCTCTTAAAATTCAAATTGGAAGATTCTGACTTACCATGTCATGTTAACACTTCACCTTCACAGGGGTCTCCCTCTGCATGCCATAGCAAGGTCTTGATGAAAATGTTTATATGTGAAAGCTAAGCAATGTTATGCACAACTCAATAAAAGGGGGAAACTCATTTTGTATATAGTTCTAGTATGTGTGTGATGGTGAATCATGTTGTATTTTGTATTAAATAAACAATTATTGTAATCACTGAGTGCTTATATCAACTGGTAAGAGTTTTTCAAATAAAAAAAAAAAACTCGTTGAGCCTTTGAACGACTTTCTTATATTTAGCATTTAGGTGAATATTTCCCACCTTATAATATTATGGCAATATCTTTTACTGTATATAAGATATCGGAAGACAAAAGGGATTAAGAACATGTTTGGTTCAGTGAAATTCGCAGGTAGGAAACGGAGAATTGAAATTTTCTAGTAGAGACTGGATTAAACAGTATAGACACCGGTTAAAAAGGACTAGAAGAAGGTTAAAAAGAACGCTCAAAGAGATCATTGAGCAGAATATCTTAGTTAATAATATATCAAAAGATTTAATTTTTGATAGAGTATAACGTTGTCGTATGATTTATATAGCCGACCCTATTTAATAGGATAAGGTTTATTGTTGTTGTTGGTAGCCATTTGGGTGACCTATTTCCGTTGAAGACAAACTCACGAGCCAACAAATTTTCCCTTGTGTAATGGAAATTGGCTTGTCCCCTATTTTGGTGGGATCCAATTTTTAGTCGATGGTAGGAAACCACAAAAGACCAAATTGCATCTAAACAAGCCTGTCACTTGCCGACACCAAATAAAGTTGCTTGAAGATTTATGACAATGTTGAAGTGAAAAGTGACAGACAAAGACTTATCGTCACTCCACATGTGCAATTAGGTAGTGTGCTGTTTGGTTCACATATGGAATTAGGTAGTGGGCTGTTGTTCTCTTCCCATCTGTCTTTCTTTTCCATTAAAGAACACATGGGAAAACATGGGTAATATCAGGCTTCTAAAATCGATTTTCCTATGGCAAAAATCCATTTTTAGCTAGCTGAAAAGGAGTCAGAATGGATTTGCTGCTAGCAAATCTGCTGGCTTTGCAACTAGCTGCAAATCAATTTCCCTGTGGGAAATTTATTAATTTATTTATTAATTTCATATTTATATTAATTAATATTTATTTAATATTTAATAATGCATATAATATTATATATTATTTTACCATCATTTTTATACTATCGAACATAAAATATTTTATTAAACTCTTTTTTAGTGCTTGTTTGTTACAAACCGTGGATAATAACAAAAGACCCAGAGCCAGAGCACCTCTTGTTCTGCTTCTTCCGCTACATTTCACCATGATATCCATGGATTTTCTATCAAACCCTTATTTCGTCACAGCTTTCTCTGTAATTTCAACTCTATTGGCGCTTCAATTTCTCTGCAGAATATTGAACGAAAGCCAGAGGAGGAGGAAGAAGAAGTATCATCCTGTTGGCGGCACCATCTTCAACCAGCTTCTCAACTTCAATAGGCTCCACCACTACATGACTGATCTCGCCAGCAAGTACAGGACCTACAGGTTGCTCACGCCGTTCCGAAACGAGATTTATACTTCTGATCCGGCGAATGTCGAGTACATTCTCAAAACCAATTTCGAGAATTTCGGAAAGGTAATTGTAAATAGAAATTCGCTTCGGGTTTTGCTTCTGGAATTTGTAAATAGATTCAGATTTGTGTCTCTGATACTAAAGATGGGGAAGTTTGAAATTATTCATTAGACACTAAAATTTGTTGTTTGGCTGCCCAACAATCTGATTGATTATGGCTATTCGCCTTGGTAAAATTCTTAATGATTATAAATGAGGTATCTGAGTACAGACAATTGAACTTGTAGCATGATTTTGGCAGTTTTTTTTCTCAAAAGTTGTTTAGACAAGAAATGCAATTGCTATACTAAGGGTACTTGGTTTAGTAGTGGACCAGCTAGACAAGAAATGCAATTGCTAATTTTTATAACTCCTGTTAAAAAAGACCCATGGGAATAGGCATTCTGATCGCAAAAGCAATCTATATTAGTTGATTGTTCGGATACAGCAAAAGCGTTGGACACTGGGTGGCCCAAAGGGTTATAAAAAGAAAGAAATGCTATTACTGTTAACCATCAAGCGTAGTCTTAGTAGAAAGAGCTTTAGCTACTTAAGCATGAGGTCTCAAGTATGAGTTTGACAGTGCTCGAATTTGACCTAGTCAGATAGCCGTATCAAAAAAATAAAAGAAAACGAATGTAATTGCTATTAGAAATGTCAAACAAATTGCTGATATCAAATTATGTGTTTCTCTTGTGCAAACGTTTATGGACTGATCACAAATAGTATCTCTCCATAGCATCACAGCATGTAACTATGTATAATAAAGGGATAGATCAATTGAATTGATGGTTTGGAGGGCGTTGAGATAGAAAATAGCTGAAAATCCTAGCAGCTTCTTTGTCCTAGTTTGCTTAATACTGATGCTTTAAAATTTAATTGTGTCCCTTCAAAATCCCTACTGCATGAACTATTGGATTTATTCCCCCTTCTTGTAGGAGATAGATCCTTGGCCTATGGTCATCACACTTAAAATTGTTTTTTCCATTTGCAAATCATTATTTAGAGAATGGTTGAAATGAGCTGAAACAGAGATTTCTAGAACTTATTATAAGGAGGACAAAGCAAGGCTGTAGGTGTTATGAGATATAACAATTTTTTGTTTTGTTTTCGTTTTCACTTTTTTTCTTTAAAGAAAACTTAAGAGTGAAAGTTTATTTTCGGATCAAGTGGATAAGTTTGGGTTGATGGCATCAATTTTATTCGTTGAAGATTTGGTGCAGGGACCGTACAACTACAACAAATTGAGGGACTTACTAGGTGATGGGATTTTTACTGTTGATGGTGAAAAATGGCGCCAACAGAGGAAAATATCAAGCCATGAATTCTCAACAAGAATGCTAAAAGAGTTTAGTATTGAAATTTTCAGGAAAAATGCAGCAAAACTCGCAAATATAGTGTCTGAGGCCGCAACTTCAAATCAGATATTGGAAATCCAGGTGGCTAAATCTACTCTCTGAAATATGTTATTGCATTATCTTCCTTTATTGGGGCTTACATGGTCAAATTTTGTGATAATTTATACAGGACCTACTTATGAAATCGACACTGGATTCAATATTCCAAGTTGCATTTGGAACTGAATTAGACAGCATGTGTGGGTCAAATGAAGAAGGGAAGAAGTTTGCTGATGCTTTTGATACTTCAAGTGCAACAACCCTCTTCCGTTATGTTGATGTGTTCTGGAGATTAAAGAAATTTCTAAATATTGGTTCAGAAGCCGTCCTAAGAAAGAATATTAAAATTTTAAATGACTTTGTATTCAAGCTAATCAATACCAGAATTCAGCAGTTGCAGACGCCAAAGGATTCTGCTGTAAGTATACTAATTGCAAGATGTGTTGTTTTTTGTCTAGGACCACTTCAATGCTTAAGCTATTAAGTCAGAGCTGGTTAATAGTTTTATCATAATCTCTAACACATCCCTCACAATAAAACCTATAAGCATAAAAAGGTAGCCCAGTGTACGAGGCTTCTACTAGATTGATTCTGGGAAGGGATAGATAGATGCAGCCTTACCCCACAAATAGAGAGGCTGTTTCTCGGATTTAAGCTCATGACCTCCAGGACATATGCCAGCAATTTTACCGTTGGCCAAGGCCCACACTCTTGGTCACATGTAAAAATGAATATTTTATTATATATATATATATTTTAAATTTGTTATCACCGTTCTTGTAATGTGTTTGATTAAGAAGGAATTTTATATGCCGCATATTTGTCTATTTTGCAGAACAAAAGAGGAGACATTCTCTCGAGGTTTCTGCAAACAGATGAAGTTGAAACGACATACTTAAAAGATATAATTCTCAACTTCGTAATTGCTGGAAAAGACACTACAGCTGCTACACTTGCTTGGTTCATTTACGTGCTATGTAAGCATCCTGCTGTACAAGAAAAAGTTGCACAAGATGTGAAAGAAGCAATGAATAAAAACGAAATTACTAGCTCCACAGAGTTCCTGTCAAGCTTAACAGATGAAGCTCTTGAAAAGATGAATTATCTCCATGCAGCAATTACTGAAACTCTCAGAATATATCCTGCAGTTCCAGTGGTAAGGTTTTTTAGAAGATTCGTCTTGTTTATGTAACAAAACTTTGAAAAGATTCTGAAAGTACTTGCTTTTGGTGCGCAACATTGACCCCAGATTCCACATTCCTGTTTATTGCCTCTTACTGCCGGACATTTGATATGTTTCTAACTTCCATGTTTGGATTGAGAAGAATTTGGGGAGGCCAGCTTCTCTACTGATTAGGGGTGTGTATGGGTAGGGCTAGGTAAAGCAGTCTCCTGCCCGATGCCCTGCGCAAAAAAGGCAAGAACTATATTTTACAGCCCGATGCTCGGCCCTACTCGATAAAAGTCCTAACAATTTTAGGCTATGCATGGGTGGGCTGGGTATGGGCGGGTTGGGCATGCTCAAGTCGTGATGCCATGCTCATGTTGTGAAAAAAATATGCAATTATGAACTTCTAAAATAATACCATATTCATGTGTCTTTAAGAGTTAAATAATATCCATAATCCACTAAGAATAAGGCAACAAAGATAATAATTAAAGTCTTGAGATCCATTGCATATAAAAAATAAGCCTTAAAGTCTAAGTAGTTTGTAATTGTAACTTTATATCAATCTCCCTAATATTGATAAAGATGAAGCATCTGAAAAAATAAAATAAACAATTATAATTTGTAATGTAATCATATGATAATTAACAAAGTTAAAAAAAGAAAAAATTAGTATAGTTATAAATATTGTTGAAGATATTAGAATTAAATTGAGAGAGATTATAGGCATTAAGAATGAGGGATTATAGGAGATTATATTGTGATTTTGTTCTTTAACGTAATCCCGGATTGTATGCTATAAATCCCATCAAATATGGGATCATATATGTGTATATATATGTAACCGAGAGTAGAGATGCAATACACAGAAAAATATTAACACATAACCTCTCCCTTGTTCTTTTCATCGTCTTCCTAATTGTCAAAGGTATGTCGATGAACACGGCATCAGAGCATGGATCCGGTTTTGTCCACTCCTCTGCTGTAGAATCCAACGGCACTATCTCGTCCGATGGTGGGTCACGTCCTAACTCAGGCAAAGTCGCCGGCCTTGAAGGGTCGGCTATTCTCATCATACCGGAACGTCTCACCGGTGACAACTACATCGATTGGAGCTAGTCGATGCTCCTTGCTCTTGACGGACGCGACCGACTTGAGTTCATCCACAATGACCAACCCCCCATCGGTGACATCAATACCCATCGGAGATGGAAGTCAGATAATGCCTTGGTCGATTTGTGGCTTCTCAACTCAATGCTCCCAATCGTCCGACGCAGCTTCATGTTTCTCACTTCCGCTAGAGCTATCTGGGTCGCCGTGAAAGAAGCATACGGAAAACGCCCAAACACTTCCTTGTTGTTTGACCTATAGCCCGACTCTGGACCGTTAAGCAAGGCTCCCGTCCTCTCAATGCCTACTACCTCGAGAAGTCGGCATTGTGGCAGGAGCTCGACCTGTTACAACACTGAACTTGGAAGGACCCTGAAGATGCTGCTGCATATCGTCAAACCTTGGAGGAAGAACGGCTGTTCGAATTCCTAGTCGGCCTTGAACCTGTTTTCAATGATGTCCGTGGACGTCTTCTCAGCCGAGTCCTACTGCCATCCGTTGCAGAAGCCTTCGCCTTGCTGTGAGACGAAGAATCCCGTCGCTATGTTATTCTCACAGCCCATAGAGCACCTCGGCCACCGCCTGTTGAAGCTTCTGCACTCGCTAGCTGTGTCTCTGATTCTGGATCTAGGAGGGAGCGTCTGAGGTGTGACCATTGCAAGAAGATGGGCCATACCAAGGACACCTGCTGGGACCTCTATGGAAAGCCTCCAGATTGGAAGCCCAAGCCACGTAAACCGAAGGGGCACATCGCTGAGCTCTCTGGTCCAGATGACATTGGCTTAGCACCAACAGGCCCAATTCAAGGTGGTACTCCTACAGGTCTAGTTGCTGCCTCTTTTTCTAGCCCATGTTCTTTTTCTGCAGGCCAAATTCACGTTGGCTCAACTCATGCACCTGATCCATTAAGCATGATTTTGGAACGTTTGACTACTCTTGAGAACCAGTCTTGTAAACAACAACCCAGTGCTAGTATGGTCCAACGAGGTAATTTCTTTAAAGTCCTTGCTACCATTAAAGGTAAGAATACGGGTCCTTGTTGGATAGTTGACTCAAAAGCTTATGATCATATGACCGATGATGTCTCTTTATTTTCCACTTATACTCCTGTCAAGTCACATCTCACAGTTAAAATTGCTAATGCCTCTGATTTTCTAGTTGCTGGCATCGGTACCATTAATGTCTCAACTATGCTCACACTTCATGATGTCCTCCATGTTCCAAAATTGAAATGCAATTTACTATATGTGAGCCAATTAAATAAACAAGAACAATGTCATACTGATTTTTTTGCCACTCATTGTGTCTTTCAGGATATGTTAACGAGGACGACGATTGGTGTTGCTAGGGAGTTTGATGGACTCTATTACCTGAATGATTGTCATCATCCAGCACCCTCCTTATGTAATAAAGTGTCTCTCCCTAGAACTAGTCAGATGGAGTTATGGCATAAAAGATTAGGGCACCCTAACTTTCATTATATGTGTAAGATGTTCCTGTCTATTTGCTCTAATAAAAATTCTGAATTTTATTGTGATGCATGTGAACTAGCCAAACACAATCGGACTTCTTTTCCCAGCACCTCTTATCATCCCTCAAAACCTTTTTCCATTATCCACAACGACTTGTGGGATTCATCTCGTATTCCAAATCGGACTCACTCAAAATGGTTCATGACTCTTATTGATGATTATACTCGTGTCAGTTGGGTTTTCCTCTTAAAGGATAAATTGAGGTTTGTCAAACCTTCATTGATTTTTATAACATGATTCATACTCAATTTGACACAAAAATTCAAACTCTTCATACAGATAATGGTACCGAGTATTTTAATCATCCATTCTCCACTTTCCTCACAACTCATGGTGTTACTCATAAGAGTTCCTGTCCTCACAGCCCCCAACAAAATGGGATTGCTGAACGAAAAAATGGACATATCCTTGAAACTGCCCGAGCTCTTCTTTTTAGTACTACTGTTCCTACCTACTTTGGGATGATGCTATCCTCACTACTACCTTCTTGATTAACTGAATGCCTTGCAAACCTTTATCCTTTCAAACCCCTCTCCAGGTTCGCCATCACTATTTCAACCTGCCCTATCTTGAAAATAGCTTAACTTTGAGAGTCTTCGGTTGTACTACGTTTGTTCACTTACACAATGCCCATAAACTTGAGCCCAAAGCTGTGAAATGCATTTACTTAGGACCTGTTGGGAAACAAAAAGGGTACAAATATTTTGATCCTATCTCTAAACGTCTCTATGTCACTTGTGATGTTACCTTCCATGAAACTATTCCCTTCTATATCCCGTCTTCGGTTCAGGGAGAGAATTGGGGTGAACCTAAGACTACCCAAACATATATCGAACCCATATACCCTCAGCATGAACCTGATCGAATTTATATCTTTGAAGAGCCAATACATGAGGAGCCTAAGGCAAGTAAAGAGAACACTAGTTCAAGGGGAGACATCAATAGGTGGGGTCAAGTTTATACCAGAAAAAACATTGACATAACAGGTAATACACCTCAAGCGACTGACACAACTCAAGAGTCTGAACTATGAACAAATCTAGACCATGAAAGTGAAATGAAAAATGAAGACCTTGATCTTCCAATTGCAGGGAGGAAGCAAAGAAAATCCTGCACTAGACACCCTATAGAAAGGTTTGTCTCTTATCAAGCTTTATCTTCAAATCATTGTGCTTTCATATCGCACCTTGATCATATCAGGATACCATAAAGCATAAATGAAGCCCTTGATAGTCCTAAATGGAGAAAAGCAGTAATGACAGAGATGGAGGCTCTAGAAAGCAACAATACATGGGAAATAGTTGAGCTACCTAGAGGCAAGAAAGCAATAGGCTGTAAATGGGTATTCACCCTGAAATATTGTGCTGATGGAAACCTTGACAAATATAAAGCAAGACTAATGGCTAAAAGTTTCACTCAAGTTTATAGCATAGATTACAATGAGACATTTGCACCAGTGGCCAAACTTAACACCATCAGAATTCTTTTTTCTCTGGCCGCTAATCTAGATTGACCTCTATATCAGATGGATGTAAAAAATACGTTCATAAATGGGGAATTAAAGGAAGAAGTATACATGAAAATGCTTCCTGTGTTTCCTGGAAGAAAGGAAAATCAAGTGTGTAGACTGAAAAAGTCATTGTATGGCCTAAAACAATCCTCTCGAGCATGGTTTGAGAGGTTTACCAAAGTATTGAAAGTTCAAAACTATACACAGGGACAAAGTGATCACACTCTATTCTTCAGACACCTAAATGGAAAAATTGTGGTATTAGCAGTATATGTTGACGACATTGTTCTCACAGGTGATAATCCAGCAGAAATTGACAGGATCAAGGGGGCATTGAATAAAGAATTCCAGGTTAAAGACCTAGAAAAAATGAAATACTTCCTAGGTATGGAAGTTGCTAGATCTACAGATGGAATCAATATCTCGCAGAGAAAGTATATACTAGATCTCTTAGAAGAAACATGTATGCTTGGCTGCAGACCAAATAATACTCCTATACGGGCCAATAAAATTAGCGATACAGAAGACTTAGGGAAAGCTATAGATATGGGGAGATATCAGCGCATGGTGGGTAAGTTAATCTACTTATCCCATACTCGACCAGACATTACTTATGCTGTTAGTATGGTGAGCCAACGCTCTCACGACCCTAAACAAAAATACCTAAATGAAGTCTACAGAATTCTCAGATACTTGAAGGGCTCACCTAGGCTAGGCCTCTTGTTAAAAAAGTCCAACAAAAGAAATGTGGAGATGTTAACATATGCTGATTGGGCAGGTGATCAGGATGATAGAAGATCCACCTCAGGTTATGTTACCTATGTCTGGGGAAATCTAGTTACCTGACGTAGTAAAAAACAAAGTGTAGTTGCTAGAAGCAGTGCAGAAGCTGAGTTCAGGGCTATAGCTCTTGGAATTTGTGAAGGTCTATAGGTAAAACGAGTATTAGAAGAATTGAGGATGTCAATGAGCTTACCTATTAGGCTACACTTGGACAATATGTTACATAATCTAATTCAACATGACTTAACGAAACATGTGGAAATAGATAGGCATTTCATAAGAGAAAAAATAGATGCAGGGACAATTGATCTCAGATATATTCCCTCAAAAGAACAGACAGCAGATGTGCTCACAAAGGGATTAACTCGAAATAAATCCAATTATCTTATTAGCAAGTTAGACATGATGAATATCTATACACCAACTTGAGGGGAGTGTTAAAGATATTAGAATTAAAGTGAGAGAGATTATAGGCGTTAAGAATGAGATATTATAGGCATTAAGAATGAGGGATTATAGGAGATTATATTGTGATTTTGTTCTTTAATTCAATCCCGGATTGTATGCTATAAATCCCATCAAATATGGGATCATATATGTGTATATATATGTAACCGAGAGTAGAGATGCAATACACATAAAAATATTAACACATAACCTCTCCCTTGTTCTTTTCATCATCTTCTTAATTGTCAAAGGTATGTTGATGAACAAATATTAAAAGATACAACTTACCTACTTAACTACTCATATTTCTAAAATAACCTTCTAGTCATTAGTATCTATCATATTCTCCCTTCCAAGTGTAGCATACTAACATATAGAGAGAAAAAAAGAAAAAAAAACGAAAAGAAAGGGTGCTCATGAGCAGGGCAGAGCAACCCTCATGCCCTGTGCCTAGCCTGAAAAATGCATGGGTTGTATTTTACAGCTTGATGCCCATCTTTGCCCTATATTTATCGGGTTGGGCAGGGCATTTTTACTGCAGGTTTAGGTGGGCATATCGGCCGCGGGTTTTATGCATAGCCCTACTACTGATCAGAGTTTGCAGATCATTGTATTGAAAACATCTAATATCAATAAATAACTACCTCATATTTTTTCTTTTGAGAAAATTAATCATTTGGTCTTATAGTTTTGATTTAGTTATAACTCAATCCTTCAACTTTAATTCGGTGTAATTTAGTTCCTATAATTTTGACTCAATGCAACTCAATTATTAAACTTCTACATTTTAGAAAATAAAATTATAAGGGCTAAAGTTACTTTTTGAAACTTAGGGACTAATATTTTAAATGACTAAAATTATAAGGACCGAGTCACATTAAGTCAAAGTTTAGGAACTAAGTTTCAATTGAGTCAAAATTATAGGGACTAAGCTGTAATGAGTTAAAATTTAGGGATCGAGTTATAATTGAGTTAAAATTACAGGGAACAAATGATTAATTTTCCCTATTGTTTTCTATCTACACATAGAAATGCTGATTTGTGATAAATGATCTGTAGGGAAGCCAAACACCCTAGGGTTAAGAAAGTGAAATCATAATTTTGTATATTTTTTTATTTATATAAATAATAATTTCTGTCTTATATTCTCGTCTTTTCCCCTCAATTCAAGACTCTTGAATGTCAAACCTTTTCTGATGCAGGATGCAAAAATGTGTTTTTCAGATGATACATTGCCAGATGGATATAATGTGAATAAAGGAGATATGGTAGCATACCAACCTTTTGCAATGGGTCGCATGAAATTCATATGGGGTGATGATGCAGAGGAATATAGACCAGAGAGATGGCTTGATGAAAATAACATTTTCAAGCCAGAAAGCCCTTTCAAGTTTACTGCTTTTCAGGTTAGATTTGTGTTTAGGGAATTTGACATTCTTTCTTACTATTAAACTAGTTCAAGTAAATAGCTAACCAAATTTTATTTGATATTGCCGTTTTTATTTTCAAAAAAATTGTAATAAATTACACTATCATCTATCAAAACGAATACTTATGCTAAAACTAAATTAATTCTGATCTAAATAGCTTTAAGTTTATAAAATAACAACCACTTTTATAAGTTTAGTAAATTTTGAAAATAAAAATTGTATTCAGATTTTTTAATAAAAAAATAAAAAGGCTTCTAAGCAAAGGACACCAATATTTAGTAATATTTAATTTCAGCAATAACATGTTCCATATGCATTTTATCTCCATAACTATTGTTATACATGTAATAAAATTTTAGGATAAATTAAGACTATTGCTTTTTTAATAAAGACAAAATCAATAAATTTGAAATATAATTTCTGAGCTCTTGGCGCATTATTAGTGGCAAAGTAGTCCCCTTACATAGGGGAGGTGGAGGGTTCAATCACTCATAGTGCCAGTTTGGCCTCCTTTCCAACTCAAAAAAAGAAAAAAGAAAAAGGAAATATAAGTTCTAAATTCAACATTTTATCACTGTCAAGGAAGGCAAAAATACTTGCATGACTTGTTTTGTGGTTTAACATGAATTTCTGATGATGTGCAGGCAGGTCCTCGGCTTTGTCTAGGAAAAGAGTTTGCTTACAGACAAATGAAGATATTCTCTGCAGTACTCTTAGGCCGTTTCCGCTTTGAGTTGAATGATGATAAGAAAGTTGTCACTTACAAGACAATGATAAATCTTCACATTGATGGAGGTCTCCAGGTCCGAGCCTTCCATAGACACATCCATTAGCAGACAAGTTCACATAACATTGCAAACTTTACAACCATCATCATCGTCATAAGATCTTATCCTACTAAGTGATGTTGGTTATCTGTGTGCGTAAATAATGCTGTTAGATTTGTTTACAAAATATAAGTGTCTCTCAGCAGTTTAATCCATGAAACGGCACAAACTCTACAATATATAGATACATGTATAAGTAATGCTGTTAGATATATTCATGCCATATATTAATGTAGCAGCGTTAATCTCGTATATGGTATTGTGGTGGATATTGTAGATTATTAGTTAATCTTATATCTTTTTCCGGAAGAATCTATTCTATAAGGAGTTGCATGCATCCTAAACTATGTTATAATGCAATTTTGCTAATCAACTCCAACAAAAAGTGGAAAAAAAAAAATCTTTACTCCATAACTGAGGCTAGATGTCCGTTTAATAGGAGATGTGAATCCCACATGTTTATACGTCATACAAATGTATTAAGGCCAAAAACGCCCATAAAGTACTACACTACAGCACAGTTTTGCCTAAAAAATGGTGCAAAAATGGCTTAAAAAAGGTGCATATTGGCGAACATTGACCATAAATGTTAAAAAGATTGAAATTTTGTTTGACCCAAAGTGCCAACACGGAAATACAAGAGTTCAAATTTATTTATCCTACGTAGTACATATCAGCTTTGGATCCTCTCATCCCTTTCTCTTCTTTCTTCTCATCTGATCCACATATAATGTTTATTATTTCTTCTTAGGGGATGATTTATACATAAATACATACATACATATATATATATATATATATATATATATATTTGTAAAGTATAACCATCTTAGAGGCAATTCTATTTAATAACTGTCTAGAACTAAATGTAGATATTTGAATTTTAGTTTAACATCCTGCGATAAATCAATTCCTTCCATTAAATTCAAACCCTTTCAACGATACTGATAAACGACTTCAAGTAGTTTGGTAAGATAACTGAAGACTTGATTGTGAGAAAGTCTTGCCGAATGATGGAAGTCAATAGCATTTATAACCACTGATTAATCGAATTATACTTAACCAGAGAAAAAATAAAAGATAAGTAACTGTTGAAATTTTTTGATTCCATCACTCTTATAAGATACAGCTGGCAATAAAAAAAGAAGAATAAATTTTGAGTCGAAAGCAAACCAATCTCATGATTCTCAACATCTTAAAGCGACAGATTTACCCAAAAGAAAAGGGCATTATAATTTCATTCAATATAATAAAAAAAAAAATGAGACGAACAAATCAATGGGTCAGCCCTCGTCCAGAAGCTTTTGATGCACTAATTAGTACTGAGTACAAGTAGGAGAGCAAAGAGAGAAAACTACACTTACAACAAACTTGACCAAACTGAAATTTCGAGTGAGGAATATGCAGACAAAATTGATGCAAAATTGATGCGAAATATACCAGACTGAAATTGATGCGAAATAAAGAAACTGGTTGATGTGAATAAGAAACCATGATATTTTCTTTTGGCGTCTAAATTAAAACATCTCAACTTTTTACCTCCAGAGTGTGCAAATCCAGGAAGCAGATAGATGGTGATAAAGCATTTATTACGTTGCCTTCTTGAGATTTTTCTGATCCTGAATCAATCTAATCATCGTCCAAATTCCAACTATTATTACATACTCCACCATTTTCTAGAGGATTAATTCCAATTAAAGCACGCTTCCCATCAACAGGAATTTCAATGCAACTAATCCTGCTAGAGGAAGATAATTGTCTTTTAGCAATTAGAACACCATTAAGAGTGAAGGTACTGAGAGTATGCTCAGATTCATTCCAAGTCACAACACCACCAAGGCGGACAGTATGAGCCTTCACACCAACTAGTCTTCTAATCAAACGTCCTCTTCTGATAGAGTGCAATAGAACATCTGAAAAAGCGGAACTCGAAACAACAATTCCTAGATCTGAACTGACACAACAACTGGTGATTTCCCTGTGATGCCCCCGAAGGACATATATGGGACCTCCAATACGATAACTCCGATTCTTTTCTGTCAACAAGTTCGATGAAGAATTACTGTTTGTTCAAGGCTGAGTACCTGTCCCAGATGAAGGTTCAGATATACTACTAGAGCTTGACACAAGTGCCCGGTGTATTCTCCAGAGCCATACAGTGGTATCCCGGGATCCTGTCACCAGGTAATTACTATCAGGTGAAAGACCAAGGCTTGTTTCAGGAGCACTGTGTGCAAAGGCAGTTTCTAAGGTTTTAGCTCCACCTGAGGATATCAGCCTAATGCTATTATCAGCATGTCCACCTAATAAGAAGCCAATATATTCAGGATATATGTCAAATAACAAAGAAATTAAAATGTGTCCTAAATAATATTAAAAAGGTTTTCATAAATCAGTAAAGTCTTAATCAAGTATTAAAAAAAGATAGTTGTTTCCAAATAAGGAGGTTATACATGCCGCAACTATCATATATGGATTAAAACATACCGATACCTGAAACGCTTGATCTAATGTTTTCCTGTTCCCTTTTATTAGCTGGCATTCTAATACTATAGTATTCAATGAGGGTGGAGAACTACATAAATGTAATTTATGAGCAATTTTCTCTGATCATTCTTGAACTTTAGGTGGTATTTGAGACAATGTTATCTGTTAGGGATAAGGTTTTAAGCAGGAACCATGATTATAAACTGAGAAACCATGGTTTCTGTCACAAGTAATAGAGACAATGGCAACAAATGCTGAGCTTCTAATTCCAGAGGCAACAAATGCTTGTGCATGGAGGAAATGCCAGTCTTCATCAGAGCGTGCAGGACCTTTGAAAATGCGCATAAGTGTCCCAGCAGAGCTTGTTGCTTTTCCATTTTGGAAGAGGAATGGAGTACCCTGGCCATCCGTTGTATTGGGTTGCCACTTGTGTTGTGCAACACAAGCTGCTGGTGCATTCATATCAACAACCACGACCATGTCTGAAGATGCATGAATAGCAGCAGCAGGTACATTGCAGCGGTCAGGGGTGGGAACAGCATAAGGTTTGACTTCTTTTGGATTGAGGAATATTGTCTGGTAATGAAGAGAATTGCATGCTTTATGATTATAACCACTCACAGTCATAATCAACAGTTGGGAAAATGTAAATTAAAAGTAGGACATCAAACCAAGAACTGGTCATAAAGAACTCAGGCACAACTTTTACAACTTATGCACTTCACAAGTAAACAACTTGCATTTTTATTGTTACTAAAAGCTCAATGACAATGAATTCTACCTCAAATTATATCTTAGCAGCAATCATCAAAAGACATAAGAATGAATAGAATAAATACTAAATTGTAAGTGTGAGGAATAAATTTGTCACTGAAAGACACATGAATCAAGCCATTCATGTACCTTCTCTTAATAACCTATGCTTCTAGGTCGATAAAGGGCGTGGCATCAGAACCTCTTCAACCAATGATCAATGAAAAGAGTGAGAGCTGACAATTTTCAGCTCCAATTTTGAACAAGAAATGGTGGCTGGTTCTTTATTCACTCCAGGACCGAAATATTTTAAAGATTAAAGGCATTCCTAGGTCTTCTAAGTACATTGGCTGTTGACAATTGCATTGCTTCATGTAAAGAGAGAAGCTTCCACATATAGCTACTTGTTTCAGATTTTGAAATATTTGTAGGAGATGTTGGAATTAAAATACAGAGAGGTTACCGGGATTGATTGAGGGAGGTTATTAAAATCATATCTTGTATTTATTTTTTCCTGATTTCATGCTCATAATCCCGCCTTGATTGGGATTCATTTAGATGTATATATGTAACAGTGTATAGTAGAAGAATACATAGAAAAAGGAATCAGATTCAAAATTCATCTCCCCTGCTTCATCTCCCTTTTGGTATAATCGGTATATCCACCGACATGGTATCAAAGCAAACTCTATTTGATGGTGAGTCACCATCAAGGTCGCTGACCATCGTGATTGCGCTGGAGCTCTTACAAGCAAAAACTATCTTGATTGGAGCCAATCAATGCTCCTAGCTCTGGACAGTCATGATCGCCTAGACTTAATCTACAACGACCAACCTTCCTCAGACGACGCCATTTCCCGACGACGGTGGAAGTTTAATAATGCTATCGTAGCATTATGGCCTTGAATTTCATGCTCCCAGCTATCCGACGAAGCTTTATACTTCTTACCTCTACCAAATCCATTTGGTGTGCCGTGAAAGAAGCATATGGGAAGCGTCCAAATGCCTCTCTTCTCTTCGATCTCTGAGCTAGTCTCTGGACAGTAAAACAAGGCACCTGCCTCCTCAATGCATATTACCTCGAGAAAACCATATTGTGGCAAGAACTGAACTTGCTTCAACAACGGGTCTAGAAGAATGCTGAAGATGGTGCTGAGTACTGACAGGCCCTAGAAGAAGAACGCCTTTTTGAATTTCTAGTAGGACTCAACCCAGGGTACGATAAAGCTCGCGACCATCTCCTCAGCCGTGTTCCCCTTCCCTTTGTGTCAGAATCATTCGCCCCCTACGCAATGAAGAGTCCCGTTGGCAATTGATACTCACCAATGATGTAGCTCCTCAGCCATCGCCTGAAGCTTCTGCCCTTGCCTTCCGCTCATCCGACTCTGGGTTCAGGAAGGAATGCTCGACTTGTACACACTGCAACAAATTGGGCCATATAAGAGATCACTGCTAGGACCTCCACGGTAAGTCACCCGATTGGAAGCCCAAGCATAGTAGACCCAAAGGCCATATCGCTGAGTCCACTGGTCCAGAAGAGATGGATCCTAACCATGCTTATTACATGACCTCTCATAGCTCCAATATGCATGTAGGCCCAAGTCCATCACTTCCTTACAAATTTGTTGCTGCTGGCCTATTACTTGCCCAATGTCTATACTAGATCCATTATCCATGATATTAGAGCGTCTCAATGCTTTGGAAAATCAGACATGCAAACCTGTAGCTAGCAAGGTGCAAAGAGGTAATTTTTTTAAGGCAGTTACTACTATTAAAGGTAAGAACGCAAGCCATTGTTAGATAGTTAGGTGCCTCAAACTATATGACTGATAACATCTCGTTATTTTCAAATTATACTCTTGTCACGTCACGCTTCACAGTTAAAATTGTAGGGCGTGGTACTATTAAAATTGTCGATACACTCCATGTTGTAAAGTTAAAGTGTAACTTGTTATCTGTGAGCCAATTGAATCAATGATAACATTGTCATTATGATTTCTTTGCTATTCATTGTGTTTTTCAGGATCTAATCACAGGGACAACAATTGGTGTTGCTAAGGAATTTGATGGACTTTATTACTTAAATGACTGTCAAAATTCAATATCTTATCTCTGTAATAAAGTGTCTCATCCCAGAACTAGTGAAATAGGGTTATGACATAAAAGACTAGGAGATCCCAACCTTCACGTATGTGTAAAATGTTTCCTTCTCTTTGCTTAAATAAAAATTTCAAGTTTTATGGTGACTCAAGTGAACTAGCAAAGCATCACCATACTACTTTTTCTAGCGTTCCTTATCATCCTTCTAAGCCCTTCTCTCTTATCCATAGCGACTTATAATACGTTATAGTTGTTAATATGAGTGATTGAATTGTTAATAATTTGTATATATTAAATAGTAGCTATTCTTATTTCTAAACTAGTTTTGATTAGTATTTTATTCAAGTTATTCCCTAGATGATTGAACAGGTTCAGAATTATAATGGCAAATATCTTGCTTCAGATACTGATTAAATTATGTATTTTTCTACATGCTGACTATTACATTACTTGTAGTTTCAAATTTTGTAAATTCATTTATAACCCTAACAGCATTTGTAGGTTGAAGATCATGAACTTACAAATGTTGCAATAGTTAGTGAACTTACAGGAATGGTGACAATTGAAACTAGAAAGAGCACTGAAAATAGTTTACAGATTGTTGAAGGCAACTACTATTAAGGCTTCTGCCTTTGGTAATGCAAATGTAAAATTATAATGTTGTTAATGAAATAATTTTATCATGTTCAATGGTATGGTGTGACGTTTCATTGATTAGGTAGGCCGAAAATTTGACAACTGAAACATAATAAATGAAAACAAGTGTGTGAAATAATAACAACTCTACCACTTTGTAATAATAAGTCCATAGTGAAGGAATAACAACATGGGCATAATTCTTTCAAGCATTTTGAGAGACACAGGAATCCAACTCCACCAATGACAAATGTGGACTACATGTCATACTAACTCCTGAAATGAACCTAACAAAACCTAATTGTGGGAGGAATAATTACAACTCAACTACTTGGAAATAACAACTCCATACTAAAGGAATAACAACTCATCCACTGGAAAAGTAACTACCCCACAGCTTGAAAATAACAACTTCACTACTTGGAAAAATAACAAGTGCACCACTAGTAAATAACAACTCTATACTGGAGGAATAACAACTCTACCACTGAAAAAAAATTAAACCAACAACAGAAAAAATAACAAATCCACCACTTCTAAATAATGACATCTTCATAATTCTCCCCAGGATTAGAACACATAAAAAATGAATTGGGGACGCAAGCATAATATCTAAACTGAACCAGAAAGAACGTAGTTTGTGTATGAAAATAATAACTCCACCAATAACAAATGATAACTCTATTGTGTAAAAATAATAAATTTGGCATAAGACTTTCCAACACTATTCTGGTGAGAATATAACTTCATATACATTCACTTTATAGTTACTACAGCAATAAGAAGCAAACATAAAATGAGTACAATACACACAGTTATTTGCATCAAGATCTACCCTATCATCCAAAAGGTAAAGTTTGATGAAAGTTATAAAAACATAATATTCTCACTTTGTTTAGCTATTTACAAAGCAAAAATTAGTGTGCTTTATATTTACACAAAAAACTATACAACCCAGCACCATTTCTCAGCTCGGATTTGGATTTTTACAAGTATTGATTGTATGTCCAGGCTCATAGCATCTTCCACAGTAATAAGTCTTTTTGTTATGAAACTGAGACTCAATCATTTTTTTCACTTGAATGTTTGACCTCATCCACCATTTTCAAATTGTCCCACATATGAACATAACAGAATAGATGTTTTCCACACGATCTGGCCATCGGTAATGACAACGTGCACCAGATACAGATTATTAACAACTCAACTACTCATATTAACAACTATCACGTGCTATAATAACAATTAATATTCCCCTCCCATACAGACTATGCTCTGTCAAAACATAACTAACAATAGTAAAGCTAGTGTGCAAGACTATTAATGACACAATAAATGTTGTTTATAGCTTTTCATATTGATGTAACATATACCAACCACAATGTGGCCACCCACCTTCATAATCTGAGAGGAGACCAAAACTCGAACAAAAATATAATAGAAATGACATTTCAAAAGCTCTATAGGAGGTTTTCAAAATGTTTAAATAAAAAACAAACAATAATAGTAGCATAAATAATACTCATAGCTCAAAAGTGCTATTGTTGCTTTCCATGATGTGAGGGTAGCTACCTATAGGAATTATTTTTATTTTAAATCTAAGGATTGAATAATTAAGGATATGTCACAAGTAATTTACAATAGATCATATGCAGAATGCAGAGGGACAATAATATAAAAATAGAAGCTATTAGTTGCATAAAAGCAAGTAAACACATATATAAGCGAAGAAAGAAATATGACGCAATACATCATTGTAAAGTAAATTGGATCAACAACCAGATTTTCTTTCACCAAAGAAAAATATCTAATGGATTCTAGAAGACCATAAAGTTGAACTAGACATATATATAATGAAAGTAAGATGATGTAGTAGTACGTTTCAAGTGAGAGTGCATAGCAATAGCAAACTTTGACTTGATTTTACAGCTTAACTATATGTAATGACAACCTATACCAGATACAAATTATTAGTAACTCAACCACTCATATTAATACCTATTGCATTCTATAATAACAATTCATGTCCCCTTAATATCAAACCATGCTCTATCATTCATATTTTATAGCAACCTTTCTAATGCCCATATCATTCATATTTTATAGCAACCTTTCTAATGCCCATTCTTTCTTAATAAACTCGAGTAAAACAACTCTGGCAAGTTATGAGGTCTAATAAAACAACTCTGAAAAGTATAAACATAAGTCTTATCAAATACTTTTCCATGTTGGAAATATTCATAAGTCAAATAGTTGTTGGAAAAGCACAAGATTAATTACATTGATGTGTATATGAAAACAAATAATGAGGTAAAAAAAGATAGACATCTGGCAGAACAAAATTGGTGAGGTTTAGATTTTACCCAAATGTTCCCTTGATTGTTTTGCAGAGGAAAGGAACTAAGGGCGCAGACAAGTACTGAAGAATTCCTGTGTCCTGACATTGACAATGTTACTTCACACATTAAGGTATTGACCCCTAATTGTCTATATTCCTTCCATAAATAGAATCCGTTAACATAGCAGTACATAACAAGCCATATGTAAAATTTAAAACACTATGTGCCAAATCCTAAATGACATCTTCATAAGATTTTCCTTATTTAGGCAAGGACATAACAAGTACTGAAGATTTTCCAAAAATTTCTCTCACCCTTGTTTTTCCAAATTCAAATACGCATTATAATATTGTGTTTCACTTGATTATTGCTTTAATTTCCTTCTGTGTTGTATTCCAAGCTTGTTACTTTCCATCATGTTCAAGTTGAATTGTGTGTTGATTTTTGAATGAGAATCATCAATTGGCTAAGTCATACATATACAAATTCTACCGTCTATCGTACAAGTAAAAAATTATCTTCACGCCCTGTATTTTCTATGTTCAACATAATTCTTAGATCCATTTTTTTCCCAAACTAAAAGGAAGTGCAAATTATCCAAGGAAAAGAAAGAAGAAAGATAAAGGACCATCAACTAAGTCGAAACCATGATACAGAATCATTAGCCGCAACAAGTATTTCCTATATATAAATAAGTAAAAGGAAGATGGTTACCAGAAGGTTAAAGTCAAGATCGCGGCTAGTTTCTTCTCAGAAATGCTTTCACAAATCGAAAAGAGATGAAAAGTTCATAAAGCAATTCGACCAATGACTATGTTACTGCTGAGCATGAAGCATCTTTCGTCAAACACTGTTTGTTGTCTAGAAAAGTTTGCTGACGATGACTATGTTGCTGAGAATAAAGCAATTCGACCAATGACTATGTTACTGCTGAGAATGAAGCATATTTCGTCAAACACTGTTTGTTGTCTAGAAAAGTTTGCTGACGATAAATGACAACTGTACTACTATAAGTAATAATTTCAATTCTATTATTAAAAAATAATAACTAAAATATATTTTTAAATAATAAAAATATTTATATTTTTTTATAATTAAAAAATAAATAAATTTAGATTCTATAAGATTTCATAATAATTTTATCATTTCATAAGACTCTTTTATAATTTAATTCTTTCCACATCACCTAAATGCAATTCTCCTCAACTAAAACAGTGTGCTTTTCTTACTGCAACCACTATTTTTTTTACTTAAATATAATTTATATGATATAAAATTCTACTCAAACCTTTATGGATGCCATTTAACTATTTGTCCATTTATTGTCTAGGCTCAAACTAAGGTAAACTTTTATAAAATTTCAAACTTTATAATTTACATTAATTTATAAAAGGGAATTACCATAAAATATCTAAAAAGGATTAAAAAATCTAAAGGAATATAAATTTGTTATAAATTCCTATATTAGAACTTATAATCGCTAGCTCTTTTAGAATTTTTGAGTAATTAAATCTTTTATTTAAGATCTCATAGTAATTCTCTTATTATAAATTATAAATTATTCATTTATATTTTGGGCTAAATATTAAATATTAATGTTATTAATTAACAATTAATTATTCAAAATATCTAAAAATTTTGCTGCAATTTATTAATTAACCAGTATCTCATGTTCAAACTATGGGTATGTAGTCGCGATAATTATTTCAGAGTAGTGATGTTCACTTTATTGTAAAGCTTACAACCTTATAAGTTATATAAATCAATTCCTTATCAACTATATCAACTTTTGTTAGGTTTCTTTATTGTTATTGTAACAATTTATATTTTAAGCTAAGTATTTTGTAAGCAACATTCCATATCATAAATTAATTTGTGATTTATGACCTTCAAATATTTTTTTAATAACATTTAATATCCTAAAGTATTTTTGTATCATTTTACCCTTAAAGAATATATTTTTATCAGTAGCAATGAGCACAATAAATTTAGGATACTAAATATTATTGAAAAATATTTTAGAGTGTTGAATACATAAAAAATTATTAAAAAAGTATTTTAATATACTAAGTGATACCAGAAAAATATTTTAGGGTATTAGATGAATCATAAATTAATTTAAGATGCTGAATACTATTTAAAAAAATACTCCATGGTGCTAAATACACTTTACCCTTATATTTTCAAAAAGCTTAACAATCTAGCATGGCGGAAAATGAACAAGTCCAAGACGAGATTCTTTAACTTGTAAAATAAATTTCTCAATGCATTCAACTTTCTCAACCCAAAAAAAAAAACTTTCTCAACAAAATATTAAGTGCTTCACTCAATACAAGTTTTCCCATAAGCCTAGAATACATTCTAAATACAACAATGTTTTGGATTCAATAAAATGCCCCATTTGGCAAGGGGAAGTGTTTTTGAAGTAAGAGTGGGGTTTTAAAATATGTTTGGTAGGTAGATGGAAGTAGGATATACTTTTTTTTTTAATTAAAATTTGTGTTTATAATTATGAAATGTCAAAATACCCTGCAACAAAAAAAATATCTTCCTCTTCTATGACATTTTTAACCAGTGACCCTTCTTCATTCTTTTTCTTTGACCTTCATTCCCAACAAAATCAATTTCCCAGAATTGATTTAAAAGGGGCTATGCGGATTAGAAATTTAAAGACCCATATGAGACTTACTCATAGAACCGTCTCCGGGTACTCTCATTTCACAATCTGCACAAACCGAAGGATGTAGGCGAAGATGAAGAAGCCATTGTCACATGTCAAACAGGGAGAAGGAGAAGAAGCTCATTGCAAATCAAAGGATGGAGGAGAAGATGGAGACACAGGATGGGTCTCTATGTTAAAAAGCATTATGTCAAATGATTAAAAAGACGGTATTTCCCAGTCCTAAATATTGCTTGGTGCCTCGTACTAAACATACTAAAATGAATTATCCTAATACTAATGCCAATCTTTACCTCCCAAGTGCCTCATAACAAACAAGGCCTTAAAGAACCTGAAGGAGCAATCTTCTTTCCTCTCACCCTTCCTACAATTGGAGCAATATATAATAAAATTTATTTTATTCTGAATTTTAAAATCCCAAATTAGATAATATGATACTTCTATAGTATTTATAATATTTAAAATTTTAATTTAAAATTTATCAATTTACAGAATCATTTTTAAGGATTTCCCTAAAAAATAACGATTGAATTTTTGTTTTAAATTATTTATTTTAAATATGGATAATACTGTCCTTCTCATTATATTGAATTTCATTTTATTTTTTTAAGGGAAGGGAAAATGATTATATTAAAATAAACAGAGTTACATTACATAAAAGAAACATTTTCCTTTATTCTAAAACACATACTAACAAAAATCATATCGGAATTCTATTCAATTTTTTCAACATACCTAACATGCTTTTGAAGTTGATTATTGCAATGCAATTTTTATTTTTCACCACAATTTTTTTCCATTTATAACCTTAGGCGTACTTATTCTTTTAATTAAAAAAAATCTCAAAAAAGTAATAACCTCTCAACCTAAACCTTATAAAGTGGCAGGAATCTTCTTTCTTTCTTTTCTTCATTAATAATGTAATATACGCTATATTTCATTAAAAAATCTATAATAAATAAAGAATAAAATTATATAGTTATATAAAAAATTTAATAATATTATAAAAATAAGACAATAAGAGAGTAGGAAAGAGGATTGACAAAATAAGAATTAGGAGAGGGAGTATTTCTCATTCATATGTATCTTTTTAATCTTGCATATGCCTTGTACATATTTTCTATTTATAAGCATCTCTAACCCTTAAACCTAATGCAAAATTTACAATAAAATAAATAGTAATATAATGACATTTACAATAAAAAAATTCTTTCAAACAATTCATTGAAAAGGTTATGTAGTTAAAGATAGAAAGAGAAAATGAATTATAAAGGTTAGGGGTTATAGACAACTATTCTTTAATATTCATAATATTCTCCCTTAAATATTTATAACTAATATTGTGTCTAGTTAAAATCTTATTAGGAAAAATTTAGTTAGACAAAAACTGAATGAAGAAAAAAGAGTACACAATATATATTAAAGTTGTCTGATTAAAAACCTTACAAGGAAAATTCAGTTGGATAAAACTATAGTAAAAGAAAAAAGTGTAACATAATCTTTATTCCCTCTAATAATAACATCATTTATTATCCCGCTGTTGATAACATTGACTTTTTAACATCTATTTCTCAATAGACTTTATTATTTTCTCAGGTGGATGATTTTCAATACTCTTTTTAGCATATATTTCTTTTAGTTAAATCATATATGATGCATTGTCATCATAATTTCTCCAACATATCTTTTGGATATATTAAATTATCAACATACTCTCCATCTGCCTTATACATTGTGAATATAATAAAAAACTCATCCTAAAAATTATCGTATCTTGCATTCACATGTTCAATTTACTCATAACAAAATGATCTCATATAATATTTCATAGGATTATCATCTCAAATATCAATTTCATTTCCAATAATTACAACATGTAATATCAACACGATAGATAAATATTATAATAGAATAAATATATGGAATTTTTGGTCTATTAAATTTAATATGTTTTTATACACAAAATAGTTATAGAAAAATCTAAAAATTGTAAAATAATGAGATATCTAACTCTAGACATTTTTTTATATATTTCAGATATTTTAAATCCTTAAAAAAATATCATATAAATTTCACTATTTAATAATTAATATGTATAGGTTATAACAATATTTATTATACGTATATTTTATTTTCATATACCGCTAAACTAGTAATATATGCAAAAATTATCACATCCACCATAAAATAATATTCCTTATCATATTCATCATTAGCTTTTGTGGAAAAAAACATTGTTTTCACATAAATATTTCTATATTCCTTAATAACTTTATATTTCAGAAGTTTGGATTATAGGTCTATAATTTTTATATGTTGAACGAATATAATTATATTTTCATTACATCTTTATCATTTTACTTTTTCTTGTTGCCAAACATATTTTCTATCTACTTCACATGACAGATCTACATATAATATCTTCATTTGATCACGTGATATTATTATCAAAACTGTTATTGATAATTTTATCTTTTCGGTTCTATTTTCTTTATTTTGACATAATTGATTGAGATCTCTTTATTATATTTTAGGTACCTGAACCTCTTTTGATATTTTTGTTATTAGTTATGTCTTGGCACTCTTCTAAAATATTTACCTCCTTAATATGATTATCTTAATTATATATTTCAATATTTTTAATATTATATTTGAAACTAATTAGCTTTTCATAATTCAAACATGTCTCACTTTATTAATACTAATTGGAGCATTTTCAGTTGGAATATGAGATTTGATAATCTCATTTAGGTCAGTAATCATATATGACAGATATTTTGTAATATTTTACGAATTTAATATTTTATGAACTTCTAGTTCATACACTATATTTAAGAATCTTGTATTTGATAATAATAATAATGTATTTCTTGTATTCCTCTTTCCAACTATTCAATTTTCCCCCTCATGTTAAGAAAACTTTTCAAATGACAATCAACTAATCATATAAGATAAATATCATAAATTCATTTGTTTTCTTTAGAAACATCATTTTGTTTTATTTAGAGACAAATAAGAAGAAAGATGGTCTTACCCAATATTTATCTTAACTTTATTTTAAGAGTCATCTATATATATATTGTGGTGGATCAATATAAATCAGCATTGCTCATTTAAAAAACTATCTAGCTCCTGACAAAAACCAATTTAATTAAGAGAATTTTGTTAAATTGATGTGTATTGTAATATATCAAATCAAATATGGTAACACTAAAATAAAAATCTTGTTCTCATAAGCATTAATCTAACTTCTCATAGAGGCAAAAATAAATAATTTTATTAATATATAATCTCATTAGCATCAGATAATATTTTTAGGATAACATATTTTAGAAATTGTGCACTCAACATAATAGTTTATTTAAATAATCTTATAAACTTTTGGTTATAAACTTATAATAAACACACATGTAACCATTTTATGATGAATAATCACATATAGATGAATTTTATATATTTTTAAAAATATAAATATCCATTCTATAAATCATAACTAGTGAGATTCTTATGATCAATTTTATTTGAGAACAAGTAGCATATGTTAATTCTTATGTTGACTATTCATGAAGAATCTTCTAGTTCTTCAATAAATGTCAGTGCATAATTTTTAATAATTTGTTACATCATCTATGATTATCAAACCAATTATGGCAACAATATATCTATTTGATCAATAAACTTCTAGATTACTATAACTAGTAATAAACTTTATAATTTTCATAATATATGACTAATTTAAAATCATAAAAATTTCAATTTGACATTCATTTTTACCAGATCAATTGGGCTTTGTGCATTTGTGAAAAAGTATATTAAGTATATGCTTTTACATCTAAGAGTATTTATAAAATATTTATGAATTTATTATTCATAAACCCATCTTGCAAGGTAATAATAATTTCATAACTATGGTTACTTTATTTCTAGAACCAAAACTCAATTATATACTTTAACAGATTAATCATTAAAACGAATTTAATTTTAATATACTTCTGATTAACCAAAATAATAAAACCTCTAAATAATAAATAAATAAATAAATTCATTAACTAGAACATATTACTAACATAAATAATATAATAATATCTATTAAAATATTCCATGACAACATAAAAGTATAAAATACTTACTTCTATAAATTTCCTCCTTATCCTTGTAGCTTTGTTCCATTCTCCAAATATTATGAACCATTAAAGGGAAATAATTTCACAATTAAAGTACAATAACCATAATAAAACTGCTATCAAATATTATAGGTGGACGTTCCTCTTTAAAATTATAATTACATTCAAAGTTAATACTCATGAATACATAACCATAATATTATAATATTATGAAGAATTAAAGAGACATTCATATTCTCATTAAAAGAAGATTCTATGCTCACTGTCTTTTCCCTTCTTAAATTTATTTTTAAATAACATCATAAAGAGAAATATGATTAATTATATTATCACTTTAGGAAGAAATATGATTAATATGATCCCTACTGAGTGCCATGATTTAATTTCATGGAGTATGAAGTATTTGAAATATACATCAAATAGTTTGTTGATTAAATTTATTATCTATCATTTATTTAATTTATAATCTTCTTTTTCTTTAGCAAAGTATATATCTCGAATCTAAATTGTTGACTTTCATGATTTGGGAGATCAATTTCATATATATATAAAAAAGAAATACAATAAATATTTGAATAAATCTACTAACTGAAAGGAAATAATAAATTATTGATATTTTTTAATGAATGCACAACTATATAGTGAATAGATAGATCAATTATTCATGTTTGATATATTTTCTCATAAAAATAAGTCTCAATTTTCCTAATTTAGATGGGACATAGATATTTTATTTCCCTTTTAATTGTCACACAAAACTATAACATAATTTTAATACATATATGCATCATATCATAACTAATATCTAAAATTATACAAACAATATTCACACTCTATATATTTAAATTTATGAATAAATTGACACATTATATATTCACAATATGACCAATAACTAATTTTTAGTCTTTTTAATTAATTTTATATATTATTCTTAGAATTTTCTTGCATTTCGTATATCTTTGACCAATAGATGACACAAACATGAATTACACAAGTGAAATAGATTTAGTTACCTCAAAAATAAAGATTAAAAGAAAATCTATAATGTTAATAATATCATGTCACTCAATAATACAAATATTATATATCATTCAAATACTTACAATAAACTTATTTCGCACACATTAATCATAACAAATTTAAGCAATAATACGAATTAAAAATCATATAGCCTTCTAGGCTTATAATTATTTCATTTTATCATTTTTATTCACAACTTATTGTATTGGGAGTCACAATTCCTTTTCATATTTTTTATAAAATCTCATTATTTTTTTGGTATATCCCGAATTTTGACATTTAATTTTAATGAATTAATGCAAATTTGTGTATATGACTTTCGATCATATTTTAATATTTACTTTTTTATCCATATTACTTCTAGTCATATTTAACACTTTTTTATTTATATGACTTATGGTCATCTTGTAATATTTACTCACATGATTATTACTATTATAATCTTGTAAATTTTTTCATAGGATTATACCCTCATAGCGATTGTTCTCTTTCTTTCAATAGTACATTATCAACTTTTTAAATATTTATCTTCAAGACCATATCAAAAATCTTTTCAAACTACAAGCTCTTTTGTGTAATTAAATATTTCAGTCATTAGCTTTCAAACCTTTTATATTTGTAATCATTATATCATCAAATTGTCATAATATTTTAGTTTGTTATGCCATCTATAAAAATCACAAGATGATCTCATATAAAAAAATATTATCAAAAGTGATATGACTTCTCGTCATTTATCACAGAAGTATTATAGTTATTGGCTATTTAATAACATAAAATTATAATATCAATATAGAGAGAGACAAAATATAAAAATAATAAATAAATCTATTAAAATATAAATTAATATATATAGATAGAGGGGGAATTAGCAATGTAAATAAATATAGTAATTTAAACAATATAAATAAATAAAAATATATGCAGCAATTTAAATTATTATAAAAATAATATTAGATAAAATAAATTAAATCTTATAATCAGATATAAATAAAAAATAAACCCATAATAATATAAATTACATACAATTACATAATCCATAAGAAAGAAAAATAATATAAATATGTTTATCTTGTGTTGCTATGAGGAAACCCATAATAATATGAATAAGTAAGGAAAACAAAAAAAAATTACAATATGATTGAAACACATATATCAAGATGTGTGTGCAATATGTTAATTTATAAAAAGTTTGTACCTCAAATTAAAATATATAAAACAAATAAATAATAGAAAAGAAACAATATAATATATTGTAAAGATATAAGAAATTAAAATTACAATTGATAATTGGGTAGGGGATAATTGAAAAAGAAAAACTAATATAGAATACTGTTATACATAAAATAATAATATATGAATATATAATAATTTCATATCTCATATTTACATAATGAACTTGTGCTAAACGTGTTATAAAAATAAGACAATAAAAGAGTAGAAAAGATGATTGACAAAATAAGAATTATAAGAGTGAGTAAGGGAGTATTTCTCATTTATATGTGTGTCTTTTTTATCTTGCATATGCCTTATACATGATCTCTATTTATAGGCCTCTCTTACCCTTAGAACTAATGCAAATGTTATAATGAAATAAATAGTAATATAATGATATTTATAATAAGAAACTCCTCTAACTAATTTATTGAGGATGTTATGAAGTTAAGGATATAAAAAGACAAAGAATCCTATGGGTTGGGGGTTATAGATATCCATCCTATGGGTTAGGGGTTATAGACATCTATTCTTTAATATTCATAATAAATAATATGATTTATAAATATGACAAAAAATACCTTCTCTATTTATATTATAAATAAAAATAAAGGACATAAGTATTCATTTATGGGCATATTTGTATAAGAGTTTGAAAAAAGGGTTTATAAAAAAAAGTTTTTGAATAACTTTTATAAAAAGGTTTTTGGAGAAGAGTTTATGGAAAAAAAAGTAATTTTGAATAAATAAATATTTGGATAGTTATTATCAGAATAATTTTTATAATTAGAAAATTATTAGAAAGTGTATGATTTTATTAAAAATATGAGAGATGAGAGAAGGTAAAAAAAGAGAGGAGAGAGGAAATATAGTAGAGGAGAGAGAGGAAATATAAGAGATGGTGTAAAAAATAAGGATAAAATAGTAATTGGATAATTTATAATTTCTTTTACTATTTTAAAAATAATCTCAGTAGCTTATCTAAAACTTTAATTTAGTTAAATTTTTTTTGTAAATAAATATGACTTTTTGTTTTAAAATTTTTTTAAACTAAAGTTAAGGCTAAAAACTATTTTAAAATTTTAATTTTTATACTTTTCAAACACACTGTATAAAAAAAAATAGTTTAAATACTCATTTGACTTGTGTAATGCCAATAACAATTAAGTGGCTATTTGAGAGCAGTTTTTAAAAATTAATTTTGGGTAAAATTTTGATTTGAAAAAAATTTAAATAAATAGTCATTTTCGTCTAGAATTGATTTTGGCAAGAACAGTAAAAAAGTTTATGGACTATCCAATTACTATCTTAACTGTACTTTTTTTTATACCCTCTCTCCTCTTTCATCTCTCATTTCTCTCATTTCTCCTTTCTTATCTCTCTTCTTTACTCTATTTCTTCTTTCCTCTCTCTTCTTTACACTCTCTTCTCTCTTATATTTTTCTCTATCCTTCCTTCTCTCTCATACTTTAATCAAATCATACATTTTTTTGGTAATTTATCAATATAAAAAGTAATTCTATTACTACTCATCCAAACATCTCTATTTTTAAAATTTATTCTTCTCAAAATCTATTCTCAAAAATCTATTCTTTCTATATTTTATTATTTAAAAACTAATTTAAATAGGCCTAAAACATAGACTCGCTCAAATTGACTCTTGAATTTTCAAACTGATTTTTAAAAATTGGAATTACAAAAGCCAATCTTCTTGCGTACTTCTAGAGTGCTTGGAAAATTTCATAATCTTCTTTTTCATTTTGTATTTATTATATTTATTATGTAACCAAATAAATATATTCTCACGGTAGTTTTTTGGATTTACCAAACATCTTATTTTAATTTTTCAAATTTCAAATTATATTTTAATCCTTTAAATTGTTTTTACTTAAAATATTAATTTTTATACTTCAATAAAAATCTGGATATTTTATTCTTTAAAAAGACTAAAATTTATAGTTTAAAATTTAAAAATTAAAATTAAAATCGATATAAATTTAAAATTAAAAACTATATCAACCTTATATTTTTTTGTATTTTTTAATTAGGAGGCTGAAACTTTGAATATTTGGTCTCACTGAAGGTTAAAAAGTTGAAGAAGAAGAAGAATCTTTGATGAGCTCATCTCACCCTGCATTTTCCGTAAATATATTTAAACATTTTTTGGTTCTGCGGTGCTTTCACAGTTTCCCTTCATGAAATGGAGAATTTGTCAATTTTTAGGCGGACATACATAACGTGCTGTATCAATGTCAACGTTCCCCAGGCCAACAAGGCCGAGGGGAAAGTCTTCTCAATTATTTGGTACCTTGCATATATATATATATATATGGAAGCGTTATAATCTCCATCTCCGAAACATTTTTGACTTTCTCGATTACTCCGGGAAGATCAAGAAGAAGGATTGTAATCTATTTCCTCCTCAGTACTTTGACTCTTTGATTGCTCTAAGAAGATCAAGAAGAACGAAGGATCCAGCTTCCTCAATTTGCTTTCTAGGGTTATCTTCAATTCACGCCTCTTTTGGTCTTGGAAAATGTAAGATGCAAATTAAATTACCCGGTTACATTACATTTCTGTTTCATTGCTTTGCAACACTTATTGTTTCTTCTTCTTCGGTTGGTTGAAATAGACGTTATTCTGGCTTTCTTTTGGTCATAGTTGGCAATTAGCATCTTATTTTCTTTGATTTCTGTTTGGACGCAAAGACGCGTTTCTTTCTGTCTCTTATAGCGACCAAAGCTGTTAATAAAATCGATGTATCCCATTTCACATAAAGGGCTAGATTTGTTCATGAATAAGTTCTGGGAGCCTTGGGAAAATAGGAGCAGGCTCGATGCTAGTTCTGGTTTTTTATGACTCTCCATTGGTAGACATTAGGAAAAGAAATTTAACTCCGCTCCCTCCTCACCCCCTCCCAAAAATCCTTGGCGGTTGTGTGTCTGTCTGTGGTATTTTTTTAAAAAAGATCTAATTATGTGAAAAGTCAAAGAAAGAAAAACTAAAATAGCTATTGGTTGCTGGTCTATTTGTTTGAAGCCATCTTTATATGAACCGTCCATCTTCCCCTGATTTACCATTTTCAGGACAAATTGTTCGCCCAACTTTTGAATTATTTGATAATTTGTTGCCCATGATTTCTCAAGGACAGTTGAAATGGTCTATGCTATTACGAAGGCTGTTGAAAATCTAGCGATTTGGTTGACATTTCTGGTCTTGGGTTACTCGTGTTAATTAGTTGAATGATGGATAAAATTGTTGCTTAAGGAAGACTTCCCTTATGGTTCTATTCATTATTTGTATTCACTAAACTGTTGCTGTAGTTCTTGTAGTAGCGTCATCAGGTAGGTTGCACGGAGCCATGCTTTCTACAATGCATTCCAGTTTCATTGTATACTCAAAGGGTTTTCTCTGTAGCGATTGACTTTGCTGTCGGTCCCATACAGTGTGCTAGCTCTTTGATTATCTTTGATTCTCTATAGCAGTTTCAGTGTGGTGGCTTTTTGGTTATCTTACAGAGAAGTTGGCATTTTATCAGAAACTTCTCTAGTCTGTCAAGCTTTGCATCTGTTAATTATCCTGTAGACTCCTTCTTGGTTATTGCCACCTCCAACTGCTAGGCTTCACAACGCATTTTTAAAATGTTGTGGACAGTACTAGCTAGCAACTGCACAAGGTCATTGTATAATGGTCTCTCTTCCTTTCATCTATCTGGAGTCAGTTGAATGTATGTGTACATATATATTCTTGTATAATGTATCTATTCAGCACTCAGCACTTGAACTTCTTGAATTAATGGGTTTCTTTTTAGAATATAAAAAATTATTGGAAATAGTCAATGAGTGAAATAAACTGGTGAGCACTATGACATGAAGTATGTGAGCAAAACCTAAGAAGGATTTAGACGGTTGCTGAAGATTGTGCTGGAGATTTATTCAGCACTTCGATGTTTCTGAGGCAGTACAATTGCGCTTGATCTAATACACTGTAGGTGAGAAGCGCCATCAACCTGACTTGTGGCCAAAATTATGGCCTAAACACAGGAGGAGTTCTGGAGAAGGGACACTCCTGGCAGGATACACCAAGGCATCCAGCTTTATCTCACCCCTGCCTTTAATACTATGAACAGAATAAAGAACTAGAGAAGAAAACCTGGACAGGACTTTGCAAGTGACTTATGCTTTACGTTTGTGTACTATTGATATAAGAATAAGTGGAGTAGCAATGTAATATACAATTTTTATAAAATAAAGCAACAAATATTAGTAAAGTAATATTTGCATGCGTCTAACAGTGGGGTTATATGAAGTTGGTGGATACGTTAGGGTGTTTAAAAGTTTGGTGAGCAAGGATTTGTCCTCACAAATCATTGTGGAGGATTTATGCCCCTTTTATGGCATCAGGTGCATTTGATTAGATTAAATCATTAGAATTGTTACCTTAGGTACCTGTGAGGTAGAAAATTTCATTTAGGATAGGGTAGTTTTTTCTGGAGTCTACTTTGGACTTATCCCTATGGATTTTACTAAGGGCATGCTTGCTATATTTGCAGATAATTTGGGGAGCTTTTCTGAGCCTACTTTTTTCTTGCTCTCTTTTTCCTTGGCTACAATTAATGTTGTGAGAATTCTGACACCCCAGTGCTGTTCTCTTTTTCTCTCTAAATAAATTTTTAATGAAAAATGTATTATTTGGATTTATTTTTATCTTGATGCAATTATAACTAAAACTTGGAAATATCTGCTTAATTGTATATCTGTACTAAATATATTTATTTTGGAACTGTAGATGGGGGAGGGAGGCCCAAGCTACACAATTGATGAATCTCTAATAGCCATGGGATTTGGAAAATTCCAATTAATTGTGCTTGCTTATGCTGGCCTTGGTTGGATTGCTGAAGCAATGGAAATGATGATACTTTCTGTTGTAGGCCCAGCAGTTCAATCTGCATGGAGTCTTTCCCCTCACCAAGAGAACATGATAACTAGTGTAGTTTTTGCTGGCATGCTAATCGGGTCTTACACATGGGGTATTGTTTCAGATAAGCATGGAAGAAGGTGTGTTCCCTTTCCTTCTTAGTATGTAGTCCACGCATTAATTAAAATAAATTGAGTTGACTAAAATGCCCCTTTTATTAAAGCATTAAAAGTTTCCTACTGAGTTATATTGTTTTCTCATCTGATTCTCTCCATGTGTTTCAAGCTTATCTTTGGCATTTTCAATAGTCATCATTAGAGTTTATAACAAAAATTAAGCCTGTAACTTTTAATTTTTCAACTAGGTTACCTTTTTTCCCAGCTGACACTATATGTATTTCCATCCTACCTTTGGTGTTTTCAGTAGGTTGGAAATGCATAGGGTTTCAGTTGGGAGAAAAAGAATTGAAAACACCAAAGGTATGGAAATACGTGGAGTTTCAGTCAGAAAAACAAGGTAACACAATAAGAAACTGTGATGTTTTATGAAAAAGGGCATTTTAGTCGACTCAATTTATTTTTAACTACAGTCAAGGACCAGGGGCCTTTATTGAAATTTCAATAATAAGATGTCTTTCAATTCCACCCAGAGAGAAAGAAAAGCTCTTTTAGAATGCTTAGAAGCTGGTGATTAATTGCAAGAATAAGAATGTGAGGGTCTGAGTACTGCATAAGCCGTTCCACACTCAAACATGGGTATACGTCAGACTTGATAAAATTGTCATTTGTATTAACCAAGATATGGCCTTGTGCATAATAGATGCTGATGGGAAAAATTCAAAATTGAGGATGAAAAATTTTGCTTTTCGCAAACATTTGGGAGAGAAAACAAAATGGAAAAGAGAGACAATCTGTCCTTTTCCCTCGTCGCTTTTTCATTTTCATTTCTGGAACTAAGCAGTCCTTAACAATCACCCTAAAGTAACTTTGGGGTAAGATTCTGTTTAATGCAAAAGATTGTTTAGTTGATTGTTTGCTTTCAATTGTGCTGTTTCAAGAAGTACTTCGGTGCCTATGAAAAGTAGAAGTTATCTTGTTCGATTTTAATGATATTATTAAAATCTTTTATGGGCCGAATATCTGTTCATTTACACTAATAGATTTATCTATTTAAATTTTAACTTTTAATTGTTTGTTACCTTAAGGTATAGTTAATTTAATTTCTTCACAGTGGCTTATATTAATTTTTAAATGGGTTCATTGTGTCTGGAATTATATTAGGATATTCTATCATCAATGTAAATAGTATAGGATATTCATGATTAGAGAAGAAGTATATATACAGGAGGGATGAGCCTCAGTATTAATGGCTCATAGTGACTGAATAATATCTCTAATAGAATAATATCCGGTCTCATACTTTTACATTAATGATAGAATATCCTAATATTATTACAGTGCCAGTAGCAATTATTTAAGAGTAATTGCTGATTGTTCAATTATTATCTCATTAAAATTATATGTTTTTTGTTGCACGAACGCAGTCATTTTCTGATCTTTCCGAATACTGTCTCCATTTTAAGCCGATTCCCTCTTTTTCTGTGCCCTTATTTGCTAAGTGATTAGAAAAATAGTTTGTTTGAATGTTTTCTTAAACAGCATACAACTGTTGGTGTAATCATTCGACATTATCTGCTTTTCAATTTGTTCTGTTTAATTTATTTCAATTCTTTCAGGAAGGGATTCCTTATCCCGGCGCTAATTACTTCTATGGCTGGTCTCCTGAGTGCTTTTTCCCCTAGTTATATATTTTTGGTTATTTTTCGTTGCATGGTTGGTGTTGGTTTGGGAGGTGGCCCTGTATTGGCATCTTGGTTTCTGGAGTTTGTTCCAGCACCCAGCAGAGGAACCTGGATGGTAGTGTTTTCTGCATTTTGGACTCTTGGAACAATTTTCGAAGCATCACTTGCATGGGTAATTTTTTTATTTTCCTTGTAAAAAGGAATTTTAAAATATCTTACCCTATCTATCAATCGTAAACTCTTAACCCCATCTTTTTGTCGCTAAGTATTTTTGAGGTGCCTGAGTTGTTATATGTTATGAACCACTCTAAACACAACTAATAACAAGACTAAAACTTGAAATAGGCAACAAAGAGTTTAAACTGATAATAATATTAATGCATAACAGAAACAGATTACAAGGGAAAGGGAAGGCTCTTACACCAAAATACATAAACTATAATCAAAATAACAACTACAAACTAAGAAAAACAGAGCACAACAGACAACACAAGGACACAATAGACTCTAAACTGAATAGGTTGCCCCACATTCGAGAGGTTGGTACTCTCCACTCCCTAAAGGGCCAAGCCAATTCCTAAAATCTTCCTTCCTTCTCCTTCTCAGCAGGTGATTTATAGACCCAAAAAAGTGAGCCTCACAGTTTCCCATTTAACCTTTTCATAGCCTTCAACCTCAGTCACCCTACAGCTACCCTATTTCTTTCTTCAAATGGTAAGTCAAGGTTCTGAACAAAAGGTGCTTCTCCTATTTTCCTAAGTTTCCAAAGGCAGTCCTATCATTATGTTATATACATTAAATCGTGGGAAAACAGATCAAGGAATCAAGTATGTCTTTTACTTCTCTGGTTTGAAGGATTTTGCCCCAAAAGAGAGCATGCTAATAGATGTATACATCAAATTTTCTTCATGGTGTGGAAGGATGCAAACATTTCTCAATGCTAGTGCTTAAGCTGCTGCTGAAAGTTGCTTGTTTCCTCCTTTAGTGTTTGACTTATTTTTAACTATTATAGTATTGTTTCTTTTGGAAGTGTAGAATTGTATATTGAAGATTTCAGGCACTAGTAAGAAAGTCAGGGGGCGCCCTGGTGTGTAAACCAAATAGTGGGGATTGGGGACTAGTTGGAAGAAGATTGAGGGTGTTACTTTTAGGAAGTCAGCTAGTCACTTCTAGAAGTTATGTTATTTTTTTAGACAAGGTGACAAAGAAAAGAATCTTAGAATACGTACTACATTGTCTATATTAGGCTCCATGTGATACAAATAAATATTTTCTAGGGCTCTCAGATAAGACCTTGTATAAGAAAAAGCATATCTTGAGCCTTATGGAAGCCTTTGACAACATGATTTGGGCTGTCAATTGCTGGAGAGAGACTGTCTCATGCCTCCTCGATCAGCGCATGGAGTTTGTTACATTAAGGTTTAGGTGTTGTCTGTGGATTCCGGCTGTGATCTGGTCTATGTGGATAAGTTAGTTAGTGAGTTTTGTGGTGGTTACCAAGTGTTTAGGTCATAAGGGAATCAAGTAAATGGCAAATGGTTTCATCTCAGCAGCAATGAGGGCGACAAATAGAAAGAAAATGGCCATTGATAACTGTAGAAAGAAATGACTCTATAGCCTAGGTAATTATGACTTACTGAGAGCCTATCAATATAGCCTACCCTATACAACCTATCATTGAAGAGGTTTATTTCCTTTAGCATACGCTATATATAACCTATAATATAGATAACAATCACCCTATTCTAATAAGAATGATGGTTACAATTGGGAAGGAAAATAGAAAATGAGGCCCACTCGGAAAAGAGCTTATATAAAATGTCTGGAATTCTTGTTGTTGTATTGAATGAGGAAAAATTAATAGGTATTTATTGGTACAAGGAAGGCTACTCTAGGACACAAAATTACAGTTAAAGGATATTAGGGACTAATGAAATATCTAATATAAATTTGTGCATAAATTCTACTACACTTGTTTCAAATACAAGGCACTTTTTTTTTTTGAAAGTTTTCTGTTACAATATACAGGGCATTTTTACAACTTTTAAGAAAAAATAATATCTTTTTACCTAAGTTGACCCTAGGAGTATATTGAAATTACTTTCCTGTGCTTCATTAAAATGGTCCATTCGCTATGCATTAAATAAGAGCAAAGTTGGAAAAACTTTTAAATCTTAACCATCTAACTACTTTTCTTGGTGGATGTGTTAGGTAAAAACGCTTTACATTTGAAACAAAGGTAGCAGGATATAACTAAAAAAATAAATTGTTCACAGGGATTTCTATCACCTCTAACATGTTGTCTGACTCAAAAACCCTTTAAGCATGAGGCTTTAACAAAGTAAGTATTCATTATAGCTTAGCTGGAATTTAATTTAACTTGAAGAATAGGGTATGCGGGATTGAACTTTTAATTGCTTGATTATTGAGACCTCATGCTATGTCAATGATATTTTTTTTATTTCCAATTAGACAAAAGGTTTATAAGGTTACATCTCAATCTAACTGACTTGTGTTTAGTCTTACAAGGACTAAATTTCTGAGCTAGACACTGTTATGGTTGTTTATTTTATGTGAATGACCAAACTTAGAGCAGATAAGTTCTGATTCAATGTTTCTTGCAGTTGGTCATGCCAAGCTTGGGTTGGAGATGGTTACTTGCATTATCTTCCCTACCCTCATTATTCCTCCTCCTGTTCTACAGAATGACTCCTGAGTCACCAAGATACCTATGCTTAAAAGGCAGAACTGCTGATGCAGTTAATATTTTGGAGAAGATAGCAAAAATGAATGGAACAAAACTACCTTCTGGCATCATTACTTCTGATAATCAAACTAGTCTGCAAATAATTAATACAGAAGTAACAAGTTTACTCTCACCCAAAGATGAAGGTGGACCTACTAAAGGAATGGATACTAATGGACCTACTAAAGGAATGGATACTGACTTTGGGGGAATTTCGTCATTTTTAATGCTTCTTTCATCAAAATTGGCAAGGCCAACCCTTCTCCTATGGGTAGTGTTCTTTGGTAATGCATTTTCATATTACGGCCTTGTTTTGTTGACCTCAGAATGGAACAATGGACGTAGTAAATGCACATCTGGATTGCAGTCAGAGAAGATCAATGATGTTAGCTACAGAGATGTTTTTATTGCTAGTTTTGCAGGTATTAAAATTAGGATGAACTGCTACTCCTTCCCCTAGGAGATGCTTGAATTGCAGAAACATTTTCTTAATATGAAAACAAACACAATAGTTTATCAGAAGAATTGGTTATGGATAGAGTACAATGGTTTCATGCAATTCATAGAGCTGACCCCATTTAATGGGATGATAAGACTTTTGCTGCCGTTGAAACGAACACAAACCTTCCTCAAAGCCAAACAATGGTCAAAATATCCTAAAGGATAGTATTGATTGCTTTTATTGAAAATATAACTGTAATAAATGTATTTTCATAAAATTTTATTTTGATATTATAATATAATTCTGTCTTGAAAATAATAATTAAATTTAATTTATTCTGAATTTAGAAAGTGACTATTTTGTATTGATCAGATAAATATTTTTTATATATAAGATAATTACATATGTTTTGATCAAAATAGGTGTAATCGTAACTTTTTTGTATGTTTGGGGGGTAAGGGAGGTTGGTGTTGTACATCTTTTATTTTCATGGAAGTAAATTCTTTTAACACATAGCGGTGGCAGGACCAAGTAATTTGGACATCTTCCAAAGGGAATAATATTTACTCTAGATATTACTGTTGACTTATTTCAGAGTTATCTTCATCATTGGAGGAAGATGGATAACTGATGCATGACTATGTTTTGTGAATAGAGCTACCTGGGCTCCTCTTGTCTGCCGCAGCAGTAGATAAAATCGGTCGTAAGGCCTCAATGTCAGCTATGCTCTTTGTGTATTGCATTTTCCTTCTACCGCTAGTTTTTCATCTGCCTGAAGGTCTAACAACAGGACTTCTGTTTGGAGCTCGCATATGCATCACAGGAAGCTTCACTATTGTGTACATATATGCTCCAGAGGTAACGACTTATTCAAAGGGAAGGGAATTGATATGATTAAAAGAATATAAGAATGGCCTAAAAAAAGTTATAGAATCAGGATAATGACATTTGTTATATTCATTATAAATGCATAATTCATATCCAGAGTCTTGACCAGTTTTCGCTATGATTCCACTGATTGTCATATTTTGTTATTATTTAATTTGTTCTACTTCTTTTTACCATTAATTTGCTCTAAAAAAGTGTTGGCAGCTCGGGAATGGCCTTGTTCCATTACTTTCTGTGGTAGACGGAAAAGGGAGAATAGGGTAAACAGTAAAAATATGTACTCACTAGATACCCAATACAACTTCCAGTACCCTATTTATAGACCACTACCTCTTTTCTATTTACCTAATTAGTTACCCTTACTAATACTATTACCACATATCAATATGCTCCCCCGCAACAAAAGATCCTTGTCCTCAAGGATCAAGTAGAAAAGTAAGACATACATCTTGGATAAGACTTTTTTTTTTTTTTTTGCTAGACCATATATTACTAATACCTGTAAAAGAAAAACAAATTGAAAGTAAAATTAATGGACTTAAAAAAAAACCCCAGCATGTTCAATCCGAAGGCCCTTTGTCACACTCCTGAAATTCACAACCACCATGAAAAAACTGAACTCTACGGTTGTTTTCTTTCATGAATTTACGTCAGTAACACTAGTTACAGTGCCGTAAGCTATTTTAACTTTTAATAATGCAGTATGTGGATTTATATAATAAAAGGTGTTGTATTGCACCAAAAGTCATAGGATACTATTCTCCAGAGTCAAGATATGATTGAGGGAAAATAGGGAAGATTTCACAAGACTCTGCTTGGCAAATGAGTTGATCATTCAGGGTCTGTTCTACATTGTCATAGGTCCCCATCACTTGCATTACATTGATGTGCATTGCCTCATTACATTGATGTGGGTTGCCCTGTGAAATATCAATAGAGCTTTTCCAGACATTTGTTATTTGTGATCTAGTTAAAAAACATTTTACTTCAAACATAGGAGTTGTTAAGAGTAAAATTAGGGAAAAAGAACCGATTGTTTGGCAAATACTTCAAGGGGTTATGCATTGATTTTTCACATGGGTAAGCTCCATGATGAAAAAGATAGAACTCTCCAAACCCTTTTAAATTGAGATAATGTACTCTAATGAGATCCAGATTAAAACTTCACATTGATCAACTACCCTTCATCCAATAACAGCAATTATGGATTGACCATGATCATCCCTGCACCAGTTGACTCTCCTAACATAGACCGCATATAGTCACGATTCATTAGTGAAGATAGATATTTAAGTTTGTAACATCATGTTAAGTGATGATTGTGATGTAGTAAAAGGCGGTAGAAATGATCTTGTTGTAATTTATCTCTTTTTCCCTCCATTGATCTTTATTTTCAAGTGTATAATAAATAAAGAGAAGGATGCTGGATATTAGTTTTCCGTTTGATTCTTGTTATTCTTGTTTCCACATCAAAATTTGATATTTGCAAGATTTATGTGAACTGCAGATATACCCAACATCAGTCAGAGCAACTGGCGTTGGAATTGCAAGCTCAGTTGGCAGGATTGGTGGAATGATATGTCCATTGGTGGCAGTGGGTTTAGTGCATTATTGTCATCAAACTGCAGCTGTGCTTCTCTTTGTGATAGTTGCCCTTGTTTCAGGAATATGCGTAATGCTCTTTCCTGTTGAGACCATGGGCCGAGAACTTGTAGATGATGAGTCGGAGTTTAATACCGATTAATGCATCACAGTAACAAGGTATGTCATTTCCTTGAACTTTATAAATTCATGATAAATTTATCTTAGCCCTTATTTTTCTGTTGCCAGAAGATAGTCTTCTTTTGCTGTTAGAAGAGCAATGGAATTCTTTTAAAGTGAAGTTATAAACAATAAATGTCACCCATAATTTGCCATTAACTGCAAGAGGGATTGGAACCATAGGCACTGGATGAAAATAGGAAGGTGTCTGTCCAGGCACTGGAATCATTCTTGAATGATGCCATTGTGATTTGGGAATTAAGCTTCATAATTGAGAATGTAAGGTTGTTTATTACTTCTTCCGATCCTAAATATAAGAGCTATTAGAGGGTTTGTTTTAGTTCTAAATATAAGACACCAATCCATTTAATTACGAATAAACAACTTAACTCATTTTTTTAATATTTATAAAATAATTATCTAGTTCTTAAATTTTGGACCAGAGAAAGTATTAATTTATAATTCTAATTTTATCTTTTTTCTATCTTCAGATATTTCAGACAAGTTGACATGATGAAGTTTTGTTCCCGCTTTGCATCACAATTAAGTCACCTGGACTCTCGGCCCTATAGAGTGGGAATGGAGGATGGTGAGTGGATGACGTCCGGCGACATCCCAGAGAACTGATGGATTTTGCTTTTTCATCAGAAGATGAAGGCATTTTGATGATTAAAAAATTAAGACGTATTAGTTTCTTCAACACATTTGTATTCTTATATACATGTATTATTTCTGCTTAGATGTTGGGGGAATCCTTAACAGTTTGTAAATATTGTGATGTATTATAAATTTCATAAATATAGAAATTTAGGAGCAATCATGCCCCAATGATATCTTTATGAGGACTGTATTTGTGTATGATATTGTTACTACTAAATTGTATTATTTTTTGCTGGCTGTAATTTGAAAAACTTTTCAATGTATTCATTAAGCTTTTATCTCTGATTATGTCTTTGTCGTGTGGTTTGTATTTAAGTGAACCGCCTGAAATGATACACAGCTGAAAAACTAGATTGGTTATTGACTTGATTGAAGCATTAATTCTTCATTCGTAAGTTGAATAACAGAGATAAGTAACAACTTATCTATATGGAAATAAAAACAATTTATTTTATTTTAGAATTTGTTGTCCATTCATATTTAAATATAAACAACTTATTTAATTCTAAAATTTATTATATACATGCAATTCAAATTAAAAATCTGAAAAAAAAAACATGCTTTGTTTAATAGTTCTTTTGGTATAAAACTGGACACGAGCCCAAAACAAAAATCTATAGCATATGGCACAAATCTTGAGAAGGCTCACACAACATATGGCAAGCCAATCCATCGATGTTCTAAAAATAATAAGTATATTAAAAAATATTAAACTATAATTTGTTCTATTTTAAAACTTATTACCCCAAGCATATTAGAAATATGCAAAATTCTTTTTATTTTAGAATTTTAATCTATATATATATTGAAAATATAAATGACAACTCTTTTATTTTAAAAAGTGACTTTTGTTTAGACTAGGCTTTATAAAAGATTCATTAAAATAGTATAAGAAAATAGAAGAAAAGAAAACGGGTCCTACATCAACTATTCTACACGCTAGATAGTAATTTACTGTGGTAATTCATTCAACTTTTAGAAATATACTTGATATTTGATTATTGATTTTAATCAAATCAGTTGAAATTAAATTTATTTTTAGCTGGATGAAGTAAAGGGGGGATAATATACATATTAGACAGCATTATCTTCTCAAGTAACTTTATTTATGCTCCTACAAGCAAGAAAATTAGAAAAGAGAAATAATAAACTAATATATTATCAACAAAACTTAGTATAACTGGTAAAATGATATCTTAAATTTAAATTAGTTTTTAAACTATTAGTTAGATAATATCACCTAATTTCTACTTAAAAAATAGGGTTATATAAATAGTCTTATGATTTTTCATTACGGAGAGCTTGTTGATTGATTGAATATGATTGAAAATACTTTCTCTCTCTCTTTTCTCCGTCTCTTTCCTTTCTATTGTAAATCTATGTGTATTAAAGAAATAGTCCCACGTTATTTAGAAGTGAGAGAGTCTAAGTGTATAAATATTAATTAGTGATCTTAAAATGTTAAATGGGTTAAGCGAAATAGAGGATTCGTGGCCATAACAATGGGCCTTTGGAAGTAAATTGTCCAATCATTAACATCTGTTTAGAAAAAAGATTTTACCCATGAAATTAGTTTGAATAATAAGCGATTCAATATTATTTAAACAAGATTTTAAATTTGAGCTTTAGTATATATAGAAAATCCCTATTGAAAAACTCATCCACTATAGCTAGGTATGCGACGAGGGTTAAATTCGGATGTAATCGGGGCAAAACTCTGGTGAATTGGATGGACAATTAAAAACAAAAAAAGAAAATTTTACCCTACTCTTAGATCTTGAGTGAACTTAATTTATTTCTAAATTTTTTTTTACCAAAAACAACTAACATTCTTTTGTATGACAAAAAAAAATGCTAAAAATTCTAAATAGGATACGGACAAATTTGTCATAAAGTACCAATATATCATTTCAAAATTTTGGAAAAATAACAAAATTGCTCTTGAAAGTGGCCCCTCATTGTGTTTGATATTTACAACTTTTATAATGATTGTGACTACCCTAATTAAGATATTTACTATTATATTTAACAATATAATTGTAAGTAATTATTAGGGTCAATTAGTATAATGAGATTTAAAATAGTAAAAATTATTATAAAAATTATCAATCTTATTACAGGAATAGTAATAAACAACTTGGGTGCAATACATTACTTGAGTTAATTACTACTCGTCTAATGGGATTTACAATTGTTATAACGATTTTAACTACATTGGATAAGATATTTATTATTCTATTGAATAATTTGGTTGCAAATGATTATTTAGGTAAATTATCACTCGTCTAATATGATTTATAAATTTTGTAATAATTTTGACCACTTTAGATAAGATATTTACTATTCTGTTAAGCAACTTAATTGCAAGTGATTATTTAGCTAATTACTACTTATTTAATGGGGTTTACAATTTTTATAAATATGTAAAGTCAATAATCTTCAATCATAGCTTTCACTACTAATAATACTTTCAATGACATTAACTATTTTACCTAGGATATTTACAAAAAATCAGACTACCTATGACAATAGTTGCATTACATACTGATAGAAAATGATACCAAATAAGAAGAATTAGCAGCCTTAAGAGAACCAAATAAAATAGAAGTGGTAAATCAGAAGGTAAAACCTACAACTTCTTCAATCAATTATAAGCCATTGACAATAAATTCACTCTCTCTCCATCAAAACCACCAGCGATAAACATTATATTGGGTTAAACAAAACAAAATGAAATTAAACGAAGGAAGTAGGAGGTGGGTAGGTTGTGGGGGAAGAAGACATGGGCTAGAGGTAAACCCAAGTGACTTGCTTAACAAGGTAATTATGAATAGAGATATCAAGGCTCGAAAATAGAGTCTGAAGGTTGTGGAGTGGCAGATGGGAATAAATCTCTAAGAGAAGTTTAGGAGACAAAAGAAGCTAATCCATAAGAGAGCTAGTCCAAGTCAAGTGACGACAACTACACCTACACGATGTTGTTAGGGAGAGTACTAAAACAAGATCTACTTCTATGATGTCGTCGTTGTTCTCTTCTCTTCACCTTGAAGTATCGAGAGTGGTGGTTCCATTGGAAGATAGGAACTCATGGAAGTGGAGAAACACAGCTGAGATGAGATATGCTTCTATGTTATCATCGATGTTCTCTTCTCCTCGTGTCGCTGCTATTTTGCCTCTATCTTGTGCTGTTTCTATCCGTAGACACAGAGAGAAAGGAGAGAGAAGAGAAAGAAAGAGAAAAGGAAGAAAAATGATATATAGGAGAGAGGGAATATAGAAAAAGAAAAAAAAAAGGAAGAAAAGTACTTTTGTTATTTCCTCAAAATTTGAAAAGAACAAATTGATATTTGTAATTAATTTATTATTTTACAAATTCATATACCATATTTATAATTTTAAATTTTATATAGTATTTTTCTCTTTTTATCCCTATTAAATAAAAGAGCAATGCATGGGCTGTTTTTTTAGTTATATGAATAACTCATGATAAATTTTTAAGAAAATAAATGCCAAAAAAAAATATACCATATTATTTTTGAAATCTGAGGCAGTAATTATTAATTGAACCCATACGAAGGCAAGCATCTAGAAGCTTCCTATTAATGGCAATGTTATTTTGCGCGCATTCGATCCCTAACGTTTGCCTTAAAGATGACAATAAGAGAAAAGTTTGGTTGATCATCCATGAATCAGGGGTAGATTTCTATAAATTGTTTTCCACATTCAGTAAAAGATTCATATTCGGAGAGGCTATGTCGGAAGTCACAAATTTATCAGACAACTACGATTGAACCCAACAAATTTCTTTTGTTCCTTGTACGAAGAAGAAGAACAATGCATAAGAGTAAATAGAGAATTGTGGGGGATATATCATATGAATGTTGGATAATTGATTCCCAGTTCTTTTTTGTTTTTGCCGTGGTGATTACAGAGAGAATGTGGTTTCCAAACCCTAAGGCTTCAGGGATTAGGAAGGGAGGAGGAGGAAATGGTCTTGTCGCTGTTGCTATTGATAAGGATAAAGGAAGCCAACTGGCTCTCAAATGGGCTGCTGAAAGTCTCCTCACTAGAGGCCAAACTGTTATTCTAATCCACGTTTCGCACAAGTCATCGGCTCCTAGTTCCAGTATGTGGTTAATTTTTTCATGCCATATTGCTTGAATTGAGTAGTTTTTTCGTAACAAGCTGTTTGATACCTGGTGTTATCAACTAATCTGAATTCGAGTTGAGTCAAAGTCTAATGAGAGAAAGGTCTTCTCTAGGCAATTTTTTTTCATATACTTGGTTATTACTCAAGAGAAAAGAGAAAATTGTAGAAAATATGTTTGAGTTGGTCTAGACTCGTATAAAAAAAAGCTATTAGAGATACTGATGAAGGGAGTATATCAAACAATATAAAATCCTCTTGAACACTCTATAAAGAGAAAGAGGAAATACAATTATGTCATACGATCTATATAAAAGATCTTAGAATTATTATTTTATTTGATTATTTTTTTCATAATAAATTAGTATTACTCACTTATTTAAATTTGAGTCAAATCAAATTTCAATGAGAGAAAGCTCTTCTAACATAATGTTCTCTTTTTGTCCATGGAGCTTGAACTTATGAGGTATTTGATCCCTTAGTAGCTTTTCAATAACAAATTATCTGACATTTGATATTATCAACTATCTATATTTGTTTCGGTCGGGAGAAACTTTTTAACATATTTTTTTCCCAAGTACCAAATGGTCAAGCTTTAGCGCTCGAGCTCAAGATCTCAAGGGGTGTTTAGCTGGCTATGTTCTTCGCAATATTTTCTCTATATCTTCTCACAAACAATACTCCCTCTAATATTTATTATAATCACATGATAATAATTTTACATAAATAAATGAATCTAATTAGAATTAGTTATTTCAATAAAATATTAAAATTACCCTCAATAAAAGTTACTAGTTAGAAGAGTTTGATCAATTAATTAAAAAGTGTTATAATTAATTGGGAATACCAGGTAGAAAAAATAATAGTTTAGACAAAGTATATTATATTATAAAATATACAGATGCCATTTTTTTTGCCAATGCAGATCTTTATAATAAGAACTAGAGGGAGTGTTTTATTAAAAATTGAAAAAAAGAACAAAGCGCCCTTTATTGTGCACCAAAAGTCCAAAACTGTGAGGAGATATAGAGGGAATGCATAGAAAGTGCAACATACGTTCTTGTATTAGGTGTTTAGCCTCTTACTGTTCAATCTAACAACCTTAGGTTGCATTGAACGATTTTAACATTCAGCATTTGGTCAAATGCAGACGGAGGATGCCAATCAATAATGTATAATGCTGGCAATCTAACTGCATCACCACAAAGGCACCAACTTGATAAAACTACCAAGGATCTATTTCTTACTTTCCATTGCTTCTGTACTCGCAAAGATGTAGGTTTCACTTTCACAACTTCTTCTATTTGGAGTTTATTTCTCTGACTCTATACATTTGCTTAGATAAAATGCCTTGATATTCTACTTGAAGACGCTGATGTTGTGAAAGCAGTAATAGAATTTGTCTCTTGTGCTGCGATCGAGAACTTGGTGGTCGGGGCGACTACAAGGCACGGATTCATTAGGTAAATAAATTAACTTGTCTAGGACATGATTTTAGTTTTTTCTTGTACAACTATTACTAGTGATTTCTAAAGTTTCATGCAGATTTAAGTCATTGACTATACCAAGTGGCATATCCAAAGGGGCACCAGATTTCTGCACAGTGTATGTCATATCTAAGGGGAAAATATCATCTGTTCGAAATGCTTCTCGTTCGGCTCCTCATTCCTCTCCTCTGCTTAGTAAAATTCAGAATCTAAATAACCAAATTGAGAGTCAACCTGAGATGCCCTCTAGTAGACATTCGCACTTACGAGGTTAATTTTCTACTATCAAATTTAGTTTTGTTCTGTTCCCACCATGTCTTGCTCTAAATACGTATTCATTATATGAAAATCTGTGCATATATATTCCAGACAAAACACCTATCAAACCTCATAGCTGGCAAGATGAATCCATTAGGTAAGTTTCATAGCAACTAAAATGCACACTTGTGTGTGTGTGTGTGTGTGTCTGAACAATGAAGAAATAGAGTAGTAGACATTCTGATTGATGAAGCAGGTCAGCATATGGAAGAGGAAGAGGAGGCTTGAGTGGAAGGTCATGTATAGACTATGCAGATTCAGAATCAGACATATTATTTATAAGCTCAGGCAGATCAAGCAGTGTTAGACCATCCTCTGTGTTCTATGATTATATGGATGATACACCAAGCATTTCAGTTGGCTCAGATCGTAGTTTTGCATCAACTCCTTTAGGCTACAGGCCAATGGATCCCACTTCACCAGATGTGTCACTTTCACAAGATGTGGATGGAACATCATTTTCATATACATCTCATAACATGGTAATAACAATTTCTTATTCACTTATTAGTCATCTGTAAAAATACAATGCTTGCACAATGACTATCTTCTATCAGTTAGTTAAATCACCATCCTCTAGATTAAGAGGACAATAGAGTAAGAACTTTTCAAGCCCTGTCATCTGATTATGTCCACTTTCTTAATTATATATGCTTGAATATGTACGAAGAAGTTGAAACTGATATGACGAGGTTGAAGCTTGAGTTGAAGCAAACAATGGATATGTACAGTGTAGCATGCAGAGAAGCACTTACAGCACAACAAAAGGTATGGTTACACTAAAACTTTATTTATTTACTTATGTTGGGTTATGTGTGGATTCCAAGGTTCTACTCTCTTAATTGTGACAGTTAATGGAGTTGAGCAACTGGAGGCGCGAGGAAGAGAAGAAGTTAGAATAGGCACGATTAGCGCAAGAAGCTGCGCTGGCAATTGCGGAGAAAGAGAAAGCGAGGAGTAAGGCGGCCATGGAAACAGCTGAAGCAGCTAAGAAAATAGCTGCAGTGGAATCTCATAAAAGAGCAAGTGTTGAAATGAAAGCGCTGAAAGAAGCAGAAGGAATTAGAAGACTTTTGGATAACCTAACACAAACTGATGGAAGATATAGGAAATATAGTATTGAAGAGATTGAATCAGCAACACAATATTTCTCAGAGTCTAAGAAAATTGGAGAAGGAGGCTATGGCCCGGTCTTCAAATGTTATCTCGATCATACGTCAGCGGCCGTGAAGGTTCTTCGACCCGATGCTGCTCAAGGGAGGGCACAGTTTCAGCAAGAGGTGGACATACTTAGCTGCATACGCCATCCCAACATGGTACTATTACTAGGAGCGTGTCCAGAATATGGCATACTAATTTATGAGTACATGGCTAATGGAAGCCTAGAAGATTGTCTATTTCGGAAAGAGATCATGATCGTGTTCTTCCATGGCAGTACAGGTTCCGAATCTCCGCGGAAATAGCCACAGGCCTACTGTTTCTGCATCAAACCAAGCCCGAACCTTTAGTACATCGCGATCTTAAACCCGCCAACATATTACTAGATCATAACTATGTAAGTAAAATAAGTGACGTCGGATTGGCTAGGTTGGTGCCTGCCGTTGCCGAGAATGTAACACAATGTTGGATGACTGCAGCGGCGGGGACATTCTGTTACATTGATCCAGATTATCAACAAAAAGGAATGTTGGGAGTGAAATCTGATGTTTATTCTCTTGGGATTATGCTTCTACAGCTAGTAACAGGCAAGCCTCCAATGGGGTTGGCACATATTGTAGATGAAGCTCTTGAGAATGACATATTTGAGGATATGCTTGACCCATCTGTGCCTGATTGGCCAATAGAACAGGCCTTGATCTTCACAAAGCTTGCACTTAAATGTGCAGAACTCAGACGCAAAGATAGGCCAGATCTTTTTGCAAAGTAATATTACCAGAGCTCACTAAATTGAGAGAGTTTGCTGATGAACACCCTAGTGGCATCTTGTTAGGTGGCATTGCCAGTACTGGGCTTTCCCCAAGCAACAGTCAAGCTTCCATACAACAGGTTATAACCAGCAACCAACTTTTTTAATCATATGTTTGACTTTATGATAAACATAAGAATAATGGTAGTTAAGGACTATTTGTTATTTTCAACTGGACATCCTTGACTATTACTCCCTTATGCCCTAAATATAAAAGTTAATACATTCATTCCTCAATATAAGAGTTAGATAACTAATTTATAGATATAAATAAATTAGTTAAGTTAGTTATTTGTAATAAATTTGTCTTGATTTCTCTAAATTATCATCTTTAATCATATGCATTATAATTACCCCTTGATTGGGAGATCCTTAATATATGCAATCAATAAAGATACTTTGGGTTAAAATATAAATTTGAGAGGTAAAGTGGACTAGGATATCATATTTAGGATCAAAGTGAACCCTTTATTTAGTTCATATATTTAGAACTGAATGCAGTTGATAACTAATTTACAGAGATTAAGAAAATTAGTTAAGTTTGTTATTTGTAAAAAAACATATGTTGATTCTTTAAAATGTTTCATTTGATTATTCTCATTAGAAGCTACTCCCTTTAATGTAAGCCCTTTTAGTATATACAATATACAATCAATAATAAGGATAGTTTGAAAAAATTGTTATAAATTTGAGAAATAAAGTGGATTAAGATTTTATATTTGAAACCATAACAAATTTCTCAATTAGCTCATACATTTAGATCAAGAGTGAGTATTATTCTTCTAGCAAGAATCTATAATTTAAATTTAGTTTTTTAATTAGAGAGGTAGATATTAATAGACTAAAATTATAAACAAGATCAAACCCATAACTTTATTCTTATGTGAGAAATTTTATATTACTAAACTACAAGACTATTGGTAGAATCTATAATTAAATTGTTAAGAAAACTTTTGCAGGATGTGATGAGTGACCCACGGCTTGGCCTTTCTGGTAGCTCAACAACAAGAAGTCCATCGTGCCCATCATCACCCACAGAAGGATAGGCACGTATAGTATATAATACATTCATCCATAGGATTGTGATTAGTTAGTTCTATGTCAAAGTGAATCTCTTTTCTTTCTTTCTTTCTTTTTTTTAATTTTTGGATTAATTTATTTCCAGTTACATTATAATTGGTTACAACCTATCGTATAATTAAAAAAATTGTTTATTTTAGCTTAATTTATTTTCAGGTACATCAGAGTTGGTTACAGTCTTGTTCTGGTAGGAACACAAAAATGACATAATTTGGTACATTCTTTTGTATTCTGCTCCTTCTCTGCGGCGGACCCAGGTGAGGTGAATATTGTATAGAATTTTGTACATATAAACACGATAGGCATTAATTATGAGTTATGCACAAAATTAATGGTGAGTGAGTATTTTGTTGGTCACTTGGCTACTATTTATATTCCATGTCAATCAACTATGAGGTTTAATATATTTGGCATTTAATTGGATTCTTTAAATATTTAGTTAAAAGTTCAATATTTAGTAGTAAAAAGTCTCATGATTAGCACTAAAACCTTTTTAAAAAATATAGTGTGAGAAAATTAGTCACTAATTTTTATGGTAGATAGTTGATTTTCACATAAAAAAACTATTTCATGTGAATCATCAAATATGTGAGCCATATTGTGTACAACTTTTTCCCAAATCAAGTTTTGCAAAACAGCAAATTTAATTTAGTTACGAATGAGATCAGTTAAAGTCCAAGTACTTTTTTTTGTGATAAAAATTTCCAAGTACATTATAAGAGTTTAAAAAAAGGATTATGAAAAAAAATAATTTTTAGAAAAAACTTTTGAAAAAAAGCTTATGAAAAAAAATGGTTCTGAATAAATAAATATTTGAATAGTTATTATTAGAAAGATTTTAGTAATTAAAAAATTATAAAAAATGATATTATTTTATTAAAAATATGAGAAAAAAGATAAGAGAGACAATGAAAAAAAGAGAGTGAAGAGAGGAGAGATGATATAAGAAAAATAAAAATAAAATATTAATTTAGTAGTCTATAATCTCTTTTATTGTTCTGGATACTAATCTCAGTAACTTATTAAAAATTATAATTTAATTTAAATTTTTTTTAATTTTTTTTAAATATAAATTTTATCTAAAAGAGTTTCTAAAATAACTGTGGTTCAAAACACACTTCAATTCATAGCATACAAGTAAAATATTTAAATCTAAAAGCTGACATGTTATCTACAAAATCAAGATCCTCTCCTTTTCTTTTCTTTATTTTTTTTCCTAAAACCAAAAGTTAATAAAATAATTAGGAACCCTATATGTGAAATAAACTTGTTCCCTTAATATCTTTTCTCTGTAGAGAGATTAACTCCTATTATCAATATACTCCTAATCATCACAACAAAAAGAAGCTAATGAAACCAACAAAAAACTTAGAGCTTATACTGGATTTACTAAATTAAATACTAAAAATTTAGGGTTAAAGTGTACTTAATACCTTATACTATTTTTAGAAATATAATTAGAACTATAAAATATTTAGTAATATCATTAGCACTTTAATATATTAAAAATGGAACAGTTGACATTCTAAGCTAGTCTTTAATTTTTTTCCTCTCTCATATAGTATTCATCATATCTAGGCAGCATCTGAAAGCTTCATAGTTCCCTTCCATCAGAACACTTCCCATATTCATCGTTTCCCTAGATCTTCCTCAACAAAATTTATTAGTATAGGTTCACCCATTTCTTCCTCAAACAACCCAAAAATTCATTGAGAAAATATCTTGTTTATTCAACAAGAACCAAATCAACCAAACTCATTCAAATGAAAAAAAAAACACGAAAGAAAAATAAAGAACAGATCTTGAGAGGGAAGGCCAAAATCTACTATCTCAAAAACATCCATTTTGATGCACAGAAATTCCCCATGCCAAAAGCTCATACCAACAAATTTGACTCGAAATATTAACCGATTCCGTCATCGGCCACAAGCTTTGCTGGAGCTACGACAGGGGAGTTATAGCAGAGCTTGTAGCCAATGACAGTTGTTCTTAGAAGATGAGGATACCTACAAAAACAGATATGGGAAGAGGGTATTGATCTGGAAATCATTCACGGTGTGGAAGGCTCTCAAAGCGTCGATGAGGAGTGGGTCGTGGGGATTTGGAGAGAGTGAGACGAAGAGTAAGACATTCACCATTCACACCTTCGACCTTGTTGGAGAACATGGTGAGCGACACCCGCAAGACTTTCATGGCTTCGAACTTGGTGGAGGAGGAGGCGAGTGATGGTGTTGACGCCCGCAAGGCGGGAAAGGAGGGAGGGAGAGAGGAGGCAGAGATGAAGAGGTCTAAGGGTGCATCTTGTTCAATGATGGAAGAACTAAAATAAGTAGATGATGAAATGCATGAAAGCGATTTGTTTTGGATTGCGTCGTTGAAGCTTTAAGTCCGATGGAAGGGAGCCATGGAAGCTTTCAGCTGCTTTGGTATGATGAATATGATGAACATGGTATGAAAGACAACGGAAGGTAGGGTGCCAATTGGTTTATAATCCATTAAGAGGTTAATTATCTTATTAAATATTTTATAGTGTTAATTATACCATTAAAAATAGTTCAGGTATCATGTGTACTTTAACCCAAAAATTTATCAAAAAATTTTATGCAAAAAAAATTAATTAAGCCACTTAAGCTTGTTTGATACACACATTTGAATTTTGATAGATTAAGACTATGAGTAGTAATGGAAATAGAGTGAAAATGAGTTTTTAAAATTATGTTTAATATAGAGTTATACATAAAAAAAATTTCTTAGCATAAATATTCTCTTATTTAAAATAATTTTATTTAAAATATTATTATATATTAAATATAGATATCATTAAAATTAAATTTAGTTGGTTCTATACATTGCGAAGAACCAACACGGATAGTTTAAGCCACTTGGAGTCAACTTACGTGGCAATATTGGAAGAAGTGGAGATACAAGTAAAATACTTCAAACTCTCTTGAATCTTTTGAAGGTCAAAAGAAAAACCCCTCTTGAATAATAACGAATAATTTAATTAAAAAATCATTTAGAAGAAATCAAAATTTGAAAATAATTAATACACAATACCCACAAAATCCTGTGACTATTATTTTATTTTGCAAAAAGTCTTTATTAACTTATTTTCTTGCAATATTTCAAAGGGATGCCTAGTAACTCATGAACTCAAATTTTGAGTTCATAAAATTGCTTGGTTCAGGCATTTTAACATCTAATTTAAAGAGTGCTTAAATATATATTTTAAAAAATTATGATTTTTTATATAAAAAAAATATAGATGAATTCGGAATTGATCACTTACTAAAATTAGGATACAACTTTAAAATTTAAAAAATATTTATAGAGGATTTACGAGATCGTATATCAAAATAAATCTTATAACAATAGTAGAAATCAAATTCGTATCTTTGTGTTATATAAATATATTTATTAGCATCCCTGTTAACTTTTATTGTTAAAAGTTCATGATTTTAATCATTATAATAATTTTTGTTATAAAAATTTTTAGAAAAGGGTTGGGCTTACCCACAATTTAGAGATAGGGCGAAATCTCCTTTCCTGTTAGGTGATATCAATATCAGGTAGAATACGCCCTCTATTACCTTCGGATGTAAATATAAGCACCCAAAAGTTAGAATACCTCTCTAAGTATCGTGACTAGAACCATAATAAGATAGTCTTTTCAAAAATTAAATATATTCCAAATAATCATATGTCCCACCTATTTGTCAATTGGTCTATGAGGATGGGTTGATTCTTATAACAATTAATTTTTTTTAGTTACCTACCCAATTTATTAGAGTTTTATCCTAACTATATCTGGATCCGATTCACGTCGTACACCTGGCTATGGTGGGTGAGTCTTTCAACGAGGATTTTCTAAATATGCCAAAACTCAAATTCAAAATTTTGTTTAAACAATATCAAACTACTTACTATTCAAATTAACCCTAATTTATTATTACAATTAATTATGAGATGAGTCCACATGGTAGACTTTTCCTGAATAGGGCCCAATAAATTAAAAATATGTCCATCAAAATGATTTTGTAGCTAAGTAATTAACAACCAATCGATACGTGTTTAGCATGAGATGGCGTCGTCCTACTGGATCTAAATGCCAGATCAGCAACACAAATGTCAAGAAGAGGTTGAATAAAAGAAGCGAATATGCACTCTGCAATTGAGAAATTGTACCTTCCTCCTCCTCTCCCTGCTCAACATTCGTGACCATTTTTATTTTTTTTTGGTAACAAAAGAGAAACTTTCGTTTCGTTTCGCCCTCTCGTGGTCGAAGAGTTTCTTTTCCCCCTTTTCTCTCTGTTGTTGTAATCGCAGAGGAAACCAGAGGGGAGAGAGCAGTGGAAGGCAGAGCAAGCGAAGTATAATAGCTGACGAAGAATTGCGTTCTACAGCATTAGATCTGATTGTAAGACTCTTTATTCTGTCAATGTATTTGCGTCGAACGACAGAGACGACCGTTGCTGGTAATTTGATTAGTTGCTTCATAATCTGAATTCGTATTCTGACTTGCTGTTCAGTCTTCGGTTTTGGTTTTAGATCCGAAACTTCGATGGCTCAGATTATTAGTAATCCGCTTAAATGAATCATGCGGCTGTTTTGATAATGTTTGTGTCATGAGAAATGTTTGCTACCTTCACATCTGACCTTGTTTTTGGAGTTCAACTAATCAGAAAAAATACATGTCCAAGCCTTTACTAAGAGAACAGAAAAAGAACGGGATCTACAGGTTGAAATGTATATTCTCAGACTTTAAGGTTTTTATCATTCAAGTATCCAAGATATAGACTTTTCTACAATATGATAGCTATTTAAGTAATTAAGGCGGTGCATGATTGCATTCTTTTGCGTCAAGCAACTCATATAAATCTACGGTTTATTTGAATTATGTGGTGTATTTAGTTATATCTATATATATGATATTTTTTATTTAAGTTATGTACACGTCCTATTCGCGTTTTGTGCATAATGTTTCTGATTGTGGTTTACTTGGATTGTTAGAGATTTGAAGCTGAATATATCAAGATTCTCGACTTTAAATCCTGATTGCTGGGGAGGGAAAGGAGCTCTTCTTTGTAACTAAAGATTATCTGGACTGTCAACAAACGATATTTTCTGCTTATAAGCCAGCAGTAAAACTTAAAATCATAGTGGTTGATAAAATCCTTCAAAATTCAGCGACCAAGTTCAGGGGGCGACTTGCCCCAAGGTGAGTACAACCCTTATCCTGTAGCCCGGAGGGTGAATTCATCCCATACTGTAACGATGGATGATGACATGGAGAGCGGTAGTTTAGGGCCTTACCAGGACAAACCTAGAACATTTCCCAACATGCGTAGTAAAGCCTACACCCCACTGGTAAGGGCCCTATGACCATCTTCTGTAGTCTTATTGCATTAATTTACTTGCTTTACTGTTTTATCAATAATGTATTCATTTACCCAACAAAAAAGTTTATTCATTGGTTTTCTTCATGTAACTTAATATCCCCCGGATTTTGTTTTTATTTTTGCAGTATAGGCTTTGCTTAGTAAGTTATGGGTCATTCCTGATTTGGTGTCTGCCTTTTGATATTTCATGGCCGCAGAAATTTGACTTTTATCTTTCTGCAGATATTTCGTATTCTACTTGGTATAAATGTTCGTGTCCTGTTCATACTTTTGCTTCTGGGTCTTGGAGCTATCTTCTACGTTGGAGCTAGCACATCTCCAATCATTGTGTTTGTCTTCTCTGTTTGTATTCTCAGCTTCCTTGTGTCAATATATCTTACAAAGTGGGTGCTTGCGAAGGATGAGGGCCCTCCTGAAATGGTTCAGGTGAAAAATCTACTTCCTTCAGTTTGGCTGATTTAGTAATTTCACCTTTTTTCATCCCATTTCCAATCTACATTTCTGTTCATCTTACTAAATTGTTAGTTTGGTGTCAAAAATGCTTCTACGAAGTTTTAGTTAACTTTATATTATTTAATTAATGCCCTTTTTGGTTAGAACATAGGAAAGGCAGTCCCTTTTCTTTGCACGAAAATTGTGATATATAACATTGTATCTTTGTCATCATTACTCCATAGTAATTATCTCTTCATCATCAATGTCTCTATCATCTAGATGAGAGAGATTTTTACCAGATACAAAATCGTCTTTTTCATTCATGTTCTTTTTGATTTCATTCTATTTTATTATGTGTACGGAATGGACTCCAATAAAGTGCAAAGTGTTGACTGAAATGTGAAGTTTTGTACTATTGTTTTTGGACTGCATGATCATTTTTGTTTTAGGAGTTAATATGATTCTAAGTCAATGCAAGAGGTAAGTAAGCATGAGGGGTGCTTTCTTTCTTGCAATTGGTTGATGGAGAAATGAAAGATGAACATATTTCCCAAACATGATATAGTGACTAATTGTGGTTGTAAGAAAGCTGCGCCTTCTGTTATATTGTAATCAAGAACTTGGTTGAGACACTGATGGCTCTAATCATTTACTTCAAGCTTTGTTTCCTTTTTCTTTTAATTCTTACAACAAAATGTCAACAGGTATACTATGGTTACAAAATCTTGGTATTGAAAATATCCTAGACATAATAGTTGTTCATGACAACAGGCAACTAGAGTGATAGTGAAGGAAGTTATCAAGGTTGTGGAAGGAGGGACTCTTGTCTCTGTAATTAATGCTCCATATGAGCTCTTAGGAAGTCATCAGTACCTTCAGTCTCTAACAGGACAGAGCGATGGTAGAAAAATGGACATTGGCCTCTATTTTCTTTTTACAGAAGCTAGATGCTTGTATTTGGAGAGGGAACAAGGACAATAGCCCTAGTCCTAGATGGTAGCTGAATCCTAACCCTAGCTTGAGTCAAATAAATAACATTTGAAAGGGGGGGGGGGGACCTATCTTGATGTTACAGAAACACGAATAAACTAATACCAGAGTAAAGAGATGATAGCATGTGACAATAGAAGCTTCTATAGAAGGCTGTCACTGAATCCATGCTGTGGCTGCACTGTTGTGCATGCATCACCAACTTTTATTAATAATGTCTTTCCTGTTTTTGTAGGACATTTTTTATCATTTGTGTGTTGACAACAAGAAGCGCAGTTCTAAGAAAGCATGTCTTGATTGTTTTTAAAAGAAATTTTTTATTAAAAGCTGCAGTCAAACAGGTTAATACTCTTAACATGGTTAAATTTCATGTCTGAACATTGTGAAAATCACTTTCTTGCAAATCATAAATTTGAGTGTTTTAGGGCCTTTTGGGGATATTTTTTCTTGCATCAACCCTATTGTTTGTCAGAAGATTTGTGATGCCTTATTTTTATTTGGCAAGGAAAGACATTATTGTTTGTGTGTAGTAAACAGTTTATTTTTTTTCCCTTGAGTTATTGCTGTGTCTTCTGTTGTTTTGAGGTCTATTCATAACTGGATCACATACTTTGAACTCCTTGCTTACTGGTCCTGGGCTTATGATATTGTTTCTAGATATCAGACGCTATACGAGATGGAGCTGAAGGATTTTTCAGGACCCAATATGGCAGTATATCCAAGATGGCAATGTTGCTTGCTCTGGTGATCCTTTGCATATATTTGTTCCGTAGTACAACTCCTCAACAGGAATCTTCTGGCCTGGGAAGGTGATGTTTAAATATTATGATATATAAAGCTACTATCTTTTACTTTTATCTATTCTTATATGTCATATGCCTATATTCTGGTTCAGGTCATCTTCTGCGTACATCACAGTAGCTGCATTCCTTTTAGGTGCTCTTTGTTCTGGTGTTGCGGGATATGTAGGAATGTGGGTGTCAGTCCGTGCCAATGTTAGAGTTTCTAGTGCTGCAAGACGGTCAGCAAGAGAGGCATTGCAGGTTAAATCATTATTTCCTCAGAAAACTGTGAAAGGTCTAAAATTTCCATAGTAATTGGGAAAGAGTTGTGCAGGTAGCTGTTCGAGCTGGTGGTTTCTCGGCTATTGTTGTTGTTGGTATGGCTGTAATTGGTATAGCGATCCTTTATGCCACATTTTATGTTTGGTTGGGAGTGGACACACCTGGTGGAATGAAGGTTACTGATTGTATGTATCAACTCCTTCCACCTTCCTGAATAAAATGTTCTTTTTTTTTGTTTGTATGAACTTGGATAAACATGTGTTGCTTGTCCTTTTGCAATATTTTCTCTAGCTGGAAATTATATATTATTGGGAAAACATCTTCCATAGCCATGCTGTTATGTCTTTCTATTTGTACATGAGTTCAAATAACAGACTATATAATATACTGATTTCTTGTGCGTTGAAAAAGCTGGACTTTGTTATTGTGATTAATATTGATTGGACAATTATACATGACAAGATGATCACCTGCTTTTACATTGTTTCTGAACTTGAAATATTTTGAGTAGGCTTCTTTATAATTTCTGTCAAGCATTTAGTTTTTCTAAGGTGTTTGGAATAAAATTTCATGATTCTAGTGTGAAAGTCTAGGGGAAGGTAATGAGGGGGTTGGATCTTGTGGCGACATGCATTTTGCAGTTAAATGGTGTATTTGATTGGAAGACAATGCTATTTTTACTGAGCAGCAGTTCTTAATCATCTTGCTTGTATTGGACAGTGTTAGGAAAATAGAAGGCAGATCAGTGAGGGGCTAATAAAATCTATTATTGAAAACTCAATGACGGTGTACATAATACCCCCTTACCCTCAATGTATGCTAATACTATAATTGCACTAAGATATTTATACTCGATGGGCACCCTAATTTAGTGGAGAACCCTCCCCTAAATGTTGGCTATCTATTAAGGTTGGAGAACTAACCTGCATAAGTACCCCGTAGTCTATTTCATACTATTCAATATGTGACTTAAGCATCTCATATTACCTTAGTTCCTAGTTTCATTTCTTGGCAGTTATTATGTTGTCTATTCTCTCTAGATAATGTTTGACATTAGGACTCTTTTGTTTATAGTGCCCCTTCTTCTTGTTGGATATGGTTTTGGTGCGTCCTTTGTTGCACTGTTCGCTCAGCTGGGTGGTGGAATATACACAAAGGCAGCTGATGTTGGAGCAGACCTTGTTGGAAAAGTGGAGCAGGGGATTCCTGAAGATGACCCTAGGAATCCTGCCGTAATTGCTGATCTGGTAATTGTTTATTTTCGCTTCATTTTCAAAAGAGTTCAGGTATTAAAGTTTAATAACTTTTAATGTGTATTGATTATGCATATTAATTATATTTCTATTTATTGTTATTTTAATGTCTTTCTTGGTTTTCTTTAAAGAAGATAACATAATTATATTTATCTGTCAACAATTCAACTGTGCACCTCAAGCAATTGATGGTTTTTCTGATGACAGTTCCCAGACATTTGCATTTATGTGTTGGTGGTTGAAGGACTTTTCCTTCGGGAGCTTATTTTAAATGTTGAGCTTTCTCAATTATTTGATTAAATTTTTCCTTTATGTCCTGTGCATGGTGCTTGTTCTTCATCAATGTAATAGTGTGGCAATGTGCATCTACAATCTATAGGTTTACATGGTATGCAATTATTTTTAAGGTTGGAGACAATGTGGGAGATTGTGCTGCTAGAGGTGCTGATCTTTTTGAAAGCATTGCAGCTGAAATAATCAGTGCCATGATACTTGGGGGAACTATGGCACAGAGGTGTAAAATAGAAGGTCAGAGTCTGGTTACTGCTATCTATGTCATTTTCTGTTTTAACAAAAGTTATCAGTGGTTTTGTTTCTTTATGCTCATCTAATTTGATTATTTTTCTTTGCTTCAGATCCGTCTGGCTTCATCTTGTTTCCTCTTGTCGTTCACTCATTTGATCTGGTTGTTTCATCAGTTGGAATATTTTCAATTAGGGGCACACGTGAGAGTGGTGTAAAGGCTCCCATTGAGGATCCAATGACAATTCTTCAGAAAGGATACTCTGTTACAATAGTTTTAGCTGTTCTGACATTCGGTCTGGTAATCATTGATCTTCAATTATTTTGTGCTCAGTTTTCCGAAGCAAAGTTTTTGGATCAGCCAATACTTTTGTTTTCTCTGCTGTATTTTTGCAAATGAAAATATTTAGACTATATACATGTTCTGTAAAGGAATTAAACTGCAAAACATCTGCATTGACTTTTAAATTCTTGTTACTTATCTGTTCTGCTTTCTGTTTGGTATTAATTACTCTACAGTCTACTCGGTGGTTACTTTATACAGAACAAGCTCCATCAGCATGGTTCAATTTTGCCTTGTGTGGGTTGATTGGTATAATCACTGCTTACATTTTTGTCTGGATAACCAAGTATTACACTGACTACAAGCATGAGCCTGTGCGTACAATAGCCCTTTCTAGCTCCACGGGTCATGGGACTAACATAATTGCTGGGGTTAGCTTGGGCCTGGAATCAACTGCTCTTCCTGTCCTTGTCATCAGTGTGTCAATTGTCTCTGCTTTTTGGCTGGGTCACAGCTCCGGACTAGTTGATGAAACAGGAAACCCAACTGGTGGGCTGTTTGGCACAGCTGTGGCAACAATGGGAATGCTGAGCACCGCTGCATATGTTCTTACCATGGATATGTTCGGTCCAATAGCTGATAATGCTGGAGGTATTGTAGAGATGAGTCAGCAGGTAGTCCTTGATTGATTATTGTCCAAGGTTTTATCTCTAACTTTCTCACATGAACTTAAATAACTTATTTTCAATATATATATTCTGTACAGCCTGACAGTGTCCGAGAGATCACTGATATTCTTGACGCAGTTGGAAACACAACCAAAGCTACGACTAAAGGATTTGCCATTGGTTCTGCTGCTCTTGCTTCTTTCCTTTTGTTTAGTGCTTATATGGATGAGGTTTCTGCATTTTCACATAAACCTTTCAAGCAGGTGGACTGAACTGGTTCCGAATATCCTAATACTAGTGTTATTTTTAATTTGTACTGCACTCGTACTCTTGAATTTTGATTGAATTCCAGGTTGATATAGCAATTCCTGAAGTTTTCGTTGGTGGGCTACTGGGTTCGATGCTTATTTTTCTGTTCAGTGCTTGGGCTTGTTCTGCTGTTGGCCGAACTGCTCAAGAGGTTGTTAATGAAGTAAGAAGGCAGTTCATTGAGAGGCCTGGCATTATGGTGAGTTTGGGTTTCTTAACTGAATTCAAAGTGTTTGTAAGTTTGGCGTTTCACCATCTGTGTGCTCTCTATAGGAGTACAAGGAGAAACCAGATTACAGTCGATGTGTTGCTATCGTAGCATCTGCATCACTAAGGGAGATGATAAAACCTGGTGCTCTTGCCATCATTTCACCTATTGTAGTTGGTGGGTTAATTGCTGTATTTTTTATTGCACTTTTTTACATGTATTATAGTCATTGGTACCTACCTTGATGGAAAATGTTTACATGAATGCAAGTTTATGTATCTTGATGATATTATTGCATGAGTCTCATAATTGCTTGATGGGTTACATTATGCCATCATATCGAATTTTAATGAATATGTGTAATCATATCTGGAGCTTCATTTCTTTAATTACAGAAAGATCTCATGTAAGCCTTCTGATTGCAAAATATTTCAACACATTATTTTGTCTGTAGAAGAGTCCTGACTCCTGGGTATGTTCCCAATGATTAAAGTTTAAGCTTTCAGTCCTTAATTTCAGTTGCTTTCAAATTTGTGGATTCGTTGCAATCACTTTACTCTCTGGATCTGAAGGCACATTTGTCTTACAGTTTTTTTGGATTATTAGATCTTTTTTTTCCCGTTAATCCCGTTGCTCATCTGAATATCTTATCATTGTTTTGAATATTTTCTAAATTCTATGTCATGAATGGGACGCTGAATATGGCTATCACTCGCAGGATTTCTGTTCCGAATCTTGGGTTTCTATACGGGGCAGCCGCTTCTTGGGGCTAAAGTTGTGGCAGCCTTTCTGATGTTTGCAACAGTTTCTGGTATTCTGATGGCACTTTTTCTGAACACTGCCGGTGGTGCCTGGGATAATGCCAAGAAGTACATTGAGACTGGAGCTCTTGGAGGCAAGGGTAGTGATGCTCACAAAGCTGCAGTAACTGGAGATACGTAAGTTACTTTTATCGTTATCTTTCATTTAAATAAATAAATAAAACTAGCTGGTGGTAGCAATGCCCAACCTACTTGCTTTATGAGGTGACATGCTGCAAGAAAGGGGGTTTGATTGCATATAGGAGGGTTCCTTCATTTTATTACTCATTCTCTCCTTAATATAAGAGTTAGATGACTTTTTTGAGAAGATTAAAGAAAATAAATAAATCAGTTAACTATGACCAAATCTAACCATTCAAGACAAATTCATATTATATACTCTTTAATCTATATTTAAATTAGTCAACTAAATCTTATATTAGTTATAATTAACTGATTTATTTGGCATCATTAATCTATTCAAAAAAGTCAACTAGCTCTTATATTAAAGATGTATTTTTTTAGGGTTAGTTTTGACTTGAACTTGGATTCAAATTGGAATCTTTCTTCCCACCTCTAATATCACTGAACCAAAATTCATTAGTCTCGTCTTTTTCTTCCCTTACTAAACAAACTTTATTAAAAATAAATAAAAATTAAAACTAGTTGACGAGAGTAGGACTATCATTCGAATCATTGAGCATAAAAATTATGGCCTCAGCGATGTAAACAGGATTTTGAATATATATATATATATATATATATTCTCCAGTTAGGGTGTGCGATACAGATTTGCCATTCATTTGAAGCAACTAAACTGACTTTATGCAGGCCAAAGGAAAGAGGAGAAAAAGGATCCAAGTGACTTTTCTAAGTTCTTACCTTAATTTGGTCATAATATTTGCCTTTCTGGATTTTTCTTTTTGGGAGGGCAGAAATATGATAGAGGTTAATGTTTTCAGGCAATAATATAGCCTTGTGACCTAGTAGCATTTAAGATCTCCTATAAGTGAGAGATAATGGATTCAATTCCTTGTGTAACCGTAGGCCGATAGTGGCTGCCCTTTTAAATAAAATAGTGTTTTCATATGTTTTTCTTGTTAGGAAATATATTTAATTATGATTCTTTGCGTTGCAGGGTGGGAGACCCGTTCAAAGACACAGCTGGGCCTTCACTTCATGTTGTTATTAAGATGCTTGCAACAATTACACTTGTTATGGCTCCAATCTTCCTGTGAGAGTTGTTTGACAATGATATCTATCCATCGCGGCATAAAAAAATGAATCCATGTGCCATTTTGATTTTGATAATTTTGGAAGAAGAGATAGATATAGTAGTATAATTCTATTATGTACATTGAAGGTTCTGTTATATAGTCCATTAATACTGGACTTTTTATTGCCCTCTTAATCATAGTAAGATATGCTGTATTGATCGCTTGTGTTATGTAAAAGTAGTTTTTTTTTTTTTTGCTTTTATAATCTTATTATACCCTGTTCCCCGAACATAACATCATTATGCTTGAACCTATTTATTCACATAATTCAATTCATATTATATAAAATATCGAAAAGCAATTATGAAGATTATCTTTTATTTTTAGTCTATTTAAACTAAATGTAAATGGATTAATATAAATTTATAATAAATTATATTATTTACAATTGACAACTTGCCCTGAATATGTGTCTAAACAACCATAATTTATGAAAGTACAGGGAGAATGACAATTAACTCTCAATAGATCAGTGATAAAGTTTTTTGAATTATGAATTATAAATATCTTATTTCAAAAAGCTAGTTATTACATGTAACTCAATGTGAACTTTTATATCCATACTATTGAATCTCCATTATTCAAGAGCTTTAATTGTAAATAATGCATTGAAGTTTCAAATATAAATCTAAAGTTAGAAGTTAGAAAATGGTGCAATTCGTTTTTTCTTCAAAAAAAAAACAAAAAGAAAAAATTAGGACCTACGATTAAACGATATTTTGGGATTTAAATGTCATTTCTTCAAAAGTATATAATTTTTAACACTACAAAATTTTAAAATAGTACATGCTGACTCGGATCGAATCAGGTGATGACGTGGAGCACCGGAGAATTGCCACTTATCAACCTTGAAGTGGTGAGCGGGTGGTGAGAATACCAGTGCGAAATTGCGAATGGTGCTCTCTTCTAACTTCCAATACAATTTGTCAGTCAGAATGTAAGTTCTAAAATTTTTCTCGTAATGTGGACGTGTGTCAGAAGCAGCAGCAATTTCTTCTCGCTTCAAATACGATGCTCGGATTCCAAACCAAGTCGTGGTTTTGGAGCAAACAATAGCAACAGGGAGCTTCTGTCGGCTTCGAAATCAATGTTTTTTCCTTAAGTGCTCTTGATCTTCTTTTTCTAGTTTGCGTTACCACAATCGATGCTCCCAAGTTAATTTTGTTTCTCATTTCCCCTGCTTCTTTATTTTTTCCTTCTCCAATTTATTGCTTACGTTTTGAATCATTCAGGCCAACGAAGTTAATACCTCGAGGGATGACAAAGGCCTCGGATCGTCGCAAAGGTATCTAGAAAATGTTTTGGATGTTTACCTGTGATCCTTCAGGCGTTAGCTTTGTAGCTCAAGCCATTCACTGTAGATTTTTAAGTGCTTGTTGAACTTAGACGCTGTGTATTGTTGTTCACTCACAATGCTCATTTGCTAACAGCCAATGATATTGGTTGGTGCAGGAGATCCACGCCTAAACAGTCTCCGCCTCTATCGTCTCGTAAGTTGATAACTTTTCATCGAATAATTGAGGGATTCTTTTCATCGAATAAATTGATTAACGTCTAAACAGTCTCACTTGCATAAGTTGGCAACCCAGTTAGAGCATCAATGCAGGACAGAAATAGAGACATTGAAGTTAAAAGTTGCTTCATGAGCCCCTTGGAAATTTCTGATGCGAGAGGGATTAGTCACCACTTCCAGCAGCAATGAACTGTAAGCTTACCTAAAAAAATAGTTGCTTCATGAGATATCATCTTTCTGCTGTCGTTACCAGTGACGTTAACTATATGAAATTGCATCAAAGCCCTAAATTAATTACTAAAAAAATTAAAGTCGCCTAATGAGCATAAAATATTTCGAGGTAAAACAGAATGAAAATGAACATAGTGAAATAACATTTTAGTTCATGTAATATGATAGTTGATTTAATTGTGTTCCATAATCATGTCACCCTTCTGTTGGGAGGATATGCTTGCCATAAAGTATTTAACAATTGATATTTCCAACTTTCTTCAATCTGACCTGGGATCCATTATTTGGGTTTGCTCGGTCAAATTAACATAAGCTTTTCCTTGTAGAGTTATCCCGTCCAAGTTTAGGAGCAATTCTTTGGATGTTGAATTTGAAGAACGGCTAAAAGCAGTAAAAAGGTACAGCTGTAATTATTTTCATTCTCTTTCTGGACACCCTTTTGGCTTTTGGTTACTTTGGATATGGAAACACTCTTTTGCATCCATATTGAATCTTTAGTTTTGCACCATTTAACAACAGTATTTTGTGGGAGGCATGGCTTAACAGGTTGTCAACTATTTGTACCATAGTTTTCCCAGCTATGGGCTAGGGCTCTAATACACAGGAATTTTTGTCCTCTTAACGTGATTTTTTATTTTTTTACCATTAGTATAGAGCTATCCAGTTAGAAAATTCTCATTCATTTTCTGTGTTCATCTATTCTACAACTGATATTCATAAGTCCAATCATTCATACTGTTCTTCATGCTTGCTCATGCGTTCCATTTTATAGTACACATTGACGTGCTTGCACAAGCATGTGCATGTATACTGCTGCAGCTAGTGACTGTACCTTCATTCATGGTTATTCATTTGGACTGTTGACCTTGGAGAATTAATAAAACTATTGGAAGATGCCCATGGCCTTCAGTTAATAGGAGATCCTGCCTATATTTTAGTGACTTATTTTATAGAGCCTGTTTAATTCATTAAAAAAAAATGCTTCAGACCAAGAAAAGTATGATCTATTTTCTAATATTCTTTTTCGTCCAATGTAATATATTTCAGATTTTCTTCTTAAAAGTAAGTTTTATTTTTCTTCTTAACTACTCGGATCAGCGCTTGAGCAAAAACAGGCTGAGGAGGAAAAATAATTTGGTGCAATTGACTATGATTCACCAAATTCAGACGACAAGACCACTGGCCTTGGTACCAAGGTGAAAGGATGTTTCTTGGTGGCACGGAAATTCTTTCTTGCCTTATTTACATGGTAGAAATATTACTATGAAACAGATTGGAGTAGGTGTGGCTGTCTTGGTCTTTGGTCTGGTATTTGCTTTTGGAGATTTTCTTCCATCAGTAAGGTATGTGTACATGTCTAAAATGGGATGATATACCTGGTGTCTTGTTGATGCTCTACATATCGTTTTCTTTAATATTTTCTCTTTGCAAATTTGCATTTTATAGGATTTAATGGGTAAATTGTTTAAATCATCATCCTAACTATGGTAATGTTTTATACTTGATGCTATCCTATTTGAAGTCCAGAACAAATTCCTGTTTTGGAGGAGCAACCATATGAGAAAGCTCATTTTCATTATTTTGATATTTGCATGGCTTTTCATTGATAATTACCACATAAACCTTTTCAATTGAAGGCAAATGATGATCTTTGGGTTTGAAGTATGGACTTAGTACCAGACCTAGTAACATTATTGTGAAACTTAATTTTAATTATTTAAACGGGGACGTAGTTTAAATTCATATGTCCTGACCACTTGGTCTAAAAGCTCAGGTATCTTGTCATGACTCTTTTCAATTCAAAAGCCTAATATTCTAACTGAAGGCTATTGAAGAGTTCTATTTTAATCTCAAACAAAGTAACAAGTTCTATCACATGTGCAACATTGCTACAGCATATCTATATTACTACTTCGTTAAAAAAATGCTTATTGGAGTTTGGCTATTGTTTGTACTTTAATTGGTACCTTTCCTCATGTTCTTTTAATTTGTGATTTGATTGGGATTTGATTTTAAACAATTCAGTGTTAGCCCCAATGAAGAAGTGCGGTAGTAAAAAATAAGCTGTCAGAGGAGGAAAAAGCTAGTCTTCATAAATGACCGATTTCTTATTTTTATGGTATCAGTTCTGTAACATAACATGTTGGTTGTGTGTTTAAGATAGCACCAGTCCTATTACCCTCTCCCAAATTCTTATTTGCTTTAAGTTTCTTTCCGATGCTAACATGCTCATAGAAAGTACCGTCTCCTAAAATATCATACTTTTCTTATATGCATACCAAATTACGCTGGATTAGAGTTTTGGGAAATGTTTGAAGAGCAGTTAAGATACTTGGAGTTCCTTGTCAAACTAAATTATTTATTTATTGAGACATAAGAATAATTTATGATGATAAAATGTTTTCCACCTTTCTTGTTCATCTAATTGTTAGAAATACAAGTTAGTCCCCAACTATTAACTTCCTCGGTTATTGAAGATTAAAACCATCATCTACATGTACTTTATTAGGGAGAAAGAGAATTTATGAAGACCAAGAGGGATAATATTCTTAAAAAGTTTAGGTTGGGAGACCCAAAATGCTGTGACCCGTAAGACAATATGCTTCCATGTAAATAAACTTTTCAAGTCCAAAGGGGAATACCCCTCTTTCCTGGGGGAACTAGGGCGTTGACATAGTAATGGGGAAAATTTGAGTAGAATTGGATTGCATTCATCGGAATCCTTTTTAGTTCCTTGATGAATTATTCTGCTTGCTTATTATTTCCTTTTCCTTTATTCACTAATTTATTTCGAAGTATGAATTTGGGAAAATTATCTCCATCTGTACTCTTATTCGTCAATGTCACTGCAAAATGCAGGTTGAATTCCTTCTTGGGAAAGCCTACTCAGATTGGGGCCGTGTCAGTGATGCTGTAGCAGTTTATGATCAGTTTATATCTACTCACCCTGATGATTTCCGCGCATACTTGGCCAAGGTTTTCATTTCTCTCCTTTATATATACAGGCCATATCATGATTTTTTTTTTTCTTTTCATTTTACACCAAATCCAACAAATTAAATATAGTATGAAGAGTATATATTGTTGGTAATGATGGAATGAATCTTCATTTTTATTTCTTTCCTTTTATAGAGTAACTGGTAACTGGATTCTAATGGTAAGCATGTTGCCATGGCACCTTTGAATGTAGCTTCCTATCATTCAAATTAATGAACCGTTCTGAATATTATCCCTTCTTTCTCTACATGTATAACTACACTGATTTGTCATTATTAGTATTAGCTCCTAGGAGCCTCTACCTCAGCACCATGTATATAAATTGGCAAGAAATTTTTTGGCCACCTAAAAGAAAGGACAAGGCATTTTTCTTCAGTCTTCAAACTGACTAATCACACACGTAATAGTCATTTCCCATCATAATACATACTCACACATCAATGTGTTTCTCTGCAGTGTTCATTTTTGTTAACTCATTTTCTTTCCTATTGTCACTGCTTTTTGAGCAACAATATATGCTGTGAAAGAATACCCGCATTCAAATTTAATCACCTTGTAACTCTGCAGGGAATTATCCTGAAAGAGAACAACAACCTTGGAGATGCTGAGGAGATGCTGAGAGGATGTTTATTCAAGTAAGCATATGAATTCACTCTTGTACATCTGAGTAAAAGATGTGAAAGAATGTTGAATAGCATACACACTATCTAACCTCTGTTTTTTATTATGAATGAATAATTTGCTTCACAACCTTATCTCAAGAATTTATGTAAGTGTGACATTACAGTAGCACCCTGGATGTTTAGGGGATCATGTTATTTAGTTGTCATTGTTGTTATCAATTTTTTACCTTATTAAAAACTTAACATTTTTTACCAGTCAAATATAGGGATTTTACTTATTTTAAGCATCGGGTTTTGTGCAGGCTCGGTTCTTTGCACCAGAAAATGCCAAGCCTCTTGTAGATCGTTATTCGAGACGATAAATCAATTACTTGCTTGGACTGCCTGCTTATTATTGATGAAGTTATACAGTCTCCAGAATTGTGGCTGTACCTGAGGTAACAAGGGGCTTTTTATACATACATACATATATATATGTATATATATATAGATATATAGATATATATGTGAAGATTCCCTAATTTAGAATTAATTAATATTATATTTTATTAGTTATTTAATTAATAATCTAAAATTAATTCTAAATATTATTTATGATCAAATTTGAATATTAAATTATCATATTAAAAATAAATTTGAGATGTTAGGAGTATGATAGATTCTAAGTTTAACCTATTAGCTTATATTTTTGCCTATATAAAGAAAGGCCTATTTGTATTCCCATTCAAAGATTAATAATATTTTGACGCTTTATTTTCCTTCTACTCTTAACCTTTCAAATCTCCACAATATATATATGAATATAATCTGGATGAATCCCACAATTATTAAAATCTCAGGATATTCAATTAGTTCATAGCATGAGACTGAAACGAGATTGGATTTGGAATACATTTTAAATGAATCATCAATCCTGGGAGGGATCCCCATGTTTAGAATCTTGTGCAGCAAAATAACGCCTATTCAAGGCAATGCAATAACAGCTAATGAATATAGTTGCAATTGCTGCTAATATTCGTAGCAAAAGAGAAGGTAACTAAGCTTTATTATTTTACGACCAAAATGTAAGCTTTCCTTTCTAATGCACGGCCTATCACAAACAAAAGAAATTATCAAAGGATTAAAAGAGACCCCAAAGGAAAAAAATACAAAAAGAAAAAAAGAAAAGAAAAAGAAATACAGGTTTCATCTACACATTTGAGCTTGATGAGAAGATGTAGTAGTAGCATCACAATCTGAAATATAACAAGGAATCATCTGGTCCTTATCTTGGGGCAAAAATGCTTCCTTTTTGCCTTGCACAACCTTCAATACTTTCTCAAACACTGAAACTTGGCAAGGAATCTTGAGTACTCCTTCCTGTTGAAAACCAAACTCCTCTTCAGCTTCTCTCAGCAACATCTCAAAAGCTTGGTGTCTCAAATACTCTGTTGGGATAATGAATCTCTTGAGTTCTATTCCCACACAAACAGCAAGAAAGCCTTTTGGGACACTCTCATTTGAAGCAGAAAGATCTGTGAAGGACAGAGTTCTCCTCAAGAACTTGATGCCTTTACTTCCACCACTACCGGTTCTACTAATGGTACTGTTATTGATTTCAGAAGAAGAAGACGACGACGGAGAAGCAGTAACAGCAGCAAAAGCAGAAGAGTTGTTCTTGGAAGCATTGGCCACTTTCTTCCATTTCTTGAGGACTCGCTGAAGCCTAACGATATCTGTGATCTTGTTAGACTTCTTGGAATCCATGAAGCAAACCTCTATGGTTTTGGTTTTCTGAACTTGGTGATTGTGTGGTTGGGGACGTTAATTTATAGAAAGATTCTTCGCTTGCTTAGCGCACTTTTATTGCTGACTTCAGTATATATTATTATTATTTATGGACTCTGATCAATCATCATTAAACTCAGAAGAATTGAGATCCGTGAACATATTTGAGATGCGTATTATTATGTACACATTTTCTGGCTAATTCAAATTGGATTTAGAAAATCTAAATTATATTATTTTATTATTACTTTTATGTTAAATGAAAAAAAAAACAAGAAGACTTATGCTGAGGTGGAGTATAAATTGGACGACACAATTATGTTATATTAACTATTAAATTTATAGATAAATTTATGACTAAAAGATCTTATTCTATAATTTTATTAAGTGATCTATTCGATTATCCTCTGCCCCTTTTTGAGAGAATTTTATACTGCTTGATTTATCATCCATCCAAAGATTTTTTTTATGTGTCTGAACCATCTTAAATAATTTTTTTATAATTTTTTTCAATAAATGTTGCTCCAATTCTTTCACATATATATTCATTATAAATCTTATTTTTTTTATATGATCATAAATTTATTTCAATATTCTCATTTCAGTTACTATTAATTTATACTTGTCCTTTTAAAATTCAATATTTACTAAATAGTATTGTTAATCTTATAATAGTATAATAAAACTTCCTTTTATTTTATTAGATAATTTTCTATCACAAATAACTCCAATAGTTTTTTCTATTTAAATCACCTAACTTAAGTTATATAATTAATATCTCCATCAATTTTATTGTCCTTTTTTCTAAATAAATGTCAAATGTGTGAACTTTGCCAAATAAAAAAATTATTTTCTTATTTTAATTAATAACTTTTGAAAATAAATATTTAAATTAAAAAAATATGAAAAATAAGATATATGTCTTGTTTAAATGACCAGATGCTCCACACCAATCCGTACAACACACACACACACTTGAATGTGTGTGTATTGTTAAAGTGTGCACTAAATTCGGATCGCAACTTATGTCATGTGGTTGGTTACTGCAAAAGCATCTTATGATGAATAAATATTAAGATCCTTGCTTAATCTCCAACCCACTATAAATGTATGTATTGATATGTGTGTGTGACATGTATATCATACATTTATTGCTATAAAATGCATTTGTTATAATTAATCACATTGTGAACTACCGAGCTTCTGTTCAGTTGGCTTAATCAAAGTTTTTAAATTTAAATTTAAATAATGCAGTTGTGTTAAATATTTAGTGGGAGAATTTTTCCCAAGCGGATAGTCTAGTGATCCTATCTGGATGGCTTATTTTATATTGGATGATCCAATTCCATATATACATATATACGCATATTTTTTTAATTCTATTTATATGTTATTTTTAACATATTTTAATAAAAAAAATTTTAAAAAAATATTAATTTTATTTTAAAATTTAATAATTTTTTAATATAAATAAACGAAAGATAAAAGAATATATTTATATAAAAAAAATCTCTATCTTATAAATATAATTAAAATAAATTTTTGTCTTTATTTTATAAATGGAATTATATATAAATCACATTGCCAACTTATCCAATTGTAGAGTTTGCTGTCACCAGCATACATAGGATTTTGAGGTCAAACAAATTTATTACCACTAAGGGAAAGTCATATATTCACTTGTGTCACTGTCAGCCACAGTCAACAGCTATATATGTATAGGATGTGTACGTACGACGCTCATAGCTTAGTCCGTAATCATGGATTAATGATGATTTTGTCAATTATTTAATGTTTTCTTTATTTATTGGATACTCAACCGCACACAATCTGATTCCCATGTGAATTGCCCATTCACTTGCATTATAAAAATAGTACGGCAACATCTTGTCTTCATCTTTATTATCCTCCCTCACAAACACTTCTCTGAAATCTGTAGCCCTTCTTTGAACTCGCGGTTCCATACATAAATAAAATATGTTGGGACTTCGGAAAGTGCTTCTCTTTGGTTTTTCAAATTCTTTTTCTTTTTAACAAAGGAGTGTGTTTGCAACGCCTTGCTCTAAGAATCAAATTAAACCGCCCATTCAAACTAGTTACGTTATTAGGCTTAGAGGGTATTTGGATTAACCTTTTAGTAGTAAAAGTGATTTTAAACAAATATCATAGACGAGTTTAACTCATCAATCAAACCCTTAGCTAATATGAAATTCAAGTTTACTTTAGCCAAAAATAAGAAGGTAAAAATACAAGAGGAATACCATACAACTCAAATATGGATCCTACAATATGCCTAAACCAATTGAGATAATAGTAAGAAGCCTGATTTTATTAGGTAAAGTTAATTATATGAATCCCATAATGTCATTGTATTTTAATAATAATTAAATTTTTAGATAATTTTTTAATTAAAAATTTTTGCTCAATAATTTTATTGAGTATTAACAATATTTCTCTATTAATTTTTAAAAGACTTTATACTATTTAAAGAATATAGTCATATTAAACTCTCAAAAAATAATATAAAATTATGCCAAATCTTTTTTTGACATGATTAACAAAGTTATGACGTAACTGGTCCAATAACTTTAAAGCGAGAAACTACAATTTATTTAAAATTCAAATTAGTGAGTCAATTATTGACTAATTAATTTAATTATTAAGTACATGTTACATTGACTAGTATAATATCATTGGATTCTATTTTAAGTCAGGTGACCATGAGGGGATTATTTTATAATATACTTCACAAGTTCCTAAGGCAAATCAATGAAACTTAGCTTTTGCACCATCTTCTTATGTTAAGGTTGACCATACAAAAGCACAAGGCCAAATTGCAAATTGTTTATATGTCACTTAATCATAAACTAAATCCTATATATATATATACATAATTTAAAATAAGTTGTATCGTTTTATGGTTTATGAATGATACAACTTTTAATATATTATATATATGCATTCACACTAAATCATTTTAACACCCTTATATTCCTTTTATAAAATCATCTTTCTCATTTCATTAAAAGATTACTATTAATTATTACCAAGACATTGATATAAAATACTTGTATAATTTTATAATAAGTTATATTATTACAATTTATATTTTTTTAAATAGAACCGACAATTTTTTTTTAGTTTATAATTATTTGACTCTCATTCTCATACTTATCCTATCGTATATTGTACCTTAGATGCTGATCCTATGCATATAATAATGTTATTATATTTGTGGTTTTGCAGGATTTGAACCATTAACAAGCACAAATCTAATGCAAGTGGTCATTGATTATATATTATGAGGAAATAATTAATTAAGATGAAATTCCCAAGACCATTTTGTATTTTGCTAGTGCGGTTGTGCTCCAAGCAATCCATATAAAATACTTCATCCCCTTTTTAATATAAAAATTAATTAATTAATTTAAATTTAAAAAAATTAAATAAATTAGTTAATGATAATAAATATGACATGTCTCTCCACATAGTATTTATACATGTGTAATATTATATTATATATCAATTTATAATAAAGATATAAAATGAATTATGGTCTTATATTTTGAAATAAATCTAACATTCCAACTAGCTCTTATATTAAAGACCAGTGATAGTATGTAATAGATCACATTATATATAAATTATAAATAATACAACTTTTTAAATTTTATACAAAGTATAGGATTCACTAACCTAGTTGGCAAGTGTTGATGTTAAATGCTCTGGTTTTTATTATAAGGTAATTTTGATCACCTCACCAACATCAAAGAAAATAGTCAACTTATTAACTCTTTTAAAAAATTTAATTTTGCTCATATCTAAATTTGCATTACATTCTCTCTTAGTTAATAACATCGAATATGGACGATAATCGATGCTTTGAGGTTTCTATTGAAGAACTTGCTTACCTAAATAAGTTGTTGCTTTTGCACTTAATAAATACTCCCTCCAGTTTTATTTATAAATTTTTAAATAACTTATTTATGTTGGTCAAGAAATTAATTAAAAAATATATATATAAGAAATATACTTCTTTTTTAACTATACCCTTATTTATAAATATTATAGGTAAGAGAGAGAATAGATAAAAAGATAGTGAGTAGAAAAAATAGATAAGAGAGATATATAATTAATTATAGGTAAAATTTTAAAAAATATATAATAAATGCTTAAACAAACTCAAAATAAAGCTTATAAAAAGGACAATACCCGTTTTCAAATTTAAATCTTATAAATAGGACCGGAAAGAATACATAATTATATGTCAAATGACGCTTTGATTTTTCTACATAAGATTTGCTTATCTATAATTATAAAGTGTGGTAGATTGATTCATTTATAATATGATATGCAGTGATTAATAATATAAATTACTTTCTAAGCTGTAATTTATAATGCACATCTGATCTGGAGACAATAACCATCAAGAACAGAAAATTTCAAGGCCACAAAGATAGTTCAGATCTAATTAACAAAATAAGAAAATCTTTTATAAACATGGCTCATCACAGAAGAATTGCACATGATTTATGGTTGCAAAAAGGGAGGATAATGTGCATCATATTGAAAGTGAAGCTCCATGTAGAGAATAAATAATTAATTACTCAAAAAGGCACAAGGAAGGTTTTGATCCGATTAATAAAGACTTGTGATGATCTTATGCATGAATTTAAATGGGCTTAAATTATCTTATTATTATCCTTAGATAAGTGTAGGGTTTTTTTTAAAAATTTTAGAATATTTTTTTAAAATTAGAATATTTATATTATCTTTTATATTAATTAAGATTTAGAAGGATTTATTTCATCGTTATCTTTCTAATATTATTTTGGATTTTATTAGTTTAAATAATTTCATACCAAATCATTAGTATATTGGGATGTAGCTCAGATGGTAGAGTGCTCGCCGACCATATATGATGTACGAAGATTGACACCCTGCATTTCCTTTATCCTTTGACTTGGGATTGGAAAATTTTAGGACCAAATTACCTTTCTTCTTGTCCTTTTAAATCTTACAAGGGTCAATGAAGCTAGGTTTTCTTTAACCTACATTGACACCCAAGGACTCCAAACTCAGTTCAATAATTTTATTCATTGATTGTTATCTTCATTTTTTATCTCCCCTTTTTCATCTGACTATATTCTATTTAATCTATCATCATCAATTCTCACTAACACTTATAATAATTTTTTTTATATATATCTGAGTCACTTTAAATTATTATTATTTTTTTTCAATATACTCTATCTCAATTTTTTCTTATATATGTTCATTATAAATATTATTTATTTTTGTATGATCACACATCTATTTTAATATCATCATTTCTTGGTACTTTAACTTTATATATATATATAGCATTATTAGTCATAATTTTTTTTTAAAAAAACATTACATAGGGGATGCCAAGTGGTTGAGGTGGAATGGTTGATACCATTAAGCTATAAAACTAGTGGCGCATCTCATCTTAATGTTGAAATCACGTTAGAGGGAAGATCAGGTGGGCAGAGGACGACGAATTGTTGGAAATTGGGACTAACAAAAACAAATTGAAGTGATGAACTGAATATGGTCACTCCCTCTGAAATAGATTCAGGCAGTCACAGCAACATACATACAAGCTCTCAATCAATTATTATTATGGACTAATATAATTTTTAATTCTTTAAATTTGCCGTTAGTTATATTTTGATCTCTCAAGTTTTTCATATCTAAAATACTTGTCCCTATAATTTAATAAAAATATATATCATTTTATCATTCGAGGGATTAAACCTATAGTTTAAAACTTAAAGGATTATAACTTTATATTAATCCTATTATTAATTATTAATTTATTTATTTTATATACAAAAAAATTGATCGAACTATTATAAGACTAACGATGTTATATACTCATATATGTTAATTTTAATTGAATAACAAGAGTATAAAGTTGAGGAAGAGTTGTTATGATATTCATTAAAAAGAAAGTTATCAAAGATCATTTGAGATAGTCTAAATATATATAAAGAATACAGTTAGAGGTGCCATCACCTTGGTAGTGCAAGTAGCATATGTAAGCTACCATTTGGTAGCAATGACTAAGGTTTTGTAAGCAATATGCTTGCTAGAAGAAGAAGAAGGTTGTTAGAAGTAATACTGAGAAAGATATATCAGATAATATTAAATATTATGAAAATTGAAAAGAATACTTAATAAAAGTATAGAATAAGATCTTTTGATCAACAATGTATCCAAATTGCTAAAGGATAAATATAAGGCTTATTGTTATTATATATTCTTAGGATCTTATTTATAAGTCACTTTTAACATGTTTTACACGTATTAAAAAAAATTTAAACTTTATTAATTATGCTTTAAGATTTAATAATTTTTTAATTTTATTCCTATTTAATACTCCCTTTAATCCTTATTATAATGTACCAACTACAAATTCATACATACCAATTAAAATAGTTAAAATAATTAAATTTGTCCTAAAATTCAAATAATTTCCAATATTGTCCTTATTAATTACACTAACTTTTATCATTATACTCTCTCCCACTACTCTTATTAAATATAGGCATGTAAGGAAAAAATAATTGATGTCCCTTGAAACTAAGCAAGTGCCTTGTAAAAAGGATCAAGTGTACTAGTTAGTTTATGCTTTATAATAAGGACTAGAGAGATATATTATATCTTATAAGAATAAATTGATACAATAATAAATAAAATTTAAAATTGTATATTTAGATAAAAAAAATTAATAATATAATTTATAAATAAAATTAAATATTTATTCTATAAATAGAACCAAACGACGAGTATATGGGCACTCACAATTCAATACCAATACCTCCACAGTTTTCCAGAATGGAAGCAAATCTTTTATGGACCCCCCTCTTATATGAATCCCCCGCAAATTCAGGTTTACTATAAGCTATTATTACGTGCCTGTCCCACGTGTATTGAGAGAGATTGACTCTCAGACATAAGAAATTTGGTTGGTAGGAGAGAAGCATTATGTATAGGAAAAAAGACATAAAAAGCCCATTTGAATTTCAAAAGGATAAATTGGGCTTCTGAATATTCAAAAGGACAGATTGGGCAGGAGGCCCAATCTGTCATTTGCAAATTTATGTGCAAAGACCATATTACCCTTCACTTTCCCAATATTTTGACAATACGATTTACAATTTGGCCAATGATATTTACAACTCTGACAATGGTATTTGCAACTGTGAGAAATCAAGTTCTAGCAATTGGAGAAACACTGTAGCTGACACTGTAGCTTATTTTCACAATACGATTTATAACTTTGCCAATGGTATTTACAACTCTGACAATGGTATTTGCAACTGCGAGAAATCAAATTTTGGCAATTAGGAGAAACACTGTAGCTGACACTGTAGCTTCTTTGGGCCAACGGTATTTACAACTCTGATAGTAGCATTGGCAACTGGGAGGGTAAACCCGATGGAGGGTACACGTGCAGATACTATTGGGTTTACACTCCTTTTCTGCACGTTTACCCTCCATCGGGTTTACCCTCCCAGTTGCAAATATTATTGTCAAAGTTGTAAATACCGTTGGCTAAGTTGTAAATCGTATTGTCAAAGAAGCTACAGTGTTTCTCCCAATTGCCAGAACTTGATTTCTCACAGTTGCAAATACCATTGTCAGAGTTGTAAATACCATTGGCCAAGTTGTAAATCGTATTGTGAAAATAAGCTACAGTGTCAGCTACAGTGTTTCTCCCAATTGCCAGAACTTGATTTCTCACAGTTGCAAATACAATTGTCAGAGTTGTAAATACCATTGGCCAAGTTGTAAATCGTATTGTGAAAATAAGATACAGTGTCAGCTACAGTGTTTCTCCTAATTGCCAGAACTTGATTTCTCACAGTTGCAAATACTATTGTCAGAGTTGTAAATACTATTGGTCAAGTTGTAAATCGTATTGTCAAAGAAGCTACAGTGTTTCTCCCAATTTCCAGAATTTGATTTCTTACAGTTGCAAATACCATTGTCAGAGTTGTAAATATCATTGGCCAAGTTGTAAATCGTATTGTCAAAATATTGGGAAAGTGAAGGGTAATATCATCTTTGCACATAAATTTAGAAATGACAGATTGGGCCTCCTGCCCAATCTATCCTTTTGAAATTTGAGAAGCCCAATTTATCCTTTTGAAATTCAAATGGTCTTTTTATGTCTTTTTCCCTTATATATATATATATATGCAAGCAAATTTTCGAAATATAAAATATTCTATTAAGTATTACATTTTAATTATTGTGTACACATTACCAAATAATCAAATATGATCAACTGACATGTGCTACCTCAAATTTTAAATATAAGAGTTAGATAATAAATATATTTTGTATTAAATATAAAATTTAATCTATTTTATCTCTTAAAATTATAATTTTTTCTATAGTATCCTTATATAATTACACATATTAAAAGGGGTTTCTATTAAGGATAATTTAAATACACATGACTAAAAAAGTTATTTTAGAGAAATTAACACACAATCATTATAAATAATTAATTTAACTATTTTTTTATTTATTTAATTTAATTAAATATACCATATTTTAAGGATAAGAATAACTATTGGCAAAGATGATATACATGTGAAAACATTAATGAGTATCATGTGCAGGTCACGTGATACTCACTGTAGTGTTGGGATCACAACATGACATAATATATTATGTTGCTGGTGCGTACATACCACTGAAGCATCCACGCTTTTGTATAATGTACATTATATGGACAAAAACTTGTGTATAAATTTTTTATATTTATTATGTCAAGTTTATAGAATAATTTATAAGTGCATATATATATATTTTAATAATTAGTTATAATAAAATGATAAATATTCATATTTCATAGGTGAATATTATAATTACAATAACACATTATATATGAGATAAGTATTTAAATTTCAAACAACAAAATGGTCCATATTCAAATTAAATAAATTTATGCATGATTTACTTATGAAAGACGGATCTTGTGGAGATTTTGCAAAGTTTAATAAACTTTGAGCACCTTAAAAAAGATTGTAAAGCAATGTTGTAACACATAATCTTTTAAAATAATTAGAATAATGTTAGATGGAAAAAAGTCAAATACTCAATCCCTTAAAAAATGAGTCAAGTATTTATAATGTGTAAACAATATGACTTTAAATTGTATATTTGTATACTTAATATAATATTTAATTGAAGAGTTAATTTTAATTATAAATATAAAATATATTTTATATATTTATTATTTTTTTAAATTATTATATTGATACCCTTCACTTATAACTATATATAAAAAAAGAGAAAATTAAAAAAGATAATAAATATATTTTAAAAAATTATATTATAAAAATTGATATATATATGTGTGTGTGTGTGTGTGCGCGGGCGCGCATGTCTATGATAACAATGGATTTAAGCAGGACATTAAGAGTTGGTCTTGTTACTGCCAATCAAGAAACAATGGATTCAATGTGAATCCTTCGTCATCTTTTCCAATCGCTACGTCCATGAGTGGTGGTTTGGCACTTTTGTTAATAAAAGACAAGCTAAAATGGATGGTGTTTGGGTATGGAAGAAGAGCTTATCTTTGGGATTTTTATGTAGATTCTTAAGCGTTTGGACTTGAAATTGTAATAAATTTATAAATAAGATTTTGATTTATTGTTTTTTTTAAATTTAAAGTTGTAATCGTGACCCGTTATACTTTTATATGATATCAGAGCGTTACAATTTTAGATCTATAGATCATTTTTCAAGATCTAGTGACTCGTACGACAAATATAATTGATTAAAAATCACAATTTTCTCAAAAAAGTTATGTGTTAAATTACTTCATAATTTTCTCTTTAAGGCGCGAAGCATCTTCAAGAATTTTTTTAGTGTAAAAATACATTTTTACCCCTTTTTTTTGAATACCATCTTACGTAGATGTGTTAGTGAAGATTAGTTCCTAATCTGCAAATCATGGGACCATACTCTTTCTCCTTGAAATCAATGAAATCAATAGGATTTGATGTAACTGTACAAGAGTCTTCTTTGTTTACTAATATACAATTCTCAATTCATAAATTTTAGATTATAAAATACTAGAAATGATAAGATAAATATGCCATACATTGGATGAAGTTTGAAAAATGAGTCACTATGTACAATTTGTAAGCAATATGCTCAAATAAATTTTATATTTTATATTAGTAATGATAAGAAATTGATATTGATACTTACTCATCAAACACCAATTACTCAACCACTTAAGCAATGAGTAAACTTTGTAACAAATCTATTCCAATTTATCAGAATCCTCACCCAAAAAAGTGCAAGGGATCCAGTAGGGCTTTATTTTTTTGCTATAAACAAAATTTGATATATGTACATAAACATGCATTTGATAACCATCCCTTCACGCATATATTTGTCAGGTTTTAGCTATCATATTGATGGTTATCTCCCACCTCCAAACTCCGTCGGACGGCCGGCAGGGGCTTCCCAATTTGTTCATTGATGAGCAAGCATATGTCATGATCAGCAGAAACTTTTCGTTGTCGTGTGCAGCAAGACAAAAAGGTGATGCAAAGGGATTCCAGAAGGACATCAACCTCCCTCCAGGGGGAATTCCTGTTCCTTACTCTAGCGCTGATGGATCTGATTTCACTGAAATAGAGACTTAAATTCATAAGTATAAATGGGATCAGGAACAACAACAAATCATGCAACTTACAGCAAGACAGCATTTTCTTGGGAGGGCATTAAACGGCAACTAATAAAAAGAGCTAAAAAAAAACAAAGAAAATAGATACCATACATCCCTCAAAGTAAAGAATAATCATATGCGCAAAAAGTTATCCACACATCAACTAGATAGCAAAGCGAATAAATTTTACCATTTCATTTCTTGCTTGGTTTCACACTCCTTTGTGGAGCCGATGAAGGCATAGGCCTTTTTGCAGAGGTCTTCTAAGTCTCAGCCTTCTCAGTAGGTATCAAAGAGATTCACGCTCTTGTTTCCGTTTTGAAATTTCAGAAACTCTATTTTGAATGGGAGCTCTAACTTCATCTTCTGTGTCTCTCTTTTTAGTACAATCTTCCTTTGAAGGAGCATAAACTTCTTTAGGGGCACTGCTTTTGTTCCCTCCGGATGGTCCACTTTGTCTCACTGATTGTGACAGTGGTGAACCGAGCATATCAGTGTAAAAGAGTAATATATATATATATATATAATGTGCCGTTATGTTTCCGGAAGAAAATAAAAGGAAAATGAAGGTGACCATTGTTCTTTGTGATGGTGGAGGCGACGGCGTTTGAGAGGATCCATGTTATCCTCATCGTCGTTCTTCTTCTTCAATGTCTCTCCACCGGTCCAGAAGCTCCCGCTTAGTTGCTAGTTTCTTGGCCATGGAGTTGGCTCCGATTTCAATCAACTGTCAAATTCCTTGAACTTTTATAAAGAATCGAAAAATCAAGGTTCTTATAAGAAAGCGTGAAATTTTTCCGGAAAATGTCTGATCAGGTTAGGCATTTGGGAGCGGAATGGTGTTTACACTTTACACAGTATATCAATTCAATTTTAATTTTAATTACTTCTAAAGTTTTGTTTAATTATAATATAATTTAGAATTTAAATTTAAATTTAAATATTTCAAAATTAATAAAAACTAAAGTTCCTTTAATAGTTACAATCAATACTCCTTCTTCCAAGGCACTGATGATGTGTACCATATTATATTGGTTTTTTAAGTATGACAATAGTTTTTGGGAGCTGTAAATTAGCACACTGATAAAGAGATAAGACATGCGATCATTTATAGTATATTCAATTATAGATAGTATCATTTTTTTTTGTAGTCGCGGCACTTATATAGGCATCTTAACTCTTGTGCGCTTAGACTTATACCTAAGAGTAATTGACAGCTCGTCATGCCTTATATTAGTATTGCCTAAAAAAAATATAGACTTTATCCTATCATTAGATCGTGGGTGAGTCTAACACATTTTTAAAAAATTTTGTACAAAAAAAAATGTAAATTAGCATCAAATTTTAAAAGTTAGGGTCAAATTCTTGTACCTAAGATTTTTTTTCAACTTCTCATGTTAATAGGCTAAACATTAATCAGAAATGTTTATATATATATATATATATGTATTAATTAGAAATGTTTCATATATATATATGTGTGTGTGTGTGTGTGTGTAAGTGGCAAATTTTAAAAGGTGAAAATGAAATTTTTGCATTTTTACAAATAAAAAATACTTAGTGCCATATTTAACTCGTATCCAAGAATAAAATTATGGGATTTAAACACTATATACCTTTTGTCGTCTATTGTGCGTGAATCAACTTCTTCTCTTAATCTAGTTACTAAGATCACGAGTTAGTATATTATGTTCTTAGACTTTCATCACATTGCTAATTAAGGTAGGAGTCTTCTTTTGACAAACCTACACAACAACTACTACATTTTTAATATACTTTTTAAAAAATCATGGAGTAGTTATTATTTCTATTATATATGACAGCCCACGGAGTATTAGCAAAAGAAAAGACGACTAGATTCTTCGGATTATAAATTATAAAATATAAATGAATTAATCAATATATATCATATACTTCAACATCCAAATAAAATATAAAAATTATAATAAATCATATGATTCAAAAGTAATAGATTATGTAAGTCATTTAATATTATTAGGTATTGCATACTCAAGATTTTTTTTGTTATCCATGTATGTCTTATTATTGAAAACAATCTCGTTTGAGGTTCTTTTAAAAATTAAATATAGAATTCTAATATATATCGCTATGGGGTACTAATTTTTTTATTTTTTATTTTGTTGCTTTTAAATTTTGTTTGGGCTCTTTTTTTTTTTTATAAAAAAAAGGCAAACTATACGTATACTTAGTACTTTATAATTAGCGTTTTTTTTTTTATGCATTTGTTCCACTTCGGTTCGCCAGTGATGGACTAGAATCTTTAAAAGTCCCCAATTATGGCGGCACCACCGAATATATATCTATCAGAGGGAAGGGTGAGAGTGCCCCTACAATCTTTGACAAAACCCTAGTTCGAGCCAGATATGAACAGCAAAATGACGTAGCTCGAGCAAGAATTTGTAAAATTTGACAATATCCCGGCGGAAATCCGACACCCCAAAGGAAAAATCTCTTAATGTCTAAAGTCCCTTCGCTTGCTCAGGCAAGTCCGCTCAATCACTTCCACAGTTTTCTTAGTCTCATAGCACTAGCAACTTTTATTGGCCAAAAAACAAAAATTTCTTATCAGGGTCTTCTGTTTTCTTCGTTGTTTACGATCAAAAAGCTTACAACTTCATACTAGTAAATCCGATGTATACATATTTACGTTATAGGCTAACAAGACAATGTAATTTGAATCACCACCGCAGAAGAACCACGGAAGTGATGGCCGGGGCCATGGGGTGTTCGGAGACGTCTACGTAATGCTTCCCAAAGAGATGGGCATCGAGAAAGAAGATAAATTTGATCTTCGATTTCAACTGCCTGACCTCAGGCATGTACTCAGGGTGAGTCCTTTTTTCCTGCTAATTTATATTGAACTGAAAACTAATTTTTTTTTTAAACAAAAAAGGGCAAGCAAAGGTTCGGTGCATGGAAATGTGGAAGTTGGTAAAACAGCAGACACAGAATATAAAAGGCAGCTAGGTCTTGAAAGGGAAGGTTCAAAGAATTTATTGCCGGAGATCACAAGTTGTTGGCTTTATTTGTACTGTTTTTGTTATTGGTAGGGTGGGGAGGGTGGGGTTGAGCAAAAAAGTAACTTTTACTATGGACTTCGCCCTGTTTTCCCCCGGATCCAGAAGTTTCTTCATAGTGAATCTCTGTCGATTTATTTTTGTCTTCTATGTTTGTCTAATTTCGGAATTCTAGTTGATGGACCAGTAATCTACAGGTGATTGCTCGAGTTCAATAGGACTGTGAAAAAAAAACCATTTTTGGGCTGGTAGTGGCTACCTTCTTCCCTCATCAGATTGTTTTATTGTATTTTAAATATCATATATCTATATATGCATATATTTTTTCATAAAAAAATATGTGGAACTGTTGCATCATGATTATATTTGTTTAGGTGCTTAGTTTATGGAACTGTTGTTTTTGCTCCTCACAAAGGCATAGCTTTTCCATTATTCAGGAGTTTTTGAGGACTAGAGAGGTTGGTGAGTTTGTAAGTGGGGCGCTGGCAGGGGCTATGACTAAAGCTGTACTTGCTCCTCTTGAGACAATCAGGTAGAATACTTGGTTTTAGTTTTATACTTTTTCTCCAATGCTCATCTATTTTATAAAGTCTGTTTTTTAAATGCTTATGGTTCAAGTTCCCTTGTGAATTACAAAGTTCTACTTGCATTTACTAATTACTAGCTTGCATGTGAAAGGTCATTGTCTACACTAGTTAATGTTATTAACAAGCTCATATTCTGTACCCTATACAGAACAAGAATGGTGGTTGGTGTTGGGTCGAAAAACATCACTGGAAGTTTCATTGAGGTAATAGATCAGCAGGGTTGGCAGGGGCTATGGGCTGGGAATGGAATCAATATGGTTCGCATAATCCCTACACAAGCAATTGAGTTTGGCACATTTGAGTACGTAAAACGGTCTATGGCATCATTGCAAGAGAAATGGAAACAGAATCAATGCCCTAAGTTGCAGATAGGTGGCATCAATTTGAACTTTTCTTTGTCTTGGATTTCTCCAGTTGCTGTGGCTGGTGCAGCTGCTGGAATCATGAGCACACTTGTATGCCATCCCTTGGAAGTGTTGAAGGTATTTGTACTTTAGGAATATATTTTAAAGTATAAAGTAGAAGTATTAAAATCTAATGGACCAATTTTATTGTTGTGCTTACACATTTAAAAGGAGTTGTGCGATCCAAATAGCATACCACACGTAGTAGGATAAAGTTTATTGTTGTTCTTGTTGTATTTACACATTTAAAATGTATAACAATTCAATGATGACACCACAATATATGGGATTATATTGTCAATCGAGTTCATAATGACCAAGACTTGAAAATGTATAAGAGCCTTGCATTCATGTCTGTTACTTTTGCTCCCAATCCTGATTTTGGTTTGTTTTTTTACAGGATAGGTTGACAGTAAGTCCTGAGATCTACCCTAATTCGGGTCTTGCAGTTAGTAAAATTTATAAAGATAGTGGCATTGGTGGCTTTTATTCTGGCATTTCACCTACATTAATTGGCATGCTCCCATACAGTACATGTTATTATTTCATGTATGAGACAATGAAGCAATCTTACTGCCAGGCCAAAAATAAGAAGTCGCTAAACCGGCCAGAGATGCTTTTGGTTGGAGCTCTAGCAGGTAATAGATTCTGTTGTAATTGCTGGACTTCACACTATGGTCTATCTCTCTCCCTTTTTCTCTCTCTTGTTGAATCTTACGCATTCATACAATTCTTACATGTTCCCAGTTGCAACCAACAAATGAATGATGTCAAAAAAATATTTTCAATATAGAAATTATCTATTTGCTGTTTGGTTGTCATCCTCACACTCTTTTTTAGACTACATGGGAGAGGAGTGAGGGAGGGAAGAAACGTGTCAAATTATTGGGTATAGGCAAATATCTAGTTCTCTGTTTAAATGCTTCCATCTCTGCATTAGATTCTCAGTTCCGGGAATATATATATATATATATATACACACAAGAATAACAAGTTTTATTCCATTAGATAGGGTTGGCTACATGGATCGCTCAATACCATTGTGCTTTATCAAAAATCTCATTTTTGGATCAATATTATATATATGAGTTGAATTTCAATTATGCTACAAAACAACAAAACACGGCTTCATGCAAGCCAATAACGTGCACGTCAGATGCATTAAATAGATTCCTACACAATTTATATATTATTAGATAGATTGGATAGGTATTCAATTACATTATTAGATTCACTTCATTAATGTTTGAGTAGACGTGGCAATTGATGCAACTCATTTAAATTTTACGTCTATATCTTGGTGAGTCGAATGTTTTTAATAACATTAATGGTTGTACTGATTGAGCTTAGTGCATGCCAGGTTTTACTGCGAGCACAATTAGCTTCCCCCTGGAGGTGGCCAGAAAACGCCTTATGGTTGGAGCTTTGCAGGGTAAGTGCCCGCCACACATGGCCGCGGCCATTGCAGAAGTTGTGCGAGAAGAGGGTCTGTTGGGGCTCTACAGAGGATGGGGTGCAAGCTGTTTGAAGGTCATGCCATCCTCTGGCATCACCTGGATGTTCTATGAAGCTTGGAAGGACATATTGCTTGTCCAAAAAGCTCATTCTTTATAGTTTTAACAAGAATTGGATTATTGTTTGTCATAGTTGCCAGCTAGCAAGCTGGTTCTTGAGGTTTTTTTCTTCCCATTGTTATGGAAGTCGCGGGAAGGTTGAGATGGGGAAAATTTTCAATTCTTTGTGAGGATGATTAAAAAGTTATTCAAGTGTGGTGGGTGAGAATGGGTTTTCCCACACTTCAATATCCAGATTTCCAATTTCAATTTTTTTTTCATTTGTTTTACCTCAGTATTTTATTTTTGCCCAGCCCAATTAAACTTAAGTGATAGATTACGAATTTTTCCTCCTCCCACCCCAACTCTTCCAAACACTCTTGAAACTAGTTCCGACTAGAGGATGTGAGGCAATATTTCATTATATGCTATATAGTATATCCTCCTTACCCTGCATTACTGCTCATTTTTCAGTTAAAGAATAGTGGAATGATCCATATAACTAACCTCATTTAGTAAAATAATGTTTATTTTGATAGGAAAAAAAATTTGAACGGAAGCTTCAAAACTTTAATGTACTTGTTGGTTTGTGTTTTTTTTTTTTTTTTGGGGGGGGGGGGGGGTGGGGGCGCCTAATTTCAGCAACCAGGACCCCCCTGGAATGGACAATCCAAGTACGATTTGATTAAAATCTCCAACGATTCAATTTAGCAGCAGGGTAATCTTCAACTCGTGTAATAATTAGTGCGTCGTTCTGTACTGAGCTTAAAACTAACCTAAGAAAGGCATAGATGTGGGGATTGTGGATAGAACGTAGTATAGTATTAACCAGAAACACAAATGTTTACAATAACTCGTCCGTCTCTATTTGCAATTTATTTTGTATTTTTTTGGTACAATCTATTTCCAATTTCTATGTCAAAAGGATTGTTGTGGATGTCAAGTAGCCTTTAGGACCTTGTGAGCAGTTTACTCAACACCCTAACCATTCTCTCTATACTTAAAATTTACAAAATAACCAATAGGTTAGTCTGAGAGGTAAGCGGTTCGATATCAATTGAACGATGTCTCAAGTTCGAGCATTGGCTTATGCAGAAAATTCCTGTTAGGAGATTCACCCACTATAACCAAGTGCGCGATACGGGTCAGATCCGGATATAGTTGAGGTAAAGTTCCAGTGAACTGAGTGGATAACTAAAAAAAATTACAAAATAATAAATTGTTGGGGGAATTACTATAGAGACCAAAAGAAAGAACTCAATCATAAAAAAATGTTAATGACAAATGAGCAGTATAAAAATATTATTTTTTAAAATATTGCATATTTTTTAGTTATTATGAGATTTTTAGATAATTAAATCTCTTCATTAGAATCTTATAATAATTCCTTCTAAATTATTTGGTTGGTGATTAGCTAACTTTCAATGTATACATGAAATAAAATTTCGCGCTATAAGTGAAGTGTAAAACTAATTACATCGGGTCTTGCTCTACCCGGAGTCATTTCTTTTCCCAAGAACAAGGCAATATATGAGCTGATTGACTCAGAGCACTCCATGAACATATAAAGACAAAACAAGCATAGTCCTGTACCAATAATAAAGGACATAAATCTCAGCTAAATCATAAATTGAAATCTGCAATTTGTGTGGAAAAGATTTACCATCCGTAGAAAGAACAATAAAATGGGCCAATAATGTAGAAGTAGAATAAAAATCTTTCTGACACTCCATTTTAATGAGTTGGAATTCAAAATTAACATTATATCAATGGTTATAGCTTGGCTACAACCTTTTTTGAGATATAATTCTTAATTGGCTCTAGTTTTCATCTCTGCATAAAAAAAAGATACGGCCAACAAAATTTGCAACTGTACAACAGCATTGCCAAAGTTCACCAGTCAAAATCATTACATTACCTCAGGCCGAAACGGGAAAATAAAAATTACATTACCCTGGTAGCTCAAAAGAAAGAACAGGAAAATACTTTGCCTCAGCATTAATAAAAAATCTTCAACAGCCAAAAACCAATTCACTGCTTCCATTTTTTTGTTTGCAATTTATCTCATCATAGCATCAACAAGAGAAATTGATACTAAGGTGACATACCAGCATAGGCAACTGTAGCACCCAGAGCCAAGCTTCCTAGATTAGACGATACATAAAGGCAAAAAAATCACCTGAAATAAGATGTACATAAACCATTAGTTATTTTTTTATATGCCTCTCCATCGAAAGCAAAATCAAAGGTATGACAACTACTATGGGATCATAACTGTCCAGAGTGAACCAGTGCTTTCTGGAATCTAAGCACACAAATAGTCCAATACTTCGAGAAAATGGCAAGCTGAATGAATTCTTATTCAATGATCACACAACTTTAAATATTGGCAGAGGATGTTAACTGATTATGAGTGAATGGAGAGCATGTTAACACAAACAAAATGCAGTCGAGATAAGCAAAAGATGCAAATATTGCAAAACCAATGACATTCCCTCAGATGCAACGGTGAGTTGCCTCCCAATCTTCTCAAAGAGAAGGCATATCCATAACCAGAAAATAACTTGTGCCAATAATGGCTCGTATTTTTATCTGCTCAAATAAGTTTATATTCAACATCCATAGTTTCACGCCTCAGTAAAACTTGAAATCAAATAGGGCATGCTCATGTGTTTCTCTTATGCATATTTAAACATTATATAAAGACTTGCGAGACGTAAAATGGAAAAGAAAAACCACAATTTCTTAAGATTTCATTGATGTTTATAACTGAACTGAAAATAGATTTAAATTGCATAAAATAAATAATACCTTTAGAAACAGTCTCTTATCATGCCCTGTTGCTGCAACTCTTAATACAGACTCGGCTGCACCTATGGTATTAACTAACCACGCAACACTGCTATTAGCAGTGTCCTGAGTTATTTGCCATTCCAGTGGATCAACTGGGACCCTGTAACAGTTTTTAAAAAAGGGGGCAGGGGCATTAGATAAGTTGAAGACATGAAGGCCATTTGCAAATGAAAAATACACCACCTTCCTTCTGCATCTAAGAGTGAATTTGATGAGAAGACTAAAAACATATTCCGAACATGTCAAGAATACTAACAATACTCTTCTCATGAAGTCAAATCAGATGTCCAAGACGACAACCAAGGCGATCAATCAATTTTTTTAAAAAATTCAAAAATCAAAGGACCAAATAATTTTGTTTCAACTGATTATGCGAGCAATTAACAATATGAAATGCCATCACCCACGTTAAAGTCAACTAAGAGTTAAGACTTAAATGCGTCCAAGCATCGTTATATACAGAAGAGCAGATTGAACAAAACAAGCAATAAATCCTAATTGGATGGTTTAATTTGAGAAATTAAGCGACAAGACACGAAGAAAGATGAAGAAAAAGAAGGAAACTTGGGAGGGGGATTACGATATGTTCATTTGACGGAAAAGAAGGTCGAGAATGGCGAGGGAACAGAGGAGAAGGATGAAGACATCGGAGACCAAAGAAACGATGCTAGAATTCCGGTAGGCACAGTGATAGTAAACCAGTGTGCAGCATAACAGCAGCATCATCGGCTTCCCTACTTCGCCCCCCCTTCTGCTCTCCATAATTCTCGCGACCAAAGCACTGATTCCCTCGTACCATGTCCCTACATAGACAATTGGAAATGAGCGAATCTACATTCAAGTTCTTCTTTTGACTTCTCTTTCAAGCAATAATTTATCAATTATACCGGTAAAGTATATAAGTATTTTTTTAAATATAATTTAATCAATAAATATTCTTGAGAAAATTAGTTTGCCTTATTTTTAATTACATTCTTAATATAATTTAATCCAATATCTGCATCCGGAGTCCTCCTTCCTACAGCATCCGCCATGATCAACCTAAGGTCTCTTCTGCTTCATAAATTGTTTAGGTTGTAATTAATGCATCATTTGGTATAACATTAAAAAAAAAAAAAAATCTCACGGCTTTTTAAAGTTGCTTTTTTTTAAAGTTAATTTGGTATGAGAAATTTTAGAGTGAGGGAAGAGATTTTATTCCTCTCAACTTGTTTGGGTAATAAGAATTTTTAGGAGGGGAGAAAAAATTTGTCCTCGTTTTACCTTCCTTCTAAAATTAGAAAAATTTAGAGGAAAGATACAATATTTTTATTTTATAATATTAATATATACATAATTTTTTAATATCTTAATATTATTCCTATATTATATTTGATTAAAATATTATATAAAATAATATAAGGATAAATTTATCTATATAAAAATAGTTTCCCTCTCCTCCTTTTTTGAACTAAATAATGTAACATGAAAATTCCTCCCCTCCCCTCCCCTCCTATTAATTCAAATAAAGGAATAATAAAATCTTTCATCTTCTTTTTTTTCTATTTTCTTCTATTAAAATTCCTCCCCTTATTTCCTCTCTGTTGAGCCAAACACACTCCTCCCATTTCTCTCCTTTAACTTTTAACTTAATTATAACTTAATTTTTTAATTATAACTAATGAATAAGTTTTTAAAATTTTAACTCATCTACGTCTCATTGTCTAAACTTTTCCTTTTTTATATTATCATCCTTATCATCTTCTGAGGTATCCTATGTGTCAAAATCTGTTCCAGCTCAGCTCCACGTGGTTTTTTAGTAAAATTTAAACAAAAGAAGGGTTGGAGAGAGAGGACGCACGCACAGGGGCAAAAAAGTTTTGTAAGCATTTACAGTGACACCATTTACAGTGGGAAGCTTCCAGTCAAACCAGCACAAGAGATTAGCCAGCACGGATTCCACAGCAGCAACCCCAAACATCATTCCAGGATAAACTCTTCTTCCTGAAACAAACGGTACGTAATGGAAGTCTTGTCCTCTGAATTCAACATCGTTGTTTTCGAATCTCTCAGGAAAGAACTCTTCTGGTCTCTCCCAGAACTCAGCATCTCTTTGAATTGCCCATGCATTTAGCTAGAATTGTGTACCCTCCGAGATTCACACTAGATTGCTACTCGAGGAGCCAACAGAGGAGTTGGTGAACGCAATCTTAGAATTTCTTTGATGACACATTTCAAGTAATGCATTTGATTAATGTCTTCGTCTTCTACCTTTGACTTGTTCCCCACCATGCATCTTACCTCTTTCTGTGCTTTCTGCATCTTCGCCGGATTCATCACCAGCTCCGCCATGGCCCATTCCGTTGTTATTGAACTTGTGTCACTCCCTCCCACAAATATATCCTACAATAATATCAAGAATTTTTAATCTATCATAATGAATCATTTATTATTGAAACGTGCTATGATAGATTTATAATAGAATATCAGAATAAAACAAGAAGAAAGAGACCATTATGATGGCTTTGAGGTCGTTTTGGGAGAAACCCTTGTGAAGCATGCCATCTTCCTGGAGTTGAAAGAGAATATCGACCAAGCTTTTGCTTTTGGAGTACTGGTCACGGCTTCTCTTCTTCATCATGGTCCTGCGTTCTTCAACGACGCTGTCAAAGAATTCATACGGCTCTAAAAAAAATGGCCTTTAACCTCGGAATGAGACCAGTGACAAAATCAACCCAACGAAATGAAGGGAAATAATCTCCCACACTAAAGGCCTTGAGGTTAATCATCACCTTCATTGCTAGCTCTCTGATCCTTGTATTCCCCTTCGTGTTAAACTTATCTCCAAGAACACACTTACGATGTCATCCGATTTAGCAATCAGCAACTCACTCAGATTCACAGAACCAGCACCACTCGAGCACAAATCACGGATCTTATTCACTGACTCCAAGGCTTCTTCTTCTCTGACGTTCTTGAAGGATTGGACCCTTCTTACGCTAAGAAGTTCGTTGACACAGATTTTCTTCTTCTGTCTCCAGTTTTCATTGTAGTTCCCAAAGCCAACGACGTTACATCCATAGAGTAAGAGCGTTGGACCATTACCTAGAGGTCAATACGAGAAGGCAATGTCATGGGTTTTCAGTAGTTGCCCTATTAATGGTCTCTCAACATTTTCCCTTGTTCATGCGTCCTCTCTCCGGGCCCTTCTTTTATTTAAATTTTACTTAAAAAAAAAACAAAGCACACGTGGAGCTGAGTTGGAACAAATCTTTGACACATGGAATGACTAAAAAAATAATAAAATAATAATATAAAAAAGATAAAAAGTACAGGATTGAGTCACAAATAAAAAATTCAGAGACTAAATCATATCGACTTATAATTAAATGATTGAATTATAAATAAGTTAAAAATTAAAGGATTACAAGGTTAATTATTTTAAAGAATAATAAATAAAATAATTTTTTATTTTATAATTTTGGAAATCATTATAAAGAATTTTCAATGAACTTACGCATAGTCCAGTCTTTAAAATATATATATTTCTTTTACCAAAAAGTTAATTTTATTAATCACCAAACACCAAACAAAATAGTTGCCCAACTCTTCATGACATCACCCCAATTCATAAACTATTTCGTTTCCCCTTTTTCTTAATCACTACACTACAAAATCAGCGGTAAACTTGATTTAATTGTCACATGCGCAGCCTCCCCGAATGAATTGCACGTGTGAACCGATTATATTCAACTAGATTGGAATCAGACTTTTCTGATCTTGTCTTTTGGATTTTATATTGAGAAAATAGATAAAACAGATTTAAAAAATTAATAAATTTTAAATTAAGATTTTAAATATTTTAAATTTTATAAGAGTTTTAGCACTCAATTTGAGATTTTAAAATTTAAATACTTGTGAACTTTAAAATCTCAATTTGAGTTGTAATGCTTATATGATATTTATAATATTTAGAGTCTCAATTATTAATTTTAATTTTCAGAGTTCTTTTCAAGAATTTTTCCTTTTATATTTTATATTTGGATTTTGTTTTAATAGTTAGTTGTTGCCTGCTTCTAATATTAATATTAATGAAATTATCCTTTCCGCTCAACACAAAAATTCTTTCCTTGTGGACCTCCTTTAATTTTAATCGCCCAATCGTTTAACACTTAATAGTTAATACAGATTCCGCGTCAGACTTTTTCTTTTGAACCTTCCCTTTGTCTTCCCAGGATCTTTGTTGAGATAGTTAAGGCATGGCGTTGGAGTTGTGTTAGACCAATTTCGAAATGAAATATGGAGAGTGAAGAACAAGGCTGTGATGTTTAAACACAAATTGGAGGAACTTGAAGAAACACTGGAGGTATTATTATCCTGTAATCCAGGAGATAGAAGAATTAACAGACGATTGAATAGACCAAATCATGGAAGAGAAACTATCATCCTGAGGAGATTGTTGGAAGGTGGTACGAAGCTTGTTTCCAAGTGCTCTAAAATTCCAACATGGGACCTTCTCGAACAGTCTAGTTCTCGGGAGAAGCTGATGGGACTGGACAACAAAATATTGAGATTCCATAACATGTACATGCAAGCTCACATGGGTAGGGATCAAAAACAGACCTTACTGTTTGCGCAAGAGACGAGACAGATGATGATCATGTCGTTCAAGCAACAAGGGTATTCAAATCTTAATCTGGGCCTCACTGCCTCCTCCACCGATTCTTCAAATCTTAAAGGGGATCTCACTGCCTCCTCCACCGATTCTTCAAATCTTACTGTGGACCTCACTGCCTCCTCCACCGATTCTTCCCAGAAGGTGATCATAATTATAATTTTATCTTGGATTTAGGGTTGGTTGGTCAAACTTGTGAATAAGTGAATCAAATTTGTGTTTAGAAAAACAGTAAATTGTCATATTTACACTTGTAACTTTGTTTTTTGTTGGATTATGTCATTCTTACTATGGCTATTCAAAAAGTTCCGGTATGTCCCAATCATGTTGGGACTAAAAGGGTCTGACCAGAAGAGTTATGGTATGGAACATAAGAACAAAATTAGAGGCGAGACAGGACACATAATGACCATCAGGACGTATAAGAAATTTCTTGCTTGCATATAGTAAATCAGTGCTCTGTTTTCTTCTGGTAACTGACCCATTTGCATTTGCTTATATGTGCTGCAAAAGATTGTGATGAAGGTGCATATGCCTAGCCAGGGACGCAGAAGAAAAGCACTCAAACTTGTGTCTTTAGTCAATGGTAAGTGAATATGAACATAATGTTTTTGTAGTGAAGTGAATCAACTATATAATGAATAATTAATTTTAAGTGACGAAGACGCAAATGGGAAATGATACAGGTGTGAGCTCTGTGGGGGTTAAAAGGAGATGACAGAAAAAGTGGCGATAGTTGGGGATGGAGTAGATATTGTTGATCTTACAAACCGTTTGAGGAAAAAGTTTAGCCATGCTACTATTCTCAGTATAGAGCAGCCTAACACAATTTCAGGCATCAAAGGATGCTCAGTTTCTTGCTTTACACTCTGTTCATTCCTCCTCCTCTACCTTCCTCTTCTGTCAATTTTCAACCTTTCTTTTTTGAGTTTGTTGTTGAGCATTTGGAGTTAGAATCTTAGCTTCTTCTTTTTTTTTCAGTTCGTGAGAGGTTTGGCATTATAAAGGCAGATGTAATGATGACAGATAGAAAAAGAGCATTTGCCAAGTTTCTATATTGCAATAAAGCTTGAGCTGATTGATTCTTGTAGTCGTTGAGCAATAGACTGCTTTGGTTAGCGTTGTTCATTGTGTAGCTTACAGTTTATGCGTATATTATGCGAAAAAGAAAGGAAAACTGATGCGTATCCAGCCTCAACTACGTCCGACTGCGGATATTTGCCAAGAAAGAACCTCCAGCGCCGGCAATAATGGACCATGAGGCTGCTAGTTTAAGAGGAAAATTAAAAAAATAAATAATTGAAAAGGTTGCTGGTTTCTCATTGTTATCCGTCACACAGAACACCAAATTTGCCTGTCTATTTCCTGAAAATAGGCAATTTGCAATTGTGTATAGGCATGAGAAAGTAACTAGACATGATGGCTTCTTCTAAGCAGCTGTTTATCTTACAAACTAAAATTGATAATATTAGCATGGGAAGAGGATAGGACTGGGGTCTCTCTCTAACCTACTGCTTGGTAAATCTAGTTTTTTCATCTTTTCTTCGCACCAAAATAACTGTTCTTTAGTTATCCTTGTCATTCTGAGAACCCTTGATATGATTTTGACGTCAATAAGGCCAAGAAATAGTTGAATGTCCTCAGGCTTTTGGGGCCAACAATTCTTTTTCCAACTCTTCTTTCTGGACAGTTCTTTCAGTTTCACTGCTTTCTGCATTCAGAAGATTAAGCTAAAATCAAGCAACACTTGACATATTTTCTTAGTCACATAATTGATCATCCATGGTCAGTTTCTTGAATACACGTTTGAACCAGAACTTGGGAAGTGAAAATAGCTACTTATGCATAGAATTAATGGATAATGGAATATAAGCTAATAACACAATGGTAGATATAACCACTTATCAAAATAACTGCCTATAACAAATCTCACAATGGAACGGATAGACCAAGCTCACATTGCACTTTACATGCTTCAAAGGTTAATCAAATGATAAAACTTGGGGTATAGTTCTTTAGATGTTAGGCGTTTGCTATCATATAAGAAGGGTGCCCGGTCACAAGGCTCCCCAAGGGTCTGGAGAGGAACAAATTATGCAGCTTTACTCCCGCAAGTGGAAAGACTATTTCTAGAATTCAAACCTAAGACTTCTAGATTACATGGCAGCCCCCAAGTGTTTGCTATAAGATATTGTAATGAAAATATGATATGCTGAGGTTTGTTTTTAAAATATTGAAGTCGTGAGTGTTGAGTAGTAAAAGACATAATTTGTCATATTTTCCTGTGGGAATATGATAACAAATACTTAAAAACTATATCAAGTTCATGTTCATATGATGCAAACTGAGAGTTGAAGGTATAGCATCTGATTTTACCTTTTCAAGACTAGATTGGACCTGTTGTAGAGGAGTTGCAAGCTGGTTCTGATTTCCAAACACATTGATGCCACCACTTGGCTTCTTTTTGTCTCTTATCAGGAACATGTAAAATGTAAGGATGGAATGTTCCATTATCCTGATAAGATCAGGAGCAAGAACTCTCGTGTCCGAATCTTCTTCTGCTGACGGTCGCTCTGAACCTGAACAGATTCAAATATTTGAGCGCTTATCCATACTAAACCATAAACATCAGACAAAGACCCATGTCGAACATTTCAGAGCAAAATAACTTTTCCCAAAAGTATTTATAAATGCAGCTATATATGTAGCACTCTGATTGAATGAAAATTATTCGAGGAAAACTCACCTTGTACATTAGGAACCTGAAGCAATTTAGGCAAACTGTTCCTCATTCGAGCGTAGATTTCAGCCCGGAGACCCTGCTCAAATGGTTCATTCTCGATAAATCTTTGTAATAGAACCTGGAACTGCTGAAATTGCTGAGCACTGTGGTTGTAGTAAGTAGGATTTTCAGGTTGCCAAGATATCTTCTGGCTCAGTTGAGTGTATTGACAGTGAAGTGATTCCCAAGTCAAGCATATCTGACCAACATAGGCTGTTTCAATGTCAATGTAGGGATCATATTCAGGCTTTTGAAGATGCTCAGTATCATCATCATCATCTTCTTCAAGCTTTTTCAAGGAAAGACATCGAAGGGGTGATTGCAGCTTCTTCGATGCAGATCTTGGTGATGGAGTAGAAAGGTACTGGGAACCTGTAATAGTGATACAGAGGCACCACAAAGTGTATATAGTTAACAAGAAAACAGAGGTATCCTGGTCGCTATCTCCAAACGATAACCTTTACATTCGAGTAGCAATCAGAACTATTTCTACCTTCCTGCTTCAAGAATGGCAAGACAAAGAAAAACTTTTCATTATATGAACGTAGAACATGATACCTCTATTTGCCCTTTGATTTTATATATATCACCCATTGGTAATTTTAGGGGTGAGGTGAAATTTGTTGTCATCTTATAGTTGAGCTTGGTACTACTATGGAAGATGTAGAATATTTCACTTTGGACCGTAGTTGTTTGCTCTCATTCACATTGAGGGGGAGATTTTTCCACATTATATTGCTATGTCTATATTTAGAATTTTTATTGCTCATTTTATATTCCACTTATTATTATGCTTATATTGACTCCATGCAATCTTGTCATTAGGAAGATTTAATCTTTGCCACACTCTCTCTATCATCATGCATGATGAATTGTAGGACATAAGAAATTAACCCAAAAGCCAAGTACACCTTCACAACCTTAGGTAGTAGTATCTTGGCTTTCTCTTGGAGTATACCTATTCCAACTTGCAACTTGTGGATTAGTGCAAGGGACGCTAGCCAACAAGCTGCAAGGCTTCAAGGCTTATGCAGTAATGAGAGAGTTATAGGTTACAATATACCTTTGCCAACTTCATTAAGCTGTAGTGTGCTCATTCGATCAAAAAACAGCATTCTTTCACAGTATTTTTCGAACACAGCATCAAAACCACGCCACCATCGCTGCCCTTCTGCTTCTACATCCCTCCATTCATTAGAACTTGACTCTCCTTCCTCTTCCTCATCTTCCTCTTCCTCTTGACACGGTTCTTCTTCAGGAATCAACATCATGAAACTGTTTATTCTGAGTTCCTTCAGCCTCTTCTTAACTTCATTTGTAATGAAATCATCATCATCATCCTCAGCTTCAGCTTCAGCAGCAAGATCTGCATCTGCTGATTTACTTTGATCAGTACCACCATCCTCAGATTTTGGTTCATCATGTTCTGCAACTGGCTTCTCCGCTACATCCTTATCTACATTTGCCTTCTGAGCTTTCTTTGTCTTCCTGACTTTGAAAAAATCCATGCTTTCCAACCGTTTCTTCTAATAATTTTTCTAAACCAACCTTACAAATCAAATGACGTCAAAACCTACAGTGACATCAAAATCAAATGAGTAAGTAAATAGACTATAATTATTGTTTACACCAAATTGCCCCATTTTGGCTCACAAATTCTGCTTCTGCCGTGAAAAAAAATTAAAAAATAACTTGAAATTTCGGATTAGAAACCTTCGGATGTTTAACTCCACCAGCATAAGAAATTATCGATCTAAGCAAAAATTGATGGGAAAATGGCATTCCTTTTATATATATTTGTTTTAAAAAAAGCACAATGTACTTTTCAAATCCCAGAAGTACGGTGATTAAAGGATTGAACTTTCAAGAATATTCCAGAAATTGCATCTTGAATGATACTCAGAATCAGAAGAAGAAGCATATACCTTGGAATAATGGGGATAACATTTATAAAACACCGAACTATCAATGAACACTTGCAGATTCATCCTACATTGATGTGATTAAATCCAGTTGCTTCTTTAGTAGCATGAAACAGAAAGCAACCAGCAAAAATTGATCTTCTAGAAAAAGAAACAAGAAGAAGAAGCATCACAAGCCGCGATGACGACGACGATACTCTCTTCACCAACTTGTCGTCGAAATTTCACCATCTCAAATAAAAACACCAAGAAAGAAAACAGATCATGAATGATCAAAAAGTACATGCAGAAACGAAATGACCCATAAATGGAGCACTTGGAAGAAACCCTAGAAAGAGAAGGAGAAAGAGCTCAGTGGAGTGGAGAGTGAAGAGAAGGAGAGAAGAAAAATGAAATAAATGTGAGAGCCCTGAGCAAGCTCATTGCTTCTGATTGAGTACTGAATTTGAAATTAAAAATGGGTATTGTGAGAGATGAATTAAAAATTTAAAATGGTGCATTAACGTGTTGGATTTTTCCAAAGCCTAGAAAGAGTGTCACAGTAAGGAGACAGTGTTATCGTACATAGGATATTGTCAGTTAGGCATTAAGAATGCCGCGAAAAAGTGATTTTGATTCCGGTAAATGAGACGGGAATTATGTTTTTGACCTCCAACAAACTTCATAATGACGGTATGGTCCTCAAGTTTAGCGGGAAGGAATAATTAAAAAGCAGCGTTCCGTTGCCGGGAATCGAACCCGGGTCTCTCGGGTGAGAGCCGAGTATCCTAACCAACTAGACTACAACGGAATATAGATGTTTATAACGATAAAATATATTTTGACGCTATGTTCGCAGGGAGAAATAATAAAAATTTTAAATTTTTCTAATGTGTTTTTTATTTAATTTTCTGGTTTTTGACCTTTCTCCAATATGCAGACTTAACTTTTCCTTTTCCCCATAACTAATAATATACATTCTCTTCATATATAGGTGATGAATATGAAGATGTTCTTGAGCCTCCATCTTTGAATGATGATGTTACTATGAGTGCTTTTGGTTTTCCTCAGGTGAGCCTCCTATCGTCTTAGTGCCTATAGATTTGAATGAAGTTAATAATGATTTCGGTATTAATGATTATTAGTTTTAAATTTTTAGTGATTAAAACATCGTAAGGATAAATATTTTGTTATTGTATTTAATGTATGAAAACTCATACTATAACAGCTGAGTTTTAGATATATTTTTGTTTTAATATTTTGTTGTAAAAACCACGACTGTATAAAAATATTAATTATTATGTCATTACTTAAAAAAAAATTTTAACAATAGTTAAAAGTAAAATTTTAGTATAGCTTTAAAAGTGGTTTAAATTTTATTACTATTATAAGTATATCTTTTAACGGCACTTTTGTAAATGCCGTTAAATATAATATTTTATAGTAGTTTTATGCAAAAAATGCTATGATATGTTTGCTTTATTTCTACAGCAATTTTGGCTAAAATTGTCGTGAAAAGTTATAATTTCTTTAGCTTTCCTTGCCTATACCCACCATAAGCCACTTCAACCACACTCATCAAAAGCATCAGATCATATATACAGAAAAGAAGTCAAAGATATAGTGAAGAAACAGAAGATCCAGAAATTTCTTCTACTGAAACTCTTCGAACTCCTTCTAACAAGGTACATATATCACCACTCACTGTTAGCTACCACAATCAATATCACTAAAAGTATTAAACAAGATCTAGAGAACATGTTACAAACTAGCAAAAAAGTTGAAAATTTAAAAAATTTATATAATGTATTACAGTTTATAAACAACAAACAACCGAAAAAGTAAAAAAAAAAAGTGAGTAAATGACAAAATTAAACGATGACTTATGACTTTTATAACGGAGAAATACGATAGAGATGATGGAGATATGCACTAAAAATAAGAGAAAAAATTGAAAGATGACTTTTATACAAGTCTATCGTGATGAGGCACAGGAACATACCTCAAATTGCGGAGAAAAATGAAAGTGAAATTGTAATTAGATAGTTTTTAAAATTTTGAGGGAAGTTTAATGGCGTATTTATGAAAAACCACTGTTAAAAGTCTATTCTAACCACTTTTAACAAAAACTGTTGTTAAAAGTAAAAAAAAATAAAAAATGATAGTATATATATATGCCATGTCTATTGTAACATCCTAATTTTTATCTTTATATTTAAGTAAAATTAAAAATATTATTTATTAATAATTAAAAAATATTATCTAATTAAATTATTATAATATAATATTTTTATTATTTTTAATAATATATGATATCTAATTTTTTTTTAATTTAGAATTTTATGATTTGATTGCTATTATTAGTTAGGAAATTATTAGGATTTGAGTTTAGATTTATATATGGATTTGAATTTAAATTATTATTATGACTTTATAAATAAAGCTAAGGCCATGAGTTATTCCTCATACTTGATTATTGAGGCAGCTCTTCTCTTTTTAGTTATTTCTATCATTTCTTTCTTATGTCTAAAGAAGATAACCACTTTCTATTCGTTGTGTGTGCTAATGTGATATTTGTGAGTAATTTGATATATATATATATATAACTATTAATATTGATATGATTATATTCAGAAAATTTATTTTATTTTTATTGAAAATAGTCTTGTGGGATTTAAAGTTTAATTTAAAAAGTTTGAATTGGGATTATAAACTTGTTATATATTAATATTGAAATTTAAAAAAAATTATTATCTTGAGAAAAAATCTTTTCGTAATATTTATTAAGCTTTTGAGATTTTGATTAATATGTTTATTTTCATAATTATATATTAGAGATGGGTGAAGATAGAATTGTATTTCTACTACAAGTATAGCCTTCATTGGAACTCAATGGTTGGCTTTTATTCTACTAGTTTGTTGAGGGACATGCCTCACCTGTTTATTAAGAGGCTGCGACACTCCTACATATTTATCGAGGGGGAATGAATCTATGATTTGGTCAAGTGCTATGTGGATTTTGGTTTATCCATATCACTTGATCGGTTAGCTTTTTGAGTAATCAGGTATCACTAGTCTATGGATTCGGTCGGCGGGAATAAGACAGTTCGATTGGTTTGAGACGAGAAATTTGGGTGGGCTATTCATTTTTTATTATAATAATATATTATTTTATATATATTATACTTTGTGAAGTCCCACTTGATACCCATGAGCACATGTTAGTATGCATAACGAGTAGAAGTAATAGTTACTGAGATATTTGTATCACCCTATTATTATTAATATTTTTCAGGTGATAATCCTATCTTAGGACCTCAAGAAAAACTTTAGATGATTGATTAAAGATATATTAATTGTATAATATTCCCTTTGAATGTATGTATAGAATATTTGTATATTGACACAATAGGATTTATTTTTCATAATTATATATCCTATTATTTTATTTATATTTTTAAAAAAAATCTTTTATAAACATGGTAGAATATATTTAAATTTTATTTAATTTTTTTTTATTATGGTTAACTCTTTTAAAATAAATTAAATTTATTTATAATATTTATTTTTAAATTATATTATCTATAGTATTTAAATAATTAATAATAGTTATTTTATGGAAAAAGATAAAAAAATTCATTTGAATTTCAAAAGGATAAATTGGGTTTCTCAATATTGAAAAGAATAGATTGGGCAGGAGGTCCAATTTGTCATTTGCAAATTTGTGTGTAAAAACCAAATTAGCCTTCACTTTGCCAATGATATTTGCAAGTTTAACAATAAGATTTACAACTTTGTCAATCGTATTTACAACTCTGACAATGGTATTTATAACTCATATAATAGTATTTATAATTTTGATAATAGTATTTGTAATTTTGACAATGGTATTTGTAACTTTAACAATAATATTTATAAATCCCATAGTGATATTTGTAATTTTAACAATGATATTTATAACTCCCGCAATAGTATTTACAACTCCCATAAAGGAGAATAAATAACTTTGTTAATGGGATTAATAACTTTACCAATAATATTTGTAACTCCTACAATAGAGTTTGTAACTTTATCAATGGTATTTATAACTCCCGCAATGATATTTGTAACTCCCATAATGGAGAAGAAGCAACTTTACTAATGGTATTTGCAACCCCTACAATTATATTTGTAACTTTATCAATAGTATTTGTAAGTTTGTCAATGGTATTTGTAACTCTCAGTGGTATTTGCCACTTTCACAATGTGATTTAGAACTTTACCAATGGTATTTGCAACTTTCACAATGGTATTTATAATTTTGTCAATGGTATTTGCAACTTCCACAATAGAAAAGAAGTAACTTTGCCAACGAGATTAACAACTTTACCAATATTATTTGCAACTCATACAATAGTATTTGCAACTTTACCAATATTATTTGTAAGTTTATCAGTAGTATTTATAACTCCTATTAGTATTTGTAAATACCATTGGTAAAATTAAAAATCTCATTGTAGAAGTGGCAAATATTAGTAGGAGTTATAAATACTATTGATAAACTTGTAAATACCATTGGCAAAACTGCAAATACTATTGTGGGAGTTGCAAATAATATTGACAAAGTTGTTAATCCTATTAGCAAAGTTGATTATTCTCTATTGTGAGAGTTACAAATACCATTAATAAAATTACAAATACCATTGTGGGAGTTGTAAATACTATTGGCAAAGTTGTTTATTCTCTGTTGTAGGAGTTACAAATACAATTACGGGAGTTACAAATATTATTGTAGCAGTTATAAATACTATTGACGAAGTTTCAAATCCTATTATAAAAGTGGCAAATACTAGTGGGAGTTGCAAATACCATTGACAAATTTGTAAATATTATTGGCAAAGTTATATATATAATTGTGGGAGTTATAAATACCATTAGCAAAGTTGTTTCTTCTCCGTTGTGGGAGTTGCAAATACCATTAGCAAAGTTACTTCTTCTCCGTTGCGGGAGTTATAAATACCATTGTGAGAGTTATAAATATCATTGACAAAATTATAAATTCTATTGTAAGAGTTAAAAATATTATTGGTAAAGTTATTAATCTCATTGGTAAAGTTATTTCTTCTCTTTTGTGGGAGTTATAAATACCATTGCGGGAGTTGCAAACACTATTGTCAAAGTTACAAATATTATTGTCAAAGTTACACACACTATTATCAAAATTGTAAATACTATTGTCAAAGTTATAAATACTATTATAGGAATTGTAAATACCATTATTAGAGTTATAAATACGATTGGTAAAGTTGTAAATTGTATTGTCAAACTTACAAATATTATTGGCAAAGTAAATACTAATTTAGTATTTATATATAAATTTATAAATAATAGATTGAGCCTCCTGCCGAATCTATTTTTTTTAATATTGATAAATTTAAATGAGTTTTTTTTTACCTTTCTCTTTTTATTTTATCAAGATTTTATATTTATTTTTATGATTTATTATGTGCACCTCGATAAATGTGTGTGTCACATTAAAAAGTTAATGCCTTGATAAATGTGTGTGACAGGATAAAGAGAGTAAAATGATGCCTTGATTGTTATTAAATTAAAAATATTTTTAAAAACAATTAGTCAAAAAGTGAGTAAGTTGTAGGAGAAAGACAAAAAAAATAAAGACCAATCAATACTTCCTTATCTTCCATTTTTCCATCTCTTCACCTAGAGTACTTTTAAAAGTCCCCCAACTAAGTATTTTCACTGCACCCAAGTACTTTTTAACAATATTTTCTTGAGAAAAGTACTGTTAAAAATCTCTTTCATATTATTTTTGTTAAAAAAATTATAAAAAATATTTTAAAATTGAACTTATTACCATAATTTTTTACAAAAGTTTTATTTATAATTAGGGAAAAAGACAGAAAAAATCCATATGAATTATGAAAAGACGAATTGGACATATGAATATGTAAAAGGACAGATTGGGCAGAAGACCCAATCTGTCATTTATAAATTTGAGTGAAAATACTAAATAGTCCTAGAAGCATTTGAAGAAAAAACTGAAGAATGAAACTCATAACAGAATGAAGCGAGAGAAAAAATAGGAGAACAAAACAAATGGCCCTGTTTCCTTCGCTGGTTCATCACGAACCTCACTACCCACCAACCTTTGCTTAATTCATTTTAGGTTGTCACCAAGATAAGGACCAGATCTTCAGGTTGTTGCTGGCAATTTATCATCCAAGAAATCGATATCTTCTGCATTTAGGGTGGAACGCGAATGATGAAGAAAGGCACAGGTTGGCTGCAGTAATTAGATAAGTGCCTACGATTCGTGCTTTTGGGAATGTAGATATGGTGGGCAAGGCCAATTGGGTTACCTACTTGGGCTCTACCAATATTGCCATTACACTACGTGGAATTAGTTCATCACTTTGAATGCTCATGATTATCCCCTCTTCACCTAGGATGGTATGCTGATTCGGTAATCTATGCTTGTGTTTTTCTTTTGTTTTTTTATTAATTTGTACTATGTACCTTATGTTTTATTCTTAGATTCACACACAATTTTGATTTAAGTGCACCTATTTTGGATCTTAGAATATCGTATTAAATGAAGGCTTAGTTTCTCTAGATTGAGCGTTAATGCAAAATAGCTTGGTCACAGTTGCCCACATTTTCATTTGGCTTTTGACTTTTCCCAGTCTCCGGGAAAGTGTTTCCATAACTGCTAAGTCTCTGTTTTTTTTTGTTAAGAGAATTGTACTATTCTATTTAAGTAATATAGTTGTTTTAATTTTATATTTATGAGGGTCCTAATTCTAGTTTCAAGTTGAGATTTTGAGTTTCTCTATTATGTGCCATTTTTTGTTGTGTAGTCTAATGTTATTCTTGTTTTCTTCATAATTTTCTATCTTATATGCCTAGAATTTTGCAATTTTGATGGTTAAAGAAGCTAATGGGAACAGAAGAGAAAATAAGTGTGGCCAAAATTTACATATAGAAGCCTTAACTTCATTCTTCATTGATTAAATTATATGACATACTTTGTTGAATAAAATATACAAAAATCCCAATAGTTGGTTGCGATAACACTCTAACATTTGATTTCTACTGTGTGCTGATAGTAGTTCTTCACAACCTGCAATTTTAAGTGTTGCTATTGATTGAAGAATAAAAAGCCACCTAACTTGTTCAAGTGGCTTGTTCCTTCAGCAAGGTTAATGGGAGATTTTAGGTTTGGTATTAGTTGGTGTGATATTCGCAAAATGTATTTTGCTTTGCTTTTCATAGGTTATAAAGGATTAGAAAATGCAAAGGACCTTGTACAGATTGAACAAGCCACTTTAGCAAGTGGAAAAGCTCTTCCAAGACTAGATGCATATACTATTAACGGTCATCCATGCCCCATCTATAATTGCTCCACTAATGGTATATGAGATAAAAAACAATACTACAATCTGATTATGATGAAGAATATGATATACTGTTATCTATATTGCTTTAAATTATCTCACAGTGGGTTTTAATAACAATCCCTAGAAAATAAAATGATTCATAATTTCAACCTATTATAAACATATCTGATTAAAAATGACTGCTCTTGTAATATAATCTATCATAACTTATAACTACTTGTACTTGAAGTTTTTGTCTCCCATTTTCCTTTCTCTCATATATGTTTTTTCCCAACATTTGAGATGTTCATAAATTGATGTGATTAGTGGGAAGACCTATATGTTAAAAATTATTAATGAAAAATATAAGTTTCAACCAGCCCAAGTTATCAATTCAGGAAGCTTCTTATAGGAAGATAAATAGATCATATACTAAAGATTTTCCTGATGCACCCCCAAAGCTCTATGAATTTGTATATTAATAAAATTCATTATGATACATAGTTATCGAATGGAACCAGAACAAAAGTCCTTGGATATGGTAGTAAGGTGCAAATAATTTTGTAGGACATTAGTACAATAAACACTGAAAATCACCAAATGTATTTTCATGGTCATAGCTTTTATGTCATAGGTTATGGAACAGGGAACTATAACCCACAAACTGCACAATTCAACTTAGTGGATCTCCCTTACATGAGCACAGTCGGAGTTCCAGTGGGTGGATGGGCATCAATTCCATTCGTTACTGATAATCTAGGTATAAAAATGTAACACAACTATCTTATTTGTCTTTTTAGCTGTTTGGTTTAATATTTCTGTCATTTTTCTACAGGGGTACACTGCATGCCTTGTCACATTATGATGTTTATTGTGAAGAATGGAAAATGAGAGTAAGAATACTTAGCACACTCTCCCACATACATGCCACAACCTGATCTGGATGAAGTTTAAATTGTTGTAGTGTCTAACTTTTGTAATATTTCATTTTTGGAAAGTTCATAGAATATGATGTATAGTGCATGGAATATGATATATAGTATTAATGTTTGCTTGTCATTTGTTCATATATAATATAAATGATGCCATGGATAGGATATTTGTTGTAAGTGTCATAACTTAAGTGGTCAATGTAATCAATAAAATTGTACAATATGTTATGGCTATAAGTTGTAAATACCATAGCAAGAGTTGCAAACTCATCAGAAGAGTGGCAAACCAACTGTATTAGTTGCAGGCCTCATAAAATGAGTTATAAATTCTATTATGAAAGTTTTAAATATCATTGTTAGAGTTACAAATACTATTAGAAAAGTTGTAAATCATATTATGGCAGTTACACTCCTATTATCAGAGTTGGAAATCCAATTTTGGCCATTGGGAGAAAAACTGTAGCTGACACTATAGCTTCGACTAGATGAAGTTGCAAATCCCATTGTAAGAAGTTGCAAATCCTGTAGGTGAAGTTACAAACCCATTTGCTAAAGTTACAAATCCCATATAAAAAGTTATAAATACTATTGATAAAGTTACAAATCCTATTGGGAGAGTTACAAATATTATTAGCCTAGTTGAACACTAAAATACTATTACAAATCTCATTCTTTAAGGGAACTTTACAAAAATTGAACATTAAAAAGTTATTAACTAAGTCAGAATATCAGTCAATTAATGGTTGAAGTTATTACAAATACTATTACTTCTTCTCTGTTGTGGGAGTAGCAAATATCATTGTGGGGGTTACAAATATCATTGTGGGAGTTGCAAATACTATTGGTAAATTTGAAAATCCCATTGTAGATGTGGTAAATACTAGTAGGAGTTATAAATACTATTGATAAACTTGCAAATACCATTGGCAAAAATACAAATACTATTGTGGGAGTTACAAATAATATTGATAAATTTGTTAATCCTATTGGCAAAGTTGCTTCTTCTCCATTGTGGGAGTTACAAATACTATTAGGAAAATTGTAAATACCATTGTGAGAATTGTAAATACTATTAGCAAATTTGTTAATCCTTTTTGCAAAGTTGCTTCTTCTCCGTGGTGGGAGTTGCAAATACCATTACAGGAGTTACAAATATTATTGTGGAAGTTGTAAATCCCATTAGACGAGTTGCAAATACCATTATAGGAATTGAAAATCCTATTAGCAATAGGTTATAATTTTAGTTATAAATGTCATTGCATGAGTTGCAAATATCATTTTTCAAGTTGCAAATCCTATTAGACGAGTTGCAAATGTCATTACAGGAGCTACAAATCCCATTAACAATAGGTTACAATTTCAGTTGTAAATATCATTATAGGAGTTGTAAATCTCATTATTCAAGTTGCAAATCCCATTAGACGAGTTGTAAATGTCATTACAGGAGTTACAAATCCTATTAGCAATATATTGCAATTTAAGTTGTAAATATCATTGTTAAAGTTGCAAATTCAATTATAGGAGTTGTAAATCTCATTAGAAAAACATGGTTTCAGTCAAGTATTTTTATGAATGTTCTTCTTGAATTAACTTTATATCAAATGGAAGACATGCATAATATACTACCTACAATATTTACTTATTAACAAGCAACTGCTGAAGCTTTAACACATTGCTGAGCATTCATCTTGAACTCACAAATACACTAATCATATAACTATCACAGAAACTTACCAGAATTCAAAAATACACTTCCAATCTTAATCTTCCATATCTATATTAACATATATATAGAACAATATCTTTGTACAATACAAATGACATTGTACTATGTTTACCAATGTCTTAAAGGAAGTTACAAATCCTATCGTTGAAGTTGTTGTCTTAAGAAAAGTTGTAAATCTTATTGAAGGACTTGCAAACACCATGCTTGCTGTTACCCTGAAAACATTCCAATTTGCCATCATAACATGCTACATTACTTGGACAAGGTTCACAATCATCTGCAACAATTTCCAGTCAAAAGACATTTAAGTCTACACAGGAAACAAATATTAAACCCATAACTATAGCTTGAGTCTATGATATTTTAACAACATTATCAAGTAGTGAATACACTCACAAGAAAACTATTGAGGTAATATGAAGCTTGAAAATGAGTGAAACGATAATATAATGCTTAAAATTCTAAAATAAAAATCGAGTGTGTATTAAATGGAACACTGACACGATTGTGTGCAAATTTTATTTAAAGAAGGGAAGAAAATAGGTCACTTGTTTATTTTGACAATTGATAAACTTTGTTAGGGATAACATTTAAGTGTATTACATTCCTAATTAATAAGGAAAACCTGGAAAAAAGAAGAGTTCCAAAGACATAAGGATAACTTGTTTGCCATAAAAGTGCAATTCATTATATACTGTATAAAAGTTATAGTCACATTAAGATGTCTCAAATTCTTTTATATTATAGCTATAGCACTAAGTGTGGTGATGTGACCAGCTGACTAGTAAATAGCAATGATATTTAGTAAAAAAGAAAACATTAGCCACAATTTTTTGAAGATGGAAAGACAAACCTAGTACCTGTCGCTATTAGCATGCAATCAAGATAGTTGTTTTTAATAACAAAAATATGAAGGATATGAACTTACATAAAGTAGAATGTACGTGTGCAAATGTGTAACAAAGATGAAAACATCTAACAGTCTTGTTTCCAAGCAATTCGATATAGTGCTAATTAGAACAATAATTTCAATAAAGCACACATTTAACCAAACCAAGGAATGACAAAAACTATCAAAAATTTGCATCCAATAGAATAAGAACAAACGATTCAAAATTATAGAAATGTTAACTCAAAGCACAAGCATAACAAAATGAAATTACAATGAAAAAGTTAAGGTTCAGAAGCTAAGTCCTAGAAAATTCATCAAAATATACAACTAACCAATTATAGTATCAAAAATTCAATCATGTACAGAAGTTAGTGCAATTAGAACATAAGCAATCCAATAAGTGATATTTTTTTAAAAAAGAGCATAACACATATTCAGATTTAGGTTTGTAGCCATATAATAAATAAAGACAATACAACCACAAATATATATACAAAGGCATGTAAGAAACACGTTGCAGGAAACAAAAAAGGAAAAGAAAAGAAAACTCCATCACTGAAAATAAAACAAATTGCCTCTGAATAAAAAGAAGAAAATGCCAAATTTTTGCAAGAGCTATATATCAAAGCGTAAGCAACACATAATAGATAGATAGATAGATACATGCGATAAAAATAACCTTTGTTACAGAATCATTTTAGTTGGATGGCGATGGTAATGGTGAAGGAGCAGGTGAAGATTCTTGAATGAAGCTTGATAACAAGGTAATCTGGTCAATAGATAGCCATAAGTTTAGATAACCAAACTAAATTTAGATAACCAGAGGTCGAAGCCCAGCATGCCCAGTGCTCATACTCTCTATTTTTCCCCAGTAAGAAACAATAATATCATTTCAAAAATATAACTCTATATCAATTCGCCGCACAATCTTTAAGCAAATTGAAATAAGGTGGGCCTTTTCAAGACTAAATTCGGTAGCATGTATTTTCTTCATCTCCTACTTTCGCAACAATAAGAATCTTAATGCAGAGCAAATAAAATACCACAAATAAAAAATATAATAAAATAGTAAATAATGTCAAAACATAATTATTTAACCAGCTGAATAGCAACACAAACTGATGGTGAGAGATAGACGAAGAAGGAGTTAGTATTTCTAATCGAAAAACCTGTTGATGTTGAGAAACGGATGGTGAGAGTGCTGGCATTTGAGCCTTAATTTTCAAGCCCTAATCTTTCTCCTAATCTTAAACGCACAGTGACCTTCGATGGTGATATAACGTATGTTTATTTTGAGTTTGTTGCCTTCGATGGTGCTGTAATGAGCTCCAATACTCTTCGATGACGCCAAGGCGAGTGCAGCTTCAGGGAAGTGTGGGTCGAATATAATCAAAGAGCGCAGCTTCTTTGAGTTTCTGCTTAATTCTCCTTCTTTTTCTTCAAAATTTTTTAGGGTTAATTTAGCCTTTTCACTTAAATTTGTAAAAGATAGATTGGGCAAGAGGTCCAATCTGTCCTTTTAGATATTCAGCTGTCCAAATTGTCTTTTTAAAATTCAGTTGGGTTTTCTTTGTCTTTTTCCCTTATAATTATTGTAATAAATATTTTTTTAATATTATGTAGTCTTTAGAAGTTTAGATGGTATACATAAAAATATAAAATATATTTTTTTAATCAATGACTTCGAGTTAATTTTAATTTGACCCATTAATTCGACCAGTGTCTCAACTGAGTGAATTTCTGGTATAAATTTTAGTAGTTTGATAAAAGCAAATGTTCTATTGCCGAGAATCAAACACAAATCTCTCAAGTGAGAGCGGTTTCCTAACGGATTAGACTATACCAGAAGTTGATGTTTTGGTATGAAAGGTAATATTACTACTATTGTATTTCATGGTAAACATATAACATTTGTTTTTAAGGAAAAGTAAATGTCTAATCTTTTAATAAAATTCCTTAATTTATAAATACTTTAACACATCAAATGTTATTAAAAAAATATTTTAACGTGTTAAATAAACTATAATTTAGTTTAAAATATTAAATATTATCTGAAAAAATCTTTTAAAGTGTTAAGATACCACTTAACCTTTTTTTATTGTTAAAATTTGAAAAAGAAAACTTAGAATGAGTTATTTGCACGAGTCATATATTTGTTAATTTTTAGAGAGGGCATTTTCCATTTTTTCTAGTCAAGAGGATGTCTACAAATAGATCATAATAAGTGGAATATATTTGAACTTTTCTCCTCTTCCAAACATCACAGTTACTAATAAAAATACTTATATTTTTTAAAAAATTAATATTTTTATCTCTATAATTTTAAATTAATTATAAATTAATTTATAAACTTTAATTTAATACAACTCAATTCAGTTAAAACTTAATTTTTAAATTTAACTTAATCTCTCTTATAATTTTAATTACTTAAAATTTTAACCCATAAATTTCATGTTATTTTTTAAAATATAAGAACTAATATTTTAAATAATTAAATTATAATAATTGAATTACATTAAGTTAAAAATTAATACTTTAATTATAAGCGAGTCAAAATTATAAGTATAAATTATTAACTTTCCAGTATGTTTTTGATAAAGTTTAATCTAAAGCAATACCAAGCGTATAATGTTGGAGAGAAGAGTTTCAAGTGAGATCAATCCACTTCCTGAAGGTGGTGGCATATAATAGAATAGTTTCTAATTATCAAGTCTTACCGAAAATTTGAAGATGTACACTTTCGTAAATGAAATGAACCTATTAACAGCACAAAACATCATCTTTACCATAAATGATATAATAAGATTATTACAATCAATGGTAGGATGATAGTCTTATAAATGAAACACTTGAGTTTAGCTTCCCTCATGGTTTTGCTCGGTCCTGCTCTCTCGAGGTGATGAATAAACTTTGCAAATTTCACTTGTATCGCTAAAACTTCAAAGGCAATAGATGATCCAGATCATGTTTCATGGGAGGACAACCATGAAAGGAGCTATAGATCAGCCATGGTTAGAATCCCAACCAAGCAGATGGTATTGGCTGAAACCTGCTCTTGGCACATGCTAAAGTATCATAGTAGTCATCATGGTTGAAGCAATCACGGAAATCGGTGAAGAGCTTCTCAAAAACCCTCCATTGGACTTTGACTGATCTAGTGTATGGGTATGGCAGAAAAACCTGCTGAAAATAAACCCCCGAAAAAAAAACTAATATTCAGATGCTTCATGAGGAACAAAATGATTGGTTGTATTAGACTCGTGGAAGAATCTCTTCATCATATATGCTATTCTTATCAAGATTAGATTCTCTCGTGGATAAGGATGGTTCAGTGCAGAGTACATTTTCGCAAAGTTCCAATAACACAAGGTACTAGTACCTTGTGTTAATATACTTTGTATGGATTTGGATTAGTTTAGTTTAAGTGATTTTGTGCTATACGAGGAGAATATATGCGAGTTGTTTTGTTTCATAAAGTGCAAAAGTGATTATTCGTAGAGAAACCAAACAGGCGCTCTGCATAGAACTACCCTCCTTACCAAGAGAACTTAAATCCATTCTAATCTTGGTGTAACAGTAATAATGGTTAATTCTAGACTTCTGTTTCAGGCTTTCTCATAAGTGATCACTTTAACAGGGTGAATAGTAGAATCAGCAGAAGTGAAATGTTTTTTTTTTTAAATATAATGAATGTAGTACCTTTTTTTGAAAATAAAATCAAACCAGCACTTAAAACAAGACTTATTTGCTTCAACTAGGTCATGCATCCGGATAAGGTGTAGCTTTCAGAATATAAGTTTAGCAAGGAAAGAAGGGAAAATGCTAGAAGAAAATTTCAGCAGGTATAGTAGTAAGAGTAGCTCTTAAAGAAGGGGAAATTCTAGGAGAAAATTTCAGCAGGTATAGTAGTAAGAGTAGCACTTACATCGCCTTCTCGCGCTAGACGTTTAAGTAAGGCAAATGTGCGCTCACTTTCCTCCAAATTGTCTAGAACAGCTAGCCATATAAGTGAAGCATGCTCATGGGCTAGGTCTCTTGATTTCCCACAAGCAAGTAACTGATCTGTTAATAAAACCCAAGTGATTCTTACGAACAATTATACTAGGCATTAAGAAAATTTCAGCTAAATGACATCATACAAAAAGGCTTGACGGGGCTCGGTCAGTTTAACTCGCAGTTCTGGAAACAAATCAACGTTATTACAGTATGGATTTAATTTGATTAACGTTTGTATATGCACAAAGATCTGATCCACCATAAGAAACAGGCATTCAAAAGCAAAAGGAAATGAACAATAAAGATGCAGGTAAGGTCAGAAAACAGTTTAGTTGAAGAACAGCATAGCAACCGAAAATTTTAATCTATGTTCTTAATTCTGGCTATGTTAGTGTTTATTTTAAATTTTGAATACCACAAAAAAGGAGCTACAACGAAAGCAGAGAGGGCAGACCAATAATGGTTCCATGAAGTATTCCGCTATGAGTGGGCATAATTGAAAGTTCAAGCTGCTCTTTCAAAAATAGATAAGTATGGCCAACAATCTCATCTACCTCACCGTCCAAAGCAAAGATTTGTTTAGTTATATGAAAAGCCATGAATCTCCTGAAACCATATGAAGGCAATGTCAGAAACACAAGCTTTGCAATTGCATATCCTAAATGCATAGAAGTGGAAAGCTTAAATTACCTTAAATATCAAATATAACATGTAAAGCTATAATGAGCATTTGATTCTGACAGAAGACAGTACAGAAACACACTCATTCTGTCTGAGTAATTGCAAGAAGTAAGAGCCAATTTTCTTTTTGTTGAATTAGAGGGCAGACACTAACGGCAGGCTACAAGTGGGTTCAAATCCGTGAACTTGCAGATGCGCTCTCATGCCAATAGACTAAAAGGCCATTGACAATAAGAGCCGAATTCTACATATTCTGATATGAATATTGTAAAACAATTGCATGGACAGATGTATAGATGACGGTCAATATTATTATTGTTGTTCAGGACAAACGCAATTAAGGAATCATATATACTTGTGCAAGTGAGATTCACTGAGCACTTTGTCAAACACTAATCAGATAGACAACTCAGTATTCATAAAATCAAAGTGGCTTTGAAATTTCAGAACTTCGATGTAGTTGTAATGTGTGTCACAGGAAAGTATTGAGATAGAAAAATGCATACCTCCTGCTTAAACCTCGAGGAATAGGCCTAGGCCATCTTCGAGCTTGATCTGCCAAAGGAAAATTCTTAGCTAACGCTGCTTGCCACAAGCATTCACAACGAAAAAGACTGGCCCAGTGCTTTTTAACACAAGCTATCTGGGGCCACTCTTTGACTGGGACTCTGACGAAAATTTCTATCAGCAAATGATCAGGAAGTCTCCCAAATAGATTTTCGCTCGACAAAGAATCGTCTTCATCAGAATTATTGGTCATTAGAAATCTGCATAGAAGAATCTTGAAGATACTATAAACAAGTAGAAATGGCAAAAAAGAAGCAACGCCAAAGGGAAACACCATTGGCTAGAAACAAGAATCCGAAATCAAACCCATGTTAGTTTCTAGCTAATCAACTCAAAGTCCTCTACTTTCCACGAGAAATACTACGATAATCACAAGAAACAAAAAATTTCAGATGTTATTTGTACTTTGTCCACTAAAAACGTGTCTAAATTGGACGAATTCAGAGAACGTACATGCTTTCAGGAAGAAGACGGCGGAAATCAGAGAAAGCTTTAAGCTTTGGACTGTGTGGAGTTCCCAGCTGAGAGTCCTCGTGAAAATAATTCTTACGCCTTGATTTGTTTTTGTCCTTATAGATTCTGATTATTTACGTCATATTATTGTCCCCACTGGGCAATTATTTATTTTTATTTTAACAAAATAAAAAATAATTAATTTTCTGGAATCTTGCTATAAAGTGTTGAAACTTGAAAACTGCATTTGTGGGGGCCGGGGGGTAATACTAGTGGTTGAGGAAGTATGGTGGTTCTGTTACTGTTGCAGTTTTTATTATTCAAAAAAGAAAAAATATATAATAAAAAAAACACTCGCTTCTCTCATACCGCCAAAAGACAAGAAATATTAAAACAGAAAACAATTACAACTTGCAGTACACGATTTTCGTGTTATTTGGCTAAAGGACAAATAGGAGGACCTAAACCTGTGGAACAATATGGTCACGTAAGTACTGACGTTTGTCATAGTCTCCATGTAAATTAAAAATAAAAAGTAAAGAGGGGAAAGCACGTATAAGTACCCGAAATTTAACATTTATTACAAGGAAAACCCCTTTAAAGTCAACATTATTGGCAAAGATACTGGGACTGAAAATTAATTATACATGAATGATGCAAATATCCTCCTAGTATTATCCTTAAAAATATTACCATAATCCTTAATGTATAATTTAATTACAAATTTAATATTTAATTTTAAATATAAAATATATTTATTAATATTTTTTAAATTATTTCTATTGATACTCTCTAAATAATAATTAAATAAGAAAAAAAATAATTAAGATTTAATAGTAAAAAATGGGTATTATATTTCATAAAGATATTGTTGGGCAGTGTAGCAGCTTGTCTAATTTGGGAATTTTATTTTGTAGCAGCTTGTCTAACTTGGGGGATAACATTCTAGAGGCGAATCATTAGCTGTAGGTGTGGTAAGGTGTTATTGTTAGGTTGTAGCTTTGCATTTATGTTATTTTGGTTACACAATGTATTCAATTATATTATAGGTTTAAAATAAAAAAAATATTTTTATTAAGAGAGAAAAATTTATTTTAATAATTTTTATCTCTTAAAAAATTAATTTTTAAATTATTGACTGAAAATATAGTCTGATTTATAAAAAAAAGTTATCTGTTATTAATCCTTTGAATGGAGAGAAAGAGATCATAAACACCATGCCAGTGGTTGAGATTTTAAAGGAAGTATGCTGTTTATTCCGGGGCAACAAGAATTATATTGATTTGGTGAGGCCCCTGCAAAGTACAAAAACATTTATGAATAATGCAACAGCAATTTATTTCTGTAAGAAGACAAAAAAACAAACCTCAAAATCTAATTTAATAAATTCTTTGGAACTAGTTTGAGATTAAATTTTATAATAAAATTACTTAAATACCCTTAACTTGGGGGAAAATGAGATGGAATAATAATTTATTAAGTAACAACCTTAACTTATTTACTTGTTCAATTATTATTGTTATACAGTTAACATTATTACTTTTTAAATTGTTGCTGTAATTGTATTTTTTAATTCTAAATTAAAGATTTTTAAATAATTTTTTTATAAAATTTAATCTCAAATTAGTCCCTAAGAATTTCACAGTAATTATTATATCATTTTAATATCTAAAAGTGAAGTTTGCAAATTTGGGGGTAGTTTTGCGTCTTTGTTTCTAATTGTTTATGACTAATATGGTATTTGGATATCATTACTCTTGAGTTTGAACTTTAAGGACATTCATATATTTTTTATATGCTTTGTATCGAATTCACATTGATTATTGGTCTTAGATGCTTGAAAATAAGATTGCACCAGTATTTAATATATAATATAATTAAAAAATTAATCTTAATCTTTAATATAAAATTTATTTTTTATATTTATTATTATTTTTAAATTATCTACATTAATATTTTTTAATAATAATTAAATAAGATAAAGAAAGAAATATTTAAAAAAGATTTGTTAGAGTGTTTTAAAAATTGGATATTATATTACCCTAATTTCGCTATTTTTATTAATCTAAATTAGGATGGGGGGGAGGAGTATTTTATTTTAAAAGATCTAATATGAACAAGTGTTGAATAAATTAATATGCTACGGTTAAGGTGTTCACGTTGAGGGAATGGGTCGCCGTTCTGCTTTCACTGGCGTCTCATCTTCATCAATTATCTTATCACTGACCAACAGATAACAAAGTCACTGTCAACACCATTCTTTTTTTTTTTCTTCCCAGCTGTATTTGGATTAATTTTTAAAAAATAAATTTTAAATAATAGATTTTTAAAAAAATAGATTCTGAACAAAATAAATTTTAAAAAATATAGATTATGAATAATAGATTTTAGGAAGAATAAATTTTGGAAAGAATACATTTTAAAAATAGAGATGTTTGGATGATTAGCAGTAGAATTATTTTTTATATTAATAAATTACCAAAAAGGATATGATTTGATTAAAATATGAGATATGAGAGAGGGTAGAGAATAAATAGGAGAGAGGAGAGAGAAAATAGGAGAGAGGAGAAAGTGTAGAGAATAGAAAAAAAAGAGGAGATATAATGAAGAAGCGAGATGAGAGAAGAGAGAGGGTAAAAGAAAAAGTAGGGGTAAGATAGTAATTGGATAGTCGATAAATTTTTTTACCGTTCTAAAAGTTATTTTCAGTAGCTTATTCAAAACTATAATTTTGGCCAAAATTAATTCTGAAAAAAATGACTATTTATTTTAAATTTTTTTTAAATTGAGATTTTAGCTAGAATTAATTATAAACAAAAATAATTATTTATTTTAAATTTTTTAAAATTAAAATTTTCACTAAAATTGACTAAAATACCTACTTGAAGTTTCATATTGAAGCTCTTCTCTAACAATCACCCTCCCACGTTTTTTTTTTGTTATGAGGTTTAAACTTAGGTGCTAAATTTATAGTAATAAATTATTTATCCTATTCAATAATAGTATTATTTAAAAGATAGATTCGTCTTATTTTTATTTTTAGATTATAAATAAACTTAATTTTTTTTAAAAAAAATTAAAACAAAAAAAAACACCAACCCTCCAACTTTGTTATTCATGGGGGGATTCCGGTTGTTTGGGCAGAGCCAAGAAACTTTCATAAACATCGCAAGCTGAAACAAAGTGAAGGGAAAAAAAGTACAAATAGTTTTTGGTTTTTAGGTACCTGTTTCAATTGTGGTAGGCTCGACAAATATCCTTTTATTTGGAAGAATTCATATATCCATATATTATATAAAACCTATAAGGTAATAAACAGACAGTGCAGCTCAGCCCCAAATTTTTGGGTATGATGCATGAAAAGATATCTCAAATTTAGATAAATACTTTTATATTTTAAGGGAGGGTAAAATTATTTAATTAAAATATAATAATTTAACATATAACTCATTTAAAAAATTTACTTTGTATAGAGTATGTGACACACGTATGTAAATATTTTTTAAGTTTATTTAAAACAATACACACATGCTTACGCAGGGGACGATCCAAACTTTAATAACAGGTTAATCTGAATAATAAACGGCTCGATATCATTTAAATAAAGTTTTGAGTTTGAGCATTAGTGTATATAGAAAATTATTATTGAGAGACTCACCTACTATAGCTAAGTGCGAGATGCGAGTTATATCTAGATGTAATCGAGATAAAATTTCAGTAACTCAGGTAAACAAAAAAAAATAAGAGGGTTGAAATTAAATATATATATATATATATATATATATATATATATACCATTGTTTTGAAAACTGAGGCATATGGTCAAACTATTAGACCATAGACCGCAGTTGCTATTGTTTTTTTTTTGTTATAATTTTTTTAAAAAATGTTGAGTTTATATATGATATAAGGGTAGAGCAAATTTTTTTCTCCTAGGTGATATTAATATCAGGTAGGATAAGCTATCTATTATATTCAGACGTAAACTTAAATATCTAAGAGCTATAATGCTTCTTCAAAAGTCATGACTAAAAATATAATAAAATAATATTCTCTTAAGATTGAATATATTTTAAATAGTCATATATATAATATTTTTACTAATTGAACTTATGAATAATGTGTAATTGCTATTGGACCTATTTGATCTGTAAAACTGAGTTTGTGGTTGAATAGAGGAATTAAGTTGCTATTGAGCAGAAATCTGAAATAGCTTTTAGAGGATTAGAAGGTTTTGAGCTTTAAAAAAAATTAAAATTGATAACAAATTGACTCAACTCATAAGATTCTAAATTTAAATTTCACTATAGATATAAAAATTTTATTAAAAGATAATTTATAAATATTTCTATAAACATTTTTTAAACTTAAAGATATGTATTAACACTAATAAACCCAAGAACTCAACTCACTTAAATTTTTATATGTATTAACACTAATAAGATAGTTTCATTAAAAGATAATTTATAAATATTTCTATAAACACTTTTTAAACTTAAAGATATGTATTAACACTAATAAACCCAAGAACTCAACTCACTTAAATTTTTATATGTATTAACACTAATAAGATTCTAAATTTAAATTTCACTATGGATATAAAAATTTTATTAAAAGATAATTTATAAATATTGCTATAAACACTTTTTAAACTTAAAGATATGTATTAACACTAATAAACCCAAGAACTCAACTCACTTAAATTTTTATATACAAAAAAGAAAACTGAAAATTAAAAAATCGTTCAAAAATTGGAAAAAAAACTTTCAATAAAAGAGTCTAATATAAATTTAGATAATTTGCAGCCATATAATATTATTTTATTGAAAACATATATTATAGTATTATTATATTGACAATTAAACTTATTATAGATTTATTTCATAAATATATTATTATATATGCGTATAATTATTTTTATTTAATTATTATATCATCATTTCATGCGTGAACCATGAAAATCAAAACCACTGGCATTTTCCGTTTCACATCCCGTCCAACTTTAAAACACCGATATATACTATAGAAGTTTGTCAAATCTGAAGGAAGCGAAAATATATAAGACCTAGATAATGTTAAGAAAAACTTAAATAACTTGATTAACACAGCAAAACATAATTCACTGGCCGTTAAAATGGAATATTTACTTGTGAAAAAAATGGAATATTTACTATGGCTGAGACACTTGATTCCAGGATAAGGAAGAAAGTACGTAGTATATAAAGCATCAGTAATTCTGGGGCATGAGCCTTTGCCATTTTCCCTGATCAATTGATTACTTGCTCTCCATATTGTATTGCTACTCGAATAAAAATATCGATACCAATAAGCCTTATCCTTATCCTGATAGACCCCATCCTGATAGACATGGTACCATTTGATACTTGCATAAGTATAGGCTTATTGAGATCAGTTGCCAAGTATCGCAAGTTTAAGTATCGCTCATCAGTAAAGAGATTGGGCCCTGGTAAACACAAAGACTCCTCCTTCACCAACCGCACGACCCAAAAGCAAATTACCATCCAAACAAGATAGATAATATAGCCCTCCCACTGATTGCCTATAATTCCAAAAAACAAAAAACAAGTGTTATTAGATTGGTCCCAAGACACTTGTTTTTCTCCTACTAGACTATAGCACATTATATACCTTCCAGGGATTTGAGCTTTGAAAGTACGCAGTAATTGTAACATCTGCACAGGGATGCATCCGTAACAAAAAAACAAAATCTGTAAGCAACAGCTTGTGCACGTGAGTGCATACAATGTTATTATGACTGTTAACTAATTCATATAAAAAGTAAGTCACCAGATTTTTTTAACAGACACTGCTTCTTCATGACATAATTTAATGAATGTCAATGAGATCTCGAATGCTAGTATGAGGTAGAATATAACCAAATGCAGTTGCTTAATGTTCCCCATTTAATGGAATAATGCTTGTTGTTGTTATAGTTGCAGTTGCTTAATGTTGAATAAATTACCTGCAGGCTTATAAAAGACCGCGGTAGTATTGCTGGAGCTATTAGAGCCTGTAGCTCCTCACTAATAATTAAATCTTGGAGTGAGATCTGCGAATATCATGTATATAGAACACTAGTTGTAGAAGGAAATATCATACTTACACCAAATATCAATGGTACAAGTACACGAGTCTTTTCTTCTGTGTCAGGGAAAATGACAATGCTATTAATTTTGAGACGACATCATCTCAATGTATAGCTTGTCAGTTTATGTTAACCAATGCATTTATATTAAGCTTTACTTAGATGCATATACCACTGAATGCCATCTAAACATGGGGCAGAGGATAGTTTGCCAAAATATTAACTGTTGAATCATTATTAAAGAATATGGTTCTGCTACTCCTAAGCGTTCAGAAATAAACTTCTGGTATTTTCTGTTTCATTCCCTTTGAGCTTTCAGATAGCATTATCTTTATAAATATTTGTTGTATGTTCAAGTTATCTGCACTACCCATTTCACTATGAAGTCATTTTATTTATTTTTTGATACATCAGAAACTAAAAACTAAGAAAGTTGACCTAAGCCAATAGATAAAATCTCGTTAGTTTTTAAGAAAATAGACAAATAAAAAACTGCGATGGATGCACATTTCTTCAACCTGAATAAGAAGTCCATCTGGTTAGGTAATTAGTACCTCAGCAAAGCCATCATTATATAATAAAGCTTTAATCTTGAGTTTATGCAAAAAGTGTAGAATCATTCCTGACCGACAAGGCATGATGTATGCGCAAAAAAAGAAGTTAAAGTCGAATGATAACTCTGAACCTATGGAGAAACATGTCACTAAAATGAAATAGCGACTAAGCTAGTATGTTTATATTTATCACGAAATAGTGACAAATAATTTCTGTTTGAGACGGTTTATTTCTCAAATATTGTAAAAAGCATGTTCCTAGAAGTTAGACTGATTACTTCTTGAAACTGAAGATAGATATTATGAGCTGAAACAACAGAAAACTTGGCAGATACAACAATGTAGCACCTTCTTGGTCCTGTATGGGAAAGGACAAGAAATTTTTATTTATAGATTCAGGGGGCAGCACCACAGCTCAAGCATAAGTATTTCATCCAATTTTCTTGCCCAACCATCTAAGCTTAGGCCAATTGGTAGGGTAAAACGCAAAATGTAATGCTGGAAAAAGCTAAATGGAAGAAGCTTTAGAATGCCAAGATCAAGGATAATTTTCTCAAATTTCTAACCAACTTGGAACCTAACAATATGCATTTGAAACGTCATCTATTTTGCAGACGAATAATATCGTTCCAAATATTTCTGGCCTGGTTATCTTATTACCAAAAGAACCAATACAAATAGGATTCCTTCCCTTACATGTTTCGAAAGGTCAAAATAACGGTCCCAAAGGATTACCAATAAGAGAGCTGGTAGTTAGTTATGCAAATTACATTTACAATCCCACCCTTTATTCTTCTCATTCTCTTCTATCCTAACTACCATGTATGAGTGTCAGTTACTAGAGGTTGAAGCGTACATGCTCAAGAAGACTGACAGCAAATATTGGATAAAAATCCAAGTTCTCTCAACCTGATTTCCAAATTTCACATCTTTTCTCAGGATGAAATGTAACCAACCCCATTGAAAGCTCAAAATCCAGTCGCAAAGTATTTTCTTTTATCAGTAAGCATAGTTCCAATCAGAAACACAAATAACAGGAATAGAAATGACAAGGTACTTAGCCATCTTTAACTCAAGGTTCGTATATTTCATAATCACTTGAGGAGTCCAATCATGGAAATCTATAATATTGTGGAAATGGAAGAGGAAATCAAGAAGAGAAGTGTCATAGTTATAGTTTAAGAAAAACAAAACATTGCAATCTTGAGTTTTAATTGCAGAACTTGTATTCATAGCGGAGTTAAAGCCTGTTGACAACGACAGAATAAACCAAAGGAAGGAATTGTTTTTACCTCCAGCAAATTTGGAATACTCCATCTGACAATGCTACGAATAATACCTCCATTAGTCTGATCAGAACATTCAAATTTCTGAAAGATCTGTCCAACCTATCACAATAGAGTAGCAAGTTGGTTGATAAAATGCTAAGAGATCGACAGCAAAAGACTCAGAACAAAGGAAAAACACTAACACAGTCTTACATGACCCTATTTTACAGAATCCTGATGCTGCAAGGCTCTACTGACAAGAACAACCATCAACCAATGAATGCACAAGATAAGAAAATAATTTTTGAAGCCTCATCTTTCTTTTTTAGCCAACGAAGCCTCATCTACTAAATGGTTAATAGAAACACTTTCATAATTAGAAAAGAAAGTGCAGGCAGAGTATTCAGTCAGAAGAAAGAAAGAACTCTAAGACTTGACAGAAAGATACTAAATTTCATGATTATTACTTGAAAGAAAGGAAGTCTAGCAGCAGCTTCCAGAAGAACGAGCACGTCAGGGGCAGAAGTATACTGCAGGCGCCATGTCCCATTCAACTTCACCAAATCAATTGGTTCACCCATGTTGTACGCCTCCACATTCACCTGCCAAACACATATACCAAGAAAATTGTATATTAATCAACTTCATTCTCCTTTTCTGTTTTCGTCCTAAATGGTCCCCACAATGCCTAGCAAAGAATTTAGATTAAGGAGACTAAGATCATAATGAAGAAGTGGACAAAGAAAATAAACAACAGACCAGAGACTCCTCAATGGAAGAGCGTTGATCAGCAGTTGTTGAGAGTCCCCTTTGTGTCTCCTGGATAGCACTCAAAATTATGTGCTTCGTGTCCTCTAACTCAATATCATATGCCTACAATCCCAAATATTGCTGACTATGATGAAACAATAAAAGCAGTTGAAACTAAAATAGAAACTGTGGAACAGGAAAAAATTAAGGCCAACCTGAGTTTCTGGGGTGGCTATTGATGCCAAACACGTAAACATTTTAGGCCTGAAGAATTTCCTGGTGGCACTAAAGACTGGCCTAAAGGCCCTAACCTGGCCATTGGCCGTCCTTCCAGGACATGGATAATAAGCAAATGAAGAGAAAGCCAAGTTCATTCCTGCATTGATGATAAACAATTCCAATAGCCCGTTACTACAAAAGCCAAGCGACCTAAATTTGCTTTAGAGCAAATGAACTTCTCCGTTCGCATGTTGACGGAATCCACACCTCAATAAATAAGGTTTTCGAGTCTGAAAATTCTTTCAAAGCTGCAATTTTACAATACAAGGGGTCACATTCCGGAGCTCGAATTTTATAGTGAACGTATTCTATCACAAGCCAAAAATCAAATAATTGCTGTCCGTTTAGGTCTAATCGCCAACGTTATTACTGTTTCCTTTATATGAATGAATCGGCTCGTATAGTTGGGTCACCTTCAACCATAAGGAAGGAAAGCTATACTCAAAATTGAAGATATCGAATCTGTGTTAATTAGATTCTAAAATTTCCTGGGCATACAGATAAAAAAATCAAGTGAATAAAGAACCCTTTTCTTTTCTTCGGGTCGGGGGAAACTCCAAAATTTTATTATTCAAATATTTTTGGATAAAAATTTAAAGAATGATTTATAAAAAAAATTTAGGTACTTTTTTTTAAAAAAATTTTAGATAAAAGTTTATAAAAAATAATTTTAAATAAATGAGTGTTTGAATAGTTATTTTTATAAGTACTTTTATTATTAATAAATTATAAAAAATGGTATGATTATTAAATATATGAGAGATGAAAGATATTATAAAAAAGAGAGGAGAGAGAGTGTGAAAAAAAAGGAGAGAATAAAGAGTATAAAAAAAAGGAGAGAAGATATAAGAAAAAATATGGGTAATATAGTAATTGGTTAGTCTATAAGTTCTTTTATTATTCTATAAACTACTCTGACTAACTTATCTAAAATTTTTATTTTAAACTATAATTTAATCTAAAAATTCTTTTAAATAATTATAATTATTTATCTTTAATTTTAAGTTTTATCTAAAATTAGATTTTAAAATCTATATTTTAGGACACACACTAATTCAAATTGCCACATTCAATTCGGCAAGGGAAAAGAAAATCAGAAAAGTGACGTTATCAGTTTGTCTGAGTATTTCAGCATGTACGGTTGACAATATCAGTATTCGGAAGAGGAAAGTGCAGTACAATCATAACTATCCAAAATTAAGAGGTAATTCAGAATTAAATGACGAAATAAGAACAAAAAGGGAAGTACCTTTTGTGAGTGATTCCTTAATACCAAAGTTCCACGAAGCTTCATGGGGTAACCACAGGGCTTCTCCTCCGAAGACACACGAGTGGTTGTGGTCTTGACTTGTGGACCTCAAATGCAGAGTGAGAGTTAAGGAAGTTCGACTTGGACACATTGGCACCTCGCTAGCCGTTATGTTGATGAGCCAAGTTCGACTTGTTTACCCCTGATTTTCGTTTTGTTCAAGCTTTTGAAAATCGGACGCCTCGTTAAATCGGCTAACTTTACTAATAAAACTTGACAAAGCCGATAAATAGATTTATGCTCCTGACTAGAAAATACTGCTTAATTTTTTTAAAAAAGTCAGTTAATTTTAGATTTAAAAAATAAAAAAAATTAAATTAATTTTTTTATATGGCTATGTTACTTAATTAAAATTGAACATTGTCATTGAAGTATCTACATTTACATGGACTCAACTTCAAACTTAAGAATAGAATACTTATCATTAAATTAGTTAATTCTCAACAATAGAAATGTATACCTGTAAAAAAAAGAACATTTATGTATAATATAATAGAGTTATTAAAGTATAAATATAATAAATTATTATTATTATTATTTAAAATAACATTATTTTACTCTCATTTAGGGAAAAAATAAAAAAATAATCCCGTCAATATATCTAAAACTTATAACTGAATCAATAATTCATCTGCCTACTTGGGTTGGGTTTGATATCATATTTTTACTTGAGCATCTCTATAGGATAAAATGTATTTATTTTTGTAATAGGATAAAATTTATTTAGTTACTACTAAAAAAAATTTCCCTCTTAATTCTTTGGATAATAATTCATTTTTCCACAAAACTATGCTTTTATATATTTCCCTCCTAATCTGTTTATACTTTTGTAGGATGGATTTTTTATTGATACATGGGGTCAGGAAAGATTTTATACTCCAAAGATCTGGAAGAAAAAAAAGGAGGCATTTACTCCCGCAGGCTCAGCAAGTAGCTGAGTAAGGAGGGATGCCAAAGCAGGTGGATCAGAACTGAGAATTTCTGATTGGGTATGTTTTGCGTTTGACTATTTGTGATAGTTTATGTGCCTGTTTGTTTTACGTAGAAAATTATAGTTTTAAAAATTTTTTTAAGTAAAATTTAAATTTAAAATTTTTTTAAAACAAACAGTTATATTTATTTAAACGGGTTTTTAAACTAAATTATAGTTTAAAACTAAAGTTTCAGTCAGAGTAGCTTATGGAATAGCAAACCAACTTATGAACTAACCAATTACTATATTACTCATACTTTTTCTTTAATTATCTCTCATCTTTTCTACTTTTTCTTACACCCTTTCTCCCCTCTCTTACTTTTTCTTACACATTCTCTCCTCTCTTTTCTTACACCCTCCCTCCTCTCATCCCTTATCTCTCCCCATTTAATACTCATACCATTTTTCATAATTTACTAATAATAAAAGTACTTATGGAAATAACTCTCCAAATATTCATTTATTCAAAACCATTTTTTTTTCATAAACTCTTCTCCAAAAACTCTTTTCTATAAGTTACCCAAAAACCTTTTTTAAACTCTTATCTAAATACGGGTCCTATAACAAGTGAATTTTGGTAGTTTTTACTGTTTCTTTCTGATGGTTCATCAACATTAGAAATAATGGCAAGAGGGAGTCATAAGACATATCAATAATGACTTTTAACATTTCAATAAACATCAAATGATAAAATTCCTTAGATTATGTTATCCTTATATGAATAGGAAAAATAAAATAAAAAAGTCTATGTGAATTTAGAAATAATAATTTAGGCATTTGAATATCTAAAATGATAGATTAGGCAGAAGCTTCAATCCGTCCTTTGTAAATTTGGGTAAAAATACTAAATTATCTCTTAAAATTGTTGAAGAAAAAGCAGGAGACTTCAAGTATTTTCTCCCCAAAGCTTAAGACTGACTCATACTTCCCTATAGATATGTTCACCTGGTTGCCGTCAAAGATTGTCAGAGATCATTTCAGCACCATCTATGCTCAAATCAGACACATGCCTTGTATCGTCGAAGCTCACTTTTGAGTTTAGGATTGGGAGAAATATTAGGGCTTAGAAATTAGGTAAGTCGTCTATGCACTTGGTTTATAAGTCTTGGATGCTTCATCTCTATTCGTAGAATCTTTTTGCTTTTTTCATAGTTCAATTAATTATATAATAAATTTCAATGGCTATATATTGATATATTGTTTGCTCTTGTTCAAAAGGCGTTTTAAGTGAAGTTGTCATTCGCGGGGTTCCGACTACGTCTGTAACTATAAGAGGAATTCAGTTATTGAAGTGTGGTCCACGCCTAATCAAGTACTTCTTTTATGCTTCATCGATTGCTTCTTTTAGGTTTCTCTTCCTTGTACATCATCGGTCATTTGCTATTAGATTATGAAAGATGGATGGCAGACGATGCTTAGACTTTAGAAGTTTATTCCTCAATTTGATTTTATCCTTTCTGTGCAAATGTAATTACTTCTAAGTTAAAATGAATTGGTTTGTGTAGCCATGAATCAATATCCAATGTAATTCTTTTTTTCCCAAGAATCTACGATAAGCATGCAATATTTCTTATTGGTAGTTAAATAGAGGACAATGCATGAATAATGCATATAAACGACAATTATGCTTATGTGAAACAGAGAGACAGTGTAAAGCTAAACCCAACATTAGTGATGTATACTTTTAGTTTTCACATTGATATGCACTGATCAGAAAATACTTTCGGTGTAAAGCAACAATTCATTTCTATAGTTTTGCTTTTGAGAATACGAATGACAAAAGTATCACACACACAAAATAAGAACAAGAGGCATAACTACAATACGAAAAGATATAGATGATTAAACAAAAATATCTTTTTTGAAGTGTGAATCATGGTTTTCAGCTGATGAATGATAACAAATTGATTAAAGTTGAAGACTTTTGCACTATTCTTAATATATAACATTTTGTGTAATATGGGCTGTTTAATGTAGTACTTACAAAATAGCATTATATAATATTGATAATTAATTGGATTTATCCACTATTTCACTATATGTCTTTAAAAATATCACTTATCGATTACTAAAGTTATCTTATTTTTATTTATTTAGTTTAACTCTTCCCATCCTGTAACTCCAGTATGAACTAACATGTTAAGTACCTTTCATATAATTCCAATGTGCACAAACAAATTATATGAATTTGTTGGTACTCCAGTATGAGGTTTGCAAGTCGTCTAATAGGGTTTACAAATTTCACAATGACGTGTGTAACTCGTTTGATAAGATTTGTAAGTCCTTAAATGGAGTTTACAACTTTTATAATAGAATTTACAACTCGTTTGATGAGATTTGTAAGTTCTCTAATGAGATTTGCAACTCGTCTGATGAGGTTTACAACTAATACAATAGGGTATTGAACAAATCCTCAATACTTGAAGCAAAATAAAAAGTTTTGCAAACACATTAACACAAACAATAAAATAATTAACAACTCTCATAAACACAAGAAATATTACTTACATTTATGTATCAGCCATTTATTATGATATATTATCATTTACTTTAACTACTACATATACATGTGCACTTTTGTCATTCAACTGAAAAAGATTATAAATTTCACCATCATCATTGATATATAATAATATCCTCTAATCAAACTTGATTGTATATTTCATAATTTAACTATTACTATCTATACCAAACCATCCACCTATCATTACCCTCAATTATTTAAGTGTCATCCCCTCCTTTATCTATTTTACCTTCACATCTGCACTATTATATTTAACTTTACCTTCAATATTATATACAAAGTTCCCACCTACATGAAAAAATAACAAATTTCTTTTTAAAATATTGACCAAATATTACATTTCATCTTGTCCACTAACTTGTAACAAACAAAGCATTTATTACAATATTACACCTCTAATAATCATCATTCAACACTTTATAAGATGGCTACAACACGAACTTAAGGATGCAAAGTAGTGAATGTCTTGATGTAATTAATGTTAAAAGTTTTTCCATATATTAATAAATGCCTTAGCTCAAGTTGTCAAAATTATTACTGAAATTGTAAATGTTATTATAGGAGTTGTAAACCCAAAAGAAATATCAATTACTTGTTGTAGAGTTGTAAATTTTTTAGCTCAAATTATCAAAATTATTACTGAAGTTACAAATCCCATTAGAATAGTAAATGACCAAACTCATTGCATGTAACTTTTTTTAGAGTATTAAATGTTTTAATTGAAGTTGTCAAAATCATTACTAAAGTTATAAATCCCATTATATGAGTAGTAAATGACTTAACTCATTGCATGTAACTTTTTTCAAAACATTAAATGTTTTAGTTAAAGTTGTCAAAATTATTACTAAAATTGTAAATCCTATTAGAGGAATAATAAATAACCCAATTAATTGTGCCTACTTTTTTTCACAGAGTATTAAATGTCTTAGTTGAAGTTGGAAAAATCATTCATGAAGTTGTAAATACTATTAGAAGAGTATTAAATGACCTAATTACTTAGTTTTATGACTAGTTGGTTAATCTTATTACAAAAATTATAAGTCATGCGAAAAGCAAGGGACTTCTCTTTTATAAATGACTACTATTTTTTGCTCAATATGAATGGGCTGAAAAGGAATGCCCCAATGTAAAATGTAATGGACTGTAGCACACAAAAACACGTTATTCACACTAACCATTTCCACACTTGCCCCATAATACACCGACTTCTCCATACTTTCAAGTATTACTTAGGATTTTTTGACATGCTTTATTAAACTAGTCGAAGCTATAATATTTGTAAAACTCTTTCTCCCAATATAACATCAAAATAAATAAAATAATGGTGATTATTGGAGGAGTAAAAGAAGAAGATTTATGTCAAAAAATTATTTATATTTTCTCTTTTTTAGCTTCAACTTAGTCAAAGATGTCTCCTGCAAACTGCATCTCCTATTCGCGCCAACAATTCATTCTTCACATTAATGCCGTAGTATATTCTTCATTCAATCCATAATAATTTTATATTTTTATCCAAATTTATAAAGAACAAATTTAAATACTCATTTCCAAATTCACATAGTATTTTCTTATCTTTTTCTGATATGATAAATCTCAACATGTTAATAAGAATTTAAATACTTATTTTTTATAATTGACCCACGTATAAATTGTTTGATTAAACAAGAGAAGAATTTGATGTGTCGTCATCAAAAAGCACATCAATATTTTCACACATCAAAATTTAGAGTTTATATATACATATATATAATATTATAAGATTATATTTAAATATTTTCCGATTTAATTAGGAATAGTTAGGTTCTTTTTAATATGACTTTTTCAATTTACGTTTTTCTAGCATAAGATCTCCTCTTTTTTAAGGACTAACTTCTGAAATTCAATTATTTTATATAATTGATATTTTATAAAAAAATAATATAAATCAATAATCAATCACATTTAAGATAAATAAAATTATTAAGTGGGACTGTGATGTTTATATTTTCATCTAAATAAATATTATAGAAAAAAATTTAAAATGTTCCTTTAAAATACCAATAATACATATCACATTGGTTGCTTCTCTTTTCTCATCCTCTTTACTTTCTTTCTTGAAGAGGAAAGTGCACAAAAATCATAAAGATCCAAAATTAAGAGGTAATTCAGAATTAAAGAGTGAAATAAGAACAACAAAAAGACAAGTACCTTTTGGGAGTGATTCCTTAATGCCAAAGTCCTACGAAGCTTCTGGGGTAAGGAAGACCCCAGTGGCTATGGTCTTGTCTTGTGGACCTCACATGCAAAGAGGTCAGGAAGTTCGACTTCGACACATCGCTAGCCGTTACGTAGATATGCTCCAACTCGGCCTTCTTCAGATTTTTTTTGCTTCACCTAGAAAATCTTATTAAACCAGTTCTCTACTATGCCAGGTTATCCAAGGCAAACTTAAATACTTCCAGTCCCCATCTGTGATGAAATTGAGAAAAGAGCTCATAATTTCGCGTGGGGATCTATGGATGACAGGAAAAAGATACACTTAGTAGCTTGGTAGGATGTGTGCAAGGAGAAATGGAAAGGTGGCCTGGGAGTAAGATGTTTGAAGGCTTAGAATCAAGCTTTACTACTGAAATTCGGATGGGGTCTCATCAATCAAAAAGATTCTCAAGCTGGAAGCCTTTTCGTCATTCTGCACATGGCCTGACTAAGGCACTGAGTTTTTGCGTTTTTGCTTAGTTTGTTTTCAGTTTTTTTGTGTAGTCTTTTGTTTATCTAGAAAGAGTGATGGCTCACTAATATAATTTAATAAAATATATAAAAATATATATATAATTTTAAAATTGAGTAATATTTAAATAATTTTTTTAATTTATAAATAAATAAAATATTTATATATAAATCACATAATATATTAAAATAGAATTAATAAAGTATAGCTAACCAACTATTGATTAAGATAATAAATGACATTATTTTCTGAAAAAGAAAATATAAATATGAATTATAGAAAAGTCACTTGTGTAAAGGAATAAAAATTTCTACCTCTAAATTGAAAGGTTGGATCTTGGACGAAGCAAAACATACAGCATAGCATATTTCCTTATGGGATTATGAATATGATCCGTTTGACACTTTGTGAATATCTATGATTGTAGTTACACTTACACTTGTTTGTTTAGTTTAGAGATGTTTCCTAGTATTTCTCTCCACTCCAAAGTGATAGATTCTTCCTGATTCTGTTGGTTTAAGATTTCATGTTTTAATATGTTTTTGCTTTTTCATAAATGCATGAAAATATCACTCTATAATGCAAAATACCATAAATCATCATTATATTATATTTATATAATATTCAGATAATAAAAAAAATAATAAATAACAAAACAATATATCAAGAAAGATGATTAACTATCACAATATCAATATATTAATTTATAACATATATTAAGTTGTACTATTAAAAATTACACATTATGAATTATAAACTTAATATTATTTTGACAACAAATTATTTTTTTTTTCAAAATTTGTTTAATTTTTTCTTCAATTTTTTTTCATCAACTTATTTTCACTTTTAATATAAAGCATTTTTTTATGAACGGTTTGTTATGAATTTTATATAATATACATATAATAAAATATTGATGTGGATAGATATTAAACGCAACGTTTCTTCTCGGCTTCAATGCTGTTATGATACATCTGAACGTGGGAGATAATGATCTCCTTCAACGTAATCAGTTCACAAATCACACATCAGAGCCTCTGCTACAAATTTCCCCATCAATGATAGACACTCTTCTATCTATTCTGTCTTCCTGAAACTTGTTTACCCAATTCGATCTCTGATTCCTAGTTCATCGTCTGTCTTCCGATCCAGTCTCTGTCTGAAAATGCCGGCTGTGTACGGAGCTCGCCTGACCACCTTCGAAGACTCCGAGAAGGAGAGTGAATATGGTTACGTTCGTAAGGTATGCTCAAATTCTCTATCTGTTCAATTGTATTAGTTTCAAATTGTCAGGACAAAAATAATCTGATTGATTCAGCTGTTTTTTTTTATCCTTCTATATGTTTCAATGTGTATATTAATTTTCGTTATGATTGGATCGAGAATCGGTGCTTATGTTTAGTCAGTCCAAGTTCAGTTGAAGGTTTGATTAATTCCCTCGTACATGCTCTGTATTGGGAGCTATTGACTCAGTTTCGCGTATTTTAGTATAAAAAAGATTGGATTTTAATTTGAATCTGTGGTTTTACGGTAAATTTACCGTCCTGAACTTTGATCTCTTGCCATTGTCTTTATTTTAGCATCTGGATCATCGTTTATTGCTGTATATGATGAATAGTAAGGCATCAGGATGTTGCTATGCTGTCATTATACCCTCTGATATAATTTTTTTCCATTTAGTTGGAGATCTGGGGATGGTGGAGTTGTTATGGTAGCTATATCCCCTACGTCAAATTGTCAATCATGCCCCATTGTTGTGAATCAATATATTTTACCTTCACTTTAAACACAAGTTCCATGGCTGCTAAAGTTCTATCATTATGATTTATCCTACCACTGCAGGTATCAGGACCAGTCGTGGTTGCAGATGGCATGGCTGGAGCTGCTATGTATGAACTAGTGCGTGTTGGTCGTGACAACCTCATTGGTGAAATTATTCGTTTGGAAGGGGATTCTGCTACTATCCAAGGTCCTATACTATGAGTTATTTATTCTTCATCATGTGTGCTTGCCGTCCATGCTTATTTGCCTCACTCTACTCAATGTATTATGTTTGCATAAGGGGCATGATGTTTTCTTTTTCTGAACTTTGACAACAAGCTTCTTGTTTCTGTACAATTTTAGTTTATGAGGAAACAGCTGGCTTAATGGTCAATGATCCTGTCTTACGAACACACAAGGTGAGATGTGTAAATTCTATTTACTGATTTTATTAATGCCTTGATGCCTGTCTACTGATTAGTACTATATTGTATAACAGCCTTTATCAGTGGAGTTGGGGCCTGGAATATTGGGAAATATTTTTGATGGAATTCAGGTTTGTCTTTACTATACTTGAATCATTATTTTCTTATTTATTTTCTTTTTTCTTTTCTGTATTATGTGATTTCATTTTTTTTCTCCAACTTTTATTTTATTGATTGAAACAGAGGCCATTGAAAACTATTGCTAAACGATCTGGTGATGTCTACATTCCTCGTGGTGTCTCTGTTCCAGCACTTGATAAAGATACACTCTGGGAGTTTCAGCCTAAAAAAATTGGTAATCAGAGAAATTTAATCATTTTTCATTGCTAAGTAGAAAAGGGTTGTTCGTTGTGGTCATCTTTCTCTGAGATTCAATTTTATTTTTTGTTGACAGGTGAAGGAGACCTATTAACTGGGGGAGATCTCTATGCTGTAAGTTTCCTTTCCATATAGATGAGCTTGTGAAAAACTATTATTTTTGTTTATCAAATGTATTCTGAAGCCTTTTTGTAAATTATTCCCCATTGCAGACTGTTTTTGAGAACAGTTTAATGCAGCACCACATTGCACTTCCTCCTGATGCTATGGGAAAAATTACTTACCTCGCACCACCTGGACAATATTCCTTGAAGGTTTGTGTTTTAAACCTTTCACTGTTTTATCTCCAGCTACTTTGTGATTTTTAAGTCCTTTAATGATATCAAATTTCAAAATTGTTTTTAATTGTCATGTTTGTGGCCTCTATTTGGTTTGTAATTGCCGGATTATTAATTTTGTAAAAATGTTGCTTATTATCCGCAAATTTTAGTTTATTCAGGAGCTTCCTGTTATTATTGCGGCACATTTAGTTTTCTCTTTCTATATACTCTTGCAGGATACTGTATTGGAGCTTGAGTTTCAAGGTGTTAAAAAACAGTTCACCATGCTCCAGGTTACTTGCTTCGTTCTTCTAGTTACTTAATGAAGTCCTGAATCCCGATATTTGATATTTTTTATTATCCTTTGCAAGAATTTCATAGTTTTCATGTACTTCACCCATTTGCAGACTTGGCCTGTTCGTACACCAAGGCCAGTTGCATCAAAACTTGCGGCTGATACTCCTCTGCTCACTGGTCAGGTAAGCTTAATTGTTGTTGGCTGTCTTGTCCATGTTATTTTGATATCTGTGATGTTTGATAACTTTTTCTTGTATCAGCGTGTTCTTGATGCCCTCTTCCCCTCTGTTCTTGGTGGCACTTGTGCTATTCCTGGGGCTTTTGGTTGTGGCAAAACTGTCATCAGTCAAGCTCTTTCTAAGGTGAACCTCACATAACCCGTCAAGCCATAATGATTTTGTAATTATTAAATGTTTGCCCTAATTAATTGACCTTTCTGGTTATGTTTATTTGCAGTATTCCAACTCTGATTCTGTTGTCTATGTTGGTTGTGGGGAACGTGGAAATGAAATGGCTGAAGTATGTTTTTCTTCTTACCACTTCTAATAAATATCTATTTAATTTTCACAGTTGGTTAAACTAATTTAGCAAATCTCAGGTTCTTATGGACTTTCCACAACTTACAATGACATTGCCTGATGGTCGGGAAGAATCTGTCATGAAGCGTACAACACTGGTGGCTAACACTTCGAACATGCCTGTGGCTGCTCGTGAGGCTTCAATTTATACAGGTGAATTCTCTCTTAAATCCTTGCGAATATTTTTATTGTTGTTATTAATTTATTTGCTAATTTTTATGCTGTCATCTATCAGAATTTTTATATTTGGCATGAAAAGTTTGTTTACTGTTGCAATCAGGTGAATGTATTGTACAAATCAAAGCAATAAAGTTAAATTCATAGTTGATCTGTGTTTACAGTTTCAACAGTTGGGGAGAGACAAGTATTTTGTAAATTGATATGTAATTAGTCTGTGGTTCTGTTTTCCCATCTAAAATGAAATTTTATTGTATTTGCTCATATATTAAAGAAATGCTGTTTTAATATTTTTGGGCTGAGTCATTTGCATGGTTTTAACAGAAAGTCCGTATTATATCTTAGTCTAATATTACTGTGTAATTTTTTAATGATAGTCACTCTTTTTTATTTCTCAAATTTTAGTTAAATATTCGATGGGTAACATTAATAAATCCAAGGCTTGGTAACTAAACTGGAAAAGTACTAAAACATTTCACAATTAGAATGCTACTTAAAGGATTGATTTATTTGTCAGTGGTAAATACTATTTCAAATTTGGTTCACTCTTGGGGTTGATATATTATCCGGAGAAAGTGAACTTATTTGAGATAATCTTGTGACTGATTTATTTTGTCATTTCAGGAATCACTTTAGCTGAGTATTTTAGAGATATGGGTTACAATGTCAGCATGATGGCAGATTCAACTTCTAGATGGGCAGAAGCATTGCGTGAAATTTCTGGGCGGCTGGTGAGGATTATGTTATTAATTCATTCTTCAATGGAATTTATTCATCATATTCTCTTCCTCTTTCTGGATTTTAGTATTCATGTGATATAGAAGGTCTACTTATAATTTCTATTGTCTTGCTTGAGTAGCGTATAGCATTGTCCAGCATCTGACTGATATTGATCAGTATTTTACTATTTCTTTTAATGCAAATTCACCTGTGTTGCTTCAATTTGCTTAGCTTTAACTAATTTTATTGTCTCTTTTAAACAGGCAGAAATGCCTGCTGATAGTGGATATCCTGCTTACCTTGCTGCACGTTTAGCTTCTTTCTATGAACGTGCTGGCAAAGTAAAATGCCTTGGAGGTCCTGAACGCACTGGTAGTGTCACAATTGTTGGTGCTGTTTCTCCTCCAGGAGGAGATTTCTCAGATCCTGTGACATCTGCAACCCTCAGCATAGTTCAGGTGAAAATGTACTTTTAATATGGTCATCAAAATTAACTGTTGGAGAATGAGGGGTGCCTCAGGATGCCCCCACTAATAACCACAAATTCTTGGACCCTGTCTGTCTATCAAGTGTTTATAACTTGTTTTTATCCCTCTATTGTCCTTCTACAATCTCTGCATTCACTGTGAAATTTTATTTTTGCTGCTTAGGTTTTCTGGGGTTTAGACAAAAAGCTTGCCCAGAGGAAGCATTTCCCTTCTGTTAACTGGCTTATTTCCTATTCAAAGTATGCTGCGGTATGTCATAAATTTCATCATTCTAGATTCATTTACTCTTTCCGTTCTTCATTTTTATGCATACAGTTCCTCTTGTTGATTATATCTTCCCTTATTTTGGGGTGTCCGCAGGCATTAGAATCATTCTACGAGCAATTTGATCCAGATTTTATTAACATTAGGACAAAGGCTCGTGAAGTTTTACAGAGAGAAGATGACCTGAATGAAATTGTCCAGGTATATCTCTATTTTATTGGTTCTATCATCTGGAATGTGAAGTTTGATGGGATTTAACATCCCCACCGGGAAGGACAAGTATTGAGCCATTGAGGGTGGGTTATTCAGCTTATGGAAAGTGGACTTAGCACAACCTGAGAACCAGCTGTTATGCAGTGTGTTCTTTTTGAACCTCGGTTATAATATATAGTCAATTCAGGGAATATTATGATAGGGGTGGAGCTTTACCACATCATTTAATTTAATGACTTTGCTATATTTTGCATAAGATTTTATTTCTGCATGTGTCAGTTTTATAAATAGTTAGCCAACCTGGATTTTATTTGCATTTGATATGATTATGACCTTTTAAATCATTGCAGCTTGTTGGAAAGGATGCTTTGGCTGAAGGAGATAAGATCACCTTGGAAACTGCAAAGCTTTTGAGAGAGGATTATCTTGCTCAGAATGCTTTTACTCCGTAAGTAACTTTCGAACTTTTAGCTTCTTTGACTTTTATTATTTAGTTCAACTCCTTATGTATATTATATTTGCTGCTTGCCTTATGGGGGTATCTTCTATGTGGTTGTAACAGATATGACAAATTCTGTCCCTTCTACAAGTCCGTTTGGATGATGCGGAACATCATCCATTTCTACAATTTGGCAAATCAGGTAGTTTTGCTATGTGGACAAAGAAATAGTAAAAGAAGGATTCCTCATTTAATTTGCTTTCCTCTTCCAGTCATTTATGCACCATGTTTGAAAGCAAAAACATAAAAAAATCGTTTAAATAATTAATGATTTCTATTGGAATAAATCTTAACATTTATTAATAATGTGTGTCTTTTTGGAAGACTTCAAGGAATGCTGGTCCATCTTGAATTCCCAGCCCGCTGCTAACTGCCCTCAACCATCACTTTTCATTTCTCCATAAGAACATATTTATCTCCAACTTATTGGGAAGTCCTTAAGAATTGTTGGTTTCCTATCATCTCACTCCCTGGAACCTTAGTCATGTGCAAGCTGACCTAGCAACAATCTGCAACCTTAGTCATGTGCAAGCTGACCTAGTAATCAGAGTTGTCCCTTCCTTATATAACACTAGCAGAACACCAATGGGAGTGTGGAAGTGGAACTGTGGATCTTTATCAATTTACATTCCGAATAAGTCAAATTAAAAAAGTAGTTTCAATTCAATTGAATTCTCCGTTTCTTGGATTTTCTACATACTGGCGGGGTTTCCAACTTTCCAATTACAATTATAGGCATTTAGATCCCACATTACGTTGCATCTTTTCTTTACACTTCCTATCGTGAGACATTCACCCACGTATTTTGAGACGTTAGACTAAATTTTTTATTCCATGCATCCTTATATATGGCTTAACATAACATCGTTAACTAAGATTGGTTAAATGACATCTAAATGGTGAATCTCAAGACATCTGGGGGGTAAATTGCAGGCAGTAGAGAGGGGAGCTGGCACAGATGGTCAAAAGATAACTTACACCCTCATCAAGCATCGCTTGGGAGATCTCTTCTACCGTTTAGTGTAAGTAACTCCGGTGACATGATTTAAAGGATTTTAGGAAACAGTCCTAATTTATTGACCCCATTGACCACACAGGTCTCAGAAATTTGAGGATCCAGCAGAAGGGGAAGCAACTCTGGTTGAAAAATTTAAGAAATTACATGAGGACCTGACTAATGGTTTCCGCAACCTCGAGGACGAAACCCGGTGACTGGAGAATTTACAAGCCATGTCTAAGTTATCCGTTGCGTTCATTCGTTCTCCGAGGCAGTAAAGGATCTTGTGGTGACGTCACCCGTGTTTTTTCTATTTATTTAAGTTGTGCGCGAGACGATGTGATGAGGCTCATGTAGCGCCACTTTTCTGGTGCTGGTTTGGCTTTTCATGAGTACTTGTGTAGTTTGAATCATGTGTTCCTGTTGCCCCCTCAGTTATTTATTTTAGAATAAGAGATTAAGCATGTTATTTCCTTTGTATTTGTTCAATAATTTCGTTTTTAGTTAGAAATTAAATGCCTTCGGGCTTGTGACTTCATAGAAAATTGGTGGGAACGTGGACTCTGTGTAAGCAATGTATTTTATGGGTGAATCCAATCTTGTAGCAAAATGAGCTTTTCAAAGAAATTGTATGCCGAATTTCCGCTGATCAAACATATAGTCCAATAAAAATATAAGCAATAATATTGAGATGGGAGTTGCCTTGATAGGTGCTATGATCCATGATCACTCTTATGGCCCAGTGTGTGTGTGTATATATATATATATATATATTGTATAAAAAAATTTGGGTAAATTTAGTATTGGATTCTTATTAAAATTAAGGTATAATTTTAGGGTTCAAAAAATATTTACTGGAAATTTATAAAATTATCTATTAATTTTTTTTTACAATAATAATAAAAATTAAATTCGTATTTTTGTGTGCTGTGTGTTATGAGCTTTTTTTTTTTTTATTTATGTTAACTCTCCTTAATTAGTTAACCAAGTATATTTGAATAGCAAGACATTGATCCGCGTTATATGCTGGAGGTTTTGCAACGATGAAAACTTTTCTATCTAATTCGCTTATAATTGGATTAAGAAAATCGAAAAGCATCCATCTACATCAGTCTGGGAAAAGAGCTTGAAAGTGGCAATAGTCCTAAACTTCATTTAACTAATTAGTCTTTTCACGTTTCACTCCACCTCTTACGGCAAAGAAACAAAATACTCATATGTAGTTACTGTTTGACTAAGAATATCTATTAGCTGACTTTTAGACCGTACAAATGGAATATGGGTTGCATTTCTATTCAACTTCTCTATATATTTTTTTTTTGTTATAAAATAATTTAGATAGACTTAACACCAATCTTTTACTAAAACCAATGTATAGTCTTATAGCTCAATGAACACTTATAAAAAATTTATGAAATCGTCTATTAAAAATATCCTCATAATAGCAAAAAGAATTAAATTTACGCTTTTATAAAATATAAACATATTTCTTATTATTTATACTAATTTACATTCGCCATCTATAATTTGATCAACTTATATGTGTTTTGTTGAATCATACTGGATTGGTTGTGAGCAATCTCTACTAGAGCCTTGTTATGGCAAAATAAAGAATCATCTTAGGAGTGATAGCCTTGTCACAAAAATGAGCTGTTACAGTTGACCCTTTATAATCTATCTCCTATTTATTATTTTTTAAACTATTTTTTATTTAAAAAAATTTTTGAGTTAGATTTTGGAGCTCATTAGAGTTAGGATATGCCATAAAGTTTAAAGAATATTTACATAAATATTTAAAAATTATCCACAAAAGGTTCCTTATATTGACAAATGCATTCAAGTTCACGACCTTAGGGTTTATGCAATAATTCATTACTAATTTAACTAATATCTATATCTATTAGATTTTTAAACTAAATTATCTAATTTATCAATTAATATATAATTTTATTTTATATTTTAAAGAGATAATATCATATTTATTATAATTAATTAATTTATCTCATTTTTTTAATTATTTAAGTTAATTAAATAGTTCTTATATTAATTATTAAAGAGACTATTTTATATGTGTTATTTTTATATTTTTAAATATATTGTTATAAAATTTTTCATATCAAAGCATAAGTATTTTTTTTGTAATTTCACAATTGATTCACATTTTGAGCTTATACTCTTCCGGAATCCAATTATAAATATAAAAATTAGTTAACTTTTTAAATAAATTAAAAAAATTAATAAATCAATTTTTTATAATTAAGAGTTAATTAATTTATTTATTTTATAAAATTAAATTTAGTTATAATTAATTAATTTATTTAATTTATTTAGTCTTGTAAAAAAGTTAATTAGGTCAGGAAATAAAGATTATTATACTTTATCCGGATTTTAAAAGTCATCCAAGTATTAACACCGTTCTTAACGGCATAATCAAAATTACATATTTATCCCCACTGTAAATGAAAGCGCCTATTGACGCCAAAAACAATTCATGTTCGGTCATCTTCCTTCTGCTTCACCTGTTGATTGAGGTCATTGAAGCTGGTGGATCAAAACCTCTGCGGTCGAACTTGTGTCGGCTTTAGAGCGCCGCGTCTTGAACAATTAGGTTCTGATACAAGGGCCTATTTTTTGATGGCGCCGAACTGGAAGAGGTATTTTACTTTCTGAATTTTCTTCTTTTACATTTTTCTGTTTCATTCTTGGAGTTGGAGATTGACATTTTCTGCCTTGATAAATCTGGAATTCTCATTACTAGCTTCCCTTATTTTTAATTACTGTTATCTAATTTGCAAGTATTCGTAATACAAAGCTATGTTATTAATTGACGGCTCTTGGAAACAATTCGGCCTTGACTTCCATGTTGCAATAATACATGTTGCAAGATATAAGCGTTGAATAGCAAGTTTCGGAGCAAATTTTATCTCCCTCTTTCGGCTTCTTTGGTTATCTATTTTTGTTTAATTCAAAAGGTTCTGGTATCTGTTCCAATTTATAAGCTTGTGGCAGCATTCCATCTTGATATGGAATATTTTGGCATGAAATGAGATTTGTATACAATTAATATTAAAATACCCCTCCCCTAAGAAAAGGAAACCAAAATTTTCCCTTTATGGTGAATGTTGAAGTCCAGAACAGTCTGACATTCAGAGCCTTTTGTATTTTGGATTTTTTACTTCTATCTCTGATTATATGGAACTGAAGCAAAGAATATTTATCTGGGCAGATGATAGTATCTTTTGACACTTCATGGGCTTATCATTTATTTATTTAGATTACAAAGGCAAGTTCAAAGCTTGAAGATATTAAAACCTAGGGAACAAACAGACATCGAAATAAAACAAATGCAAACTAAATTATTCTAAGTCTATCAGAAGTTAGCTCCTACAGTAGATGGCAGTAGATGGGAGGAGGTTCCTGGAATGTAGCCAGCTCCCTGCTCATAAAATGAGCATTCTTAGCAAGAGAATCAGCACAAAGTAAGGCTTCCCTGTTAGAATGGAAAATCTCAATAGGTCTCAATGGGTGGGATAAACCTCTGTCAACTAAAAGCAAATGAAAATCCTCCAAAGAGTCTGTGTGGAGTTTAACTTTCATAATCCCATGTTTGTCACACACCTCTAGGCTTACTCAAATGGCATGGAGTTCTGCTGTAGTAGATGAATTAAACCCAAGCTTATAGAGTTATCTGAAAAGATGTAGAGAAAGACCAAAGAGAACACTACATGAAGTTATTGAACAAGGACCTTTTGGTTAACAATCTATTCAAATATTGTTGGCTGATAGAGCACAATGATATCGTGCAATCCATGTAGCTGCTCCACCTAGTAGGATAAGGCTTATTGTTATTGTTCTGTTGGAAGCCCACAACTCAATCACTGTTGTCGTTCTGAATGAGTCCCCCACAGTGATGTGCCTCCAATTGCTGAGTGAACCATCAACTTCGACTCGGAAGGCTTGCCATTTATGGAGCTGCCTTTTCCCCTTAACAAAGGGGTTCTAGAAGAAAGCCAATTATGCTTTGGAAACAACAAATAGATAGACGTAAACGTCAAGTACAATTCATATAGCAGTTATGCCAGATTGTTGTGCACATATTTGGATGCTTTGTTCTACACCTATTCATAGGATTCTTTTTGGGGCTGAATAGGCAAAAATAAACAATAATTTTATTCAAGTATGACATTTCTCTTCAGTGTTATTTATGGGAGAAAATGATGTTTTTCACAAATCATTTGATGGGGAAGAAAATGCTGGTAGAAAATTATTCTAAATAAATTTTGGTATGTAAACCATGTTTTATTTAGCACACAATAATAATGGCTTGAATCAACAATGTCAGATCCTCCTTCCGCATAAGTAAATTATTTTTCCAATTTGCAGGTGTCTTATTTCTGCTGCAGTTTTAATGCTGGGAATGAGCCTCACTATTTAATCTTTATTATAAGTTTTTCGAAATGCAATTAGCATCAAATGGTAACAAGGAAGAATGTTCAGAGAGTGAATCCATCTTGAATCAGCACCACGATTTGGAAGAATCTGGAGAACCACCATTTTCATGTGAAATTACTGATGTTGGAAGGGATTTCGGTGTGGATGATTTACAGAATATTCAAGTTGATGAAACATGTCATCTGATAAATGGAGATCAGCCACAATGCCGGATATGCCTTGATAGTGGAGGTCTATTCAACCTTTTAATGAATTTGCTTGGCTGCATGACAAGATAAATTATGTTGAAAGCAAAATGACTATACTTATGAGCTTACAAGAAATATATATAGTTAAAGTCACAATTCATTAAATGTCAAAATAAAATATATTTTCCAGGAGAAGATATAATTGCTCCATGCCATTGCAAGGGTACTCAAAAGTATATCCACAGATCATGTCTTGATAATTGGAGGTCTACTAAGGTAAATTCCTGATTTCTTGTTTGTGTGCCCCTTTTCCTAGATCATGTTACTGATAAAAGAAGTTGAAATATGTATTTTCTAATTGGAGATCAACTCCAAATTTGTATTACTTTGAAGGTCTGGGAGGGTTTCTAACCATCTGTCTTGGAGATGTACTTACTTTTGTTTTGTTTTGTTTTTTTTGTTGTCATAGGAAGGCTTTGCTTTTTCACACTGTACAGAATGCAGAGCTGTCTTCATATTGCGTGCTAATGTCCCAAATGACCGGTGGTGGTTGAGATTAAAATTCCAGTTCCTTGTAGCTAGGGATCATGCGTTTATTTTTATAACTGTTCAGCTGGTATGGGACTAACATGCTCATTTTAGTAAATTTGGTACTTCTGTGTAAATGCCATTACTTTTATCCTTCCTTAAAAGTGGTTGGAAACATAATTAATTCAATAGAGTAGTATTCCCTGATGAAGATCTTGTAGTATTGCCAACATTAGCGTACCTATTGGTATTTATTATATCTGTAGTTAGCAATTGATTGTTAGCCATAATTGTGGTGACCTATGGAGTCCATATAATAACGGGATTTTGGTGAGGGTAGCATTATGTATGTTGAGATATCGTTTGTGTTTCCTGTGTAACAAAGGACAATATTTTTATGGAAACAAGGTTTGACTCATTTCTAGCATGCTAAAGTTTTCATGAAATTTCCATGGATGAATCCAGCATTAAAAACAGCATCTTTGGAATGGACATGTTTGTAAGACTGCTTGAAATCTAAATTCTGAGCTGCATAATTTGAACTTCGACATAGATGGCATCAAAGGTGTTATTTCTGTAAATAGTACATTATGTCAAAGTCTTGAGATTCATAACTTAATGTTACCCTTTCCGTCAGTTATGTTCTAAAGCAATTAAGCTTAGCAAATCCTTCTTATATTTGACCTAAGACTTCATTGAAACTGAAGCCATGCTGGTTGCTATGGGTGAAGTGTCAAAACACATAATATAAATCTCCTCAATCTTTTGTTGCTAGGTACTGCAATCAAACAAGTTTTGGCTTAGATTGCACTTACCTTAATTTAGAAAAGGCCAGTCTTCCAAGCTGAGTCTAAGGAATTCATAGGAAATTCATTTTATCCTGTCTCCAAAATATTGATAAAACTATATTCAAATTCTTAACCGTGTAACCACAAAGGACAGGTTCTTTTCCTTTCCTTGGTCAACCCTTGGAACTAATCTCCTGATACTTCAAGTATAGAATTTTTTTATTTGAATTTTTAAAGTCCCTCTCTAATTAAATAAAAACTTCCTATATATGGTGGAAAAAGAAGTAACCAAATGAGATGTCCATTTCAAGGTTCAAGTTTAAAGCTGAAGAAACCAGTCATATGGAAGATCATTTCCTTCCCAAATAATTGTTTGATGAGATAGCATGTTATGTAAATGTGTTTCAGAGTAACTTTTCCCCCCTTGTAAGTAACATCTACTAACTTCTTTGATCTTTTAAATTCTAACAGGTTGTTGCATTCTTGGGAGTGCTTGTATACAAATTTTATGGAGATGAGTTGAGAGAAATGTTCGGTTATGAAGAGCATCCATATGGATTCTATACTATGGCTGGTATATCCATGCTTCATTTTTTCCTGTCTTACATTGTCAACAGCTTTTTGCTTCACTTTTAATTATTTTCATGCTAGTATGTTCATAATTGTTGTTAGAGATAATAATAAAATTATTCTTGGGCTTTCACTTAACACGTAAAGTGGTGCTTAGACAGTAGTTTCTCATCGAATTAAAAGTTCAATGCTTTGGTTCACTAAAAAAAAGAAAAAGGAAGATCAATGATGTATGTTTGGTTGACAAGCTATCAATCTACTAGCAGCACTATATGGGTTAGCGACTTCAATATTTAGCTTTATATTGCAGTTCTAGCAATTGTTTTGGTGGGTTTGCTCTATGGCTTCTTCATAGCCATTATATGTGGCCAAAGAATCAATGAACGCCATTACCATGTTCTTGCCAAACAAGAATTGACAAAGGTATGCTATCTGATTGATGGTTTTCATATTAGTTTGCATATTCTTATTATGTCCACCAAAGCAGTGGTTTTGGTTTGACACTATTAAATGAATACTTTAGCCAAAAAGTCTTACCGAATTATAATTTGAACTTTATGCTTGATCAGGTTGTTAGGATTATAATATAGTTGAATTGAATGCTAGCATATGTTTACTATGGTTTGACAGTTATGCTCAGTAGTATATGGGTGTGTTTGGATTAGATTCTGAAGAATAGATTTTAGATAGAATAGATTCTGGGTAAAATAAATTATGGAAAATAGATTATATGTAGAATAGATTTTGAATGGAATAAATTTTTGTGAAAAATTATTTTTTAATCCAAACCATGGTTTTGGATAAAGTAATCCAAATACCCTACATTTTCCACAATCAATTTTTCACGAAAACTAATAAACTATCTAAACACTAAGTTTTTCCCATAATCAATTTTTCATGGAAACCAATAAACTATCTAAACACTAATTTGTTCCCACAATCAATTTTTCACCGAAACCAATAAACTATCAAAACACTATTTTTTTCTCACAATTAATTTTTCACCCAAAGACCATGGTTTTGGAAAAACCAAGATAAACCACTTCTAATAATCAATTTTTTTTTATAAAATATATTCTCCAAATACACTAATAAAAAATAGATTTTTCACAAAATCTATTCTTCCCTAAAAAATCTATCCTTCAAAAGCTAATTCAAACACACCAATTAAAAGTTGTTCACCCTAGTTTATACCAAAACTATGGTTTTGGTAAAAAAAAGATTGTGGATAAAAATTAGTGTTTGGGTAGTTCATTGGTTTTGGTGAAAAATTGATTGTGGAAAAAATTAGTGTTTGGATGGTTTATTGGTTTCTTGAAAAATTGACTCTAGAAAATGTGGGGTGTTTGGATTATTTTATCAAAAACTATGGTTTTGGACACAAAACCCTCTATAAATTGGATGATATCTGTGATCAAGGCTGTAATTAGGAGATGTTATTGGTGTCTAATACTATTGACCATTAAATACAAGATTTAATGTAGGTCATCTATCCCATTTTACATAGGTCATATTGCATAGTTGCTTCTTCAAAGCTTGTTACTTATATGTTTGTTTTCCATCATATATGGATTGCAATCGATTTCCTAAGGATCATATTTCTTAGAAACTAAAAAGTGTTGGACTTTGAACGTGTCACTTTATTCTATTGTTTCCTTTACCACATTAGGAATATGTGGTAGAAGATCGAGAACATGTAAAGAACGTACCTGAACTGGATCCAAGTCATGTGACAGAGCTAAGAATGTTGGGCCTTTACTAATTGGTAAGTATGATTTGTCTCATCAAATTTCTTCAATCCTACCCTAATAAGCTTGGATTTATGCAGATTTATTTTCAAATTATTCTATCCATGGTATGCTATATTATCATAATAGTGTATTATTCTTATTTATAGTATTTCCTTAAAAAATTTATTATTTCAATGATTGCGGTTATCATTGAAGCTTTGCTTTGGATATGGATATACTCAACAATGCCTATTTCCTCAATTGCTTAACTGTTTATTGGAAAAGCATAAATTTGTTACAGATAAAATAAAAATATAAAAATACTATAAATACTTTAATATTCACATAACAATTAGAGCAATTGAGGGAGATAAGCATTGTGGGGATCCATAGTCCTTTGTTTTAATAATAGGGAATGGCATGTTTATTATCAAATTTCAAATTGGCTGCTTTGGTTGTAATCAAGTGGCTGCATTATTGCGTAACATTTGGTTGGATTATTATGCATGTAATTCATGAATAATATATGAATTACAATTGATATCTCGTTGTCTTGGACTCTTCAGCTGTGTTTTTCTTCTTTTAAGTAAGCTATGAGGTCCTACGGCCGCCATGTTATTCTATAACTTGGACGCATGTTTTGCAGAGCCATCCTGAATTTGTTACATTTGCTTCTTGTGTCCATGGTACTTCACACATTTGTGCATCATTTTGGTTCGTTGAGAATGAAGGCATGCTAAAATGGCTGGATATCAGTTATTCATTGCTGAAGTTGGAATAGATCTTTCTTGTGTTAACAACCAGCAAAGTAACTCAAGACAACCCAGGGCATGGTTTATGGGTTATCACAATACTCAAATGACTCTATTTTGATTCTTTCTTTTAAATGTCTAGATTTGACAAAAACAAAAGTTATTGTTCAAAATGTAATAGCAGCTATAAAATTGTTGAGTCTGTTGTTTGGTGGAGTCCTATATAAAGTTAAAATGAATGTTTTGATACAATATATTTTTCTAAATTATCTTTTGTAAAAAATAGTTAATTTGAGGATTTTGTTTACTTGGGGTCAAATCACATATATATATTGAATATAATTATATTCAATTGATTATTATTCTGCATATTTACATAATAATTTCTTTATAATTTTTAGCTGTCAAACTTGGGTAGCATTAAATTGGAGAAAAAATATCCGCCTGTTATCTTTTGAATTAAAACATTTTAGATGAAGAATTTTCTTGGTAAAATTGTTGAGGATGTAATCCTATGTTAAAAAAAATGTCTATGTTGAAGGACACGACTTGACGAGGGAAAGATTGTCCTGTTCATAACTGATTGCCATTAACTATCGTCCTATGGGTTTTTATAGTCAAGCAGAAACTGCAAATTTTCAATAGAAATTCATGATATTTGATAAATGAGCTGTACTATCTTCTAATTATAAAAAATTGACTTTCCATACTTTATATCTTATATTGATCATATTAATGATGATATGATGATTATATATATATATATATATATATATATATATTATACAATAAGTCTTATTTAGTTATAGAGTGTGTTATATCAACCACTCACTATATACAACCTTAATTGAAAGGTCATCTTCGGAATTGTTTTGGAGTGTTCTTGGTCAAAAATCCACCACTCTTAAAGGGACTAAGGACCATTTGTTTAATTTTAATAAGAGAGAAAATTTTAGTAAGTTTAATTGAAAAGATATGGATGAGTGGAGTTATAAAATTTTAATACAGATGTAGAATAAAAAAACTAAAATCTTTTAACCCTACTTCTCCAATTTTTTAGAATCTAACTAGTTAAAAATTTTCCCTCCCCTCCCCATCCCTATCCCTTCCTCTTGAATCATTATTGTAACTTGTATGGGCTCTTTTAATCATCCTATTATAATGATTCATATTCCATATCACCCAATGATTCAATACAATATTTGCAAAACCTGATAGAGGCTTGAGTTATATACAGTTCAAGAACAGCTCTTGAAATATTACTGTCCTAGACGTGATTTATGTTGCAAAGAATCAGAAGAAACGATATTACTGAACTTGGATGATAATAATTTACATTGCAAGGGTAAATATCTCTACAATTATACAAGTGGGGATTATATGGCAAGTTTCCTCAGTGAATTAGAACTAAGAAACCCTTAGTTCTGCTTGCGAACAAAGTTGCATCTATACAGCCCCTCCTCCTGCCAAGAGATGCATCGCCACCATTGCACTACATAAATTTACATGTCTCCATGAGCCTGCAAAGGTAGGTAAAACACAATTAAAACCTGAAGCTATAACAAGAAACTCAATATATAAATACAATTTTCATTTGATGTATTATAACCCAGCACTCTCTGGCCCCAAAAGAAGGGGGAAAGAGCACTCTGAATAAAGCTGCAGTTAAAGTTGAGAACTTTCATGATACCAAGGAACCTAAAGATGTCAAGGTTAGAGTCTAAGATCAATGGTGAGAATGATGATCTTTTTCATCACTTTCTAATTTCATACCATAATCAAGTAATTCATTTTCTCAAATACAAGCCATATTCAAGTAATATTAGAAACACAGCATCAGTTTTGTTACAAAATAAAGAGGAAAAAAAATGAAAGTAACATAAATATAGCATCAGCTAACAGTGGCTACTCAAAAAGCTTTATTCTATTACTTAGCAACTGAGATTCAACACAAAGCGGGAGAGCCCTAAATTAATTTGTCAGCATTAGACGAATTGCATTATTGAACAAATAAATAAACTGCATGCCTACATCAACCTTTTAGTAAAAGAATTTCAAGTAGTCAGATAATGACTTGAAAAAAATATAGCTCAACTTGAGAAGTAAATGTCCACAGCACATTACCTTAGATGCAAGTTGATAAGAGCCGGTGTTCACCCCTCTTCGTCCTCAGATTGAGAATCATAACCGGATGTTGTTTCCATCCCCACTGGATGTGGAGCACCACCTAAAAATAAAAACAAATCGCTGATAGGTTGCAGAAGGAAACCATTTAATCACATGGATTAAATGAATAAAGACATGAATAAACCGAATGCTCCTACACTGATTGATAAACTTATATTTAAGTCATTTTGAAGGTGAATAGAAAACTATAAAACAATAGCATGGGCAGTTGGCCGCCTCTGTAATATAGGATCTGAATTAGTGATATTAGGTAAAATTCAATTCAAGTATAATACAAATTATGCAACCAAACCTGTGCATAAAGGCTTATAGCTTGCGTTATGCATAAACAACCGTTTACAGAGGTACATTAGGAAATACAAGATAACATTCAGTAGTCAGTAACCAATATCCCAACTTTGTTCCTTTCAATCATACTTGCTTTCTTATTTTCTTATGTTAATTATTCAAGCATTCCTATTGAGTGAGAGGAGGATCATGTTGTGGCTATATTATGAGTAGCCTCTCGAACAATTGTCAAACAATTACCAAAAACTTGAATAGTCACGTATTTAAAGTTGAATTTTTAGCCAATTTCATCCAATTGAATAAAGATAAAACATAATTTTGCTTCTAAGACAAATAGAAAGACATCATTTTTCCGTTGCAAAAAAATATGAGGAAAAAATAATTGACCTTGTATGAAATAGGAGGAAGAAGGCCAACCACGAACAGTGGTGATGGACATAGACTCCTCCTCGGTGATCGGATTGGCTAACTGGTCGAGCAATTGGGCAAGACCGTTAGATGCGGAGCGAGGCGGTGGGACCCAATAAGAGGAACCGGGGAGAAAGGGGAGCCAATCAGGAGCAGATCGGCGAACAATTATACAGTGGATGGCGTCCTCAAGTTTGCGAATCAGAGGATCGGCGTTGGAAGAGGGATCGAGGTCACAAGCGTCGGAAGCGGACTGATTGGATTGTGTTCGGTGAGGAAGGAGACGAGACGAGGGAGAAAGGGATTTGGAGGAGACAGTACGACCGAGACGAGCTAGGGTTAGGGTTTGAGCTACGGATCTTGCCATCGAAGAAGACGATGATTATTGGAGCTGAAAATGAATGAGAGAGAATATGGATCAGGCAATTGCAAATGCTTCGAGAATGGTGCAACTCCAGAAAGTGAAGAACGCGGTTGGTTTTGGTAAGGGTGGGATAAATAATTTATAGATAGATGCTAAAAAATTTAATTAAATTAGATAATAAATATATATTAATTTTTTAAAATATAATTTATAATCGTATATATTGTGACTATCCTTAATTAAAAATATTTTTATTATATTTAATTAATAATAATATTTTAAGAAAATATAAATTTAAAAAATAGGAGGAGTTAGAGTTATATATATAATATTAAAATAAATTCTATATTTATTTCTTATAATTAATACATACAATAAGAAATATATATATATATATATATATATATACTATATATAATTTTTTTATTGAAAGGATAATGGAAAAAAGGGCAAATCCTTTTTAAATGTCTATGAAACACCAAAATCTCAAATTCATTCACGGAATTTAGTAAGTTATTGTTTATTTTTATAAAAAAAATTAAAAAAATTAAAGTCATTTATAATTTAAGTATAAAATAAAATATTTATTCTTTATAGGTGATATTAATATTAAATAGGATAAACTATCTATTATTTTTATGTATAAATTTAAATATCTAAAAGATAAAATATATCTTTAAATATTATTATTAAAATTATAATAAAATAATATTTTTAAAAATTAAATATATTTTAAATAATCATATATTAAATTCTTCGTCAGACTCACTTCATGGTAGTAAGTCCTAAATTTGACAATGGAACCTATTTGAGATTTATGAAAGTTGTGGCCTGCTGGAGCTCGGAGCCTCCGACATAGGCAATAATACCCATCCCTCAATTATTGGACAATTATCCATCCACAATAAGAGATAAAACTATTAACAATATCGTTTTAGTCTTTAGATTTTCTCAAGTACCAATTCCACTGGTAGTAGTGTGAAAGCTCCCACTTCAGATTTTGACAACTTATTCGTTAAGTGATCCCTGAATATTGACAAGTTATAATTACAAGTTCTATTTTTTATTAAAAGGATAAATAATAATAGTTTAAAATTATAAACAGAATTAAATAATATATCATTCTAAAAAACAAAACTTACACGCCACTAGGTTAACTAAATTAAAAGGTCACTCGGCATTTTTACCAGAATGCTACATACAGTATAATAAATTAACAAGATGCTATAAGGTGGGAAGTATTTCTTAAAATACTATAATGCTTTTGTTTGGATTTGCATCCAAATTATAGTTTTAAAAAGATTTTTAACATAAATTTTAATTTTAAAAATTTTTAAAATAAATAATTATATTTGTTAAAATAAATTTCTATATTAAATTACAATTTTAATTAAACTTATAAAAATAAATTCTATAATAGTAAAATAATTTATAGATTATTTAATTATTATTTTATCTATATTTTTTCTGACACTCTCTTTTTCATCTTCTCTCTCTTCTCAGCTCGTCATTGTCCATGGAACTGGCCATCATCATTACTAGAGCTCATCGTCAGGGTGAGTCATTAAGTCATCATACATCTCTATTGTTGCGTGGTTCGCTAGATAGCATCAGTTATTGATGCTCGTCTTCTTCCTCTATCCTTACTTCTCATCTTTAGTTCCTTTATTAAGTGTCATTGTTTTCGTCAGGCTCCCCTCCGTCATAGTCATTGTAGAGATAAATGAAAAAGAGAAAAATAAAAAGTAGGGATGTGAGTTGTAGGGATGAGAGTGATAATATTTTTTTTAATTTATTTTTTTTTATAATTTATTAATTATAAAAATTATTATAATAATAATTATCTAAATATTTATTTATTTAAAATTATTTTTTAGAAATTATTTGTTATAAGTTGTTTAATTTTTTTTTATATTTTTTTTAAAATCTATATAAAAGAAGCCATGTATTAGAAATCTTCCAACGTCTTCAAATTTTTAAGAAAGTTATTCACTTGAAGGACGACTTCCGTGCTTAAGGCTCTTGACAGTACTTTTTGTAGCCTCACCCCACTACATTGCTCTGATCACCTCTGTGCACCCTCTCTTCTTGAAGTATTCAGAGAAACTTGCAACAAATACTCCATTCCATCATCTCATCAGGGTCTTTTTTTCTCTATTTTGGAGTTTGGAGAGAACTGCAATCAATGGCCCCTCCCATTCTCATTCCACCTCTTTCCTCCTCCTTCCATTTTTAAAATTTGAGAATTTAAATGTTATTTTTTTAAGGTTTTCCCCAGATTTTATTTCTTTTAAAAAATAAATAATATGAGTAAGTTTTATAAGAGAGAGTTACTTTTATCCTAATAATTAAATTTAATATATATAGATATATCATTAATTTAGGTTTTATTGTTAATCATGATTAAATAGAAATTGACAAATATATATTATATAATTAAATAGAAATAAATTTTAGATCAAATTCCTTATATCATTCTATCAAATTCTCCAATTACACTTTATCCCACATGTTCTATTTTTTATAAATCATCATTTAATCATAAAACAACACAAAAAAGACACATGACAAAATATAATTGGAGAATTTAATATAAAGATACAAGAAACTTGATTTAATTATTATTTATTGTACATATTGCATGTATTTATAAATATTCTATATTTATTTAATTTAATTGTATATATATTGAATTGCATTGTTAGGATAAAAAGTAGTTTTCTCTTATAAAATTTACTCATATTCTTTATATTTTAAAGGAAATAAAATCTAATCATATGCTTCCAATTTTGTTAGAAATGCATGATAAAAGGGGAGGGAGGAGGGAGGAGGGAGGAGGTATATTGAGAAGGAGTGGGATCATTGATTGCAATTCTCTCCAAACTCCAAAAGATAGGAAAAAGAGGCTGATGGAATGATGGAATGGGGCATTTGTTGCAATTTTCACTGAATACTTAAAGGGGAGAGAGAGAGAGATGCACATGGGTGACCAGAGCAGCATAGGGGTGAGGCTGAAAATGGTTCAAACTATGAACGATTTTCATTTTTCATTAAAAAAAATATTATACTGTACATAGCATTTTGGTAAAAATGCCATGGTAACTAACTTTATAACAAATTATTCTGATTTTGACAAATTAATCTTTAAATTTTGACTTTATTATAAGAAATTGATAATAACTTTAGTGAAAAAAAAAACCCCTTCCTACTACTGCACCACTTCTCTAATTTTAAATATAAAAAATATTTTTTATATTTATTAATTTTTTAAAATTATATTTATTTATAATCTTTTAATAATAATAAGTAAAAAAAGAAAAAATTAAAAAAATTAATTATAATATTTTAAAAAATATATATTATATTAACTAATTTAATTATATTTTAAAAAATAATATTATATTAATTAATTTTTTAATTTAATAAATTAATTAAATATATCATATATTAAAAATTAAAAAATTAAATCTTAATCATTAAACTTTAAAAAGTAGGCCCTACTTTTTTTTCCCCAATAGAAGACGGAATATGCCCTTATTTGACCTGTTAGAATCCCGACGTAGATATATAGATTTGGGTTCTGAAGATCAGATGTTATTCAGCTTGCCAGTTGGGGAAAAAATAAAAAGACTTGTCAAGCAAGGCATCGAGAAGTCATTGATTCAGTCAAGCAGGGCATTGACAAGTCATTGAATTGAATCGGTTGGGATAATAGTTTAAACGTGGTTACACTAAATTCAGTTCAATTATAATTCCAATAATTTAATTTAATTTAAATATATAAAAATAATTATATATAACTTTCAAAAAATAATATTTATAAAAAGAGTATTAATCAACAAATAGTAGAAACATTTTTTATAAACTAGAAATTATTCAATAAGCCAAACACAATTTTTTTTCTAAGTATAGATTTTCTTCTATAGAGCAATAATAGGCGCGAAATGTAAATATGGTAAACTGTTATTCTTTTAATTCAAAAGGAGGTTTTAAGCTTAATAAAAAGGAAAAAGAAATATATTAACTCAATCGACCAACAGCTGATCAAAGAAGCAAGTTCATCGAAAGTTGAGTTTAAATAGAATAGTGAAAGAAGGAGGCTTGCCCTAGAGTTGGAGCAATGAAACGAGAATATGCTTCCTTGAACATCTTCCATGACCAGGTAGTTGGAGAGCCAGTGGAGAGAATAGAAACTTTTAAGTTTGTGCCACAGCCAAAATGCTGCTGCTGTTGCTTTTGGATGCTGCTGCGTCTTCTTCCAACAGAAACAGTAAAGCACAAGCGCAGGTACATGAACACCATTACGATAGCCTACCTTTATCCATTGTGATGATTTGATGATTTGCAACAGAGTTCAAGGATATGGCACTAAATAGGGGCCCCTTTCTCCTTTTTTCCAGAATGTTAGTCTCGCGACACGTTCTTCATTTCCACCGCATTCTTCCTGTTCGTGGCTCTCAACCCTCTGCCTTCTAGGCACATTTCTCAAAAAGCCTTTTATATTTTTGGAGAATTATTATAAAATTTAATGAGGAGATTTAATTGCTAAAACAATCCTAATTATGAGTAATATAAACTTATTATTTTTTATATTTAAACTTTTCATTACATATTTTTTAATTATTATTAAACTTTTAAATAATTAAATATTTTTTTAAAAAATTTATTGTAATTCCTCCTTATATTCTTCCACTCTCTCTAGTTAAATGAAAAAATTAGTTAAAAAATTTTATTTGATTCTAAATATAAAAAATTTATCTATTTTATTTTTTAAATTTATAACTTTTTTAAAATGTGGATGATGGTTGCATATATTAATGGCAATTTTTATCAATAAAAATAATGATTAAATAAAATATTTTAAAAAATCAATATATATTTATTATAATTTACAAATAAATAACACATATTTATTTAAATAATTAATTTTTTAATATTTATAAATTAATAATTATCTAATATGTTTAGGACTGGAAAATTACTATTTTTCTCTGTTTTTTTTTCTTTTCTTTTACCTTTAATTATGTTTTTATTATATTAGAATAGAATGTAATAATATCTGATTTTTACGGTACAAGTACAAAAATAAAGATTCTCAATCTGTACCCTGTAGCCCATGACTTGATAGTTAAAGCCCTTTCTTTTATGTGAGTATTGAGTTTAGCTTATATTCCATATCCTCAAGAAAAAGCATACCAGCATCGGCATTACAAATTCAACTAAATTGGGAAATAACAAGCCGAGGTACCATTTTGTTCCTGTCGAACATTCCTATGACTATGTCGCAATTGTTTTTTTTAACTTCTAATGCTAAATAGATAGTGAGATGAAGTTTAAAATGCAAATTGAATAAATGTATCGATTTTTCCGTTCATTTGATTGAAATACTACTCTCAAAAAGGTAAAAACAAAAATTATTAGGTATTCTTACACTGGGACACATGCAGAGAATATTATAGACAAGGAGTAAAGCCAAGCCAAGCCAAGCCAAGCCAAGCATTGGTTTGGTTACATAAACAGCAAGTTCCTCTGGGAAATACAACTTATCTCACTACATAAAAAACCACATCCTCGGTAAAAATAAACGAATAAGATTTTTACCATTAGCTATACAACAAACTAGGAGTTTAGTGCGAACCAAAGGAGTGTAAAAAAAAAACAACCCACTTGTAAAGCCGTCACACTTTTGGGGTACAAACAAGCTACCTAACCGGACAGGTTTCTGCTACACTGGAACGACATCAATCTTAGAGGTATCTTCACATCTCAAAACAATTCCCTCAAGGTTAGCTGGAAATATACATTTTGCCCATTGGCATCCTGTTGCCAATGGCTCCTGTGGCGGCACGATCATAAGCACGTTATCGTTTCTCTGGACGACTCCCATTACACTAACTGTGCTGCCTTCTTTGATGTACCTACAAAAGAAGCATTACACACTCTCGTAAGAACGTCTTAGGTTAATCCTATGACCTTTTACTGTTTCTACCATTTTACTATCATGATGCATGACATAAATTGTGTTCTAGCTACATATTAGATAGATATTTCTACAATCCTTAATATAAAATTGGGGAGTTAATTTTAGTCATAATTATAAGACTTATTTTCTATATTTATCAATTTTTTTTTAAATTACCCCTTATTAATACTCCCTAAACAATAATAAAGTAAGAAAGAGGGAAGGAGTTAATGAAGATGATTGGGGTGCTTTTTTCTATATAACTTCCTCAATATAATCAAATTAGTTAAATAAGTTATATATTATTAAGGACTGCAAGAGCACCTCAAAAACAGAAAAATTACGAGTTACCACCAATGATTTATGTTCATAGCAACAATATTCAGTTTTCTACCTCTCCAACAATAATGGAAAGGGATTGGCCTTAAAATAAAGTAATTCATATCAACAAATGACCTTGGATGTTTCAGCTCTAGCCAAGAAGGAAAAAACAATACTTTACCCTTCGTTTAATCGCATTATACGATCATCACTTGAAAGGTTTCTCTCTGCTAGCCATCGAAGAAACTCGGGGGACATGTCTTTATTGGCTGGGCTGACATCAATTACTATAGAATCATCAACATAAGGAGTCACCCTTGCCCCATAGCCTGTTTTAACCAGTGCTCTCAATCCAGATTGGAAATCAGAGATGTAAAAATCCACCACGTGTCGCTGCATTAAATTAAATATAATTAAAAGTCATTACAAAAAAATCGCTGGTCTCAAAGATATTAGACTGCAATTTCCAATATACACAAGTTCCTCATCCCAGCAAGTCTAGCCCACATATGAGAACAATTCAAATGATTTGAACCCAGAATTTCCCCAAGTAACTATATGCAGAATACCTAGATCACATCAGGCATGAAGATTTACTTTGTAATGATAAGTTATCACACTAAATGCATCCGATCATAAACAACAGTATTGAGTCGATCTACATGTACAATGATATAGAGAAATCAACAAATTTTAATTTTTATCCATTATATGCTCAAACCAGAGAAAGAAATCTAAATAAAATACTTCGTTAAATGGTTAAAAAAAAAGGACTGACTATTTAAATTACCTCAGTTGATCTGACTCCCCATGTAAAAAGGTGATGCTTAGGGTTGGCTGGTTTTGAACCCCATCCTCGGTACTCATACAAACTTGTTGATGTATAGACACATCTAGGGACTTTTCCAAAGGAGGACTCAAGTGGAACATTACCACAGGTAACAACCTTCAAAAGGCACACAAAGCAAATTATTGATCCATTTCCGTCGTTCATGCATATATAGAAACACAAAAGGGTCACATTGATGCACCAGTCAACCATACAAGTCCTGATTACAAAGGTGACATGAGGCAAGGAAATCACAGGCATTCAGAGCAGATGGGTGGTTAGGCATGGAATTGCATCAGTTCTAGGGATTAATTACACTATACATGCATGCGTAAAATTAATTTATAACACACCCCAGAAACTTTCACAAATTGCCCGTTCTTGGCAGTTCTGAGCTCAGCATCAGGATAGCGCGAAATGAAACCAACAATAGCTCTCCTCCCACAACAACTATTCCAGGTGAATAAAGCAGCAACAGCCGTAAACAGGATTACCACCACAATGAGGAGGACAGCATTGTGGACAGCTCCAAGAATGAAACCACCAGCAATAAATCCCATAACAAATATCAGAATTACAGACCACAGTATTGGCTTCGGGAAGTTCCTCATGAAGGAATATTCATCACCTTGACCAAGAGTGGACACCGCTGGATTGTGAGCAACTGAGCAACTATGTGATTTCATGGATCCTGTGGACTCTAATGGACCAGACACCTTCCTTGGAGCCCCAGATGAATTTAGAGGACCAGATGTAATAAGACCGGTGGTAGGAAGAACTGGAATAGGACCAGAGTTTTGGCGTGTATACCCTCCAGATTGAGGACCGGATGACTTCTTAATTGGTTCCCCATGTTTGTTCAATGGACCAGAGTTGGTCTTCTTTGAGACTGAAGCAGATATATTACCAGATGTAGTATAACTAGCACGAGCTGCTGCATTTGGTGTAATGGGTCCAGAATGTGAAGTAGCACCTGCAAATGATCCAGTCCTTGAGGGAGCATTATTTAATTGGCCAGATTTTCTAGATTTAGAACCATCACCGGGGATATCAAACATTTTCCCCAACTCTCCTGACCTTTTGATGTCACCACCAGTATATGGCATTGCGACTGAGCTCATTGTAGGAGTCCTTTCTTTTGGCTGCTCAGGCCGGCCTGATACATACAGGCCATTACTAAGTTGATGAGATGGGAATCTTGAACCCATCTGGCTTCTTCAAACTGGCCAAAGAGAGGCACCTGAAGAAGAATACTCCAAGTAATACTGCAAACAGTGAGGGCAAAGGCAATGTTAGCATAATTCTGTTTATAAATCCTGAGTTCAATGTACAGATATTTGAGAAATGCAACAGCAAATTTAGAGTTGAGCTTGTTTTCTTTTTGTTTCCACAAGAACACAGAATAATCAGAGTCAACATTTTTTATACTACGATCAGCATGTCAAAATAAACAATATGATAATTTGATTCGACTAATTTGGCCAAAATATTGAAAGAGAGTATTATCTAAAACTATAAAAATAGAACATTGACAAGAAAGTATAGGCGCAAAGAATCAAGAGAGAGGGAGAGAGAGAGAGAGAGAATATCATGCATATTAGTTTAAAATTAGCAAGCAAGGAGTAAAGCCTGCACTGAGTGCGTTTGATTCGTTCTTTTAGTCCCTAAATAAAGTTTTTAAAAGATCCCGTTATATATTCATCCATCTCTTCTCTACATTAAATTCAACCATTCTACCAACAGCTCACCTTTACTAATCTTTCTAAAAAAGAAGGAAAACATAGAATAGCTAGGTCAGTCTCGTAAAAGCATCTAGACCTTCAGATTCATATTAGAGACTGAGCGGTTAATACTTTACTAGGGACCAAAATATGAATTTAATATAGCTAGCCTCCAAAATTTTAGCCTTTGAGCGATAACTCAACGATTTTAAAGCATCTATGAACAGAATAATAACACAGCGCCATAGTAAAAATGGAAAATGAGCAGATGCTCAGACAAAATTGAATAAATTATCGGCGGATCTGAACCAAACAGAAATTTCGGCCCCATGGCAGCACAGATCTCTGAAAATTAGGCTAAAGAAAATGAAAACCCAAAAAGGAAATTTGCCCCGAGATCTAGACATCTTTCTAGACTAATACTAGATGAAAATGGCATCGTAATGTCTGGGAAAAAGATGAAGCCCTTGTTCTAAAATAGAATTGATTCCACCTGTAAATTCTTTTCAGTACCAACGTAGCACCAAAACAGGCAGAAAAATTAGTAATAATAATAAAAGTTACCCCTAACTAAAATGAGATTAAGAATTCTTACTAATTACAAATAAGAAACGTACAACAGAAACCCAATCATCATGAAAAACACCAGCCAAACAAAAAAAAATAACAATTCAAATTCCACATCTGGAATCAAAGAACAAAAGAAACCCAAACGCTCAGTTGAAACAGTATAGATGCCATGAAGATCTACAAAAAGAAGGAGAAACATTATGAAGGATGGAAGCTGAAAAATGGGGAGCTGGAAGAACAGAAAATGAGAGGTTGAGTAAGTAAGAGAAGAGTACCTGAGGAGGAGGAGGAGGAGGAGCAGGAGCAGGAGCAGGAGCAGGAAGAAGAGTGTATCAGAGAGAGGAGCTGCAAAGGCGGTGGCAGTAGATCTGGTTGTGGTGGTGGTGAGTGACGGTGTGAGATCCCATATTCAGAGCACTCGCCATCTCTGTCTGAAACATTTGTTTGGCCTCTCGGAGTGTTGTGAGAGTGTCGCACAAACAAAAAGAAGGGAAGGCTCTCTCTCTTCAAAGAGCCGCAACAACTGGTAGGTTGTCTCCGGCCAATACCACCAAACTGACCGAAAGATATTATTATCATTATCATTATCATTATTATTATTATTATTATTATTATTATTATTTCTTTTTTAAAACATTTTAATGATTTTATCTAGGTTAATACTTAATCCAATATTTACCTTATCAAATTTACCCTTATTTTAATTTTAATCATCCAAATTTTAAATCATCAGTTTTGCTGTTTAGGTTCCTCAAAGGATAAAATTATCTAAATATTTATTAAATTATATAGATTAATATTTTAGATGAAAAGAAATTTTAGGAATCAAAATTAAAATGAGAATAAATTCAAGATACCGAATTTTTTTACTAACCCTTTTATGCTTGTTTGGATACTCATAAAACTTTAGTTTTATAAGAATAGTTTAAAAAAAATAATCTAACAATTATATATGTCTACAAAAATTTATAAGTTAAACTATAATTTAAAATTAATTTTAAAAATATTTTTTAGATAAAAAAAAAGATTTATAGATGTTATAGACATGTATAATTTACCACTACTTTTACTGTGACAATCTCTCTCATCTCTCTTATTCTGTCACATCTCACCTTCTGCCATTACTTCTCTCTCTACTCCGCTTACTCCATTCTCTTATCACTCCTCTATCTTCTAGTCCTCTATATTTGAAAGCTCGAAGTCTCTCTGTTAGAACCGTGAGTGAGGTGCGTCTTCTTCTTGATGGTCTACTTCTCAGAGGTCTACTTCGCTACACTTGTGGTATGTTCTTCGTCTTCTATTGAGCTTTGGGTACAGAGAGAGGTTCTCAGAGGTGTCATCTTCTTCCCATCAGATCTCGTCATTGCATCCGTGGGTAAGTGAGTTCCTCTATCTATTTAGGTTCCTTATGTATATTTCCTAACGAACAAGTAGAAAAACATTTGATTATAACAAATCATCAGAAAGAAAAAAAATTGAGATTGGAGGACCATACTTAACGAGCTTTATAGCCTTCCAGCGTCCTATATTCATCATGTTCTATGTGGGCAAGTTTGATTTTGCATAAAAATAATAACTGAAGGGAATTTCTTTCTCTACTGTAAATTGCCTGGGAGAACTACAATTTTTGTATACTTTTTTTTAATTTTTATGTAATTAGAACTAGGGTAAAGTTGGGAAATATGAGGCCATAACAAAAAAAATAGGTGTGAAAACCGCAATAAAATATATAAGGCATCAATTTCTGAAGCAGGATTTTTTTTTATTTAATGATAGTTTTCATATTTCCTATTGGTCTTTGATGATTTCAAATTTGTTTATCATAAAAATATTGAGGGGAAGCTGATCCCTAGTAGGTTGAACACCTGGTAGTTATTGTGATGTCTTTATAGCATTATGAGTAGATCAAAAGTATCGTGGGGCAGTCAGACAAGTCACTATTCATTGATTTGAGTCTGCACTAAGTGCATGAAGGAGAAAGAAAATAGGTAGTATGACCAAGCTTACTTGAAAACTGATTGAGCACAGATTCAATTAGTGCACTAGTAGGAAATATTCTAGGGTATAGTTAAAAAATAAGTATGAAACATTATGAAATGAATGATAAATGTGGAATAAATTAAGAAGTTCTAAGACAGGGTTAGAGTGGGATGAGGATAAGGGGATAATAGGGGTAGAAAATAAATGGGGGGAGAAGATGAAATTGGTATGATGTCCTTATTGTTGTTCATTTCATTTTTTTTAAAACTTAACTGGAAAAAACATTTCTTGACCCATGACATTTGTTATTTTTTAGGAAAATCTGTCTATCAAAAAATTCAAATTCAAAGCACTGCAATTATCTTATGAGTTGGATTGTTTACGTGACAATATGGCTGCCATAAAGTGGTGCAATTAGCCACATTCAAGCACAACACCTGAATCAGTGCATGAACAGTTATATGATGATGATGATGATGATGATGATGATGATGATGATAAAGGTCTTGATCTTGACGAGGGATCTAGAGATTCTGATGATGTCACAGTAAACCCAATCGAGATGAGTGGGGAATTGCACAGGGTGACATTTGTCTTGTCTTAAGGTGCTAGTGGGAATGATGCAAGTGTTAAGGGGAAGAAGGCACCAATATCTGTAGGCAGCATAGTGGAGGTTAAAAAGGCAAGTGGCAGAAAGAAGAAGAAGGGAAAAGAACCTTCAACCCATATCATAGTAGAAGCACTATATGATCTAGTTGGCATTCAGAAGTCAGCTATGGAACGTGCAAACTAAGCTGCACAACCACCCACTTGCCATTATGTCACTGGCAACAGTGCTTTCCCACCTCCGCGGTATTCACCGAGTTAGGGATAATATGGATTTCTTCATCAGAAGCATGGAGTTCTTGAGAAATCCTTAGAATAGAGAAATATATTAGACAATTAAGGATGGTGTAGAAGTACTTCGGAAATTTTTTCATCGCTTATGTTAACGGGGAAAAATGCAATAGTTTAAATGTTCCTTATGATTTCTTAAATATGTATGAACACTAGTTACTTGCATATGCATGAACATTGATTGTTAGATGTGTAGTTGACTTTTTAAATTTGCTTTCATATGTATGAACAATGGTTGCTTGCATATTTTTAACCCAATGTCATATGTATGCTATTACTTTAAAATGGCATGTTCAATTATGATTACCTAATTTGTGAAAGTATTCTTTGATAGAAATAGACCTATTAATGAGTGTACAAGAAAGTTGGAAAGAAGGTGAAGACACAGATGAAGAAGTTGCTATTCTGGTTGGAGATTATGCAAGATTGTATATGTATAAGGAGCCTATGTATACAAGTAAACTAACCGGTTCCTAATAGGTGAACGATGTTTTAACCAGTGAAAGAATTCGATGCCACGAATAGTTCTGAATGTATCCCAGTGTATTCCTATATCTATGTCATGCGTTAGAACGGCATGGCCTCAAGGAAGGGAGGTGCACGTGAATACATGAGAAGGTAGCGATGTCTTTGTAGACGGTTGAATATGCGGAGATCAATAGGCAATTGTAAGAAAGGTTTCAATACTCTAGTAAGACTATTAACATACACTTTCATGAGGTCTTACGAGCGTGTTGTAGACTTGCTAGAGATAACATAAAACCAGTGGATCCTCAGTTTAGGCATGTTCATAGCAAAATTAGTCAAGACTGACTATATAGGTCACACATATTCCTTGCATTGTCCCTGTAACAAAACAAGCCAAATATTTTTGGACGAAAAGGTACACATCACAAAACGTTATGATAGTTTATGATTGGGGCATGTGCTTTGCATTTGTCTTGGCTGGTTAGGAAGGTAGTGCTCATGATGCCCACATATTCAACAATAAGTTAACAACGTCTTTCATGAACTTCCTCCATACGCCCAGGTATGCCTATTCTTTGCTTCGATTATTTACGTTTATATTTTAATACAGATATTCAGACGGTGCTAACCTCTTTACTTTAGGTAAATACTATTTAGTTGATGCTAGTTATCCAATGTTGGATTGATATCTTGCTTCATACAGACTTGCGCCTTACCATATGGGTAATTTTTGTAGGACAACTAGCATGCAACATACATTTGATAAAGTTCTCAACTTCGCTCATTTAAATTTAAGGTGCACAATAGAAAAAACTTTTGGGATGTGAAAGAATAAGTTTAAAATTATACGCAAAATTCGTAGCTATGACTATCTAACTCACTTGAAGATCATTTGCGCAACGATGGCTATACATGTATTGTGAATTTTTACTAACATTTTGAATATTTCCTTAAAAAAAACACAACTTCTATGGTTCCCCCATCTCCTTATCAAAATTGTTGATGTAAATTATGTAGATAAATGTTTAGTTTAACTTTTGAAAAATATATTCATAAGGAAATTGATTTTAAAGTAATTCTAGAAAATAGATTTTGTATGAAAAATGATTTTAAAAATATTGTTTAGATTATTATTATCATATTGATTTTTTTTATAGGTAAATTATCATAAAGGATATAAGGTAAAACGATAATTATATAAAATATAATTTTAAATTTATATTTTATGTTTAATATTAAAATAAAAAAATATGTAATTAATTAAGAAATAATTAATAATAATTAACAATAATGAATAGGGTGTAATTAAAATACAAAAATAATAAATAATATACATATATAATTAATAATATATACGATCCACTAGGGTTGTAGTAATTAGGGGTATACATGGGCAGGGTAGCCCCTGCCTGGTGTCTTGCCCAAAAGAAGTATGGGCTGCATTTTGCAACCTGATGCCTGATCTTACCTGGTTAAAGCCTTAATAAGTTTGGATTGGGTATGGGTGGGTTAGGTATGTCCAAGTCGTGATGCCATACTTATTTGTGAAAAAATCTGCAATTATGAACTTCTAAAATAATATCATATTCATGTGTTTTTAAGAGTTAAATAATATCCATAATCCACTAAAAATAAGGCAACAAAGATAATTATTAAAGTCTTGAAATCTATTATATATAAAAAATAAGTCTTGAAGTCTAAGTAATTTGTAATTGTAACTTTGTATCAATCTCTCCAATATTGACAAAGATGAAACATATAAAAAAACTAAAATAAACAATTATAATTTGTAATGTAATCATGTGATAATTAATAAAGTTAAAAAAAGAAAAAATTAGTATAGTTATAAATATTAAAAGATACAATTTACCTATTTAATTATTTATATTTTTAAGATGACATTCTAATTACCAATAGCTATCATATTTTTCATTCTAAGTATATCATACTAACATATAGAGAAAAAAATTAAAAAAAAAATAAAAGAATGGGTGCTCATGGGTAGGGCAGAAAAGCCCCCATACCCTGCGCCTAGCCTAAAAAATGTATGGGTTATATTTTATAACCCGATACCCAGTCATACCCTATATTTATCGAGTTTGATAGGGTATTTTTATTACGGACTCGAGTAGGTATACCGGACTACGAGTTTTATGCACAACTCTAGTAGTAATCATCTAAATTTCATTAGGATAACCAAAAAAACAGATTATAAAGCCAATAATATGTACAACATATTATATTAAGTAACAGAAAGAAAAACTAAACACAATAATATCATAAAGAGTTAGAAGTGTTGTTCATTTTCATCATTCGAGATCATAAAAGTAATTATTTTTGTCAAGATCCAACTAACCATCAATGAGCACTTTCAGTTCAAGGTCAATAACAAATCGCACGTTCAGTTCAAACAAGAAATGCTTGGAACCACTTTAGTTAAAATCAAAGAGGAACGAAAAAGAAGGTAAAAAAATTAGATAAATGCAATATTCTGCGTTTCAGCCAAATAAAAGATCTTCGTCATTGGACAGGGGATCTGTAAGTTAATCGATCTAAATGTTAAAATCAAAGAGATGGACAAACTCACTCCATCCAAACGGCAAAGCACACGCGATGTGAGAGAATGGAGAGGAGGAAGAAGCTAAGATCTATATAATGCACGTGCCGAAGAAAGTGAACGGAGAAGATGGAAAGACGTCGGAGAAGAATAAAACTCCAATCTATACCATCCATACACAGAGAAGGAGGCACGACGATGGAGACAGGCCTATGAGCACACAACACCTCGCAAAAGCAAAGAACCAAAGGGGAGAGAGAGGGTCGATGACAATAATAAAGAGAGAGGGACAACAAGATGACAAAAATAAAGAATACTTTTTTTTCTTACCCAAACACACAAAAAAGTAAAATAAAATAAATGTATTATATAATTAATTATTTATTATATTATTGAACTTACTCTGTCTCAAATCCAAATTTTGCATAAAGTAGTAAATTTGTATCTCAACTTTATTGAACTTAATTCAGCATTTGTTATGGTGTCATGTCACTTAAAGATCAATTTAGATAAGATTTTATAAATAGGCTTATAAAAAAAGATTTTTAGGCAGTTTATAAAAAATGACCTTTTAGAGAAGAATTTATGAGAAAAAAATAATTTTAAATAAATGAATATTTAGATAGTTATTTTTAAAAATACTTTTATTATTGATAAATTATGAAAAAATATATGAGTATTAAATTACGAGAGATAAAATATAAGATGAGAGAATAGAGAGAATGTAAGAAAAGAAATGAGAAATAGTGTAAGAAAAAATAGGAGAGAGGAGAGATAGTATAAAAAAGTAAGAGATGAGAGATAATGTAAAAAAAGTAGAGATAATATAGTAATTAATTATTTCATAAGTTCTTTTACTATTCCATAAATTACTCTGATCAATTTATTTGAAACTTTGATTTTAAACTATAGTTTAATCTAAAAGTCTGTTTGAATAAATATAATTATTTATTTTAAAAATTTTAAAAATTTAAATTTTATTAAAACTTAAATTTAAAATCTAAATTTTATGTGTTTCCAAAGTCTAATCTTTAAAAAATCTTTAAAAGAAACGTGGGCGCGCTTAATATAGCAAATATATGGCACCATATGATGACAGAGAATAAATTAAAATAAGTAATAAAAAATACATCACGGGATTGAATTTTGAAAAATAAAATAAAAAATTATGAATAGTAACTTGTTTCCAAAGCTGATAAAAGAGCCTAAGTCGTTTGACTCATCCAAATCAAATTCTTGATATAACCATACACATATGTAAATTTCATTTATTTTTATACACTTGTTTTTCACTTTATAAGTATGCATATTATATACTTAATTGATTATTGTAGATTATTGAAATTCCTCTTTCTCAAATTCAGATTAATTTTATTAAAATTTTAATTGTCTGTTTTGATCAGGTGTTTCTATTATTATGTGATGCCATTAATTAGTCTATATACTTTTAAATAATATTATTATTCCCCTAATATAGTAAAAACCGAAATTTGACAATAAATTAAAATAAGTAATACAAAACCTACATCATGTGATTAAATTTAAAAAATAATTATTAATAGTAATTTGTTTCTAAAATTGGTAGTCAAGTTAATGTGAGGGATTGTTTGGATTAGTTTTTGGAGAGTAGATTTTAGGAAGAATAAATTTTAAAAATAGAGATATTTGGATAATTAATAGTATAATCACTTTTTATATTGATAAATTACCAAAAAAATATATAATTTGATTAAAGTATAAGAGAGGAGAGAGGGTAGAGAAGAAATAGGAGAGATGAAAGAGTGCAGAGAAGAGAGAGGAAATATGAAATATGAAATATGGTGAAGAAGAGAGATAAGAAATGAGAGAGGAGAGAGGAGGGATGATATAATAAAAAGTATGGGTAAAATAATAATTGGATAGTCTATAAACTCTTTTACTGTTCTAAAAGCTATTTTCAGTAGTTTATTCAAAACCATGATTTTAGCCAAAATCAATTCTAAACGAAAATAACTATTTGTTTAAAATTTTTTCAAACTAAAATTTTATCCAAAATTATTTTTTAAAAGTTGCTCTCATACACACACTAAATCATAAAAACCAGTGTGTTTACTTGCTATTGTAGCCAACTGGTTCGGCTCCCTTTTTCTTTTTCTTTTTTTTTTCAATTCAAAACACTTGCTTTGCCCTAACTTTTGTTAATTATTGAATCAAAATCTCTCTCTCCATTTTCATTTATTATGAAATGTGAATTGGGATTGTAAATTTTGTGGAGAATTGAGAATAATATTTTGGTCGTGGTTTGTGAATTGTATTTCTGTTGTGAATTATTATTTTTGAAAATTTGATAATCATATTGTTTATTTTTGTAAATCCTCATTGTGGATATAAGACTTCTAATTTTCTTATAAAAATAATGTTAATTTATTTTTTTTTTTAATTTTCTTAAAGTGAGTTGGGTGGTTTAGCCTATTTGCTCATTTATAATGGGTTTGACTGAGATAATTTAGATCATTTTTTTTTAAAAAAAAAGATGATTCAAATCTTATCATAAATATGAGAAACTTAGTATTGATGAATAAAATACTGACATGTTAATGAATTGATCAAGACAATAATTTAAGTGTTAATGGTTTAATTAATTGAAGTGATGTCAACCAAATCATAATTAAAAAATATAAAAATACATATATATAACCTTAAAAATAATAATATTTAAATAAAAATGTATTTATCATAAACTACACATAATTTAATAAAATATAATTACTAAAATATAAATATAACATATTATAATTTTTTTTACCTCAAATAATGTCATTTTAAATTTAATGGGCAATAAAATTCAACATAATTAAATCATCTAAAATTCTTGATTAAACTAATCCGATAACTACTTCACTGTTTATTGGTTTAATCGACAAATTTAGTTAAGTTTTATTTGTATTATGATAAGCATAAAAATCAATCTCCTATATAAAAAAAAAAAACCTTGCCTACATCTCATGCTCATGTTTAACCAGTGAATTTTCTAGTGTAGTGGTATGGCAAAATCAGAAGGCACAGTGAAATGAAGTGAAGTGGTTGGTGCTCTTAAACAACACAACCGCCGTAAGAACATGAACATGTAGGACATATCATATCCGCCATCGAAGCTTTGCTTCTCTTGCAAGACATATCATTTCCTCTTTGTCACCAAATCAATCCTATTTTACACCCCATCGATCCTACAACCCTACCAGTCACAATACCTAATTCTTCTTCCTTCTAATATATATATATATATATATATATATATCACAATCAAATTAATTTCACAAAGTCAAAATATTCATGATGTAGCTATGATTTTATCATAAGGGACCGGACTGCAATTAAAAAAAACATACAATATAAAATATGTATAATTTTCAAAGGTGCCAATGTAAGATAAAATTCATTTCATAAATTTATTAAAAGAAGGTGTGAACTAGACCCCGCTAGTCCTCCTTCACCATTGAAAACAAAATGCTGTATGCATATGGCATGGTTAAAAAGAGTGAAGATGTGCTTCTCTTACCTTGATTCATTCTTTTTTTTATATAAAGAAATTTTTGGAAGGTGTCAGGCTCTATACAATTTAAAAATAGGGTAAAGTATTAATTCTTCCTAAATAATATTAATATTGAATAAGGTGAGTTATCTTGATTCATTCTTTTCTTTGTTTCTTTCTGTCCTTAGGATTCGTATACCCCCATAGGTTAGTTGTTAAACCCTTTTTTATGTATTGATTTATTTATTTAGTCCCTCGTAAAATTGCCTTTCATTACAAAGAAAGAAAACATTGTACGCATATAATGCTTTAAAGCATATTATCAAAAAGAATGTAAAATATAAAATAAAAGGTGTCATCTTAAAACTTAATTCGGGTTATCTAGTGAGACTAATAAATTGGTAAATTAATTATATGATTGACTGATCAAAAAATTTGTATGAAAGTTGATTATATTAGATTATATATTTTTTTTCTCATGTCATTGTGTTTAAAATGATACCATTTTAAATTAAAAAATAACAATATGTCAAATATGTTTAATTGAATTATACGTGATTTATGTAAAATTCTATTTGCTCATTAATTAATATATTTTTATTTAAATATTACTCTTTTCATAATAATATATAAATATTTTATATATTTTAATTAAATTAAATTATGGGTCTATTTAGATAGATTTTTAAAAAATAGCTTATGAAAAAAAATTCTATATAGCTTTTAGAAAAGGATTTTTAGAGAAGAGTTTATAAAAAAAATAGTTATGAATAAATGAGTGTTTAGATAATTATTACTATAAGGGCTTTTGTGATTGGTAAATTACTAAAAAGGGTATAAGATAAAAAATATTAATTATCCATCAGACACTGTTTATCGGACTGTTCATTGGTACTACTCATAAGATTGTTCACCTTCTTTCCTCTTCTTCCTCTACAGGCGATAAAGAACAGTGAGCACAGGGCTAGACAGTAGCGTTCCAAGATGATATCTTCTTCCACGATGAGATATCAGCTAGTGATGTCTTCTTACACAGTGAGATGTAACCACCTTCTTCTTCCTTTATTTCTTTCAGCGAGCATAAGGTAACAGACTTCTCCTGATTCTGGTGAGCATATGGTGCAGAGAGGAAAGAGAAGAGGGAGGAGAGGAAAGAGAGAATGGGAAAAAAATAAGGATAAAATAGTAATTGGGTAATTCATAAGCTTTTACTGTTCCAGAAGCTAGTCTCAAGAGTTTATCTAAAACCTTAATTTTAAACCATAATTTAATCTAAAAATTCTTTTAGACAAATATGACTATTTATTTTTAAAATATTTTAAAATATAATTTAAACTAAAAACCCTTTTAAAATGTAGGTTTAGAGAAAATCCAAACACGTACTTTTTTAATTATCATTAAGTTGACTCCAATTAAACTCTTGAATTAGTGTCTTAATTAATTTAATCAATGATTCAATTTTGAGTGGCTAGTTCAATTTATATTTTAATATTTTTAAAATATTCAAGCCTCAAAAGAGATTTGTTACACAAATTTTTAAAATATTTTATTTTTATATTGGGTTTACTCTTTTTGTTGGTTGGAATGGATATACTTATCTGCATTTTTACCCCTTCAACACATCGTATGGTGACCGTGCATGAATGATTTTGGCTCTAATGAATAAGTTTTGGTTGTTTTGTCCGGATTTTTTATATTTAAAATATTTCTTCAAAATTATTTATTTTATTAAACATTAGATGTATTTTTAATTTTTCAATAATCATTCCATACTAAATAGATTTTAACTCGGCAAGTTTTGTGAAAAATAAAAAAAAAAATCAAACTATACACATAACACAAAGAATATGAAAATGTACGGAGAACTATATTATATGTATTTATTTGGAATATTTAAAATCATATCATATTATATAGAATATAAAAATCTATATTATTCAAAAATAGTAAATACTATAAATACAATTAGATAAAGGTTTGTATTTTACAATAAGCTGTAATCATATACTACCTCCAATCTCAATTATAAAAACTATACAAAAAATTTATTTTAATCCTAAATATAATACCTCAATCCAATTTATTTATTAAATTTATAATTTTTCTCCTAATATCCATATAATTACACATAAATTAAGGTATTTCTATAAAGAGGTAGTAGTTCTAACACATATTATAGTAGAGGATATTTTAGAAAAATTAATATATAATTATTGTAAATAATTAACTTAACTAATTTTATTAACCTATTTAAATTAGTTAAATATATATTATATTAAAAATAAGAGGGTATATTAAGTATTTTCTAATGTGTAATCTCCTTAATTTTAAATATCATTTTGTATTTACCTAAAAAAATGAATAGTGTAATTTTGAGTAAATTTTATATTTTTTGATATCATATATTAAATATTTCAGAATTCATATAAATACAATTAGATACAAGCCTGAGTTTCATAAACAAAATTGCAGAGTTTCATAAATTTTGTGTAATACCTCATAGAAGACTGGTTGTAAAGTAAAAAAAAGAAAAGGCCTTTTGTAAGATAAATAAGACGTCTTATAAATTACGCCAAAAAAAAATTGTAAATATATTTTTCATTGCAATTGTTTTAACATTGTGAAGAAGACCTCTTATAATTCATGAAAGCTAGCTTGTAAACTACAAAAGACCTTTTACACTTATAAGGACATATCGGTCATTTTAAAATTTAAATTAATTATCAATAATAAGGACCTTAGTCCTTAGTCCTTATAAGCAATTATGCAAAATTTAAGACGTTAATAATAAATATCATAATCATATGGTCCCTCATGAGTATTTTTCCTGTATTAATACATTGGAGCCCCTAGTTTTAAGAATAGTTATCCTCAGCCTCTTGTATGAATGATGCTCAAACATTGAAAGACCTTCTGTGGGACCTGGTTTTGATTTGATTGAAGGGATTGAACTTTGAAGAAGAAGAAGAAGATGTTGAAACTTCAAACTGTGTTTGTGGGTACATTAAAGAAGGAATCTTTTGCTCCTAAAATATCCCCTCTCTTCCATTTTTTATATGAATTTGTTTGGACATTCATGGGGACAGAAAGTAATTAACATGATATTTTTTTTTCTTTTTAATTCTAATATTAATTAAATAATTCTATTTTTTCTTCTTCTTCTTTTTAATTAAAAGTTTGCTCTTTTATTATTCCTAACTCATTTAATGAGGGTATATTTGGAAATATACCATAATTCATCCTATAACTATGAATAGGCTCTTAAAAAAAAAGGATAACATACTTCTCGATCAGGCTCTTATAAATGGAGGAGAGAGTACTTTCCTATAACTATGATTTACAATAATATTTCAATTATTAGGAAAAAAAAAGTTTTCGCTTATCCAAATACAATTTTAACAATTTAAATTTAAAATTTTTAAATAATGATTCTTTAATAATAAAATTATTTTTTTAAAAAATTAGTAAGCATGAAATTATTATTAATAGATTGTGTGTCACTAAAATATTTTTAAAAAATATAAATATAAATTGTCTAAATTTAATTTAGACAATCATAATGTGATAACCTCTAAAACCCAATCATATATAGCTAATAGTATAAAAGTTTTTTTATGCCTAAAAAATCGCAATTAATTATAATTATAATATTAAGCTATTAGTACATTACAATATGCTTTTTTAATTTGTCTTAAACAAAGCATGGAGATACTCTCCTGATAATCAGATCGATGGGAGCAACTTGCTCTTGTTTCATTGGTGCATATAAAAGGAGATAACAAGCTAAAACAGTTATATATAGTTCAACATAGACTCCTAGCTCATTACATCCCTTTAATATCCTATTTATAGACCTATTAATCTAAATACCTAAACTACCCCTTTTACCCGTAATTGCTCGTATCTTTTTACGTTATCGGGCTGTATTAGTGCAATATTTATTAATCTAATTACAATTATAATTAGAACAAAGTTGAATGAAGCATACTTAAATAAACTATTATTAATATTTTTTATTTTTATTTTTTTATATAAATAAAATTTAGATAAATTTAATATTAATATTTTATTAAATTATTATAATTTTAAAATTTAAATAAAATTTACAAAAAATTATAAGATTATCTATTAGATAAGTTTTCGTAATAACAACATATATTAAATTTAGGTATTTATATAATATAATTTTATTTTTTATTATATATCTTGACTCTTATTTTTTATTGATTTTAAGAGCTGTTCCATTCCAGCATGGCTATTTAAATTAATATTGTCAATCATGTTGCCTTCGTGTCGTGGCTTCTTCAAATAACTCCTACTGTAAGAAGATATAATGAAATGATGTAAGTAACAAGAAGGGGGAGGGGGGATTAACAAAATAATAAATATAAGAAGTAAAGTACTCTTTTAATATTTAATATAAAATATATTTATTTAATTTAATTTTATTAAAAAAAATTTTATATAATATTTTTTAATTATATTTTTACCTTATTTATTTAATTATTATTGAGAAAATATTAATAAAAATAATTTATTAATAAATAAATAAATATAAAAAATAAATTTTAAGGATTAAAATTAATTCTTCAATTAAATTATATATTAATGACTAGAAGAGTATATTAATATGTTATGTTTAGGATAAAAAATTAGAAAATATTACTATAAAATCATAAAAAATAAATATAATTATCAAAAAAATTTTATAACATGTAAATATCATGTAAGATCCATATTCCATAATAGATGTTAGGGTTGCTCATGGGACGGGTCAGAATTAAGATAATTTCATCCCGTGTCCTGTCTCGATATAGTACACAGGACTCAAAATACGTCTCGTATCTCGTATCGAATTTATCTTGATCCTGTCAAGACTGGGATGGGACGAGAATTCCTGATCCTATTTTTTTAAAAAAAATTATAATAAAATTATCTCAGTAAATCATTTCATATAAAATGCTACAGTAACTTTCTCTAAATACCAATATTCCTCTATAATATAAAATGATAACTTACCCAGATAAAAAGAAAAAATAACAATAAAGAAAAATAAAAATATATGTATAAGAATATTTATAAGTAAAAATATCTATATGAGAGTGGTGACTGGTGAAACCTATAACCGTGAGCAAGTAAAATGTAAGAGAAGAGAGACGAAGAGTTTGAGATGAGTAGACAGAGTGAGAAAAATAACATGTAGTAATATTTTTTTTTATAAAAAAAATTGGGGTCAAGACGGGTCCCGAGGGTCAACCTGAGACCTGTTCCATCCCAACCATTCCTTCTATACTGTTTCGATGGTTTTCCATCTCGAAATTATTGGGACTAGGTTGAGACATCCCATACATGACAAAGTTGAATATCCCTGATAAATATTCACTTGTTATAATTTTTTTTAATAACTATATATTTTTTAAATTTATCTATTTGTATTTAGTATTATTAGTAGTTAGTTAGTCTAATTTATAAAAATATAGACTCAAAATAGAGAAACTTTACTATTTTTATGTAATTATCATGAATGCATACTAAAATCTTGAATACAATATATTATACTATAACGACCTACGCTCCAACCGCTGGGTGCTAATTATATATTTTTTTAAACCTCTCAACAAAAACTTTTCTGATAATTCCTATATTTGCGATCAGTTATGATATTTCAGTTTGTCTTCCATTTCTTTTTTGTGGAAAATCTTCCGGAAGCTGCTAGGTCGCAGCTGCGCCTATTCATCTTACATAAGCATTGCTAGCGACAATTCTAGGGAAACCTACAAATATATCAGGGTCCTTTTGATCTTGACCTGGAACTAAAATCATTAGAGGTTATTAATTTTTTCATGCATAGAATGAAAAGGAATAGGATAAAAAATATAATCAAAATAATCTTCATAGTAAAAATAAACTTTCCTCCTATTATTTTCCCAAATAAATAGGGTTAACTAATAATTAGACAAATATAAATATCACACTGCAAGCATGTTTTTTAATCTCTGTGACCACACATAGATGAGTTTAGATTCACAATAAATATTTAAAAATTGAGAATTATGTAAATAAATAAAGGGAAAATTTTATTTAATCTTATATAAAAAATCTAATTATAAAAAAATCCTAAAAAAATTATTAAATGATTGTAAAATCTCACGGAATTTAAGATTAATTTTTTAAATTATAAAATAATAAAATTATTTTTTTAAAAAATATATCAATTGTTATTTTTTTTACACTCCAATTATTATTTCTTCCTCTTAGAGTTACCATACCTATTGCTTTGAGTTGTTATTATTTTTTTTTTCACTTGAGTTTTTATTTTTCCCATGAAATTGATAATTTTTAAAAATAATTCTGTCATTTCCATATTCAAAAAATTAATATCAAGTCTCATAAAATTTTATAATAATTTGATAATTTCTTAAAAAAATTGTAATTAAATTCCTTTCATAAAACTTCAATATAATTTTTTTATAAATAAAATAGGTTCTACTGTCATGTTTTTATGTCAATATTTATTCTTCTAACCTTTTAACACCATTTCATGCAAAAGAATTCTAACTTCAACGAGCACTTATTTCACTCCTTGTTAACAAATAGCAATAACTACAAACCTTGTCTTACTAAATAAAACATGACTATATGAATCGGCATATGCCATTATATTCTTAACAACTAAATCTCTTTTCAGTCTCACTAAATAAAATTGTCTCATTAAATATTTTCTTCAATCTTTATCTATTTATTTTTAGATAATTCTATAAAATATAATATACCCTCCTCACTAGCTGTCCAAACCACCTCAAATAATTTCTACAATTTTTTCTTCCACAGGCCATTTCGTATTTGAATCTTCAAAGAATGGCTCAACTTTATTTCTTTTGGGTTTATTTTGATTCCAAATGGGATTGGAAATTAGGTATTTTTTTTCCCTTTTCATTCCACACAACTTAAGTATGGCAGAATGACTGTAGCAGTTCATGGATAAATCTGAAATAGTGTAAGATTTGGATCCCTTACAGTGCCTACATATATATATATATATATATATATCCCTGAAGTACAGTGGTAAAATTAAAATGGTATGCAGGGGATCCAAATTTATTCTTCTCTAAATACAGAACTATAGGCACTGCAGGGGATTCAAATTAAGTGAGTATAAGCAAAGACTAATATTAACAGCTTCAAAAGCAAATGGCAACACATGATTATGATCAAATTTGAAGATACTACACTACCAAATAACCAATAGCTTCCGTGGGGTTATACCTAATCCACCACTGGTGGATTTTAAGCGGGGTCCCAATGAGAATAAGAAGAAATATGGGCCCACTTAAGCGGTTTTCTCATTATTGTTTAAAACCGCCAAATTACCATCAAGGAGGCATTTATGTGATATGTGGCGAACGCGAACGAGGGAATCAGTTTTTTTAGTGCAGCACTGTAAGACAGTTTCTTTCTTGCTCTCCACTAAGAAACCTCTACCTTCTCTTCCTCTGGTGTTTTTTACTGTGTGGCTTAATCAGAGTCCAGTTTGTGATTCGTACTCGTGTCGGCAATCTAAACACTCAGTTGGATTCACAGGTACGCCCAGAACCTTCAGCTTGATTTCCTACAAGTGAACCAGAAGCTCAACAAGAAAGAGCTCACCATCAAAACTTAATCCAGCAGCCTCAGAAGGCTGAAGAACACCATCCACCATCCCTCCAAACACATAAACAAAACGTCGGGATTGATCTGCGCACGCCCGATGAAACGATCTGCATTTGGCCTCGTACCCATTTGATCTCCAACCCTTCCAAATCATCCTCTTGGAGTTTGATCTCACCCTGCTGCTTGTGCTTGAACTAGTTGCCTCCACAGTACTATTGCCAGTATAAGGAATAGCACTCAAATCTAATACCCAGAAATCATCTTTTCTATGTCTGTGAGAGTCTTCTCCACCATGAATCAGCAATCTTCCACCTAATACCATTGTAGCAGAATGCCCAACTCTACCCAGAGAAACACCCTCTGGCATATTTCTTGGTGTGTCATAAACAATTTGAACCCAACTTTGTGTATCCAAGTGCAAAAGCCAAACATCATCAAGCACTTCATAACCCGTTCCTCTTCCTCCAAATATGATTGTTCTGTTTTTTCCTATGCAGGTCAACGTGTGTCCTGAGCGTGCTGGAGGACATGGATGAGTCACGATCTCGTGCCACGTGCCAGTGCAGAGGTTGTGGTCTGTGTCTGAGAGCTCTAAAACCCATGTGTCGCATAGGCGAAGCCCGTGGAATCCAATTCCTCCATGGATGACCATTCTCTTGTTGTCAATGCTACAAGCAGCGTGAGCTCCTCGCGGGGTAGGAGCAATGGCTCCAACATCGAGCAACCTCCAGGAAAATGTGATAACGTTGTTGTTGCAGTGTGTTATTTGTCCCACCCACGTGTCGTTTTGACGATTCCCAAGATCATTGATTCCTCCAAAGAGTACAAGGAAATCACCCATTTCAACACATGTATGCCCAAATCTCCCACTTGGAATGCCTGAATGTACTTTATGCCATTTTAACATTCTCCGGAAATCACTGCCAATATATGCCACCCATGTGTCATCCACATGTCGTCCTTTTACATCAATTATTACAGTTTAGTCAACACTAGAACAATAGAAATGGCAAAAATAAAACAAACTCTTCTTTCCACAAGATCCTAAGAACGTACTATAAGACTAGCTTAAAAAAAAAAAAACACTTTTGCACTGTATGAAGAAAATATATTAGAAGAGTTTTGTCTAGTATTGAGCAAAAATAATTATTTTCAGAGATCCCAAACAACCAAGGCATAACAATTGAGACTTGACAGCAATATATATATATATATATATATTCTAAAATGATAAGCTTAATGTAAATTCCTATACACAAACCTAGCCTAAGGCTATATTTGAATGCTAGGTGTTGTTGGTTCTCTCACAATTCTGAATGTTAAGTTGGCTGTGACGTTCAAGAATCACAATCATAAAGTACTAAGATTTAAAGAAGTTTGAGCATGATATATATATATCATGCTCAAACTTCTTTAAATCTTAGTACTTTATGATATATATATATATATATATAACTCTTCTAAAATGATAAGCTTTTGTGATAATCAGATTGAATCAGACAAGAATCATAAACCAACTTTACTGTTCAAGACAATAAAATATAGTGAAAGCATGTTATTATTATATGTGGCCTGTATGGTGCCATTCCCTATTACCAGAGAAGAGTACTTAAATATTCTAAGCCACTTTTCTTAGTTCCACAAAATTAGGGGACAAACAAGAACAGTCACAAAAGCAAGCTGAGAAGTATTTTAAACACAAATACAGTAATATTATCAACTGTAGAATTGAATAAACCAAAAGCATAACCATGATTATGACAGTTGAAAGATAGGCAGAGAAGAAGATACAACCATACAAGGAAAAAAAAACAAAAAGAAGAGAGACGAGAAACAAACCTCCTTCACGGCCACCGCCAAACAATACAAGACAATCAGAGACGAAGTTGAGAGAGTGAGAAGCTCTTGGTGTAGGGAAATCCATTTGGGAAATTGGGTCACACAATCTATGGCAATAAACAGAATCGAGAACAGAAACTTGCTTGTAGAGCCTCATCCATGGAAATTCAGGCTGATTATTGATGATACTGCTAAACTTGAGCGCATCGACGCATCTAGAACCCCAATCTCTTCTACACAGAGACTCCCAGACAGTGGCCGAACAAGTGAGAGCTCTCAATCTCCGGCAAGTCATGGAAAGAGACAGAATCGCATCAACGGGAAGGAAGAGAAGTATAGTGAAGAGGTGGTCTTGAGATATGTTTGTTATTGGTGATCCTCCATAACTCTGATTCTCCTCCATCATCTCCATGGCTGGATCTATCTATGGCTTTGAAGAAGAACTGGGCTGAGGTCAGACACACGTCTCTGAAAGAAAGAGGATTTAGTTTCGAAGTTCTAAAATTTCTACTACTACACAATGTATAGTGTAGAGTTTCATTGGGGTTGGAAGATAAATTGGTAAAATGGGTGTTTGGTATTTGAGAAAATGGTAAATTTGTTTTTCTGGAAAGGGATTGATTGTGGACAGGTTAGGCGGTGTGCCCATTTTCTTTGTCGTCTTTGTGAAATTATGAGCTTCTTTTTAACCTTTGGGCTTCTTCCACAACCTGCTGTGTCACGGTTTATGAACAAGACACCCACTTTTTATTCCAAAAAAGATTTCATGGTTTTTGTGCTTTGGGGTATCTTTTTTCGTTTTATCACGATTCATCACTAACCCTAAAATCTTTTTGTGCCATATTTTCTCATCAGAATCTCCCCAGTCAAGTTCAGTAGAAGGCGTCTTTATTATTCAGGCATGTGCTATTGATAGTTGCATTTTAACCCTTTGAAGTTCCACCCAAACAAACAAGAAGAAAGAAAGAAAAGAAAACCTTTGATTATTTTTTACTAAACACGTGTTTTTATTGAAGACAATTTTATTTATTGATTCGTTTCATCACATTAGAAGAGATTAGTACCTTCTACTATTGGATAAAAGTTAAAACCTTTGAATTTGATCCCATCTTACATCACATTACTTTGTAGTTTGTTCTGTTCAACATGACTTGTATGGCCTTCTGATTCTAACAAGTCATAATGGAAAGAAGAAACTTGGAACAGTAATATAACTTTGAATCTGGACAGAAGATGTTGAATACGTCTGCATCCGGATTGATATGTTGCATTTAGAGATAAGGTTTAATTATTATTGATTTCTTCATCAAATGCCTGATCATTGGATAATACTGATTAATTTTCCTCTATAAGTCACCATCTTGTTAAGCAAACAAAAAGAGGAACAAAATCGAATAAAAAATATTTCATCAACTCTAGCCAAATTTGTCTGTACGCGTGATTTATAAACTTGGGATGCAAATAAAAAGAGATATATACACAGTGAAATAAACATGGAAGTCCAAGTGAAATAAACTTTAAACTTTAATTGCTTAAACATTATGTCTCAATTTTAAGTACGTAAAAACCGCTTTTAGAAAAATTGCTCCAATTGAGTTTAACAATATTCAAATATGACCCAATCTGATAGTCAAAACAGAGAGAGAAACTAACACAATATCAACATGATGCGTAGTAAATAGGAGTATTTCATAAATACTAATGATAATGCATCAGAGTTAAAGGCTTTCAGAAAGGTTGGAAAAGCATAATATTATTTCCTAACATCTTATTCCTGAAACGGGCATCTGGTAATTTGCCCACAAAACACGTCCCCAGTTAGCCACACCTCAAAATTCTTCTAGATATAATACAATTAGGTGCATCAGTCCATAAGAGCAGGTTGACTATGGACTTCTAACACACGAAGAACAGCATTATTAGAGCCAAAAATGAGAAAGACCAGAAACTCAATCAACACAGTTCAGTTTTCTGTCTCGTCTACTAGTAGTTTCAAGGGTATGATCAAGTCAGGCACATTCAACTTGTTATTTCTACAAATTGTACACCCGTCCTCTGTTTACTAATTTCCAAAGAGCAGCTTTAGCTTCTTCTAACGTTTCCACACTCTGCCCATCGTCAAACGATATCCTCTGAACGTTGAACTGCATAAAAGACGCGTATGATTTAGGCAGCAGATAAAGAGTTTGAACCCCAAATACTAATGTGTTGTTAAAAAGGCATATACCTGTACCCCTTGACGAACCCTGATATCAGTGCCCTTGCTGTCTATGGATATGAGAGCAGCATCATCTACCTCTGTCTCAGTGGATAGAAGCTCCTTCAAGGGCTTTGAGAAGATAGCATTGAGTTCCTATAGTTGCAAAAGTATAAGCCATCCTCAAAAATAATAGTAGTAGTAGCAGTAGTACAATTCCTGGTATCTATTATGTAGCAAAATAAATAAAATCAGACAGTAATACATTGTTGTATCAGTATGTATAGCATATCGGTATATTCAAGTTAAATACTTCACCATAAATCTCCTACAATTCTATCATAGCAAAAGACCTGACTGAGGCAGTCAGAATTCCCTTCAACGGTTCAACCACATAAAATCAATGTTTAGACGGAGGAGGAGGATCAAGGAAAAGAAAAGAAAAGACTACTCTAACTTGTTTTGGATTTTTATCAAAAAAAATAAAAAAAAGGAAAATGTGATAAGATACATCTTGGGCCTTCTGGATATAGTACAAAAAATTGAGAAGATGAGAGTGGGGTTAGGTAACTTGGTCAATCAAAGAGAAGTTATTGAGTAAATTACCCATTATGTAGAACCACGGAAGTGAACAAAGACCACTTAGGTTTGTAGTAGCCGCAGTTATGGGTCAGTTATGTTATGAATTGTCAATTTTCAGTCATGCTTATTAGTCTCAATTATGAGTCAGTTGTATTGGAAATCGTTCATCAGGGGAAGAATTTTTCATTTTTGGGCCTGATCATTTGGGTTATTAGAATAATAGTGAATTTCGGATTCTGGCAACATTAGTAACCTTCTATTTCCCCACCTTAATTTCATCAATCCCCATCAAAATGACCCTCAACTTCTAAATTTATATCTCAGTCAGTAAGACATACACCATCACAACTTTATCTGTCCCCAACTAGCAGTCTATAAAAGTTACTATAAATATATGTTTGAATTTAGACTGATTTTCCCCTTGTGCAATTCAGATTTTATATTCTTTTTTTACCAAGAAAGAACTAAGAGAAGTAACCTTTAGGTTCTGCTCGCCACCATCAACTGCAATCTTATCAGGTTGAAGGGTTTCATATTCTTTCACATCCACCCAAGCAACAGTTCCGAAGCCTCCAATGAAATATATGTCACTGCCAATAATAGATTGATTAAATTAGTCATAAAAGTTGATGATAACTGCACCTGAAAATGAGAAGAATTCATAATCACTAATTCCACATCCACATTACTCATGTTTAATCATTTCAATCCTCTTGCCAGCTACAATTTCAGTTCTGAAACTCTCATTTAGCAAACACAACAAAAGTTTCAAGTTCCATATAAGTTTCTGACAAAAATATCAGTTAATGGGAGCTGAAGTATGGACCTTTTTTTGACCACTAGAAGTACCTTTTAACCAATGTGTGTGTATCAGATGTAACACCCAGAAAAATATTGACTTGTTTTCAAAAAGTGTCAACACATGTTTTTCAAATTGGCTCTCCAAAAGATATAGGCAATTATGAAGGTCCAGGTAAAAAGTAGAGTTAGCTTAAAAGCTTATTTGACCAAAGCAATAAGCATAAACCACATTAATTTGTCAAGTTTAAAGAGTGAACAACCTTATATTCTGCATCCTAAAATAGTAGAAATTGCCCCACTGTTGTGAAGGCCCCTGTTGATGCTTTGCTATGTACTGCTTATGAGCCCATTCCTATAAGCACAAGTAGTTATCATGATTTATGTTCAAATAAATATTAAATTAAAAGAAGCTAAGTTTAATTCCACATGCACATGTGCAATTACTGATCCAATAACCCAAATCGGCACACAAATTACCTGTTGATCTTCTGTAAGTGGATAGACATCACCAAAGATAGTTACCCTAGCATTGGACAAGCCACTCCATCCAGGTATCTAATAAACCTAACTATCAATAAAATCCATAAATGGAGAAAATAACAAAGAGAAAAATATAAAAGGTTCAAGAGGGAACATTCAACAACAAACCTGAACGACAAGTGTGCATCTAGGGTCAGCCAACAAATTCCTAGTGTGAATGGCAAGGGGCGAAAAAGAAAATATTGGATCTGCAATTAAAAAGAAAACGTTAAAGTTTATAAAGAAACCATGTATATAATAACATCGAAGTGACCATAAAGTAGGAACTTGAAATTCCACCTAGAGCAAGAATGTGAAATTCATAGCTGCAGGCATATTAACCTTAGCCCATTCTGTTGAAGGATTGAAGAATAAGTAGGATTCTTCTGTCAATCATGCTCATGTTCCAAATATGTAAAAAAAAAAATTTCAATTATCTCATGTTTCCAATCATTTGGACTTGGCTTTCTAATTCAATCTCCTATTGATCTTACTTGAAACATGAATGAAGCAAGTATGGAATTCCATATACAAATCAACTATATATCAAAAGAAACGAACATAAGTTAATTGAGTAAATGGACTTACGACCCATTGGATCGGGTGCAAAATCTACCAGAGAACCAAATGGATATCCTTCCCGCCGGTGGTGCATCCGGGACATTACAGTGCACAAATGAGCAAATCTAGCCTTGAATTGAAGAAGGAAAAGGTAAATTAGAATTGATCAGGGGAAGCCATGAATCAAAATCGTTCTAGAGTCAGCTCTATTGCAGGATTTATGATATCTTGTTTTAGCTCTACTAGCATGACTGGCCTCTTACCTGTTCCATCAAATTGCGCACCGCTAGGGCTGGCCTAGGCAAACCATGAGCTGAGGTAGCACTCTGCACGCCACCAGAAATAGGCGTTCTAAAAAGTCCAGCTCTTGTACCACCAGCTGCTCCACTTCCGCTAGGAGTTGAGAAAACAGTCAATGCCGTGTCTATTTTCAATGCCTGATCTGCATCCTTGCCTGAGCTCTGACTGTTGCTTAAATTAACCTGCAGGAAGAGAAGCAATCAACTAAATCATTAATCTAAATGATTATATCTTATAGGATCCATCAAGATGACAACAAGAAGCTGGAGGTGAAGAAAATAGGAAGCATTCAACACAATGAACTGCAATTAAACTGATTACACCCATTTGTTTAAGCTAGAGAAAAAGGTGATTTTTAATTAAGCTTAACATGAGGAATTTGTTGATAGAACATTAAGCTAAGCATGAGAGATTTGTTGGAAAATCTATTTTCAGCTTACTTGGATTGGCTTTTCCAAATAAGCTGAAAACAATTTTTCCCCCAACACATCCCTCATGTTCTCATAGCTCTCCCAACAAATTCCTCTTGTTTAACTCAATAAAATCACTTTTTTCTGAAGCTTAAACAAACAGGTCCTAATACAGGAGTCACTGCACAGATTATCCATCCAATTATTTATCATTCACTGCAAACTTTTCTTATGTCTCATCTGTTAGCTGATTGCGGCCTTCTTTCCTTACCTATTCCATTTATTCGGAGACCAATAAGAATTGAATGCGGCCACAATAGCAAAAGCAATGATAAAATGCACCAGCTGATCGACTGTGCCGCATCCCACATAACACAAAACGGAAAGGTTCACTCGTTTTTATATGCAAAGGTAAAATGACAAAGACAAATTATTGTATATATTGTTAATTGTTAACTAACCATGCCACTAGATACCAACATTTACCGAACAGCGGGGCCCTTTTTGGATTCTATATCAAAAGCATACACCTTATGTCAACCAAGAGCACTTCAATACCAATCAAAAGAATAAATTTTGGGCAATCAAAGTAGGCTTTTCAAGGATAAATAGATGCGTACAAGTTAAGTTGTTCGAAAACTGTAAAAAACAATATAAAAATAAAAAATTACCTCAGGAAAACTTTCTTGAGAAATTAAAGGGAAGCCATTATTCACTGCCTTCCCATCTTCGCCTTCGCTGGGAACCTCATGGGCGAGATTGGAAGCACGGAGGCCAACGAATCGTGAATGCTCAGTGAGTTTCAGTGACCCAGTTCGATTGCTAACTGTTCCGATTGAAGAAGGATATTGGAGGGAAGAATAAGCCTCCAGCATCTTAGCTTTAAACATAGAACTTGAAAGGGTTTCCATAGAATATAGAATGAAAAAGGAGAAGGAAAAAACTGCCGCAGAACAGGACAAAGGTGTTGATCTTCTCAGGCCAGAAATACACAACAAAGAGAAAATGTTCGTATATTTTTCACTGAAAAATGTTCATACGTACAATCCTTATATAGATAGTGACTCAAACTAAACATTATAAGCGATCCCTATTATACAAGACATCTTGGGCTCTTGGGCCATGAGCCCAACAATAATATTCTATTCAAAAAGTATACTTATAATGCTCTTCCCAAGTTGGGGGCTAAATATATCTATTATATTCAATTTATGAAGTAGTTTGAACTGCATATTCTTCCTTGCATATTCTTCCTCACTAATTTAGTTAATATAATTGCTTGTTGATTTCTAGAACTTGTATGCTCTGGCTTGATCAATTTATTTTGCAGTCTTTCTCATACAAAGTGGAGATCAATTTCTATGTGATTTGTCTTTTCATGAAATATAAAATTGGAAACTATAGGTATTGCGTTATTGTCGAGTACACCCTCAATAGTTAAGGAGGCTCAATCCCTATTTCTCTAAGCAATCTCACAAGCTATACAACTTCTGTTACTACTATTGCAAGTGCTCTATATTCAGCTTCTACAGAAGAACAGGACACTGTGGATTGTTTCTTAATTTTTCACTTGACAAGTGATCCTTCTAGCTTCAATAAGTAGCCTATTACATATCTTCTTGTTGTACCACATGCTCCCTAGTTAGCATCACAGTAACATTCAAGCTACAAGTCTCTTGACGCGCTAATCAACACACCAAGCACTAGAATTCCCTTTAGATACCTAATCACATTTATTGCTACTGCCATATATACCTTCATGGGATTGACCATGTGTTGACTAAGAACCTGCACGGGAAAGGAAATGTTAGGATATATGGTTGTTAGATATATCAACTGACATACTAGCCTTCTGTATTTCTCAAGATCTTTCAACAAATCAAATTGATTATCCTTTCTTTATTCATAAGCTAATAATTTCATATTTTGAGCCATAGGAATTGCAAGTGGTTTACACCTACTCATACATGTATTAGCCAACAAATCCAATATATATTTCCTTTGAGATAACACTATACTCTTCTTAGACTTAGCCATTTCAATTCCTATGAAATATTTCATTATTCCCAAATCCTTAAGCTTAAATTTATCATACAGATGCTATTTAACTTCTTTTATTTTTACTTCTGAGCTACCTTTGATCAACAAATCATCTACATAAATTAGTACAAACACAATGTCTTTCTCATATTTCTTATAAAAGAATGAATAGTCATACTTACTTTGTGTGAAACCTCCTTGAATTAAGGTCATAGACAGTTTTGTGTTCCACTGTCTAGATGTTTGCTTCAAGCTATACAATGATTTTTTAAGTTTACAAACCATGTTCTCCCCTTACCATTAAAGCCTTGCGGTATACACATATATATTTCTTTATCAAGGTCACCCTACAGAAAAGCATTATACACATCCATATGGTACAAGTTCCAATTATGTAAGATGGCAAACTTTATTATTATCTTAATAGTTATAAATTTTATTACAAGAGAAAATATTTCATGATAGTCAATTCCCCCATTTAACTATATCCTTTAGCTACTAATCTTGCCTTAAATTTATCTATCTTTCCTTCTGAGTTATACTTGACTTTAAACACCTATTTACAACCTATAGCCTTCTTACCTCTTGGGAGTGGAACAATCTCTCAAGTTCCATTATTTTCCAATGCCTTAATTTCCATTTCCATTACTTCTACCCACTTAGCATCTTTTTAAAAAGCTTCCTCATAAGTTGATGGTTCAATAATAGTCAATTTGACACAAATAGTACATATATGAAGTAGAAATGTTAGAGTAAGATATATAATTTTCTATAGGATATAAGCATTTACCTTTGTTCTAACTACAAGCTGGATTTGAAGAAGCAATTATGTTACACGCATAATCCTTTGACCATATAGGTGGTCTTCTTTCTCTAACTGGTCTACCATCGGGCTAACTTACAATATGGCTTTCTTTATTATTTGTGTCCTGCTGATTAAAATGAAATGCTTCACCATCTGTATTCATTTGGTTATTTCTTAGACTTGCATTCCAATCTCCTTTTATGGCTTATTCAAAGAAATATCGATAGGATCAAACACAAAGGCGTCATTAAATTCTTGTTTGCTTGGTTTAGTGTGTTCAACTTCCTTAAATGGAAATTGATCCTCACAAAATATAATATGTCTACTTACTAAATATTCTTTTATTTTTAAATTAAGCAGTGTAAAACCCTTCTGATTACTTGGACAACCTAACAACATACATGGTATGGTCCGAGGAAGAAACTTATCATTGACCTTTAAATTGGTTGCATAAGCCAAAGATCTGAAGACCCGCAAATTATTATAATCCGGTTTCTCCCTATAACCCTCCATAAGGCATCATATATCCAAGAATCTTATAAGGGACTCGCTGATTACATGGGTTGCCATCTTTATACAATCTCCACAATATTCAGTTGGAATTTCATATTGTATTATTAAACTCTTAGAAACTCAAACTAAAGTCATATGTTTTCGCTCTACAACTCTATTTTGTTGTGGGGTATAGGGATATGCAATTTCATGCAAAATCCCCTTCTCCCCAAAATATTCTGCAAGCTGGTTATTAATAAATTCTGTCCCATTATTGCTTCTTACTTTCTTAACCCTTATTGAAAATTGATTCAAGATATATGCAACAAACTTTATTTAATTATGTCCCCACACATCCATTGGATTAATTAAAAGCAAGAACTAGATTTAATGGAACTAGATGTAAAGGGTAGTCTTGTCTATTTAGATTGCATGTAGACATCACAAACTCTATTTATTGTCATGCTCTTGTCACTTACAATGTTTAAGTGTCTCAATATAAGCATAGGTGCATGTCATAATCTATTATGCAGCAACTAAGTATTAACAAGTTTTTGTAATCTTTGCAAATCATGATTTGTACAATTCAACATATCACATGTGGTTTTCAACCTCAATATGTAAAGATCCCCTACGAGTCTACCGGTCGCCTTCACTTTCCCATCTTGAAGGATCTAGATAACACAGTGATCAAGGAAAAATGATGTCATGCAATGTTGTTCTTTAGTTAACCTAGGAACTAAAATTAAATTAAATTTTAATTATGAAGCATATAGGACATCAGTTATCATGATTTCATCAGTGATCCTAATGTTACCTATATAACTGACATGTATTTTTTCTCCATTTGATATTTGAATTGTTTTTATAAAACTGTTATTTTTCTTATAGCTGTGAAATAACGATAACTCACCTACCATATGAGCAGTAGCTCCTGAGTCAATTACCTAGGTAGTGTTTGTGTGCCTGTGATAAGTGGATTTAGTCAAACCTATTACAGTACTGGTAAAGGCATGTACGGTCCCTTTAGGGTCCTTTCTTAGAATTTCTAGTAGTTTATCATACTGCTCTTTGGGGAAAGTTGGCACAACTATTCCTCTAGTAGAAGATATTCTATCAGCAGTGTTGACTAATGCATCTTCTTCATGACCATTCTCTATTACAATTTGGTTAACTACCATGGCTTGGTTTTTTCTGCCTTTATTTCCCTTGAAATCTATCAAATACCCCACGATCTCCTAGCAAATATCCTTGGTGTGTCCCTTTTTGTGACAATGAGCACACTCTAAAATAGGGCCTCCACATCCATGCCTTCCACTGCCTCTAATATTCATGGAAACCCTTTCAATGGGGTTATTCCTAGATGTGTTGGTAATTGCTTTCTACGCCTTATCTTCAGTTACCTTTGTGAAAGCTTGGTTGATAAAGGGAAGAGGATTTATCATAAGAATCTGACTCCTTACGATTGCAAATCAGTCATTCAGACCAAGTAAAAATTGCAATAATTTTGGCTACTAAATCATGTCAGAGTAAATTCTTGAAGTTATACACTTACACTAAGGGATAGGGAACATCATTGACTGTTCTTCCCACAATTCCTTCAGCTTTGAGTAATATAATGACATGGTAAGGGATTCTTCACACAATTTTCCAATCTCGCGATGGAGGGAAAATATCTTGGAACCAGTAACTTTGTCAAAGTATTCCTTCAGATCAGTCCATACCAGATATGCATCTTAGTAAAAATCACACTGCTCGCCAGTTCCTTCGAAAGGGAGTTCAAAATCCAGGAAAGGGCTATCATATTACACTGTTCCCATTGTTCCTATAGCGATTCATCCTAGGTGTCCTTGAGGGAAGAACCATCGATAAAGCCCAATTTTCTTTTCCCTCTCAATGCAATTCTCATGACTCAGTACCACACCGTGTAATTGTCGCTTCTCGTGAGCGCATGTTGAATGATAATGGTTGTTTGGGTCTCGATAGGGGAAGTAACAGAGGATGTGTAAAAGAAAGATTGTCAAGAGATGAATCGTTTGATTCTTTCTTGGAACTCATTACTCTTAATATTGTCTTTCTGAGCCATTAAGTTGTCAAATATGGTTGTGTCTCTATTCTTGAGTAGATCGTGTCTCATCGCCGTTGCAATTTGGAATTTTTGTTCCTCTATTGAGGAGAGAGATATGCCGAAGTCTTTAGCGTCTCTTCGTCAGGGCCCTTTTGTTTGGGTTTCCTCTGTCGTTGTAGCAGAGAAGGATCGCTTGGTCAACAAGTTATGGATCTTTCTTGATTTCTCGTCAGATTGTGTAAAAGGCACAGTCGCTCGCTTGATACCCTCTGGATTACTTTCTTGTTTTTCATCCGAGTTATGGACCTGAGTCGTGGACTGATTCTTGTGTTTTCTTGGCCTTTGGCCGGCTCTATTTCTTTGTGAATTTTCTAAATAGAACTTGCTCTGGTACCATGTTAATCTTCTCAAGACAGAAATACACAATAGAGAGAAAACATTCATATATTTTTCACTGGAAAATATTCATTCATATAATCCTTATATAGACATAAACTGACTCAAAATAAAATGATAAGAGATGCAGTATTATACAAGATATCTGGGCTTGGGCCATGAGCCCAACAATAATATTCTATTTAGAAACATACTTCCAACAAAAGGAAACCACAGGATCAGAGGAAAGATAGGACGATTTTTTTTTGCTTTCTATTTGCCTTTTTCGCAAAATAGGAAACTTTGATTCGTGTACAATGTATTTTAGAAAGGAAAACAAGATATTAGGTCAGTGTATATATAGTGCCTGTTTGGCTTAAAATCTTAGTTTTAAAAAGGTTTCTGTTCCAAATTTTGGTTTGGAGAAATTTTAAAATAAATATTTATATTTGTCCAAAATGACTTATTAACTAAACTATAGTTTAAAACCATGGTTTTGAATAAACTCATGGGAATAGCTTCTAGAACAGTAAAAGAGCTTATAGATATCTAATTACTATTTTACTTTTATTTTTTCTCACGCTCTCTCCTCTCTCCCTTTCTTTTCTCCCTACTTGTCGACGCAAACTCTCCATCTTCAGCTCCTCCGTCATTGCTTGGCCACTATCGTCAAGCTTAGGCGTGGTCGCTGCTTGTGATGCTCCTTTGTCCATCATCAGTATTGTCGTCTTCTCTTTTCTCTCCTCTGTCTGCGCCCTCGCCTCTACCTTACCCCTATCCATCATTTCACCTTCAGTGTTAGCCTTCGTCCGTCCTCAGAGAGAGAAGAGAAATGAGGATGAATAGTGTCCAAAATAGAGGTGAGGCTGCAATGGTCTTTTTTTATTTTCATCTAATATATTTTATGGTAATTTACCAATTATAAAAGTTCTTATACAATAACTATCCAAACACTAATTTTTTTATAACTACTTTTTTTTATAAATTTTTCTCTAAAAATCCTTTTCTAAAAACTATCTAAATTTTTGTTATAAATTATTTTCTAAAAATCTATTTAAATGAGCCCATAACTCTAAATATTAGGACTCACTCCTAGGAATTAGGAAGTACTTGTAAGTATTTAATTTAATTTTGAGGAAATTACACATAAAGTACTTGAAAAATAAAAAAAGGATAAAGTGGGTACTCGAATTTCTGTAATCCCTATAACATAATGACAACTTGAAATGGGGTTTTAAAATTTAAACAAAAAGTCATAAATACCCTTAGTCGCAGCTTATTAATATATTTAGGGTGTATTTGGATTAGCTTTTGGAGAATAGATTTTAGAAATAATATATTCTGGAGAATAGATTTTGAGAAGAATAAATTTTGGGAAGAATAGATTTTAAAAATAGAGATATTTGGATGATTAGTAGTAGAATTACTTTTTATATTAATAAATTACTAAAAAGTGTATAATTTGATTAAAGTATGAGAGATGAGAGAGGGTAGAGAATAAATATGAGAGAGGAGAGAGGAGAGAAAAGAAATAGAAGAGATGAGATAGTGTAGAGAAGAGAGAGGAAAGAGGAGATAGTGTGAAGAAGAGAGAGGAGAGAGAAGAGAGATGAGAGAGAATAAGAAAAAAGTAGGGGTAAAATAGTAATTGGATAATCCATAAGCTCTTTTATTGTTCTAAAAGTTATTTTCAGTAACTTATTCAAAACTATGGTTTTAAACGATGGTTTTGGCCAAAATTAATTTTGGACAAAAATGACTGTTTATTTCAAATTTTTTCAAATCGAAGTTTTGGCTAAAATTGATTCCTAAAAGCTGTTGTGAAACAGGCATTTAGTATAATTATTCACTAATTCATTAGTTATTAACATCTTTCCTTTGGCAAATAAAAATATCATTTTATAATGTTATTCACAACTTTTGTATCGTTATTTATTATAATTCATTAGTTATTAACAATTTTGTTTAAAATTAATAAGGCTACACTTTCCAAAAAAAAAAGCGTCAAGGACATTTATAACTTTTTGCTTAAATTTTAAAATCCCATTTTGATGCTATATGTTGGATTATTGAAATTCGAGCACCAAATCTATCCTTGTGTATTTTTAGACCTCATCTTGTGTCATTTTCCCAATTTTTAGTATTTTCGTTTTCAATCAAATTAAAAAAATAAGTAGGGTTTACCAAAAAAAATGAGTATATATTTTTATTTATTATTGATCTTGTCATTTATGAGACGTGACTAAGTCATGATAAACAAATTCAGTAAATCTATTCTTTAAGTAATTATTCTTATCATTGTTACTTTAACATTTTTTTAGTATAAAATATATTTTTTGTGATTGTATAATTTTAAATATGTAAGTTTTTTTTTGCTAGAATATAAATAATAAAATTTATTACATATTTTTATATTATATTTTGATATTATTAGCTGTCATGGTAATTATTCAAATACAATTATTTTAAAATCAAATAATATTGATAAATTGTTTTTATTTAATTGATATCTAGGAACTAGCATGTAATTTATAAGAAATTTATATCTTAAGTACCCTTATTTTCAATAATTTCATTAATTATCTGCTAAATAGTGATTATTAATCTTTATTTTTTTAAATTAAATTGTATAACATTATATTCTGATACCATTTAGACATTTTGTTCTTAAAATTAAACTTATCTCACTTTCTGAATAAAAAGTCATGTGATAACGTGCAAAAATTAGCTAGCTTAAAAAATCTTAGGACAAAAGGCCTTAAAATTTATGTTTAACATGATATAGTTCATTATGAGTGATTTCATAGATGTCATATTTACTAGATGAATTTGAGTAATTGATAAGAAATGATCTTCATATTCGCTATGTATGATCCAACAATTTCTAAAAACGTTGCATTTTACTAAAAACACAAGCATTAAATAATAACTTCTTCTTTTAAATATTATTTAAGAGTAACTCATTATGATCATTAATACACGAATTAACTGACTAATTTAAATAGATTAATAAAAATAAATAAATAAATTAAATATAATTAATATAAGAGTTGGTTGATTGATTTAGATAAATTAAGAAGTATATATAATATGAATTTATCTTAAAATTTTAAATTTTAGTTATAATTAAATAATTTATTTAATTTTATTAATCTGTCTAAATTAATTAAATATCTCTTATATTAAATATCAAAATATTATAAAATAGAACTTGGAAATGAAGGGGTTACAATATCTTTTTCCTTTTCATAGTATTCTAATGGGCTAATGTAGATAGAAAAGTGTGAATAAATTCTTATTGTTTTAGTTTTCTTCAACTTTTAATGTCTTTACCTTTCCACACAAATGTCATTGACTATAAAATATTGTGACCAAGTGTACACAACAAACTACTACTCCCTCAGGTTCTCTGCATAAAAAATTATAAGTTATATCATTAGCATGTCTAAAATTTGTAGTGTCATTTTTTATTGTTGTTCATATTAATCATTGATTGATCTCTCACTCACTCACCTTTCCTATAAATAAAGGTATTTTTTTAAAAAATGTTATATTTTTTATATAATTATTATATTTAACTAATTTTAACTAAATTTTTTATTTATATAATTCAGTTATTCGTATTTTATATAAAAAATATTAAAAAGGTATTTCATGTACTTCTTTTAGTATGGTGATTCCTCTTTACTAAAACCATTTTCTCTAAACTTACATGTCTTCTAACATTATCGTTGATGAAAAGAAAAGGGAAAACAATACGATAAACCAAGTATCATAATAAAAGTCTCACATAAGTAACTGGTTGTGCCAGATGTGATGCTTAGAATAGCTTGTCCTTTAAAAAAAACAAAAGGAATGTCAAGACTTTAGTTGGATTGATATCAAAGTCATCTAAACTTTTTTTTGTAACAAAAAAAAATGTCAAGACACAAGTCCAAACCATCACAAAGGCCAATACAGAAGATAATTCTGAATAAGAAATAGGTTTCCTAGCAATGCTTAACACTTCACAAAGTAACATAGCTCTCTTAAAATACTCATAAATTGACTTTGCCCCTTCTTTAAAGAGAATATATATATAAATAATTATTTTGAGTGTATTCAATTTTTAATAAATATTATTTTATTATAATTTTATTTATATATTTAAAAATATTTTAATTTTTAAATATTTAAGTTTATATATAAAAATAATTGATAATTTATTTTACTTAATATTAATATTACTTAAAAAAAGATTTTATTTTATCTTTAAATTGTAGGTGAGTTTATTTTTTTTTAAAATTTTTATATAAAAAGAAGGCTATATGATTATATAAACGAAAGACAAGCCTAATTTTTTTTGTTTTGTGGGAATGATCACTCTATAGTGTGTGTTTGAACTTAAATTTTAAGAAATTTTAAAATAAATATTTATATTTGTTTAAACGGACTTTATGATTAAGTGTGTGTTTGGGTGTATGGTTTGAAAAGTCTTTTTGGATAAAATTTTAGTTTGGAGAAATTTTAAACAAACAGTCATATTTGTCCAGAAGTGATTTTGGCCAAAACTATGATTTTGAATAAACTACTGAAACTAGCTTTTGAAACAGTAAAAGAGCTTATAAACTATCCAATTACTATCTTACCCTTATTTTTTCTTACACCCTTTCTCATCTCTCATCTCTACCTTATCTCATATCTCTTCTATACACTCTCTCCTCTCTCTTCTCTACCACCTCTCATACTTTTAATCAAATCATACACTTTTTTATAATTTACTAATATGAAAAGTGATTCTACTACTAATCAGCTAAACATCTCCATTTTTAAAATCTATTCTTCTCATAATATATTCTCCAAAAGCTAATCCAAACATGCCTTAAACTATAGTTTAAAATTAAGGTTTCAAATAAGTTAGTCGAAGTAGCTTATAGAACAGTAAAAGAGCTTATAAACTAACCAAATACTATATTACCTTTACTTTTTCTTACACCCTCTCTCCTACTTTTTTTTACATCATCTCTCCTCTCTCCTCTCATATTTTATCTCTTCTCATTTAATACTCATAACTTTTTCGTAATTTACCAATAATAAAAATACTTTTGGAAATAACTATCCAAATACTCATTTATTCAAAATCACTTTTTTTTTCATAAACTCTTCTCCAAAAACCCTTTTCTAAAAGCTACCAAAAAACTATTTTTTTTCATAAGTCCGTTTATAAAATCTTATCCAAACGGACCTATAGTAAGTCATAAAGAATGGGCTTATTTGTGCTTAATAGTGTGTGTTTGGGAAGAGGTTTGAACAAAACTTAGATTTTGAGAAATTTTAAAATAAATAGTTATATTTGTTCAAACGGACTTTTGGACTAATTGCCTATTTGACACCTTGGTTTAAAAAGTCCTTTTGGGCAAAATCTTGGTTTCAGAAAATTTTAAACAAACAGCTATATTTGTCAATAAATGATTTTGGCCAAAAGTATGGTTTAAAACTATGGTTTTGAATAAATTAGTGAAACTAGTTTTTGGAGCAGTAAAAGATCTTATAGACTATCTAATTATTATCTTGCTCATACTTTTTCTTATACCCTCTCTCATCTCTCATCTCTAACCTCTTTCCTCTTTCTTCTCTACAATCTTTTCTCTATCATATCTCATTTCGCATACTTTTAATCAAATCATTCCCTTTTTGGTAATTTACTAATATGAAAAGTGATTATACTACTAATCATCTAAACATCTCAATTTTTAAAATCTGTTATTCCCAAAATCTATTCTCCAAAAACTAATACAAACAGGTCTTAAACTATAGTTTAAAACTAATATTTCAGATAAACTGGTTAGAGTATCTTATAGAATAGTAAAAGAGCTTATGAACTAATTAATTACTATATTACCCATACTTTTTCTTATACAATCTCTCATATTTTTCTTATATAATCTCTCCTCTTTCATACTATTTCTTACACATTTTCTTATCTCTCATACTTTTTTTACACATTTTCTCATCTCTCATACTTATTCTTACACTATCTCTCCTCTCTCCTCATTTAATACTTATAATTTTTTCGTAATTTACTAATAATAAAAATATTTATAGAAATAACTATTTAAATACTCATTTATTTAAAATTATTTTTTTAAACTCTTTTTTAAAAGTTTTTTTTTAAAAAAAAATTGCTTAATTTTTTTTATCATAAACGTATTTCTAAATTTTTTTTTAAAATTTTATCTAAATAGACTTATAATATGTTCGATGAGAGATTCAGAGAGAGATTAAATAAGGATAGATAAAGCTAATTGACGAAGGTGAAACCACCTATTACAATAACCAGCCAGCAGATAATATAGTTGCTGATCGTGTAGGTAAGGCAAGTTAAATTAATGGAGAGAAAAATGAGACGTGAAGAAGAATAAGAATGAGAATGAGATGTCGGCGCCATTATTGAGGTAGCTGATGAGCTTGGCGACGAAGATGTCTATCAAAGTTTCTTTCCATGGTTTGATACCAAAACTAATTAGAGAGTGAGAAAAATATAAATGTAACTCATTTGTATTGGATGATTAATGTCATATATAGGACACGTGGCCTATGATAGATTATTCTAGACAGATGCTAATAGATTTCTTTTTTTCTTGGGTATAAAAATTTTTGGAAAGGAGTTGGACTCACCCACAATCTAAGGGCAGATGCTAATAGACTTCAATGCTGTATTGGGCTTTGTGATGGTCTGGGCCTTGTGTCTTGACAAAGAATACAGATATATTTTGTTGCTGTTGTAATTATAGCACTTTAATTTTTATATACCTATATTTTATTTAATATTAATATTATTTAAATAAGAAAAAAAGAGATTTTATACTATTTTTAGGTTCAATTACATTCTAAAATTTTTGTTAAAAAAATTTTGTTAAAATAAGCATGTGACACTAGCAATAGCCCTACTTAGCCAGTATAGATCATGCCTCCAACAAATGAAAGTTTGGGCTACTAGTTGCTTCTCGAGTTTTGATGCCCGTTCGTTATAGGGCACTCTTCTCCTCTTGCCTGGCTTCCGATTTTTGTTGCATTCCATCTAGACTTCTAAACATTGTAGACTTTAACTAATAAATACTGTAGACTTTATCAAATGTTAGTGCTTGACGTGTTCCTTAGTATCAAAAGAAAATAAAGTTTTAAACCCCAGTTTTAATCTCACCAAAATTACGGCACTCAGTTGCACAAACTGACAAAGTATGAGTAAACTTTCCCATTATTTTTTAATAAAAACAATATATAAATAAAAAATAAAAAAGAATACAAGTTGGTCAGAACTGTTCACTAGCACGTGTAAGGCTATAGCTTCATCGAATCGCAGAGAGAACAGTGACACAGAGGGGGAAGACAAGCGAAAACCGATCCGATTGCAAAGTTACCAAATTCCATGTTACTGCAAGTCCCTCTCTGTTGACTCGTGCTTCTGTGTATGGAGTATGGACCCTTCTCTCGGCTCCAACAAGCGTCCACCTGATCGCACCTTCGACCTCCCCACTCCCAACCCCAAGCGCCGCCCACACCCTCCGCCTCCGGCTCCCTCCCCGTCCGCCGCTTCTCCCTCCGACACCGTTTTCCGTATTCTATGTCCGGCCTCTAAGACTGGCGCCCTCATTGGCAAGGGCGGTTCTGTCATTCGCCACTTCCGAGATCTCACCGGAGCCAGAATTCATGTTGATGACTCTGCTGGTTCCTCCTCCGACGAGCGTGTCATTGTTATTGCTTCCAATGCCAGCTCTGCTTATGTTGCTGAGCAGCAGCATGGTACCCTTTCTTCAAATTCCGGTGCTGGCGATTGTGATGATGGCTCGCCTGCACAGCAAGCTTTGATTAGGGTTTTTGATAAGATGGCAAGGGTGGATGACGACAAACCTGATGATAATATTAATAATGGTGGTGGAAGTGAGCCTAAGAATTTGGTAACTTGTAGGTTGCTAGCTCAGAGTAATCAGGTTGGGTGTGTTCTTGGGAGAGGAGGGAAGATTGTGGAGAAACTAAGGCAGGAGACTGGGGCTCAGATCAGAGTTTTGCCCAAGGATCAACTCCCAGCTTGTGCATCTCCGGGAGATGAATTGATTCAGGTGGTGCTTTTCTTTATTCTCTCTTCCCTCCTGTCTCTCCAGTCATATTTTCTGTAATGTAAGTTCAGTATGCTAATTCAATTTAAATAAATTTAATAATTTATGCTTTTGCAAATGCCCGTTCAAATGTGATTATATTCCCTAAATCAGCTGAGTTTTAATATGACTATAGGATGAGAAGGCTGATTATAGACTGCTCTTAGGCATAAATGGGTCCTGACCGCATCATTTTCTTCCTCATGTCTGTCTTTACTAATGCAAAAGAACTCCTTTAACAAGAAGGGACAAATCTAGGTTAAAGGAACTTGCGGAAAGTAATTTACAAGGTTACATTTAGGGGAGGGGAATATAGTGGAAAGGAAAGGGCAGCCAGTGCTGGGCCTTGATTATTGTACACATGAGGCGTAATATCTAAAACAATATTCCTTGTTCAAGGCGTTGTTGTCTTTTTCAGTGATGGTTTTATATACGTATTCATTAAGAGGGATGCTCCAAACTGGTTGTGCGTTATTTGAAACAACCTTCGGACACTTAAATTATAGTGTCAGTTATGTTTTGGTTGGGATTATCGTGTTAAAAGTTTTTTCATGTAATATACAATACTTATATCTATATATCAGGGGATCACCAGTGTCTTGCTTCCTTATCTTGTTATTTAACTATCCTTTCTTGCTCTGCTTAAATTATTAAATATTTACAAAGGAGGGATGCTCAGCAACTGTATAACTCTTCATTTCATGTGCTATGTGGATGCTAAATAGGGATATTTGCTTTGCCTTTAATGTTTTCACTTATGATACAAATGCACCACTGCATAATTCATTTCTCCAATGGTGGAATTTACATTGAGAACTGAAGGATGATGTGTATCATGTCAAATGTGCAGCTGAAATAATAAGTTTAAAGGGAATGCCATGGGGAGAAAGTGTAACAGTCTGTCTGGGTTGTTTAAACTTGGAAGGTCTATGTGAAATGACACTGGTCATGGAATCGATTTTTTCCCTTTTGTTTATCAGACAAGGAAAACATAATCTTAAGATAGTTGCAGTGACCCTTATGCGTTAGATATACTAATTTCCCCTAAAGAATCAGAATCAAAAGAGAAATTGCAAGCCCTAAAATGGATAGTGCTCAAATAACCAGATAAACTAACAAGCAATATATATCTATAAATTTTGGAGGGACCTGATCTGTGCCAAAGCAGCGAATAGTGCTGGTTCCTCTCCTCAGACTGCATTCAGATTCACGTTAATACTTGCTTAACTTGCATGAACTCAACACTTGAACACACGTTGAATTGAGGAGGATAATGGCTCTGAGTCTCATTATGCATAAATAATTTTTAGTATTATTTTAAAATAATTTATGTATAATAAGTATTATGATTTATGGAGCATTAATATTCGTTTAAATTCAATTATGCTCAAGGAACTCCACATATGGCTTTTATTTGAATTTTTATGTTAAGTGTCATAAATTATGGAATGTAAAGATTATGTTGTACTTTTTAAGATAATGTGTTTTATTCATTTAAATTTAAATAAATATAAATATATATATTATAAATACCTATTTATTAATAGAGGTAAACTCTTACATGTCTACAATATGGGTCCATGATCCAATGTTTTAACTCATGAATTTGATAACCTTGATTAGAGACTAGGTCTGTCATGCTATCCATAATGTATGTGTAAGCTCATCAACAGAATGAAATAATACAAAATTTTCTTATTTCTGACATACAATCCTTAATTTGTGCTTTTCATCAATTTCAGTATGTTTCAATCGCACTTATTTCACAAATTCCCCTTTTCTTTTTCTTTTTTATGGCACAGTAATCTTGAGGCCATCTTATGGTATATGCAGATAACAGGACACATAACAGCAGTAAAGAAGGCACTCCTCTCTGTTTCAAGTTGTCTTCAGGAGAACCCAAGGGTTGATGCAATTAATTCTGGTGCTTTTAAGTCTTCTGGGGGACCCCATGGAGCTGCACCGCCGGCACAGGTTGATCCTTATCCTCACCGGGGTTATGCATCTGGCATATATGCTCATGATCATCATTCCAGAGGTTATTCTTCTTTTCCAGGGCCTGCAGGCATTGGGGCTGGTCATCGAATGTTTGTGGAAGAGGAGGTTGTCTTTAAGATGTTGTGTCAACAAGATAAAGTTGGTAGTCTTATTGGGAAAGGTGGCTCTGTTGTTCGGTCTTTGGAAAGTGAAACGGGTGCATCTATCAAAATTGCTGATTCTGATTCAGATGAGCGTGTTGTTGTTATATCTGCACGAGAGGCATGAGCTCTTACGTATCTCTAGTCATAATCCTTTTGGTGTTTTGTGGGGATATATCTCATTCTTGCAAGCACAGTAGTGAATTAACTCTATTTTTATATTGATTATACTTGCACAATAATGTGTTTTTTGCGCCCAATTTGTTCATGATTTCTGTGTGTTCACACTCTTGCAAATGACTGAAGTTTCCCTGAGTTCTTTTTTTCTTAATGTTTTTTTGTAAATGTTGAGTTACCTGAAGGAAATAGTTTTGCAATATTTGGTGGTTCAATTTTCTTCTATAATTCTCTGTTGGTAGGAGAAAATTCTGCCCACTTAATATTTATCTAAATAATAAGATATAGTCTTAAATAGGCTCTTGGTCAGGACTTCAGAAGTTGTGTGTTGAGATTATTATTATCAGCTGGCTTTGGGTCAATTTTTGTTTTTTAATTTATCAGAAAGTTGAAGTAGGGCTGTAAGAAATCTTTTTCTAACTTCTTGTAATTCCATCTTCAGATTGTTTTTCTTGTGAATTGCTGTTCAGAATATTTTGATCATAACTTTTTCATTGTATGTCTAGTATGTAGTAATGATGGTGCATTGGATATTCTTTTATAATCTTCTGCAGAATCCAGAGCAAAAGCGTTCCCCTGCACAGGATGCTGTTATTCGTGTCCATTGTAGACTTGCAGAGGTTGGATTTGAACCAGGCGCTGCCCCTGTTGCTAGGCTGCTTGTACATTCACAGCAGATAGGTTGCTTGTTGGGCAAGGGAGGTTCTGTTATCTCTGAAATGAGAAGAGCCACTGGTGCTAATATACGTATTTTTCCAAAAGAACAGGTTAAATCTGCTTTCCAAAATGAAGAAATTGTACAGGTAATTGACACTTCTGGATATTTGTATGAGACTTACTCAACAAATCTGTGTTTTGTTTAGAAAGTTTGCTGTATTATATTTCACTGGAAATAACTTATTCAGGAAAATGCTATATTTCTCTCTATTTGAAAAGTATTCCTAGTTTTCTTTTTGACATTTTTTCTTTCTGATTTTGTGGTCATAATTCTTGAGAAAGAGCCAGTTTGTCTTCCCTTATTTGTTGCCTAACTAGCCTTTATAATTTGTACAATATTATACTACTTATTCAAGGATTTGGTTTTTAATAGAGCACAATAGCGTCGTGCAATCTATGCAGCCGACCCTACCTAGTGGGATAAAGTTTGTTATTGTTGTATTATACTACTACAGTTCCATTCTTAGCTTATTCTGCTAAGGTGGTTGATCAATTTTTCACTGACTACTGTGTACTAGATGTCCTGTGTACTGTCTCTTGTTTCAATGTAATGGGTAGTCATTTACTTTCTGTGTATGATAATTTCTAATACATAATTTATACATCATGACAACAAATGTCGTATCTGGCTCTTGCTCTGTAATTGTGCTGCAGGCATGCTCATACCTATTTAGTAAAATATCTTGAATTTCAGTTCTTTGCAGGCTCTTAGGATATTGAATAAAATGTGCTTTCATGTCAGGTTATTGGGAGTCCACAATCTGTCCAGGATGCTTTGTTTCACATAACCGGTAGAATTCGAGAAACCATTTTCCCAATAAAGGCACCACCTCCAAATTTGGGTCCACCACATCATTTGCCACCATTCTCAGAAATGCCTCCCCCTTTGTACAGGCCAAGAAATCATATGATGTCCTCTAGTCACCCTCCTCAAGTTGGACCTCCTCATGGAATTGACCATTCAGCTGTTCCCTCGCAGCCTATTGATCCTCAACATTCATACTTTCATGGTGTGGGTCGTGGTCCACCGAACATGGATCGAGTTCCCTATCCCCGTGGATATGAAGGACCAAATTCTCCAAGATCATGGCACCTGCAGGTCTGTTTCTGGTAATTTCAATCTGCGGATTTTTCTTGCTTACAGAATTGGTTTTAATGTGAAGCCTTGATTTGCAACCTTTTCTTTTGACTTCTTCCTCTTTTCCCTTTTCCCTGTGCATGCTCTTAGAAACTTTCTTTTGGTTTCTGGTTCTCAGGCAGTTAGCAGGGGAAATCCCGGGGGAGCTGCTGATGCTTCCAATTTGACTCCAAGAAATATGCCTCCTGGAAGGTGATTCTTTGAGCCTGTTGTTCTTTTAAAGGAACTATATATGTTAGAAAAGCTGTTCTACCTCTTTAATTAGACATTTTTTTCATCTAATCTTTCCTGGTAATTATTCTGACTGCTCAGTTTACTTACATAATTTGCAGCTTCCCTTCCCTACCCTTCCCTTTCTCCTTCCACTCCCTTTTCCCAACATTAGTTTTATAGTTCTTTGGATGATCTTGATTGGATTTTTAGTTGATATGATTTATTGGATAACGGTGGCTGGGCTTTCTGATTGTAAGTTCTATACAACAGGAAATAATAGGATGTTGTAAGCAGAAGTTATCCTTTATTTAGTGCCGGATGTTCTTATATTCATGTAAAATGATTGTTATTTCCAGGAACGGAAATCCATTACACAATATGACTAGCAACACTGTGGAGGTCACCATTCCCCAAATGTATCTAACCCACGTTTACGGGGATAATAACAATAGCAACCTAATTCAGATCCAGCAGGTCTGTTCTTGACTTCCATCCAATTTCTTGGCTTGGGCAGTGGAGAGCTTGAGCTCTCAGCCCTTGGATTGTCTCTCATAATAGTATATTATTAGGGAAAATCACCATAAGGTCCCAAGAAAAGAATATAATTACCAAAAAGTCTTATAACAAGTGAACAGCATGTAATTATAAGTTTCGGTATAGAAAATGACAATATGTCTATACTATTCACTTTGTTGTGGGACTTTTTAGTTATTACATTCCTTCATTTATTCATTGGGACCTCATGTGATTTTCCTATATTATTATGATGAATCTCAAGATAATCCAATGGCTGAAAGTCAGGCTTTCCACAGTATCTATCACTCAAAAGTTTAGTGTTTTAACATTTGAGATTTCCTCAGATCTCTGGTGCAAATGTGGTGGTTCACGATCCAAATCCCGGGGCCTCAGAGGGTTTGGTTATCATCTCTGGTGCTCCCGATCAAACTCGTGCTGCTCAAACCCTCATCCAAGCTTTCATTTTTTGTGGGCAAACAGCAGCCTGACACAATGACAGCATTCAATTTGTAGACGATCATAGCTGTTCTTAGGTTGAGGTTTAATGAGTATCATGTCATGATATTTTAGAGAAATTATGATTCATAAAAAGACATTACATCGTCGCTCTGGTCTTCTAGGCTATGTTTGGCTTGGCATTTAGAAGTTGGAAAGTGGGATTGAAAAGCTAGAAGCTCATTGAAACTCTAAAATATTGTTTGAATTAGCATTTTGGCAAAAGGACTTTTCAGTCAAAATCTAGCCGAAGTTGGTTTTTGTTTTCTTGGAGCTTCTAAAATTAACCTTTGACTTTTCTTCAGATGGCACATCTCTCTATCCTTTACCGGATACCATAATCATATGTCCAAGAAGTAACTTATAAAAATATAACGTTTGGATAGACTTTTATAACCCTAAAAGCCTCCCAAAAGCTAATTTGAACTTAGAAATCATATTGGGATTGACATTGGAGTCAAATGGACTTTTACCAAAAAGTTAACTTTTAAGACACATTTTGGAATTTTTGCTATTACAAAATCTGACTAGGTATTTAAACCGAACTTTTTGTAAAAGTATATCTAAACTTAAATTACATTACACTAATCAAATTTTATTCCAATTTTGATTTGCAAAATATAATTGGGATGTAATTATCTTTCTCTATCTTGAATAAACACATTAATAAACTATAAACCGATTCACATTCTGGTAGAATGGCATAGCATACTCTACGAGAAGTGGGTAAGGCTGCTCCATTACTTTCTTTCAACGAAGATCTGTATGGTAAAATTTTATACCCGAGTCTGAGAAATGGAAGAGAGGTTTGCTTTAAAGTGAGCATAAAGAACCCAACACAAGGAGTTATCAATAAAAATCCCCCTTTTTAAATTCTTAAGACTGAGGGTGGAGTTAAAAACTAACAACATAGCAATTTCTAGTCTTTTTGCAGAAAGAGATTGCACAAACATTTAAGTTGTTCCATTTAAACACATTACAACATCACGGGGGCATTAGACCCAAAGTTAATCAAAATCTCCACTTAGCTGTCTGTCACAGAGCAATAATAAAGGAACTCTGCTAATATATGAAGGGTAAAAATACAAGATGTCCATGTCAGCATTTTCGCTAAACTGCAGTAAAACCGACTCTCACAATTTACATGTTAAGGCAGGCACTCCGTCACTCCTTTTACATGGAATCAATCTGTACCCGGATCCATATGTAAACGTCTAATATCATGAATCTCCAATATCTCTTGCCATTCTAAGAACTACCTGCGTGGCCTAAACTTTTATTCTGCACATCATTCAAGAAGCGGAAAATCAAGCTCATGCTGTTACGCGAAAGATTTGAATTCCTGAAAGTTGACAAGAAATAAATCAATAAAAGATGTTTTTTCCACATATGGTTGCTTACCTCATTCCTATTTAATGAAGAATTGTGTGCAGGTAAGGGAGTTTTTGTCAGGTCCCTTAGAGTTCCCTGTGGTTCAGAAAATAGAACACATCAATAAATAAAACCAAAATAAAGCATGTAAATGGTGCTACTTATGTGGATTGCAAAATTATTTCAGCAATAATTTAATTAAGAAATTTAGTCATATTTTAAAGGAAAGAATGCAGATGTTGTCTTTAGTTTGTATGGTTTTCATCTCTTCTCTTCCCATTAAAACTTTTGTTTTCTTTTAAGAGTTGCAAAATGTACTCCTCTAAAAATGACTAAATTCATGATCCCCACTTGTGCTCACATATTAACGTTACCTAAATTCATGTCAATGGCTAATAAACTTTGCAATAATAAATATTGTCACGTGACGGCTTTAAGCAAGAGTGCGCTCCCCTGAATTCAGTCTCTGAAGGTTATTATAATCTCATGAAAACATGCATACATATCTAGTGCATTTTTTAACAATACATGACCATGAAAATGTAGCCTTCGCAAAAGATCCCATAACAGTCAATAGGCAATGATATATCTCACTAAAATGTTGACAAAAAAAAGAAATAATATAAGCATACTTTTAAAACTGAATGATAATGAATGGTAGTTATCCATTTTTGCAATTGTTTCCTGAAACAGATAATTATTAACAGGACACAAAGAAGATAATCCGCATGAGGAATACATAATGTGCTACTATTTACCTTATTTGCCCACATAAGTCCACATGCATTGCACAGGGTTCTTGGCCCTTCAGGTCCACGTCGCATCATTGGTGTGCATTTCTCGCTGATGCCACAGTGCCTACAGCTGGCATATTCACAGTAGTCAAAGAGATAGAATCCGCATCCCAAAATGGACAATGGGCTGATAGGTTTTATGGTTAGATGAATCAACTGTCATGGTGATTTCATGTGGATTTGCACCCAAAAAGGGAAGAGAAATAAATCACAACATTATATGCCATACGTCTGCTCATTTTTCAAAGATTTAGTATGGAATGTTACGCTATTACATGAGAAAGCACAGTATGGTAGAATAGTCCTTTTCATTACTAAATTCAAAGGGAAGAAATCTTAATTCTTTTAAAATATTGCAATGATATAGCCAACAAAAAATGGCTTTCTAATCCATCTCCATATATTTGCAAGGCATTTATTCTTTGCTTCATTTTTCTCGTTTTATTAATGAGTTCAGTCAGCTTACACAACATCCTGCTGTTGGGATCCAATATTGTCTGGTGTCCAGTTTTCGTTTGTGCCCAAATTTGTTGCAGCTGGAGCAGATTCATCAGGGTTCGATTTGGAAGATGTAAATTGACCTTTATTTCTCTGCATCCTACAAAAGTCACTTGTAACAATAAGCAAGTGCTGAAAACTAGCAAAGTATGTTGCCAGTGAGAATGTGAATTTAGGCACATTTTTAAAGAATAAAGAAAATAGTAGAAAAATAATGATATCAATTTTCCAAATAACTAAAGTCCAAAATACTGTTCCACTCCTTGAGGAAAAAATCAGGAGCAACAAGAAAAAAAGTAATGTTTTAGTCAGGGATAAGATGGAACTTTCATTATTGTGATATGATGACAAATTCCCCGAGCATTAAATTTTCAAGGAAGCCCCAATCCACATCCACTAACATAAATAACACGTTTTGTGGGCTTGAGGAGTTTCAGAGGAATTATATCTCAATTTTAAGGGAAAATATACCCATGCCGTTGCCAGTATACTCTAAAAAGCCGCATTACTTCCATATAATACACAAGGTCTACATCTAGTTGTAAAAAATAGGATGCCACAACAAGCAAATCTAGATGATTGCAGACTCATCAATAATGAAGAAACTTGCCCATATGTTTTGATCTACAAAATTTAACCATTACCAAAGTGCAGAAAGAAATTATAAACAAAACAAGCAAATACGTCCCTGACTCAGCTTCATTTAAACTAACCATCAATCTCAAATTGTAAGTACAGCAAAGCGATAGTTCAAGTAAGCTTACTCTAGGTAATAACTATAACAAGCACCATACCTTAATGCCACTTCTTTACGAACAGTGTAACGTATTTTCTTTTCAAAATTCCGTTCTTTCCGCTTTTCTCGAAATCTAATCAATGAGGCTAATCTTTGAGGGACACCGAGTTTTACAGGAGTCCCAGACATATCCTGGTTAAACAATTTGTCAGCCAGATAGTTGTCAAGCAAACGAGCATTGATTGTAATTCAAACATAAAAGGTAGAAATACCCGATTATTATGAACATTCATTGGATTTGCAGACATGGAAGGTACTTCACGGCCTCCCAATAATAATAGCACAGCTTGAACCTGAGAGTGAAACCTAAGGATTATCAGAAATCATTTTCTTTAGCCAGTCAACTTAGGTGTGCAGTAGCCCATTATTAGTGGGTTAAGAACAGATCATGGATTATCATTCACCACATTCACCCTTCTAAACAGTTATTTTACTACATCTAAATAAAAGGTTATATCATATTAAGATTAAATTCTCCACAATAAAATTGCTGAAGATTGAGATGCATTGCATGTCTATACCTGTGCATCTGAGGGAAGGGAGACTACAAAGAATACCAGTCAACATTTCTTGTAGGATTGTACTTAATCTATGATCAAAAAATACTTTAAAGCAAAGGAAAATAGAGCAAACAAGCATGTATAGATAACAAGATGAAATGAATAGTGCATCTAGATTGCTCTCTTATTATTCTCCATAGCTGTCCACTATAACACATTACATCTATACTTGCCAAAGTGAATAGGTGTGGATTCAGAAGTAGAAACTAATTAATCTACTTGGCTGCAATTTTATTTATTCATCTAATTCTAAACTCAACCATCCTCAATTAAGACTTTAGGTGTAATCTGTTATAAAGTTTTATTATAAGTAATTACTGTGAGCATAGTCTATAAATAGCAACATACCGGATGTAACAGTATTATGAAAAGAGTCTACAGTAAACACGTTCATTTCTCTCCAGACTTCTTTTGTCTTCATCTCCCTCTGTTTCTACGTCTCTTCTGATTTCCCTCTGTCTCTTTCTCTCTTTCTTGAATTCCCTCTATGTTTCCCTTCTTTTTCCCTCTTTCTCTTTCATTCCCAATCAGTTTACGCATTAATGGTATCAGAGCAAGCGTTTCTTGGACCTCAACTCTGAATGGTGAAAACCAGAATACAAGAAAATGCCAAAAAAATGGAAGCCAGGATGCAGAACGTCAAGCAGCGATTATAGAGCGTGGACGAACAACAAGAGACAGTTCTGGGCTTCTGGAATGAAATTCAGATCATGGGGCGCACCTTCAATCAAGAAATGCAGGCGATGGCACTTGAGACATGAAACATTGCCCATGGCCCACTCTTTGAAAAGCCGATGACAGAGCTAACTTACCTTCGATAGACAGGGACATTGGCCGAGTTCAACGTCAAATTCAACACAATCTCCGCCAAATTGGATATGCCCGAAGGGTACTTGGTGGGCATATACGTAGTGCCCTGAAGGGAAGAAATCGCCGACTCCGTCCAATTATTTAATCCAAGGACCATGCTTTGTTGTGGCAAAACAAGAAAAAGATGGTTCTACCCAGTGTTCAAGAAACAAGAATCATGGAAGAACGAGTGCAGATTCTTGAGCAACCCATGATCGAAAATAGAGCATTGGGAAGGGCTGTCAACGAGCTATGTGAAGGCTTTCGTGGGATGGCTACAACGACGCAGAATATAGCAAGAAGATTGGAATTCACCCACCTTCGACAAAGAGAGCCACTTGCTCAATTCAATATGGAGTTCGATCGGATTTCGTCAAGGCTGGACTTTCCAAAGGAATATTTACTCGATGCTTACACATCGGCCTTGAAACTAAAACTCGAAGCTTCAATTTGAATGTCTGACCCAAGAACTATGGTGGAGGCTTGGCGCTTTGCTCGACTTCAGGAGTTGATTATTGCAAGGCAAAATCCAAGAAATATAGTCGACAAATCTCAAGGATACATGAAGATATCAACGCTGGTGGTCGCTATACCCCTTGTGTTGCTGAGTCCTTTTTCTTAATTGCTATCTCTGTTTCAGTCACTTGATCTGAGGACTTTCCAAAATGAAGATAATGCACAAACTTCAGAAAACACTGAATAGCTTGCGGAATGTGCTCGAGAGCTCATGTGGTTACAAAAATCTTAGTTTGAAAAGTCATACTCACAATTGGCTAGAATTTTTTTTAAGCTTCAGTAGTATTTTCGAGGCTACATTGGAATTTGCAACACCCAACGGCTTATGGACTTGGTTGTGGTAGTAAAGATGACTGCCCAATGCCAATCGTGTTTCACAATTCCATTGGGTGTCATTAATTATGGGTTATTTTAGAAACTTCTCTCCAACAAAAATTCTGGTGTTATAATGGTTTAAAGGAGAATTAATTACAATACTTTTTGGAAGGATATGCTCTTTTAAGTAGGAAAGAAAAGAAAGAAGTGAAGCGTGCAATGTATCAGGATAAAGTCAAATTGAAGGAATCGGATCCTAGATACAAATCATAGAGATTTATTCACTGACAAGCAAAAGATTTTTTTTCAGAATCTAAGTCTATATTTTGTAATTTTGATCTTACTTGATCCTTGGGGACAAGGATCTCTTTGGGAGGGGGTATTATTATAAAGTTTTACTGTAATTAATTACTGTGAGCATAGTCTATAAATAGCAACATATCGGATGTAACAGTATTATGAAATGAGTCTACAGTAAACACGTGCATTTCTCTCCAGACTTCTTTTGTCTTCACCTCTCTCTATTTCTACTTCTCTTATGATTTCCCTCTGTCTCTCTCTTTCTTGAATTCCCTCTATGTTTCCCTTCCTTTTCCCTCTTTCTCTTTCATTTCCAATCAGTTTACACATCATAATCATATGGAAATCCTCTTATACGACACATTTTAAATCATAAAATTGAAATACTTCACTTGGACTTATTATTTTCATGAAAGACATGTCAATAAATAGCTGATTCCTGCATATTACATATAACACAATAAAAACACCAAGAAAGCTCAGTTAAATTAATGCACCTTTTCCGGCGACACAGAGTTAAATACATAAACCTGGCCTTGAAAAGACAACGTGAGCTGGTCACCACTAGCTTGTTCAATTATTGCACCATGATCATCAGTAACATTTCCAGGGTTGGAAACTTCTCCTTCTACACTCTCATGTCTGCTGACATTAGCATCACCACAATTGTTATTGTCTTCCATCTGATTCCCATCATTCATATGGTCCAATCCATGTTCATTTTCTGGCACATAGGTTACATGCATTGGATGTTGTGCAGCACCCATGTGCATCCGAGAATCATTCCCATGAATACCATCCATGGCATAGAACGAACCAGAAAACACCTTTGGAAATGGAAGAAAGATTGATTAAAGAAAAGAGAAGAAGAAAAAACCAAGTCACAGACTACGGAGACCATTTTTTATATTTGAAGATTCAGCACACATTTAGGTAATTTACTGCATTATGGTTTGCACACTACATGGCATCATAGGGAAATAAAATGTTAACCATATTCATAAAGTGAGATATAATATTTCATTCCATTACTTTTTGTTCTAAAAATGGATTATATCAAACTTTAAGATTAAAAAGGAAATAAATGCTGAAACAAGGTAAGCATCCAATAGTGGGCATGGAAACAAACAGAATCAGGGAACACAGATAATTATCACATGCCAGCATTGAGCATTAACATCAAGTCGAATCAATTTACTTATCACAAATTAAGTTTCAACTCAATCTTCAAGTCAAATTTCTCTTTCCTTTGCAGATTTGCAGACATTCTATCAGAGAAAAGTAAACATCCTGTCTGGAAGCGTGCTCCATTACTAGATACAGTAAAAATTTAGCCAATACAATAAAATAGAGGGAGAGACAAAACCAAACAATCGATATTGCTGAGTTTACAGAACAACCACTCATCTAACAATAATCAGATTAACTTGTTATAAAGCAGCGAAAAAGACAATACCCACAACTTCAATCGCCGGTAATTAAACGACCCACTATAGATTCGTTACGAATACAGACATAAGGATAATAAAAGAGGAAACACCGGGCGAAGGAAGAACTTGAACGAGCAGAACCAGCGCAGGGGATTGATAGAAGAATAGCAGCAAGGTTTTGTCTTGATCTGCACAAGAACGCAGAAGCGAAGCCAGAGAGAGGCCTTCACAGAAGAAGTAATGAAGGAGAAGAAGGGTAAGAGCAAGTGTAGAGAGAGGAAAAGGGAGAGACCAAATGAAAGAGTAACGGGAAAAGAATGCCTCGGAATGGAAGCTAGGATCCGGCTTTCGTTGTTGTTGTTGAAAGTGGGAAATGGAGGGTAAAATATTGTAGATTGTGGTGAGGTGATGAGGAATTAGATCAGGGAGACATTACCCACTTTTTCCAAGTCAACATTTTTCTTCACCCAATATTTCATCATCATATATGTATCCTTATAACCTCGACCATACTAATTATTTCACATTGCAAATTGCTCTGCTTTTTCTTTTTTCAAGATAAAAATGAGATCTGTAATTAATCATTACTAATGCCTTTTCATATAAATCATATAGCATTAGGGCAATTAATGCTCATTAGGTTTTTAACCTTTTTCTTGCCAAACATTAGTTCGAATATGTACATAAAAAAATTGTCGAAAGTGCAGGCGAAGAGGATAAATGAGACACCATAGAATCATACAAAGACAAGGAATGGAGGAAGGGTAAAACATATTTATATATTATCGTGATTCTTATTAGCTAGCTCACTTCATCATTCCATCTAATGAGATAAAAATGGGTAAATGTATAAATATACCCATAAATTTTGTCTAAGATATGCTACACACTCTATGTTTCTTTAAAGATAAAACTAATTATAAATTTTAAAATTGAGAACAAAATTGCGGCAACTATTAAAATAACTTAACAGGCGTTGTTTTTTGTAATAGGGCCTACACTACTATCATGGATAAAGCAGTAACAACATTAAATTATTTTAATACTTCTGGTATCTTTGCTTTAATTTTCAAAGCGTATGTTTGGTGGCATTGAATTGGAAGTTGAAAAATAGAAGTAGAAATAGAATTAAGTATTTTTCTTAGTATCATATAACTTATTTTATTTTTAATATTTTAGATCATTTTAGTTTCATTCAGAAAACTGAAAAATGAGTTAGGTTCTATAGAAATGAAATATTTTAAACAATTTTATCCTAAGTTATAAAATTTTTAGTAACTTTAACCTTTCTCAAATTAGAAAAAAAAACCTACGCTGGAAAGTTTCTGACCATCGCCTAGAATCACCTCCACTAGAAAATCCCGATTAATAGTTCCTGCTCCAATGGTGGTCAGCTTCATCATAGACATTCCACTAGGCCCATCATTCCCAACTGAAGTGTACACAAACACCTCTAGAAATGTCACCGTATGAACCGATTGAGATGGGGTCAAGATAGAAAGGTGAAACGACACCATCACCACCACCGATAGAGAGGGAAATCCCATCGACTATAAGGTCTGGAAGAAGAAGAAGAAAGAGATAAGAGACAAAGCCAAAGGATGAAAGGAGACAGAGGAGTCAACGATGGATTGGATCTAGACCAGAATGGAGGCTGACAGTAGGCATGTTGTTGGAATCAAATGGCAAAGAACACAGAGACAATGACTGGCTTGTGGGCTGGGGCATGAAAGTGGCTTGTGGGCTGGGGCATGAAAGAGAGAAAGCTAAAAGAGGAAGAAGAGGAACAAGCAAAAATAAAGGCAAATAGTGAGGGCAAAAAAGTCTTTTTATTCTACTTTCACCTATTTTCTTCTTAAAAAAATATAAATCAATTATATACTTATTTCTAACATATTAAACAAACTTTTAAAACCTATTTCTAATTTAATTTTATTTTTACTTCTATTTTTATAAAAAAAAATTTCAACGCTACTAAATGTTTCTTGTGGATAGTTTTACTTCCAAAAACACACTTTGGATAAAAACTTAGGGGTATATTTGTAATTTTACCCCATAACATTTTATCCCTAGCAATCAGTGTGTTTGGTTTATCCCAAAATTTAGGTTTTAAACTTAGGTTTAGGTAACATAAATTTTGAGAAATTTTAAAATAAATAGCTTTATTTGTTCAAAAGGGCTTTTAGACCAAACCATAGTTTAAAATCAATGTTTCAAATAAATTGATCAGAGTAACTTATGAAACAGTAAAATAACTTATGAACTAATTAATTACTATCTTAACCCTACTTTTTCTTATATCCTCTCTCCTCTTTCTTCTACATCATCTCTCATCTCTTATTTCTCATATCTTATCTCTCATATATTTAATAATCATATCATTTTTCATAATTTACTAATAATAAAAGTACTTCTAGAAATAACTATTTAAATATTCATTTATTTAAAACTAATTTTTTTTATAAACTCTTCTCCAGAAACCCTTTTCTAAAAGTTACCAAAAAAACCCTTTTTTATAAGTCATTTTCTAAAATTTTATCTAAATAAACTAAATATAGAATAGGCGTTCTTCAAAAATAAGATCCCATCCAATCGAATCAAATTAAAAAGGAATGAATGATTTATTTTTAAGGCATGTTTGAATAAGATTTTGGAAAAATACTTATGAAAAAAAGAGATTTTGGGTAACTTTTAGAAAATGACTTATAGAGAATAGCTTTTAGAAAATGACTTCTAGAGAATAGCTTATTAAAAAAAGTAGTTTTGAATAAATGAGTGTTTGGATAGTCATTTCAAGAAGTATTTTTATTATTGGTAAATTATAAAAAAATGTATAATTATTAAATATATGAGAGATGATATATAAGAGATAAAAGATGAGAAATAGTGTAGTCTATGAGAGAGGAGAGATAGTGTATAAAAGAAAGGAGAAAGGAAAGAAGGTGTAGAAGAGAGAGGAGAAATATTGTAAGAAAAGCAGGGGTAATATAGTAATTTATTAATCCATAAACTCTTTTACTATTCCATAAGTTACTCTAACCAGCTTATCTGAAACCTTAGCTTTAAATTATAGTTTGGTCAAAAAATACTTTTGAATAAATATTAACTATTTATTTTAAAGTTTCTTAAAAATCTAAATTTTGTTAATCACACACTAATTAATTTCCAAATCCCCATTTGAAGACCGTGAGAGGGAGGAGAAAGAGAAACTGAGTAGTCCAGTGAGCCATTTTCCAAGTTTTCAGCTTCGCATCTTTCTCCCTCCATCAATGTGCTTCTTTCTCGTCAACAAAACCTGAAACTCTAATCTACCTATCGATTTATTCATTTTCGTTTTCATACCTGTCTATTTTTTTTTTCCTTCAGTTTGAAAATTTTCCGAGACCCAGAATTTGTATCGATAGATACAGTTGCGAGCATTCATGCGAACATCATACCTCCTTCTTCGGCATCGCTTTAGCCGTTCGCAGCAACACACTTTTTCATCCATCCCCAACGTCAAATGTTCACTTCGTTCCGCTAATTTCTCACAGCTACTGCAACATCAACTACTGCAAGCAAGTAATAGCAGTATCGCCCAAGCCCCATCTCGTTCATCTTTACAGTTACGAGGCAATTTCCCGACGCCGGCAACTTCCAAACGATTCGCTTTGCTTGGCTTTCTTGGGTTGGATGGTCATCGTCACTTCCATCATCCCCATTATCATAATCAGTATTGTGCACTTACATTTCTTAGTCATTTCTTTTGTCTCGCCGGTTTCTTTAGGTTATGTTTGTTGTGGGAGGGGTATATTAAGTTAATTTAAAAGAGAATAAAAAATAATAAAAGAGGTTATAATAGTAAAAGTAAGAGAGAAAATATGATATTTTTTATTTAGTTTAAGAGAAAAAAAAGAAAAATAGGTAATTAAAAATATAATAAATATATATTTTTATTTTTATTTAAATTTATTTATTTTTTATTTATAATATTTATATTAAAATTATTATTTTTAATTTATAAATTTTAAAAAACTTTTTATCTCATTTATATATATATATGATAAAATAAAGAAAATTAAAAAATATGATAAAATTTTATAATTATTATATATATTAATATAATATATAAATCTAAATGTAAAAACGTAAGCTTTTAACACATCTTCTAAGCTTAAAAGTCCACTTTCTTAACATGTCTTAGAGTATGCTTGCTGTACTTCATGGATTTGGACGAATTTTATTACCTATTATATAAAAAAAAATTCTGATTTCTTTTTAAAAGAGGCATTATTGCACTTAACCTCTAAAAAAATTCTAGTGTGGATATTGCTTGTCATAGTTATTTTTCTTTTACAGTACCTCCTATGAATTGCAAGGTAAACAAAAGCACATGAGTAATATTATAACTTTTTGACGCGAATTAAGCCATTAACATAAAATTATATTGTTTTGAAATATCAATTCTATCTAATAACTCTTATAAGCATATTATAAATAATAATAACATTTGACTTCCTCCTACAAAGACCCATAGACGCAGCTTCCCATCATCTAACTAGCATGTGCCTGGTTTCCATGGGTGCAATCATTCTGAAACTTCATCATCATCACCTCACCACCTGATTGCTCTATGATTAGCAAACCTTCCCCACTACTCCTTGAACAAGTAAATGGCCAAGATCATGAGAAAATATTCGATCCTCTTAACACTTGGGAGGGGCCACAATGCTTTGAAGGAGAGATGGAGTGACACAGGGGTAGCCTCACAGAATTATTGAATCAACTGCAAACCAGTAAGAACTTCACCGGTAAGGCCTGAAAGGTAGATGTAAGAAACAGTGCCTACCTGAATGCAAAGCAAGATAATTTCCACTCTCTCATTGTCCAACAGTCAAACACCAGATTCTCAACACTTGCAAAGAATAGAAAGTTGCCAGTGCAGAAATTGCAAGTAACTGAGAGATTTAAAATGTACTAACCCCAACAAATTAGTCAAAAATAGGCATGGAACTATAACTAAATTACCGGCAGAATAACACCTTAAATGGCATGTGAAGTGAAACAAATTTGGAAGCTCCTGGCTTGGGAACTCTTCCAGAATTATACGCATCCATGAATACAAAAAGGCCAAGGGTTTGAGAGGCGCCCACAGAAAATGGTATGAAGATTTATCCGTGTCACCAATGGATACAAAGACGAAATCATACAGCATTTCACTTCCTTTCTCATTCAGAAAAATATTCTTTCCCATGATGGTAGCCTTTTGTACTTATCAATGATATCATTAGAATTAGTTCATTGAAACCAAAAAATAAACTACTTCAACAAAATTAACATCCTCGTATGTACTTGCACTGGATTGAAAAAAGATGTTTGGAAGTAAGAACATGGAAGGGACTAAGATTAGCTATTCTAAGCCAAACAAGTTATAAAAGAACCTACTGGAGCTGGGTTCAGACTTCATTCTTATGTCCGTCTAAATTCCAAAATTACCTTCACATTGACTCTTAACATGTATGAAAACTAATGTAATGATATAAAGTCAGTTATGACATCATCGGGCTCTTAAAGGCATGCTAAATCTAGTCTCCATCCGTTCTTCTTTAATACTTTCTCTTGTCCTAATTATAATATTCAGATAATTAATTTATAGAGAATTAAAGAAATTAATCAAATTAATTATTTATAAAATATAATATTATTTTTTTTAAAATACCCCATTTAATTATTTGTATTGAAAATTACCCTATGATAAAAATTCTCTTAATAAATATAATTAATAGAGATAATTTGAAGGACATAGTGGATTAGAGTGTTATATCTAATAATAAAACAAACCCTTCAACTAGCTATATTTAAAATTGGAGGGAGCATTATACATTGTGCCTACAACAACTAAAAAAGCATTAGCATGCATTTCTTTCTATTGACCATGCTGATTTGGCAATACCCTGGTCCCAAAATTGAATGGAATTATATTTACAGTTCGATGGGGATGCTCCGCAGAAGGATCAGGCTAGCCAGCTGAAGTTTTTGTCAGACTATGGTATTACATCATCCATGACCTCTACTTATTTACGTGTTGATTGTGTAGTAATTAAATGCTCACAATTGTGAGTTTCTGGCAGGTACGGAAATAGTTACAGCGTTAGGAAGTGAAGTGGATAGGTTGGAGCAGGAAATCCAGAATCTTGTTCCAGGTAATAAGCATGTTGATATTGAGGCTTATAATCCAACCTAGCATTAGTTCTGGATATCTACTGATTGAATAATGTCATTTCATGAGCAATTTTTAACACGAAAAGCTACTTCGTGTTGGAAGCTGTAAATTCATTCTTTACCCTTTAATTGACACTATTGGTGAGGCAAGAAGCTGGCTTTAAAAGATGCCAATTATAATGTGATTTTTGAATGCTCCATCTTGAATTTTATGATTGGCAAGAGTGTGCTTGTGTTCTTCTAATTTTACACTATTTATTTTAGTCCCTTAATTTTATATTCATTCGATCTTTAATATAAGATATATTTAAATAATTTAATTAGATTAAGAAAATTAGTTAAATTAGTTAATATTTTTTTTAAATACTCTAAATATATTATTTAACTCTCATTTCTCCATCTCTTATTTGATTATTGTTGAGAGAATATCAATAGGTAATTTAAAAAAAAGTTAATAATTATAGAAAATGTATCTTATATTTAGAAATAAATTTAACTTTATAATTAAATCTTATATTTAGGACCAAAGTAGTAACAACTTCATTAGTTTCATTAATAGAAAATGTTGGTATTGAAATTTTAAATGTTGATAAAATATTTGTTGGAGATTAATTAAAAGTCAAGATGCATTGTTCATCAAGTTTATGAGAGAAATATAATGTGGAAGTGAAGTAATTCGCAAGATAGAAAGGAAGAAGGGGGGCTCCGCCGAGCTTGGGAGACGATGATGAAGGGGATTATTGGCTACCTCACCATGAAAAAATTAGTTATGCATCAGGTAGTATCCCAAATACTATGCTGAGGGATAGAGTTTCAGATTATATTAATGGATCCGGTGAATGGGAATGCCATAAAAAAAACCAACAGTGTTAGGATTAGAGGTGTAAAATGATACTATATGAAATTTGGGGATGAAGGAGATATTGTATAAAATTAAAGTACCAAGTGCACACTTTGCCTTTATGTTTAATGTATCCACAATGCCCCTTTACTTGAGATAGGCTACAATTATTGTTTAACCTTATTAAATATCCCATAAATTTTAACAACTTTATAAATTTATTTCTATTTAATATACATTACAATCCACATAAATAAATAAAGGGCCTTTCAATCTTGATAAACCAACAAAAGAATTATATACGAGTATAACCTATATAATATTTTTGTATTTTAAACTTTAAGTTTTATATAAAATTCTAATAGAATTAGTTGAGTTTCTAATTGAGAAAAAGACCAACAAATGCCACTTAAAATTTAAAATTAGTTATTTTAATTTTACAAATGACAAATTAGTCACATGTACCAATCTATCTTTTAAAAATGTGGGGAAAAGATGAAATTGTTATTCTTTATTTTCTCATTTTGTCTCTTCCCTCTTACTTACATACCTTACTTCATTTTCTCCTTTGCTCACTTGCCCTTCTTCTGTCGCTATTCCTCGCCACTCTCCCTATTGTCGTCGATAGAACTAAGTGTTGAAGATGAATGAATGAAGTCACATAATGGAGATGGTGAGTGGAGGTTGGAGAGGAGTGGTGTCATTGTTATTCTCATATTGTCATCGCTGTTGGTTCCATTCTACTTCTGTGCCGACACTATCTCACCATGCTTGTTCTTGCTGTCAGTGCTAGTGTCGAGATGAATTTGGTCAATTGCCGTGGAGATGACGATGGGTGTAGTGATGACTGGAGAGGTGGATGGAGTGATATGATAGGTGTGTGAATAGAAATCAATAGATGGAGATGGAGATGGATGGAAGCGTGGGTGATGTGAATAGAGTGGATGAATGGCTTGAGAGATGAATGGAGACGATAAGATTAAGTGAAGAGGAGAAGGAAGATGTCGACTATGGAGGTAGATAGATGGAGGCATGAATAGAATTAATTACTAGAGTCAATAACTACTCGTGTAATGGGATTTACAACTTTTGTCATGATTTTAATCACTTTCATTAAGACATTTATTACTCTATTTAATAATTTAGTTGTAAGTAATTACTTTGGTCAATTACAATCGTGTAATGGGATTGACAACTTTGACTTTGACCACATTCATTAAGACATTTATTACTCTTTTTAACAATTTAGTAGCAAGTACTTACTTGGGTTAATTATTACTCGTGTAATATGATTGATAACTTTTATAATGTCTTTGACAACTTTCATTTAGACATTTGTTACTTTCTTTGACAATTTAATTGTAAGTAATTATTTGGGTCAATTACTACTCGTGTAATGAGGTTTACAAATTTTGTAATGATTTTGACCACTTTCGCTAAGATATTTACTCCTCTATTTAATAATTTAGTTGCAAGTAATTACTTGGGTCAATTATAACTCGTGTAATGTGATTGACAACTTTTGTAATGACTTTAACCACTTTTGTTAAGACATTTACTACTATTTTTAACAATTTAGTGGCAACTACTTACTTGAATTAATTACTACTCGGGTAATATGATTGATAATTTTTATAATGTCTTTGACAACTTTCATTTAGACATTTGTTACTCTCTTTGAAAATTTAATTGTAAGTAATTATTTGGGTCAATTACTACTCATGTAATGAGGTTTACAAATTTTGTAATGATTTTGACCATTTTTGTTAAGATATTTACTCCTCTATTTAATAATTTAGTTGCAAGTAATTACTTGGGTCAATTACAACTCGTGTAATGTGATTGACAACTTTTGTAATGACTTTAACCACATTCGTTAAGACATTTACTACTATTTTTAACAATTTAGTGGCAAGTACTTACTTGGGTTAATTACTACTCATGTAATGGAATGATAACTTTTGTAATGACTTTGACCACTTTTGTTTAGACATTTATTATTCTCTTTAACAATTTAGTTGTAACTAATTATTTGGGCCAATTATTACTTGTATAATGGGATTTACAATTTTTGTAATAATTTTGACCATTTTTATAAAGATATTTACTATTCTCTTTACCAATTTAGTCACAAACAATAACTTGGGCTAATTACAACTCGTGTAATGGGATCAACAATTTTTGTAATAATTTTGACCACATTCGTTAAGATATTTACTACCCTTTTTAACAACTTAGTGGCAAGTACTTACTTAGGTTAATTACTACTCGTGTAATATGATTGATAACTTTTGTAATGACTTTAACTAATTTCGTTTAGACATTTGTTATTTTCTTTGACAATTTAGTTACAAGTAATTACTTGGGTCAATTACTAGTCATGTAATGGGATTTATAACTTTTATAATGATTTTGATAACTTTGGTTAAGTATTACTATCTTTAATAATTTAGTTACAAGTAAATACTTGGTTACATTACAACTAATATAATGTGATTGGCACTTTTATAATGACTTTGACGACTTTCGTGAAGATATTTATTACTATTTCTAACAACTTAGTGGCAAATACTTATTTAGGTTAATTACTACTCATGTAATAGGATTGATAACTTTTATAATAATTTTGATCACTTTCATTTAGATATTTGTTACTCTCTTTAACAACTTAATTACAAGTAATTACGTAGGTCAATTACTACTCGTGTAATAAGATTTATAACTTTTATAATGATTTTAATTATTTTCGTTAAAATATTTATTACTCTATTTAATAATTTAGTTATAAGTAATTACTTGAGTTAATTATAAATCGTGTAATGAAATTGACAATTTTTATAATGACTTTGACCGCCTTCAATAAATATTTGTTACTCTCTTTAATAAGTTAGTTTTAATTAATTATTTGGATCAATTATTATTTGTATAATATAATTGATAACTTCCTAATATCTTTACTCATTAAGATATTTAGTTATTTACTATTATCTCACTACTCGTGTGGCCGCCCACATGACGTACCACCTCAACCATTGACTAGGTTTGACTATTGATGTGGCCGCCATGTGTCTTGCAAACTCGGTTGTTGTCCTAGTCTAACTACTGACGAGGCATACCACGGTCCTGCCAAAACTGCTGACCGTGTATAATCGTTGACATACCGGCCATGTGTGCAGGCACCTGACTAAATCATGTGACTTGTTTGCACACGTGTCCTGCCACCTCGGCTGCTAACTGAACTGACCTTTGACATGGTTGCGCTAATTACCTATTGTGGGGTTCAACAAAATTTGATTGTTTCACTTTTGTTTTATGCAGATAGTATCTCTCTTTAATCCTTAATTCCCTAGAAGCAATCGAAGTACGGCCCAGCAATTTGAAAAGGAAAAACAGGACACTTGGGCTGTTCTAATTATGTAAGTCCACACATTTTTCCGTTCATGCATCCGCCATTTTTAACTTTTTTTATTAATATGACTACTATATACAGTTTTATATTTTAAATTTATTTTGTTAATATCAGTTTTCACATTTAAAGAATATAATTTAGCTGCTGTCTTTACATCTTAAAATAACTAGATAATAATGTCGTACATATTTATTTAAAAAATTGTATTAATGGTATAAGCTACTAAATTAAAATAAAAATAATTGTGACAAATTAATTTATATATTTTTAAAACATTATTATTTTTTATTTAGAGAAATCCTTCACAAAGTAATTACTTTTTTCTGCTCAAAACAATAATAATTGCTTGATATATATAAATAATCATGAAATATATTGGTTCTTCTTATGATATGATACAAAGTACTTCAACATGGCTATTCTTTAATTTCTTTTAATTTTATTTTTTTAAAAATATTTTAATGGATTTAAAATCTAAAATAAAAATAATCTTTTAAGCATAATTTTTTTAAAAAAATTATTTTTATTTAAAATCGTTAGTTAAAAATTTTAAAACATTTGGACAATATAGATCTCATCATAGGTGATGTAATTTTATAATATTAATATTAATATAATTTAATATAATAAAATTAATTTAATATTAATAATATATATAAATTAGAATTCTAATTCAAAATTAGAATTAGAATTCTAAATATAATATATATTTATAATAGAATTTGAATATGTAGTAATATGCATATAATATATATAATATTAATATGCTTATTAGGCATATATTTTTGTTCATAAGCTCCCCAACCGTCGAGAGTATTTAATTATGTTAATATCATTATAACAATAAGTAAGTTTAAAAGATCTTTTATGGCCATTTTTCAATGTAATTTGAGATATATATAACAAGTTCATACACCATATCATCTATAAAAAATTCATGCACGACTTGTATTATAATTGTTTTAATTATTAATAATTAACAAATCATTCAAATTTTCCAAGTCAAACCATTACAATTAAATGAACAGTTAAATTTGATTTCTTTTTTATTTTTTTTAAATTTCAAACCAATCAATAACATATAAAAAAAGATGTCAGAATTGGTAGTATTGTAAGTATAATTGCATGGTTTTGATGCTTGCTGGTGATGATTATTACAATAGAAGGATATTGGTATTTGAAAAAATCAATTTGATTGAGCACAATGGAAGTGAATTGTCACGCGCATCGCGTGGGGACCATGCTAGAATGTTTTTTTTTTTTTTTACAAAGGAAGTTAATTCATAGTTAATTTTAATATTAAAATATAAAATTTATTTTTTATATTTTTTAATTTTTTTAAATTATCTATATTAATACTTTTTTAATAATAATTAAATAAAAGAGAGAAAGATAAAATTAAAAAATTATTATTTATAACTTAATATTCATATTCATCATTTCGGTTGAATAACATTTCTTTTGATATATATTAATGTCTTACTTTTATTATTCATACGTGTTATGCAATTCTATGATCAGGCTATAATTATTGTTAAACTAGCAATATCCAAACAAAGTGTAAATTAATTATATGGGTTAAGAGTTATTTTTGCCTTAGAAGTTTTTACAAATAAATTGTCACTGAGAATTTTTTTTAGAGTACTGTCTCATCATAACAAACTTCTCATCTCCATCATCATCATATTGGTGGATAATGGTATTATTCTTCCCCAAAAGTAACTTTAAAAGCCAAATCAACAATTAATTAATCTGGAAGAAAAACTCCCCCTTCATTATCATCATCAATGAAGTTATGAACAATCAACAAAAATAACACTAAAACCATATCAATAAGAAAATAAATAACTTAACATATCTAAATGATGGATTGTTTATTGATTTATTATGCTAAATTAACTTTATCATATATAATATTATGTCACATATCATGCCATGTCATCACCACCATCCTCACTTAAAAACACAACAAACCTCTCCTTTCTATTAAAACTAACAAAACAAATAGTCCACCCATTTTATGATAAATTACACAATCCACCCCACTTAATATACTAACTAATATTTTTAAATTATTAATATTATTATTAACTTTATTTAAATATTATTTTAAATAATCATATTATTAAAAACTAATAAAAATAATTATTTATTTATTAATATATATTGATATATTATCATTGAGTAATATTATATTAATATTTATTTAAATTTATAGTAATAAAATTTATTTTTTTTATAAAAAGTAAGAATTTTTAAAAATATAATATTAATAATTTTTTAATTATGTTAATATAGTATTATAAAAATTTTATTAATATTTTAGATTTTTAAAAATAATTTTTAAAAAAATATTTAAAAAATGGCGGCGCGAGCTCAAGCTAATATTGTTTTGTGTGCTCGATTTCCCTCCTCTCCTCTCCTCTCCTTCGTCATCATATGGGTCAATAATGGTATGATTCCGCACCAAAAATAACTTCAAAGCCAAATCAACAATTAATTAATCTGAAAAAAAATCCCCCTTCATCATCATCATCATCATCATCATCATAATCCATGAAGTTATGAACAAGAAAGAAAACTTCCCCGCCCCCCTCACCTTCATCGTCATCGACACCCAAAAGGCATGAACAATCAACAAAAATAACCTCAAAGCCATATCAACAATTAACCAATCTAAAAGAACCTCTCCCCCTTTGTCATCATCATCAATATCCATAACAATCAACAAAAGAAAACGAGATCAAACAGAAAATCAAAATCAAAGATGAGCAAATTTAAAAACCCTCTAGTCTAGAAAAAAAAAACCAGAAATGAAGAACAAATAAGATAGATCGAAACCCAATAACCCATCGAAGATGATGAGCAAAGGAGAACCAGATCTATGGTGAGAAATCTCCGGATGGAGTGAGAGGCAGAGATAGACAGAGATCCAAGAACCACTGTCTCACCGTCCTCGATCGTTGTCGAAATCTCCTCTCGCCTACTTTGATTTGTTTGTTTAGTGTGGAGGAAGAGGATTGAATTTTTGGATCAAAGGAAGACTTGAACCGGGTGGGTGGGTTGGGGGGGGAAGCCTCAACAACATACGTCGTCTTATTCCTTGTGGCCGCAACTGAACTAGAAGAGGACATTGCTTCCGGCGACAAGCTTGGAAGGAGGAAGGAGATCCGACATCATGAATTGAGCAGAGATGCGAAGCTGAAGACATCATTCACTATTCTTCATCGTCGACTGCGACTGGAGCAGAGGAGCTCAACGCTGATTAGCTTCTGTTGGCTTTCTTCTTTTGCGTCTTTAATTTGTCCAGAAGAGATCGTAGAAGTTGATCAGAAGAGTCCAGAAGAGGTGACGAGTTTAATTTTTTTTTCTCTCAAAAATCTGACATGGAAAGAAAATAGTGAGTGGATGGCTCGTGATATGCCACAGCATAATTTAGTTTTAGTCAACAAACGTTAACGTTTGAGTCTGTTAGGGCAGGTCAACATTGCTCTAATAATCAAAGAATTTTCTAATGCCCATAGTTCTTTCGTGGCAATTTTTAAGGTAAAAAATGACCTTTAACTCTAATTATATTATGGTAGATAATTTTTTATGATGTGTCTGATGAAGGGGAAAAAGCATGAAAACATTAAGCAGATATTTAAATTCTTTCTAAATTTGCCGATATCAAATTACTTACACTACTTTTTGCCTAATTAAAGAAGTTTAAAAATACGATGCTAAATAGAGAGAGTTTTATGACTTATGTGTGCGGTAGCATACAGCTAGCTAGCTGAGTTACTCTAGGTTGTCAAAGAACTTTTTTTTTTTTTTTCAATTGTGTTGTTTTTCGGGGATTAAAGCAACTTATGTAATAAATATATGTATAATTATGTGATTTTGATATAATTTTAGTCATAATATTTGGAGAGACATCTTAATTTTTAGGTGTTTAAGTTTATGTCTGAAGATAATAGATAATTTTCCATGCCTGATATTGAAATCGATTAAGAGAAATAGAGACATCGCCCTATTATTAGATTATGAGTGAGCTTAACCTATTTTTTAATTTTTTTTAACCAAAAAAAAGATATAGTTCCTGTTAACTAATGTACGATTTGAGTGAAATAGAAAGTATGTTATTATCCATCTGGATATGGATCATAAAGATGCAGAGTTGATTATTTGTAGTGAGGGAGATTGCCATTAGCTGGGACAATTGAATACATAGAAGAGATAATGCTTAGACCAAATAATTTGTAGTGAGGGAGAAAATACAAAGATGATGGATCATCTGCATATGGATCATAAACATTATCTTTCCGTAGCCCTCCTATTCATTTTGGTCTAAATATTAGGAAAAAATTTATTTAAATTCTATATAAAAAAATATAATTATAAAAAAGTCCCAATAAATCTTCAAATTATTGCAAAGTACTGCAGGACTTGAGAATTGAGATTATTTTTTTTAATTGTGAAATAACATAATTATATATAAAAAAATGTCTCAATTGTTATTTTTTTATCCTTTAGTTATTTTTTTTAAAAAAATTGTCACTTATATTATTTGAGTTGTTATTTTTTTTCTTCTTGAGTTGTTATTTTTTTATATAGAGTTGTCATTCTAATTACTTAAGTTATTTTTTTTCAATAGGTAATTTTATCATTTTACAATTAAAAAAAATTAATCGCAAGTCCTATAAGACTTTATAATAATTTAAGAATTTTCTAAAATTTTGTTACAATTATATTCTTTATATAAGACTTAAATACAATTTTTTCTAAATATTATATTTTCTTAAACCTTGTAAAACAATTACTTTCTACTAATTCTTGAGAGAATTAACTTTTAGCTATATGCGGTTGAATATCTTTTTACAATGTGGCGGAGGTTCATACAAAAATATCTGTTGTGGAATTAATCTTCATTCTACACAAAAAAAATTACTTTTACTTACACATGAGGTTGGAGGTTCATACAAAATTCCCACCTTTTACAATGTAGCGGTGCTTTTGTAACATTCACAAAATAAAGATACTGTCTCAGGTCAACATCTCATACGCTGTATTTAGAAAATTCTTAAACTAAAATTTTAAAAGTATTTTTATTTTAAATTTTATTTTGAGAATATTTTAAAATAAATATTCATATTTATTTAAAATATTTTTTAGATCAAATTATAACTTTATATAAACTATTGATACTAACTTTTAGACCAGTAAAAGAATTTATATACTATCTAATTATTATTTTACCTTTATTTTTTATATCATGTCTCCTTCCCTCTCATCTTTTATCTCTCCTCTCTCTTCTCTCATTTATTATCTCTTCCCCACCCTCTCCCATCTCTCATATCTCTTTTCTACCCTCTCTTATCTCATATTTCTCATATTTTTAATAAAATAATACACTTTCTGATAATTTTTTAATTACAAAAGTCTTTCTAATAATAACTATCTAAACACTCATTTATTTAGAATAACTTTTTTTTTCTATAAACTCTTCTCCAAAAATTATTTTTTGAAAGATGTCTAAATTTTTTTTTTCTATAAACTATTTTCTAAACTCTTATCCAAACATGCTCATAACCTAGTTGATTTGAAGTCCAAAATGTTTGGATAGAGAAATTGATACTCCATCTACTTTTTAAAATAAGAACTAATTGATTGTTTAGATAGATTAATAAAACTAAATAAAATAGTTAATTATGACTAAATATAATATCTCAAGATAAATTTATATTATATTCTCTTTCATCTATTTAAATTAATCAATTAGTTTTTATATTAATTATAATTAATTAATTTATTTAGTTTTATTAATTTATTTTAAAAAAACCAACTTACTTTTACATTACATTAAGAATAAGAGATAATAATTCATTTATGTTGCATTGGATCTTACTAACCACAAACTAAATAATTCAAGGTGTTTATTTTCCTTAAACAATGTTTCAACTTTCAAGTCTTATTTATGAAAAAGAAAAGGCTGATGAGATATCTTTACATTACATCCATATGGTTTTACTCAACTTAATCTCTATTAATCGAGGTTAAATATGACTTTTAAATCCTTGTATTGTATGAAAATTTTACAAGAGTAGAAAACAAGCTCGATTATCAACACAAGGTTATAGCAATCATGTGTGTTACCTAATGGTGATTCCAAATGTATGTAGATTATGTTTACACAATTTGCTATCATAACATGAGGTTTAGAATGTTGACATGAATGGAATAGTAGGTAATCGATGATTCTAATATTTGATATTGATATCGTTCATAAAAAAATATTTATTTTTCCTTTAAATTATGAATAAATTTAATTTCTTTTAAAAAATTTGTATATTATAAGAAAAAAAATCATTACATGCTCAGACCTATTTTACGTGGTTACTACTCTCATTAGCAACAACAAAGAGATAGAATTAGTGAAGTAGAAAATAGGTATACAAAATAATATAATTAAGATTTTGTAGTATAAAATATTAAATCTCACATTCAGTAGTAACATTGGATATAAAATGAGGTATTTAAATAAATTAGTTATTTTAATTTAATATTTAATTTTTAATATATTATCCTTATTTTATTTAGGTATACATCAATTGGAATTGAGCAAGGTTATTGGCGGTTTTGAAGAGCACCTACGATACAACAGAATATACCTGGTGCTAGAAAATTTTCAATGAAAATTCCAGACAATGGTGGTTTCTCTGCTATACTATGTTGGAGTTGGCTATTTATAGTGGGGAGAAGAAAAATGAAAGAAAGCTAAATTGAAAAGTTTGGTTTGTGTCCACCAAATATGGACGGCCAGCACGCAGCAACAACGGTCTTGCCTCCCATTTGCGTTGGCGCCAACTCCCTGATCTCTCAATATAAATATCCCATTTATTTTCTTAAAACTCTTTTGCTTACTTAATATCTTATTTTCCAAAAAAAATATTTATATGATTACTATTATTATGATCATTTCTCGCATTTCTGAATTCTTTTGCCTCCAAGGTGGGGGCTCCCTTTAAGGGGCTTTTCCCTCCAAATTATCGCTCCTTCGGGTGGCTTAGCCTCCCAATCTGCGAATCTTCAATTCTCTGTTATTGAAGGCCAAAGCCATGGAGCCGTCTATCTCTCGTAGCGCTAATTCCTCCACCAAGGGCCTCCTCTCCGTCAACATCCCCAGTAGCAGCCACAACGATGTCGAACCCCTCCCTCCTTGGATCAATGACGACGACGACGACGACGACGACGACGACGTTATCGATCCTGATGATCCTTTCGACGTCACTCACCCCAAGAATGCGTCGGCTGAGACACTCCAGCGATGGAGAGTAAGCATTTCAATCTCATTCTCAATTTTTTTTTCTGTTAAACTCATTTCTCCCCAACATTCACACGCTTCGCTCGCGCTCTGATATGCATTCATGATTTTTAATTTTTATCAACCAATGTCAATGCTCGTTGCCTTAATTGTGAATTTTCAATTTGCATTGTCTATGGAGTGTAAATGCATTACGCTAAGTACAATAATGATCGATCGAGTTCGTCGTTAAGAAGGATTTTAATTGCATGATAAAACTATAATAATTGATGATTTAGTGTATTTAATTTGCTGGAGTATTTTCCTTTTCTTTTTCTCTATGAAGCAGAGTTGCAACGTTTAACAAACTGGAAATGCATCCACTACCAGGTGTTTTATTGATGCACGGCATAGGCAAAAGCAAACCTACGATACAGTTAGATTATGACACATTTTATGCAGGAACAGGAACATGTAGATGCTAAATGTTGATTGGATGTAAATTGGAAATTTATGTAATATATTTTAAATAAAATGTCAAAGAATCTTATTTAGTGTCACTCCAAAAAAAATCATATCAACCTTGTTTGAAATACTAATTTGTGTTCTGAAAAGTTATCTCCCTCCCTCCTTGAAACATGTTGAAAGGAACCCTTCCATAGATATAAGATCAGCATAGGAGTAACTGATTACTAATATAGTTTTTCTTTGCTAAATTCACTCATCCAAGCCATTTAACACTACATATATTGATCACGTCCATTGAGGTGTGCTTTTGCAATGCATCTGGACTGAGGTGTCGTATATTTGCAGGAAGCGACTCTAGTTCTCAATGCTTCCTGACGATTTAGATATACTCTGGACCTGAAAAAGGGAGATAAGGAAGAGCGTAAGAAAGGATTGATAAGGGCCAATGCCCAAGTCGTTTGAGTATATTTCTTAACTTGTGTTTGGAAGTAGGGTTTAAAAAGCTATTTTAGGCAAACTTTTGGTTTAATTTTTTTTTAAATAAACAGTCATATTTATCTATAAATAATTTTGGTCTAAATTATAATTTAAAACTATACTTTTGAATTAGCTACTGAAACTAATTTTTAGAACAGTAAAAGAGCTTATAGACTATCTAGTTATTATCTTATCCCTATTTTTCTTTACACTCTCTCTCCTTTCTTTTCTCTACTATATCTCCTCTTTCTTCTCTATATTTTCTTATATTTTCTCTTTCTTCTCTAATATCTCTCCTCTCTTATACTTTTAATCAAATCATATCTTTTTAATAATTTAATAATATGAAAAGTGATTCTACTACTAATCATATAAATATCTCTATTATTAAAATATATTCTTCAAAAACTCTATTCTATCAAATCTATTCTTTCAAAAATTTATTCTCCAAAACTAATCCAATCATACCCTTAATCTTGCAAACACATTTCCATGGTGTTTTTATGTTTTTAATTGTCTTATTCTTTACTCTAATCAATGATGGATTGTTCTATTAGGCAGCGCTGCTTTTCAGATTAGCTGGTGAACGTGATCTAGGTATACTTCCTTTCTTCGCCTTTGGAATTTCTTTCCTTTTCATTCTTTCCTCATTCTGACGATTATTGTCTTATTTAACAAAAGCTTTCGAAGATAAATAACTGGCCACTTAATTGACCAATACAACAAATGATTAACGAGTCGTATCCTTCTGGCCGGAAAAGTATGTTTGTGGGACGCACAAACTTCAAGTTTATGGAAATGATAAGCATGGTCAACAACTGACATTAAATGTTTTCTTTTCACAAAAAAAAAAATCAATTTTACGATGGGTTTTGCTTTGGAAGCTGTACGCAGTGGATTCTTTTGGGGTAAATTACGTGCTACCCTTACAACCGCCACCTTTTTTAAAGCACAATATTTTATCTCCCGAAACTCACACGGTTTAAAACCTTGAACGTCAATTAAACACAACATCTGAAATCGAAGATATTCATTCGGGTTCTGAAATCTCAAGATTTTCCATCTTCCGTAATGTCATCGCCTTTTTTAATCAAGATGTACTTGTTTAAGTTGTTCTTATAGGAGTATTTAATTTAATGTAGACAAAATGTCAATTTTAAAAGTTGGTGCACAATAGTTCAAGGGAATTTTAAGTAGCTTTCATTTTTTGGGAGGTCCACATTTGAATTGATTAAAATTTGGACGGAGTTCTCCTTTTTGCTGTAAATTAGTGGGCATATTGGATCATTGTTAAAAGGATTATTACATTATCAGATCATCCAATATCCTGAGTCCACCTTGTAACTGAGAACTTTTAATGGGACCCGGGCTCAAACTCAAACTCAAACTCAAACTGAGACCTCTTAACTCCCAAGTCCCGACCTCTGACTCCTTTCTAGTTTACTAGTTGAACTAAGCGCTGGGTGGCAGTTTATAAATATTTAAGGTTGAAACCAACCTTCACAAAATAATGCAATATAAGTTTCTTTTGGGTTCAATGTGGCATATACTGTATTTGTATATGTTGATTCACATAGAAAAACATTTATATTTTATTGATATGTTGAATAGATATACATACACAATAAAAAACCCTAGACATTAATGATATAATATCATATCGTATCCTATGTACTAATTACAGGATATTCACATATAGTATAATATCTACACTCCTCCTCAACTTAGAGTATAGATGACAATCATATCTAACTTGTTACAATGATATTCAATCTAAACCCATTAAGAGCTTTGGTGAGGAGATCGCCTAGTTGATCACTGGATTTGAAATGTCCTATAGAGATAAAATTTTCTTTGAGCTTGTCTCGAATAAAATGACAGTCAATCTCAATATTTTTCATGTGTTCATGGAATACCGAATTAGAAGCTATGTACAGGGCCACTTTATTATCACACCACAGCTTTGCTGGTAATGAGGTTTTAAAGCCAATTTCTTTCATTAACTGATATATTCAGATTATCTCACATACAGATTGTGCCATGGCTCTGTATTCCACTTCTGCACTCAATCGTGACACTACATTTTGTTTCTTGCTTCTCCAAGATACCAAATTTTCCCTACAAATATACAGTATCATGTAGTACTGTCTTGTGACATTTGATCCATTATGATTTGCATCACAAAAACACTCAATATCCATATTGCTATGATTCTTGTACAATAGCCTACGACCTGGAGATCCCTTCAAATAATGTAGCATATGTTCTAAGGCTTTCCACTGTCGAACAATAGGAGAAATCATAAATTAGCTAAGGACACTCACTAGATAAGTAATATCATGACAGGTAACCGTAAGATAATTCAGTTTTCCATTCAATCTCCTGTACTTCTCTGGGTTCTCAAACTGTGTGCTCTTAACATCTTCAACGGGATTGTTATATGGTATACTATCATCAACATCAAGCAGGGGATTATAAACCATATGAAAGCTAGTTGGGGCAGCTACTAGTTTGCCAGTTTCTTTTAGTAGATCAAGAATATATTTTCTTTAAATCAATAAGATGCCCTTTCTACTCCTCATAACTTCAATTCCCAAGAAATACTTTAATGAAGCCAAATCCTTCGTCTAAAAATGGGAGTTAAGGAATGACTTGAGTGATAAGATCCCCGAGGTATCGCTCCCTGTAATCACAATATCATCGACATACACAACTAGTAGAATTATGCCAGCATTTGTTCTCTGATAGAACACAAAATGATTACACTTACTCTGGCACAAGTCAAAGTCCTTCACGATAATACTAAATCTGTCAAACCATGCCCCGAGGACTTTGTTTCAAGCTGTATAAATATCTTTTAAGATGACACACTTTACCACGCTCCCCCTGAACAACAAAACCGGGTGGTTGCTCCATAGACACTTCTTCAAGAAGATCACCATATAAGAAAGCATTTTTTATATCCAGTTGAGAGAGATCCCAATTATAAGTAACGGCTAGAGAGACAGAGACGAACAGAGGAGAGCTTGGCTACGGGAGAAAAAGTCTCACAGTAGTTAACACTATACTTCTGAGCATAGCATTTAGCAATAAGGCGAGTTTTAAGACGTTCAAGTATGCCATCAGCCTTAGTTTTAGGGGTCAACAACCATTTACACCCAATGACTTTTTTTCTTTCCAGTAAATCCCCTAAGGACTACGTACCTGAACGATCAAAGGCCGCAATCTCCTCTTCCATAGAAGTACGTCAACTCGGGTAGGACAAGGCCCCATAAAGAGATTGAGGCACAGAAATAGTGTCTAAAGAAGCAATGAAGGCACGAGAAGCAGATGAGAGGTGGTTATATGAAATAAAAGAAGAAATATAATAGATACAAGTACGTTTACCTTTGCGGAGGGCAATGGGCAGATCGAGGGAGGGATCTAGATCAAGAACATGAGGTATCTCAGATGTAGGGACCAGGTTAGGTTCAGGATGAGTAATGCTCTCTGTAGAATCTAATGAGAACTAGACAATGGTAGGGTAGAATCTAGCATAGGAGCAGTAATGGTTTCCTTTAAATGTCAGGTATAAACCCGAGACAAAGGTGATTAACCAGGTGCCAGTACAGGAGTTAGGGCCGGTGATGGTGAAGGAGGGACAAAGTATACCAGAAGAGTATCCTCATCCACAGGTAGAGAAGGAGGAGTTGAATTGTTAGAAGCAAAATAAGCAACAGATTCCTGAAAAGTAACATCAGTAGAAACTAGGTAACGATTAAGAGATGGAGAGAAACAACTATAACCTTTCTGAACATGAGAGTAGCTAAGGAAGACACACTTGAAAGACTTAGGTTTTAATTTAGAGATACTTGTACGCACATCTCGAGCAAAACACACACATCCAAAAATCTTATGGTCAATATAAAACAAAGGTTTCGAAGGAAAGAGAGTAGCGTAGGGATTGTGGCTATGAAGAATAGAGGAAGGCATGCGACTAATGAGAAAGCAAACAGTGGAGACTGTATTGGCCCAAAAAGGTTTTGGAACCGGCATTTGAAACAGAAGGGCACAAGCTACTTCTAATAGGTGGCAATTTTTTCTTTCAGCAATGCCATTCTGAGTCGGTGTATCCACACAAGAAGATTGATGTAGAATGTCATTTTGAAGCATAAAAGAGCAAAATAATTCAGAAAAATATTCTTTAGCATTATCACTGCTCAAAGTATGGATAGAGGTATTGGATTGATTCTTAATTTCGGCAATAAAGGCACAAAAATAAGAGAACAACTCAGAACAATTTTTCATTAAATATAACCAAGTACTACAAGAATAATCATCAAGAAATTAACAAAGTACTTGAAACTAACATTTGACTTAATTGGACACAGACCCCAAACATTAGAGTGAAAAAGGGGACGAATTTTGTTTATTGACTCGAGAAACTAAAGGAAGACGATGATGTTTAGCAAATTGATACGATTCACAATCTAAGAACAACAAATGCTGAAACTGAGGATAAACCTTTTTCAAAGATGATAAAGATAAATGACCCAAATGACAATGTGCTTCAAAAGGAGTGACACCACCGGCACAAGCCACTGCACGCGACCCCTGATCATTAAGGAAGTAATGACCGCCAGATTCGTAACCTCTACCAATAATCTTCTTCGTTAAAAGATCCTGCATCAAATAATGATCAGGGAAAATTGAGACCCAACAGTTTAATTGATGAGTAAGTTTACTAGGAGAAAAAAGGTTAAAAGCAAGGTTAGGGACATTGAGCACAGAGTCCAAATGAATAGAAGATGTAGGTTCAATAGTGTCAGAACCAAGAACACGGGATTGACAACTGTCCACAATGGTGATGTTAGAAGGGTTGGCATAAGAATTATAAGTAGAGAAGAGATAGCGGTTACCTGTCATGTGGTCAGTAGCACCAGAGTCTATGATCTATTTACAGGAAAAAGAGACAAAGGAAGTAGCCTGATTACTTGTTGCAATAGCAGCACTAGCAAGAGGATTGCTAGACTTTAATTGATTATATTCAGTAGCAGAAATGGTAACCATGTTATTAGCTATTGTGGCCACATGTGCTGAATTTTGTTGATTCTGTTTGTTCTGAAGTTTACGACACGTACATTTCATATGACCTGGCTTCTTATAGTAGTAACAGATCACATCATTTGACTCCTTATTAGAATCCCCTAGTTTAGAACCACAATGATTAGGTGGCCCACGGGTATTATTCTGATCACAACTAAGTAATGCGCTAGTAGGCACAATAGAAGCCAGTAAAGAGATTTGTTTAGTTTTCAACACAATAGAGAAGGCTTCTTCAAGAGAGGGGGATAAGCCCTAGATAGAATTTGAGAACGAGTAACCGCATATCGAGGCAAAAGTGTAGTAAGAAAACTCATTATAGCTATCTACTTTTGGTGAGACACATTGACCTTCCTCTCATCAGAAATAAGCATGAGGGCATTGAGCTCTTCATACATTCCTTTGAAATCCATAAATAAGGTTGTAAGGGGAGGATCATCCTGCATCTCGGCTCGATAGAAAGATCTGTAAACCTCGTATATTCGAGAAATATTATTCTTGCCTGAGTATAAGAATCCCAAGTAGTCCATTAGTTCCTTAACAAATTCACAGTGAATCATAGAAGGCATGATCTCACTGTCAATAGAGTTACGAATTTGTAAGAGAAGCCGTGCATCATCCCTTGACCATGACTTATAAGAGGGATCTTTCTCTTCTGGAGGATTATCGGTCAAGTGATCTTCCTTCTCAATACTTCGGGAATAAATACGAATATATTTACTCCAATCTAGATAATTTCTCCAAGTTAATTTGTATTCAGTAATCTTAGTAATTATTGGAATCATATTAGAAATTGTGGTAGACTTGGTTGCAACCATAAAAAAAAGATTAGTATTGAAAATGAAAGCAACCGGATAACGATTAACCAAAAGAACTAGATTACCCAATTATCGTAGCTTCACTGGGAGCTCCGTAAGAACAAATATTCAAACAAGTAGAGAAAAAATACTCCACAGAGAACAAACTGATATGGAATCAGAAACTGCGAATTTGCAGCCAGAAATACGGATCAAAAACAAAAGACCCAGTATAGGACAGTCAAACCAGGGCGTGTGAAATTGATGGTGAAAGTGGTAAGGGTGCGGACACTCATACGCTGCTTAGACGGCGACAAAACTTCAGGGACGCGCCGATCGGAGCCTTGCGACCTGCCTTGCTTGGTGCTTGTCTTGATTCGTTGTCGGAAATGGATGTCAATGGCAAACACATTGCTGTCAGGAAACAAACACCAAAACACCAGAAAACTGACGCAAAAAACAACCAGACGTGAACTCAAATTTACTGCTATGATACCATGTTGATTAAGAGAGAAAAATACTTGTATTTTATTGATATGTTGAATAGACATATATATACAATAAGGAACCCTAGACATTAATGATATAATATCATATCATATTCTATGTACTAATTACAGGATATTCACATGTGGTTTAATATCTCTACAATATCTCTATAATATCAATCTTTACTTTGTCGTAGGAATCTTAATCAACTCCCAATTAATTAACTTGGTCATGTTGAGTTTGCTAATTATACTAAGATTCTTTCCCTTATTTAATCACTTGATGAAGTTTTGTTTTTGAATCATGAAGCGGTAGGCACAGGAGTGTCTGCCCAAACCTCAGGTGATAACTTCGGAGTTGGGCTCGAACAACTTGTTTCAATGTCCAAGGATCAGAACGTTTCAGCTTTGCAAGAATGTGGAGGGGCAAGTCTACTGTAAATATATTCTTTGGTTGCTTAAGGAGTGTAGAAGGATTTTATGCATCTGATATGATTCAGTGGTAGCTTCTACAGGTTAAAGGCTGGTTAGATTTACTAAAATCAGATCTTGAGAAAGGAATCAATGGAGATGACAATGATATGTTAAAAAGGAGAGTGACATTTGGAACGAATACATACCCTAAGAAAAAGGGGCGGAGTTTCTGGGTATATTCATTATAAGTCATCAAGTAATCGTTTTTAAAAGCAACATTTAATGAACTAATTATACAATGCTAGTACTAATTCTTTGTGATCTGTAACAGAATTTTCTATGGGATGCTTGGCAAGATCTGACCCTTATCATATTGATTATAGCAGCCGTGGTGTCATTGGCACTTGGAATAAACACGGAGGTGTGGTTAACATTCAGTTAGGTTATAGTCATCAATCACAATAGCAAATGAAGCATCATTAATTGATCGATGGCTTTGTTGAAGGACTTGAACTACTTGTGAGAGAAATTAGGTTCTGGGCATTTAGGTCTGACATCTATGCTCTATAATTCTTCTGCCAATCTGGATAATCGACCACTTATCAGGCATAAAGAATTCCAGCAATGCGATGATTTTTTATTCAAAAGCAGGAAAATTGAGATAAAGAATCTGTTGAGAAACACCAACAACAACATAGATTGAGTAACCTACAAACTTGGGAAGAGCATATGTGATTCCTATGATAGAATTATGAGATAGAACAAATTGTGGAGGTCATCTGACCAGTATGTTAAAGAATATTTGGTCACTTTCTATCATAAAGGATTTCAAAGTATCCTCTAAACGATGATGATAATGCCTTTTCACTATCATTTATGTTTTGAAGTTTCACAAAATGGAGGTACAAACTCATCTAATTATCAATCACATTTACCAAAGAAAACGCTACTTTGTTGCGTTAGATGTTCTTGAAATATTTCTTTCAGGAATATTACTGATATCCAGCATAATTTGTTTGTGTTGCTTCAGTACTTTAACAAAATAAAGTGAATCATCATATGCCAGTCACAATAGGCATTACATTGATTCTTTTGCCTTTTGAGATTGCTAACATTTACTTGGTTACATTTATGGTTGTTTACATGGGCTTGAAACCCATTTCTTATCTCCTCTGTACTGGTTTCCTTGTGATGGATGCTTGTTCTGATTGCTCTTGTCAATAGAATAAGCTTGTTGCTTCAATTTCATTTAAATCGTTAATGTTCCCTAAGGCTTATATTTTCCATCGTTTGTTATTGTTAGGGCTTGGAAGAAGGATGGTATGATGGAGGAAGCATTGCCTTTGCTGTTTTTCTTGTCATCATAGTAACAGGTATCGGATACTTCTTTTTGTTTTTATTAATGAACAACATATTTAATCTTGTGAAAGTCTATCTAGGTGTCCATAGGATTTCCTTACATATCAAATTCTTTGGCATATTTGGACAGACTGTTATTTCTCCTCAAATTTATTGTGTTCTCCTTGTCCAACAGTAATCCTGATACAAGCTGTATATTGTACTTTTTAGACTAAAGTTCTGCTGTTCCTTTCACTTTCTTGTGTGGCAGCTACCAGTGATTATCGCCAATCTCTGCAGTTTCAGAATTTGAATTCAGAAAAAGAAAATATACAATTGGAGGTAGGCTTTATATAATTAGAATTTAGTTCATCAATGGGAAGAAACACAATCATCTTACATGTATTATGCAGGTCATTAGAGGCAGTAGAGCAACAAAGATATCAATATTTGATGTTGTTGTTGGTGATGTTGTACCTCTCAAAATAGGAGACCAGGTGAGATCTAACAATATTTGAGTGTCCTTGACTGGAAATTAATAGTTTCTTTCGGCATTATTTTTTCTTTATGGGTGCATTCAGGTTCCTGCTGATGGAGTTATAATCACTGCTCACTCACTTGCCATTGATGAATCCAGTATGACTGGTGAAAGCAAGATTCTAAGTTGTTTCTACCTACTATCCATCAAATTAATAATTCCCAGTCCATATGATTCTTAAGCAATGATGTTCTGCAGATTCACAAAGACCACAAATCACCTTTTTTTATGTCTGGCTGCAAAGTAGCAGATGGCGTTGGTGTTATGCTGGTAAGATGAATATTTAATTCTCATATTCTACATGGCATGTTATTTAATGATAATGAGCAACGCTTTCTTGCAATATAAATGAAATTGTTTCCATGATTTTGAACCTTCTGTCCAAAAATTGTGACTTTTGCTCAAAAAGTTTCTGACTTTTGCTGCTTCGTTTATTTTAGCGTCAAGGTTTCTTACTTTTCCCTTCCCCCCTTATTTGATCTAATAATCAGCTGCTGTGTATCATATTGAGTAGGGATTGGAGTTGGACCTTTGAGCTTTAACAGTATAAGGAACTTTGTAAGGGCCTAGTAAGACGGCTGATTATGTTACATCTTTTACTAATTTTATCAACTGAAATACTCTGTATTGAATAAACTAAAATTAATAAACTTGTTCTTTGGGATTTATGGGCTTTAGTTATCAGCGTTTTTATACTTCTGCATTTGATTTATTTTATGATTATTTATGTATCAACCCCTTGTAGTTCTGTTGTTCGTGGTCAATAATGAGAATATGAGTTTATGTAAAAGTGAGTTGAATAGTCCTCTCCGTTTGTTTTGATTATGCTTCTAGTGGTTTTCAAGGTCTTAAAACCAAAGATATTAGAGTTGTTATGCCATCCCTTTACTGCTATCTGTAGGTAACTGGGGTTGGTATCAATACGGAGTGGGGATTGTTGATGGCAACCATCTCTGAAGATACAGGAGAAGAGACTCCATTGCAGGTTCCACCTGATCCATCTAAAACAAAGAAAGAAGAGGCTGTTGTTTTACCTTATGGAAACTTACATGCTAAACGTTAAATTTTCTTTTGGTGATATGTCATAGGTACGTTTGAATGGAGTTGCAACTTTTATCGGCATGATAGGTCTTACAGTAGCTGTTGTTGTGCTAGTGGTCCTATTGGCCAGGTAAAGTTAGATTTTTTTTTTTTTTTGTATTTTATAGATAATTAGAGCAGATTTTATGCCATCTCTCACTGGCTGTGATGTGACTTTGGAATTGTAGATACTTTACTGGAAACACGAAAGATGTGGATGGAAATGTCCAATTTGTTGCTGGCCAGACGAGTATCAGTAGTGCAATAGACGGGGTTGTCAAAGTTTTTACTATTGCAGTAAGTGAATTTTCCGGATTGTTTTTGTACTTTAAGATCTTCTGCTTCTTTTGTATCTTTTTGAAACTAAAATAAAGAGCTGTAAAGGTCACAATTGTGGTTGTTGCAGTTCCTGAAGGTCTTCCACTGGCTGTTACCTTAGCGTAAGAATGGACTACTAGAGGATTTTATTCTGGAATAGGAGATGCGTCTAATACTAGGCCTCTGAATGTCTTTTAATTTTTGAATTTTTTTTAATTCTAATCTTGGCTCTCATGACAGCCTGGCATACTCAATGCGAAAAATGATGGCAGACAAGGCCTTGGTAAATCTCATTTTATTATTCTCCAATCACCAAAACGTTTTTAGTTTTGCAGTTCTTCTATCAATTAGTTTTAGAACTTCTGTTTCTAATAACCACAGATATTCAGGTGCGAAGGCTTTCGGCCTGTGAACCTATGGGCTGTGCAACAACAATTTGCAGTGATAAAACAGGAACGTTAACCTTGAATCAGGTGGGTTCCACACTAGGACGTTTGGATAGTCTAAATGGAGTTAGGCCATAATTTAATCTTGCTGATGACTACTTATATTTATTGAAGCCCCATACTTACAGTCACAACCTCTGTGTGGTTGAGATCTTATTTTGAACTTCCATTTTTGTGAGCTTTCTTAACAGAGATTTGACTCATAGAAAATTTGTTTTGATCTTCTCCATTTCCATCGGATCAATAAATTACCTATTCGTTCATTTAAAAGGCAAACGGAAGCCTAAAATTCTTAGATGAAGAACCCTCAAAAGTTAATTTACATGATGCAGCCTACAAACTCTCTGGTCTAAGTTATTTTGGGTTCATAAACATGTTGCTGTTGACCCAAAGTTTCATTGCACCTGAGTTATTGCACCCTAAATGTTATTGTCAAATAACATGCAAGATTTTCTCCATGAATTGAAATAATATAACTTAATATTAGATGAACACCTCACAGTTTTATAATCCCTGAAGCAAGGAGTTTCATTTATGTAATCCGTACAAGAGCAGGGCTGCAGTCTAGTTTGAATAAAGAAGATGCATTAAGTTGATGTGGGAAAATATGGATAAGGAACTCTTTTAGCAGATCACTTGCATAATCAATGACCTCAACTGTTTGATAGACCCACTTTTGTGCATATAATTTGTCCATATCCTGAAATAGGCATAGTCTGTCTAGTAGTTTTTCAATTTGTTAAAAAAGCAACAGGTGCCTGCATTTAATTCGTTTAATTTAAAATTTTGAATTATGAGGTTTTAATGGTTACTTATTTTATTCCATTATAGATGACTGTAGTTGAGGCATGCGTTGGGAGCAAGAAACTGAATTCACCTGATGACTCATCAAAGTTGAATTCAGAAGTTTTATCTTTGATAAAAGAGGGCATTGCACAGAATACAACTGGAACTGTTTTTGTGCCTAAGGTTTTCCTTTCTACTTAATTCAGTGACAGTATCTTGGGGTACCCTTTTATAGTTTGTATTTGGTATCAAAACAACCAAGGAAAATCTTGGGCTTAATACTTGCTGTTTCTCTCGATTTTTGTTGGGGTTACTGTTTGAGGAACAACATCTTGTGATTCTCCAAGCAGGCACATAATTATACATACGAATGTATATTTGTGATTTATTTTCAGGAGATCTGAAGTTAATATAGTAGTGCCTGTGCTCCAAAACACTTTACATACTTTCAGGATTTGTTAGAAGAGTGGAGACAAATTTTGAAATCTCTAGTATCTCTCACAATAACAACTTGTAAAAAGATAAAGAAGTAAGGTTGACAGATATAATGCATATAGGTTGGTCATTGAATGCTGGGTCAGAATCTCTCTTCCAGGAAAAGTCAGTTCAATAAGGTGTTCAATTTGACTAGTGTAGAGAAGAATACTCTGACACCAAAGATTCATGACATTTATATGCATGGATTGAAGGCACAGAATTTGAGTTAAGGTTAGGAATAGCCCTTGAGTTCTGAACTGCAATCATGTTTCCCATATAGCATATCAGTTATTGGCCAAATATATATATATATATATATATATATATATATATATATAGCATATCAGTGTGCCTGTGGCATGTTGCCAGATGCGAATAAATCTGAAAGTAATTGAACACATAATATAAACTGACAGATGAGAATATACCAGAATCATTGTTTCTTTATTACCATTGTGGGGTTGCGATAGTCTCAATGGTGAACATTTGTTACCTATAAGCAGACAGAAATATCTTCATACCTGTGCCATTGTCCTCTATAACTGTTTTCCTTACAGACATGGTTACTTTTTGGTATTTGTCTGAATTCTGGTATTAATATCCAGTAAGCATCATGTTCTTTTTGTGACTTCATTTAGGATGGTGGAGAGACTGAGGTTTCAGGGTCTCCTACAGAAAAGGCAATCCTTTCTTGGGCAGTCAAGGTATCATTAGAACATATCCTTTCACTTTATTGAATTGATTTTATGCTGAATCTTTGTATTTTTCTTGAATCTACTTGACAGTCGGGAATGGATTTTGATCTTATCAGATCAAATTCAACACTTCTCCATGTATTTCCCTTCAATTCTGAGAAAAAGCGAGGTGGTGTCTTGCTGAAGCAAGTAATTATTTGATAAAAACATTACTGATTCATCTCTTCATTTATTGTATCATATGCCATTATCTTCCATGCTAATCAAATAATATTTCTTGTTTAGAATGTGGACTCCACAGTACATATACATTGGAAAGGCGCTGCAGAGATAGTACTAGGAAAATGCACTCAATATCTTGATTCAAATGGTAGCTTGCTTTCTATTGAAGAAGAGAAGGTTAGAAACAGCAGTTTCTTAGTGTAGTCATATAATGTTTATGGGGAGAGAAGGTTATGGCATTGATCAATTGGATGAGACAGTTTTTTTATATTGCTAATAACAAACACTTCTGGAAAAATATATGGAATCACGCCACAGTTGAATCACTCTATGGATATATATGGTTATATTGTTGTTTCAACTTTCAAGATACTCAAGCTGCACGGAAATTATATAATGAATGCTACAGAAACTGAATTTTTTTTCAACAATCAAGCAACTGAGAGCAGTTGAAAATCCTATCTTCTTTTTTTCAATGTAATTGGGTAATATTTCCTTTTCATATCTTTTCCAGGATTTCTTCAAGGCAGCCATTGAAGACATGGCTGCTCGCAGTTTGCGGTGTGTTGCCATTGCATACAGGTCATATAAATTGGACAAAGTTCCCTCTAATGAGAAGGATTTGGCCCAGTGGTCCTTACCTGAGGATGAGCTTGTTTTGCTTGCTATAGTTGGTATAAAGGTAGATTTCAAGGCTCTCCTGCTATCTGGAATGAAATTGGTAGCATTTTGTTTTGTCCCATAGCTTACCTGTGTATTTAAAATAAGGAAATGATTCCTGTAAAGGCATTGATGTATGTTTAATTATAGTTGTAAACCATTATAGCTGTATGCTTTCCAATCCACACAGAATGGGGACGGGTTATGCGCTTTAAAATATTCTGTACTACTGCATATGGAGTAAATTTACATCATGCTTCAGCACCAGTTGCTGCCTTTTCTTTATGAATAACCCAGTTTCATTCTTCATCTAAGCAAACAATGATCTGTTTGTTCAGGATCCCTGTCGCCCTGGTGTCGAAGATGCAGTGGCAGTATGCACCGAAGCTGGTGTTAAGGTGATTTTAATTTTTTTCCTGTTTGATGATATAGTTCTCAAATCAACCCATGAAGTTTATATGTAAATTTTAGTTCAATGTGGAACCAGTTAAGGATAATGTCAATATGATTTAGATATTCTTAAAAGCTTGAGGGTTAAGAAAAAAATGTGATTAAGTCCAAATCATCTAAATGTGATTAAGTTCAGGTGCGCATGGTTACGGGAGACAATCTTCAAACGGCTAAGGCAATAGCTTTGGAGTGTGTTATACTGGCTTCACATTTAGATGCTGTTGAACCAGTTATCATTGAAGGAAAGACATTCCGGGCATTATCTGAACAAGAAAGGGAAGAAGTTGCTAAACAAATAACAGTATGACCCTCTCATTATGATTTTTGTTCTGTGAATTAGCTGAAAATATTTATTAATGGAATGGTATTCATTTAACAGTAATTTTCTAATAAAAAATTGCACCATCCTGATCATAATTCCTGTCTTTGACATCTCCGGTTTGGATTACTTGCTGATCGTGATTTGCATAATATGTATAGGTGATGGGGAGGTCTTCATTGTAGGCTGTATATCAAATTGCGGTTCTCCTTGTTCTTAATTTTGGTGGAGAAAGTATTCTCCGTGGTCACTCTGCAGCCGAAACCTTGCAACTGAAGAATACTTTGATTTTCAATGCATTTGTCCTCTGCCAAGTAAGTGAATATTTAAAAGTTAAATATGAAATATTCAAATGTCAATGGAAAACCAAATCTCCCTTGCATCTTCAGAAATTCTAGCCATGTGGTAGGATTTGTTTCCATGTTCAACTGTTATATATATATGTCGAATGCTTCTTAATGGGTTCAATCATACAGTGCAAGAATTTGTCAATTCATCCCATTCTCCCTAGACTGCTTGAACACACAGATTTTCAACGAGTTCAATGCTCGAAAACCGGATCAAATGAACGTATTCACTGGAGTGACCAAGAACCGTCTCTTTGTGGGAATTGTGGGAATGACCGTTGTACTTCAGGTGAATAATCATTTTCTGTGGTTGTCTTGTTGGTTTGTTTTGATTGTTGACATCTGCATATATATGCTTTTCTAATTCCTCACATATCTGTTAGGTAATCATTATCGAGTTCCTTGGAAAGTTCACTAGCACGGTGAGGCTTGACTGGCAGATGTGGGTCGTTTCTATTATCATTGGTCTCCTCAGGTTTGGTTCATTCATTTCAATATAATCCTAGTATTATCCTTTATGTATTTACAAATGAATTCCCGTCACTTCACCTAAAATGAGAAAAGAGATAAATACGTAATACTCTTAAATATAAAAACTAATTATAAGATTTATTTTAATCATCAATATAAGACCTTAATTCATTCTGCTTTTTAAATTTATAATTTTTTTCTAAACTATCTATATTAATTATATTTTTTTATATGGCTATCTTATTGAATATTAAAGAAATATTTTAGAAAAACTAATATATATTTATTATAAGGGTTAAGTTTGTATAAATTTTAATTTTGGTTCTTCAAATTTTTTTCTATCTAAAAGGACCCAAACTCATATTTAAAATTTAAGAGACTAAAATAAAATTTATATAAATTTAAGAGATTAAAAATTATATTAATTTTTATTATAAGTAATTAATTTAATTATTTTTTTTTAGTGTAAGTTGTCTGGTTCTGACATTGAGAGGAGTAAGTAGTAGGTCCCATTTTATAGAAGTGAAGTCCGCTATTTTATACCGTATCTAAGTTTCAGCTCACAGTAGTTGGTGTCATTTTTGCTGTGACCAACAGCTTTCGGCTTGTTACAGTTGGCCTCTTTCTGAGCTTGGAAAGTTCATTACAGTTCCAAAAACACCATTATCTAGCACTTTCAAGAGGATGCTTATGCGATTCAAGAGAACAAAAACGGCTGCTCCTAATTAACCAGCAAGTGAAGTGAAAATTGATACTCTGTCTAAGATTAATTGGTTTAGTGCAGACTTTTCGGATGATCTGTAAATAGATTAAGATTATCAGAGAATCACACAAATTTATGGTTTCATGCTTCTGACCTGAGTCTGTCTGCACTTATGAATTACTACTCCATGTGTCACTGTAAATTTATTTGGCATGAAAAACGAGAACAAGAATGTGTTCGGAATTTCTGGAGCATTTAACTATCATTATGTATAATATATATCTGTCCCCCTTTTATACTTGAGTTTTGTACATTTTTGCTGTTATACATTATGGCATTGTCGGAATCCCATGGCTTTCAAGACACTCAAAAACTGTCTGGCATTTCCATGTGGTAGTTTTTTCTTTTTTTGTGAGCCATCTCTTTTTTATTTGTTCTAAGTATAAATATCTCCTTATTTAAACCCGTGAAAGAGTCTAGCCGGCTACAACCTACGAGTTAGATGAGGCTGGCTTGTGGAGCCCATCCTTTGACCAACCCAAGCCTGCCTTGTGTGCTGGCAAGCTAGTATGCTATACTGGCTAAAAATTATTTTTTTTAAAAAAAATAGAGTACTATTTTTTAAATTGATGATTGTGTAATAGAATTAATGTATACATAGACTTATTTTAAGATTTAATTTAAATTAAACAGTATCCAAATGTAAATTATAACAATTATAATTAATATGATAGTCACACTTTATAAAATATAAAATTATTCTAAACAAAAAGCACAAAATCAATACCAATAATATTAGATTGAATTGCCTTAATACCATCGACTTGAAAATTGTTATAACTTGGGTTAATACCATCAACATGAAGATGGAATCAGGCACTTGGGGATTTTACTTAGATAGTTAAAATTTAAGGCTTTATATTTTAAAAAATAAATAAATTTGTTGGTGGGTTGGCCAATAAACACGCGGGCTAGCTAGTTATAATATGTGGGTTGGATGTGGTGGGCCCTTTGACAGTTTAGCAAAATACTAACTTGTCTCTTAGTGGGTGTTTGATAGGCTGGATTCGTAGAATCAATCTATTTTATTAGCTATACTCTTATATAAAATAATTCTATCAAAAATTTAAATTAAATATAAACATATTTTTTATTAAAAATTTAAATTTAAATTTATTATAAAGTCACTAATAGCCATCTCTTAAAAACACTATAATATAAATTATATTCTCTCCCATTTTTATTATAATCATCACCTAATAACTTTACATATATTACTAAAGTTTGTTAAAATTAGTTTTTTTTTTAAAAAATATTAAAAGTACCCGTCAGTATAAGTACTTAGAAGGATTTTGTTGATTAGTTGAGAAGTTTCCTAATTACTCGAAATATTAGGCGAAAAACTTAATAACTGGAGAAATTCTTGGGGGCACTGAGTGCACCACGTACTTTTTGTACTATCCTTTGAAAATAGGACATCTCATCCTCTTTAAATCCTACGTGTCATCTCTCCCCTCCTCTCATTTAAGTAATTTAAAATATCTCTTCAATTCCCCTCTCTCTCCTCCGCTTAATGCTCTCTCAAAATTTCTTAAAAACTTTTCCGCCCGTCTCTCTCCAGTTTTCCGTCTCTGCTCTCCTCCAATTCACTTTTTAAGAAACTTTCTCACTCTCTCTCTTCCAGTTGGTTCCATCTTGCCTTCTCCTTCAAACCATCAATAATGGCTTCCTTCTCCATTCCAATTTCCTTGCCTTTCTTATTCTGGGTCATGCTCTATTTTCTGAGAATTTCCTCATAGGAGGAGCTCAGAATTCTTGTACGCTCCCTCGTCCCTCTTTAGTTTCTCTCAGGCGTCATTGGGCTCATAAGCAACATCAGGATGCTCTCTATCATCGTGAGAGGATGAAAGAGGTTTAAGTTTATGGATCTCATTGAGTGATTTAAATGGATCAGCAGGGATGAAGGATATGATAATGACGCAAGAATGGTAGGGAGAGAAGAATATTTTGAGAAATTGATTTGATAGCACATTAAGTGGAGGAGAGAGGGGAATTGGAGAGAGATGTTAAATTTAAATGTGGAGAGAGGAGCGGTGGCACGGAGGATTGAAGTGAGAGGGATGTGTCCTATTTTTATAGGATAGTGCACAAATTACGTGGTGCACTTAGGGCACACGAATTTCTCAAATGGAATGTGTAGAAGCCCTTGAAAAAAGGACGGGAAAGAGTAAAAATTCAATGGACAGAAAAGAACATAATTGGATTTAAGGATCCAAAATAAAGAGCAGACAAGATTGAATAACAATGAAAACAAAGCACTGTGTACACATCAAATGACAGTGACTTTGATAAAGCGAACAATAATTTAAAGCAGCAAAAAAAAAACATGAGTCAACATAATTTAAAGGGGGGAAAATTAACACTGAAATTTCCGGTAGGTGGTTTTAGGACCCTATATTCCAACCTTCATTGAGTAAACTAATCACTGGAGAAGCAAAACCATCTTTGATGATGAAAGCTTCAATACATTTAATTATCTTCTCACCCCAAACTAGCAATAACAAGAATAGGCAAAGTGGTTTTTCTTGGAGACATAAGGGGAGATGAACTTGGAGGGAGAAGCAGATGAATCTACAATATCAGCTGGGACAAATATCTGAGTTCTACCAGAACCAATTCTCTTGCCAGCTACATTGGCATAGAACAGACCCGAAATTGCTGGTACGAATACGTTGCTCTCAGAAGTCACGTAAAAGTCTATCACCTTCTCGAATTCGGAACCTTCAGAATCCAGGTACTTCATCTTTTTATCCGCAGGCATGATGCCTTCCTGCATTTGTTTTCAGAAGCAATGAGTGTTTTAAATCTGACATAAAAAAAACACATGAAAGTTGTATAATCTCATATGAGCATTCCAATTACTATATTCAATTCCTGATGTAATGCATGAAAAAGTCCTGGCTGAAATCTCACCTTTGTGTAAGTTCTGGGGAACATTTCCTTAAGAGAATCAAGGCTGTTATGCCACCTTGATTGAGTCACATAAATTGTGGTATCCTTGTCAAAACCAATCTTCCTCAAAAATACTGCAATCTCTTGTGCATTGTAGCAGCTTTTAGCTCCATCATCATCACTTCCTTGGCAACCCCTCTTATCCAACATCTCAACCCTCAAGTCCACAGTTATGAACTGGCCATCGGACTTTCGGCTCAAAGTTCTTAGTCTTTCTACCATTGAATCAACCACTTCCTTCATTTCTGGCTGTAGCTGTAAACTTGCAAACATTGCTAAGCAGGAAACAGAATCAGTATCAGCTGCATTTCCTTCCTTTCTCATGTTTATTGAAGGGAAGTAAGTTGCAAGCCTTATATTTCCCTTTGTTCTGTATATTGGCTCAACATGTTCAGCTATGTAGTCATCAGTAACTCTATTTGGGACCTTCACAGCGGCAAGACTCCGAGTTGATATTTGAGCGGGAAAATCCTTTACTACTTTAACCACCTCCTTCATGCTTGTCATGAACACATCAACGTCATAAATGTCCTCAAAGTTCCTGGACACATCAATTCCATTAGTCATGAACAAGTACTCAATTGAGTTAAACTGCGAGCTATTCAACAATGAAATATCTTGAGTCCCATACATCTTTTTTTTTTTGGTATAAAGAGTCCCATACATCTCATCTACGATAAAGCATTTCCAAGGCAAACTTGCAATAGTGGAATAGAGAAGTTGATAACTGGTCCTTAATCAATCAAGAATCTTACATCATCCCAGCCTAGGATTCTAAGGCCCACTCAGAGCCTGTGATGCTCCATATATTGGGAAGGGGGAACAGTTATATATGGCTGGCATTGATATAAGGATAGAGCTGTATTAAAAAAACAGAACAGATGAGCCAACTTCTTTTCCAGGCATTTCAATCAAATTATCTCTAAGTTATAGACAAACACAAACTGAAATCTCTACTATTTACTTGATGTTCCATTATAGCATAAGTAGTTATATCAACAATACAACTAATGCTAGATGTCCAAGAGGGATGTGAATTAAAATATGCCAAACATTTCTTATGAGAAGGCAGAAGGGGAGAAAGTTATCAGCTAAAAAGGTTATGTTAATCAGTCTCGCTATATTGCTTAAGTAGCTCAAGTATCTTGGTTGATAACAAGGATAATAGCAGAAATTGAAGCAAGCAATAAGATTATGGTCACTTAACAGAAAACAGAGAAGTGCCTAGTAAAAACCACTTTAACTAAGACAGATGGAGGTTAGAATAAGAAACCATGATTAAAATAATTAACATGTTACGCCTTAAAGGCTTTGGCGAACCATATGAAAACTCTCACAAAATGGAAGTCAACACTAACCACTTGTCACCAGGTTGGCTTCCTCTGATGTCAGGGAGAACAAGTGTTGCCCCCAAACGTCTAGCAACAACTACAGCATCTGCAATCTGAACCAAGCATTACCAGATAAGTAATCAATATAAGGAATGAAACTACAGACTCTAGCAGCAGCTGAAATTAGCGGGGAAAGAAAGAAAAAGAATAACAAAAACACTATCAATCTTGTAAAGTCAATGGTGAGGCTAAGATAAAAATGATTATTAGATAAAGAAATATATTGAGAAGGCACGCCAATGAATGAACCAATTGCATCATCATCCATCAGTTGACTAAAATATAACATAATGAACAAGCATATTATCAGTTAGTTAACCGAATGGATCATATTGAAGTTAGTGATGAGGCTGGGATTAAAAAGAAGAGAACTTGAGAACCTTTTCATTTAGAGCGTGATAAAAGAAAACTTTACTTGGACAGAACCAAAATACAAGAGAAATCCTTTTGAGCAAAGAAATACAGAAAGGATAGGGGGAAAACCTTTTGAGGTTGGCCCAAAAGCACATAAAAAGAAAAGAAAAGAAATTTGAAAAATAGCATGCAAACTGATATATATTTGATACAAAGGACTCCCACTATGAGTTGAACAGAATGATTGAATCAGATACCTGAGAAATGTGATACTCAGGGCCATTAGTCAAAGAAAAAGTAACAAAGCCTTCAGTCTGCTCTACATCGTCTGCCAGCAAGCCAAGAGAAGAATCCATGAGAAAAGATTGATTGAGCACAAGTAATTTTGTGCAAGTAAATTATATGAACTCAATGATTTGGGATCCTTAAAAAAATCAAATCTTACCCATAGATGGTTTAACCCAGCATGCTTTTAGTTCGTCAGCATCTCCAGTCCAAAGCCCAATACTCTTCTTCACATGAGTAGCATCAAACTTCGTGTTCTCAAAGTTAGCCGACTCTGTTCCTCCTGGAAGTTGATCCTTGAAATTCAAAAAAGAAGTAATTTAAGTGAAAAACAAGTTAATTAACCATAACCATAAAATTATCTGGTTGAAAAGATCAAAAGCAAAGAATCTGGCAAGCTAAGAAAATTCCATGGAGTGATAAATTGTATGGGATAAGAGAATGAAAGAAAGCCTAGAATTTGCCTAATTAGCTGACTTGAGCTTGCACTATACCTTATTCTAACTATACCTTATTCTGAGGTTCAATTATTGTAGTTTAGGGTTAGGGACTCATTCCCATTTTCTCACAAAACTTTCCCTATTTCCCTCGTTTCGTGCAACATCAACAGTCAACCAATGATTTCATAGTCACTAGAGAATCATAATTACTGGCACTCACAAAAGTAAATTGCCGTTTTGAAAAGGTAACCACTACTCTATCGAAAAATTAACGATATAGAAATTAGTATTTATCACGTCTCGGCCAATAGGCATTCAATTACTGTGTCCCAGTTTATAAACTAAGATCCATCATCTCTACTTGCTCTCGCTTTCATCTGGATATACATAATGATGGGTTCGATTAAAATCCTTCAGTTTCATGTCAAATGAACTCATCTGGCTTCAACACCTCGCTCACTCCACTTTAACCGTGACATCAGGAATGATTTATGCTGAATAACAACTAAAAAATGCAAATGAAAATTCAACACCATTTGCAAGATTAAGTGGATCGAGACACCAACTTTGAGAGATAGACAGAGAACAAGTCAGCTAAGATGGCTGAAAAGAAAATTGTGGTGGATGAGATAATACGAGTGAGATAAAGTCTTACTTACTTCCACTGAATCAAAATGGTCCCTTTTGATCATATTGCCAAGCATTACAAACATTGTGAGGGTGAGCACACCGGCCACCACTTGCTTCAAATCAAATCCCATTGTGCGTCTTCCTCCTTTTGGATCTGTAAATGCTTCTGGGTCTCAGACTCACTGTAAGTGGGCGAAGATCAGAATAGAGAAAGAAGCGTAAACTTCAGCTTTTAAGCAGCATAAGGGAAAGTACGAAGCATGAAGACCCAGAAGAAAGCTTTTCCAGCTGAAATGGGAAGGTTAACCAAAAATTGAGGAAGAAAGAGAACGCACACCCTCCACCAGTGAGAGCGTCAAAGACCAAAATTTCTTTGTTTCTTTAAGAGCAGAGATCCTTTCCCAAACCACCGACACTTTCCGATAAAAATCATGGGCTGCCTAACCTCTTACGTGGATTTGCTTTGTTGTTTAGGATTCGCTATCAATAATAAAATATAAACATGTTGTCAATTCAGTAATCGCCCTGTCGCTCGTAATGTTGGATAGTTGATGGATTAGATTTGAGAAAGAACCGTTGATTACAGATGGAAGAGGGCCAATCTTTAATTTATAGTTATCTGGGTAAAACCCCAGATCTGAAACCGATGGCCACACAATATAAATTAAACAAAAAAGCAAGTTGGGAAGTAAAATTCATGCAACGAAATTCTTCAGTGCAAAAACCCTATATTTTAATAGAACAGTAAGATTTTAATAATGAGTGATATGAAGAAGCTGTAGAACCAGAACATGGATGCAGATCTCAAGGTTTTGAGTTTTAACCCCAATTAGAAGAAAAAAATATGAAAATACCTGTTTCACTTCCAAAGGATAATGATACTTTTCGCCGCCAGCTCTCTGGCTGAAAACAATGTTTAGTTTAATGCTTTATATGAGCATATATTTATTCTTCGAATCAACATATGTATTGAACATCTTTTTTGTGATAAAAGACAACCTACAATTATATTTATTTATTCTAATTAAAATAACCAAGTACTCCCTACTATTCTGATGGTTTGTTTGGTATTTGGTATTGAGGAAATGGAGCAGAGGAGAGAATGAGAAAATATTTAATTGGATTTAATTATTAAATATTTTAATTTTAAATATTTTTTTAATAATCAAACATGATATTTAAAAATATTTAATTAGAACGTATATTATTATATTAAATTTATATTAATTTAACTCTTGTATTTATGAGTAAAGGGAGTATTTAATTTTTATGTATTAATACTAATTAAATAAAATTTAAATAAATTACTTTATTTTTTAAAAAAAAAAATATTTTGAGAAATTTAGGACATGATTGGATTCAGATCCCAAGTTCGTTTGTCATAATTTTTTTTTATATCATCAAACAAAGTTTAGTGGATGAAATTAAATTTTTAAAAACGAGTATTGAAATATAAATTATGATATGACATTTTATTTTTATTTAAACTTCAATTTGTAAACTCTATTTTGTAAAAAAAATTAATTTTACAAAAAAAACTATTTTATAAGTATATTTTTTTAATTTTTAATTTGATATATATGGTTTGCTCTCTTAGTGAGAATCATTCAATTTTATTACGTTAATATTATTAATTTTTTGTTAATTTTTTATTTTTATTTTTTTAATACAATTGGCCTTGTACAAAACGAAGAGGATGAAGTAAACGATAATAATAAAGTTTGAATTTGAGTTTGGATAACGTGAGAAAGAAGAATATAAAGACGTGGAAAAAACGATAATGTGAGTGGAATCATCAAATCGTAGAGGCGGGGAGTGCGGTAGTCAGTCTTTGTCACTCCTCACTCCTCACACACGTGGGAAGATCAGAGCATTCGATTCAACGCCTCATCATCATCCATTCGAATCACTCCCTCTCTGCCCTCATTAGTCATTGTATTACTTAGGGCATGTTTTTATTAGTTTTTAAAAAATAAATTCTTAAAAAAAAATATTTTAGAAAAAATATATTTTAAAAATAGAGATATTTAGATGATTAGTAGTATAATCACTTTTCATAGAGAGAGGAGAGATGATAGAGAATGTAGAGAAGAGAGGAAATAAGATAGAGAGGAGAGAGAGTATAAAAAAAGTAGGGGTAAAATAATAATTGGATAGCTTATAAGTTCTTTTACTGTTCCAAAAATTAGTTTCAGAAACCATCATTTTAAACCGATTTTGGTCAAAATCACTTCTAGATAAATATGGCTGTTTGTTTACAAAAATTTCAAACTAAAATTTTACACCAAAAAAAATTTCAAACTATAATACCAAACACACACTTAACCATTTTAATTCCTCCCTCCAATTCTTCTTTCTTAGTTTCCCTTTTATAAAAAATATATTTTAAATATATCATATTTTTATTTATAAAAAGTATTTAATTGTTATCTTAAATTATTTTTCTTCATTTTTTATTTTATTTTTATTTAATTACTCATATCATTTATATTTAATTTTTATATTTGATTTAACTTTCTCTCTCAACCATATATCTTTCCTCCACATATTCTCACTCCACATAAATGATGGTATTTCAAGGGGGGGAGTTACAACTAAAACATATTAATTTTTTAATTAATTTTTTTATCAACTCTATAAATAATATTTTATAAGAAAAAAAAGTAATGAATCGAGTATTTCTTTATTGCTAAGCTAATTTCCTCTTATGTTAAGCTGGTATCCAGCATCCTCTAATAGTTTTTTAAATATATTTAATACTTTAAAATATTTTTTAAGTACATTTAATACTATAAAATATTTTTTAAGTACGTTTAATACTATAAAATATTTTTTGCCTTGGTACAAGTGCACTAAAAAGTATTATAGGATATTGGACACAATTTAAAAAATAATATAAAGTATTGAATACACATAAAAAATATTTTAAGATATTAAATATAATTAAAAAATATTTTAAAATATTAGATATGTCACAAAATATTTTATAATATTGAATATATATGAGAAAAATACTCCAATATGATGGATGCACTTTAACCCTTCCCCTCTCCAATCTCATATTTATTTTTTAATACAAAAAAAATGTGGAAGAGTTAGATTTAGGAGGTTCAGCAATGATAGAACATACCTCCAAATCAAAAGATTATTTATATAAATATTTATGAATTATTTATTAATAATATCCTTATCATATTAACAATTTAATTTAAATTTATGATCTTATAAATTACATATTAACTCCTATCTTTGTCGTAAGATATCTTCTCAAATGTAGATCTTCTGATAGTTTATTAAGTTGCTTCCAGTATTCTAAACGCAAGTAATTTTGTGATGTGATTTTATTAATAATATTTTAAAAGTGGATCAATCACATATGATCTTAACATGTCACAAACGTCTGTTAGAAATAAGGGTTTTTATAAAAATTAAAAATACATGAGATTTAATATTATTATTAATAATAATAATAATACATAGAGATTTGCAACAACATGTAAAATAATGGGCATAAGTACGTGTATTGTAAGTGAAGAATCATAATACAAACTTGGTATATTCAATGAAGACTCTGGTCATCACCCTTTGAGAAGTATCATCATACAAGTTTGGTTGGTTTCATATGAGTATGTCTTTGAAGAGGCAAATTCATGTGCTAATTAATTAATTAATAAGATGATGATTCAATATTTGGATGGTATGCATAAAAATACTAATCTTTTTTAAGGATATATTATTATAGTGATGAGATATTTTAGATATAGACACGTGTTAGCAACATGCAATTCATACAATTACTTTATTCTCTATTTTTCTACTCCTTTTATATATTATTTTTTTATGCTAAATATAAGAGTTAATTATATAATAATATATTTATTTTATAAATTTATTATTTTTTATAAAAATTTCTATATTTCAATTAAATGATTAAAAATTAATATATATTTTTTATAAATAATTAATTTTATTAATTTTTTAATCTTTTTATAAATTAATTATCTACTAGTTCCTATTTTTAAGATTGGTAAAAATATTTATTTACTATGAAACACATTTATGAAGACTTTATATTTCAATGTATAACTCATTTCATATATTCAATCTTGACTCGATACAAATCAAATTGTATACTTCAATTAATTTTTATAATTTAACTATTTAAAAAAATTAAATTGTATATTCTATGAATTTTTTTATTAAAGTTTTAAATTATTAATTAAAACTTATGAACTAAGTTTCAGTGAATGATAGTTTATGCATATAGTTTTAACTAAATTTAAACTATAAGAAAATTGAGTTGAAATTATAAAGGTCAAAAAATTATTTTTTTTAATTTTTTTATAAATACCCATATTTATTTTGACATTTTTATACTTATGTACTAAATTTCAATCATTAAATGACAGGAATAATTCTTAAAAAGTGTTATAATTTCTTATAGATTAATTACAAATAATTAATTTATTTAATATTTTTAATTTTATAAATTAATTAAAAATATCTTATATTTAAAATATTTAGGTGGAGAAAAGGAAAAAAGAAAAGTGTGAAACAAGGGAATCGGAAAGCCGCCGTGTAGTGCGGGCAGCGGGTCTTTGTCACTCAGTAATGCGCGCAGTGGATTTAGCACTCTCCTTTTACCATTGTCCGTTACGTTTCCGACTTTCTCTACCAAATTTTCCTATTCTAATTTTTGTCTTTCTTTTTTCTTTTTTTTAAATAATAAGTAAAATTGGAAAAAAATTCCCCCATTACAAATTTTACCGGTAAAAACTAAAAATGATGTGAAAAAGTTTAATACCCACAAAGTTATAAAATACCAATTGTACATATAAAATATTAATACTCTAAATTATGAGATATAATACAGTTAACATTTAATTAGATCTTTTAAATATATAGTTAAGAGTTTGATCTATAGTAACATATACGAGTATTCATGAGACGAGTTGAGATAAAAATATCCCTATCTTGGATCATATCCTATAATATATAAGAGATATATTTTATGTTTCGTTGTCTCTATCTTATCTTATTATATCTCATCTTAAAATTATCCTACTTTAGATTGGATTAGGACGGGTTTAGGATGAGATTGAGAATTTTTAAAATTATAGAAAGAAAAAGATATATTCACATTAAATATCTATTCCATCATAATAAATATCAATCATCCCAAAAAACGACAACTGGATGGAAAAATTGCACAATAAAATCTTACTGGATCATCAGTCATAGTAGCCACTTGGACATGAACACGGCCTAGATGCTTCCCTGCAGAATCTTGAACTTCAACAATTAAATCATCTCCCAAGCTATCTGGAAAACTGTAAAAATCCAAACGAGAATCAAGCATGCATAATTGAATCTTCACATACCTTGCACCACTTCATAAGATGATGAACTATTCCGTAGAGTTGTCACACTTCAGTAGTCCAGACACCTGATGCATGTAGCGAGTACTGGCATGCATATATGACAAGCTTTGTCTTGCCAAAGAGCCATTCGCTGGTGGACATGGTAAACATCTCATACTTCTAAGGGCTCGACATCCAGAAGAAAATGATGACTGTAAGTTGTTAAATTGGTGGCTCACAGGTTCCATTTTGATTTTAGGTGTCCTTATAGATGAGATGCTACAACCAGTAGGGGGGTCCATGCCCATTTTGACTTTTCGTACTGCAAAGTATAAAAGACCTCAACATGAAAAACTACTGTGATCCTTCATCTTGCCAAATAGCTTTTTGGGTTTTGAAGCAACACCCTTACTAGAAAGCTGAGTTATGCTTCACCATCAGTTCCTCCTCTGATTGTAAAAGAACTTGCCGCAGTCTACAATTCAAAGAAATGGAACCTAAATAAAATCAAAAGTGATAACAATGCAAAAGGAGTATAGGAAAAATAATAGCGAGAGAGTATCTTTTAATAGAATTGATGACATCAAGAGGTCAAAGGAAGGAGAAGAAAAGAATCTAAACTCACCCAAATTCCTCCCTTAGTAAAGCACATTCATTTTCCAGCAACATTGGAGCTTCCATGCATTGTATTGCTCAGGCATGAAGGTAAGCATCATATGCAATCACATATTGTCACAGCCCAAGAGCAACGAAATATATTTAGATAATTTATAATAGATTTAATTAAAAAATAATAACTCATAATAAGATAACTATCAGGTCATGCTGAGACCTGTCTAGTCTGATACAGATATTAACAAAAAATTATTAACTCTAAAGATATATATAGAAAGAGTCTCATAACTAGTACTAAAGTATATTCATAAAGTTTATGGTATAAAAGGAATAGTCATTATAAATAGATATTCTAAGTTTATCTTAGAAAAAGATATTAATACTCTAATATAAGTTTTAATCACCAATAAATTTTTTTAACAATGAATTTTACCCAATATTTATAAAATAATAATTGTTGTATTTGAAGATTTCCTGTCATCAATGCACTGACTTTGTTTAACATATTAAGTGCCTGTTTGGATGTAGCTTTTAGGAATCAATTCTGGCCAAAACTTCGGTTTGAAAAAATCTGAAACAAACATCAATTTTTGTCCAGAATTGATTTTGGCCAAAACCTCAGTTTGAAAAATTTTGAGCCAAACAGCCATTTTTGTCCGGAATTAATTTTGGGCAAAACCTCAGTTTGAAACTATGGTTTTGAATAAGCTACTGAAAATAGATTTTGGAACTGTAAAAGAGCTTATAAATTATCCAATTACTATTTTGCCCCTACTTTTTTCTTATACTCTCTCATCTCTCATCTCTCTCCTCTCTCCTCTCTCTTCTTCACACTATCTCCTCTTTTCTCTCTCTTCTCTCTCCTCTCTCCTATTTATTCTCTACCCTCTCTTCTCTCTCATACTTTATCAAATCATACCCTTTTTGGTAATTTATTAATATAAAAGTGATTCTACTACTAATCATCCAAACATCTCTATTTTCAAAATCTATCTTCCCAGAATCTATAAAATCTATTCTTCCCATAATCTATTCTTCCCAGAATCTATTATCCAGAATCTATTCTCCAAAAGTTAATCCAAACACACCCTAAGATCTTAGGGTGTGTTTGTATTAGCTTTTGGAGAATAGATTCTGGATAATAGATTCTGGGAAGAATAGATTATGGGAAGAATAGATTTTGGGCAGAATAGATTATGGAGAATAGATTTTGGGGAGAATAGATTCTGGGAATAATAGATTTTAAAAATAGAGATGTTTGGATGATTAATAGTAGAATAATTTTTTATATTAATAAATTACTAAAAAGGGTATGATTTGATTAAAGTATGAGAGAGGAGAGAGAGTAGAGAATAAATAGGAGAGAGGAGAGAGAAGAAATATCAGAGAGATGAGAGAGTGTAGAGAAGAGAGAGGAAAAAGGAGATAGTGTGAAAAAGAGAGAGAAGAGAGATGAGAGAGAATATAAGAAAAAAGTAGGGGTAAAATAGTAATTGGATAATTTATAAACTCTTTTACAGTTCTAAAATCTATCTTCAATAATTTATTCAAAACCATAGTTTCAAACCGAGGTTTTGTCCAAAATTAATTCTAGACAAAAATGGCTGTTTGGTTCAAATTTTTTCAAACCGAGGTTTTAGCCAAAATCAATTTTAGACAAAAAATTGATGTTTGTGTGAAATTTTTCTAAACTGAAGTTTTGGCCAAAATTAATTCTAAAAAGCTACATCCAAACACGCACTTAACCTGATTACGCCTCAAACTTTTGATTTTATATAATATTAATATAAACTATAAGATCATTTTAAAATACACGTGACTATTTTAAAAATCAAGTTGAGTTCACTTTTAAAAAATTATATTTATTTATATCATTTAATCTATTTTTCTCCAAATATTTCATTCAAGTTTTCAAAGAAATACTAAACAAGATTTGCATTGTTTGCATTTAATCTATTTATATAATAAGTTGAAAGTATTTGTTAAAACTAATCCAAATGATGATTATTATATAGTTAGTTTAATTAAATTTATCTTTTTTGAATTTAAATAAACATGCCTTTTGTAACTAAAAATATTAGGAAAGATTGCTGAAAAAAATTCCCATTTAGAAAATTTATTGCCCAAATGTATAGTCTTTGAGCAAGTTTAATTTTTTTAACTATGTAAATATTTTTTATTTTATTTTTGAAATAGGACATGTGTAACTTATTTCTAATGAATATAATTCTTTTCTAAATTTAGAAGGAGAGAAAAGTGAGAGAAAAATCAGGGGAAGAAAATACTATGATTTTTTTTAAAAATATATTATTTTTTTATATTATTTTTTTCTATAATTTTCTTCCTATCCAAATATACATTAAATATGTGTAACTTATTTTTATCCATGTGCAAAAATTTTAAAGTAGAAGGTATTTATATGTAACTGAATTTATATTATACATAAATAAAGAAGAATCGCATCTACATGAGTTATATTAGACTATCCGCTCCCAAATAGCTCTTTAAAAAATTTCCCTAAATATTATTCCTTTCTGTATCAAAAGAAAAAAAAATATTGCTTCTTGTTTTTTTTTTGTTACATGCTTCTTGGTTTTTTTCTTTGATACAATTGCTTCTTTTTTTTTTTTTTGATACAAACAATTGCTTCTTTTGAGACTATGCTTGGACCCATTAATTGTTTGTTTGGATACAGCCCAAAGCAATCTTCTGTGGAAATACAATTACTTTTCGGATGGAGCCCCTTGTGGGATTGGCCCAATACACACAGTTTGAAGCCCAATTTTCTCATTTATTCCCCTGTTAACAACGATCCGAGACTATACCGAACCGACCCGTTCAACTCTCGTCAGTTCAATTGTCTCATTGTCATTTTATCCCATTAATTTGCTTCTCCTTAATTGTTTCAGAATTCTCAGATGCAGTCAAGAGCAGAAGCAGCAGATCGAAACGAATTCCAGATATCTCAGATCTGAAAGCCAAGCGTCTGAGTTGTGCGTAAAGATTTGAGATCAGAAATGGAGAAGTCATGCACTTTACTGGTTCACTTTGACAAGGGCACACCAGCACTTGCCAATGAGATCAAAGAAGCTCTCGAAGGAAACGATGTCGCCAACAAAATCGACGCCATGAAAAAGGCCATCATGCTTTTACTCAACGGTGACACCATTCCCCAGCTCTTCATCACCATCATTCGCTATGTCCTTCCCTCCGAGGATCACACTGTTCAGAAGCTTCTCCTTCTCTATCTCGAGATCATTGACAAAACCGATTCCAACGGTAAGGTTCTCCCGGAGATGATCCTTATTTGCCAGAACCTCCGAAACAATCTTCAGCATCCTAATGAGTACATCCGAGGTGTCACCTTGCGGTTTCTTTGCCGTTTGAACGAGACAGAGATCATTGAGCCTTTGATCCCATCCATTCTTTCCAATTTGGAGCATCGCCATCCTTTTGTCCGAAGGAATGCCGTCCTGGCTGTCATGTCCCTCTACAAGCTTCCTCAAGGTGAGCTTTTGCTCGATAGTGCCCCTGAAATCATTGGCAAGCTCTTGTCCACCGAGCAGGATAATTCCACTAAGCGTAATGCTTTCCTTATGCTCTTTAATTGTGCTCAGGATCGTGCTATTAATTACCTTTTGACCCATATTGATAGAATTAATGATTGGGGCGAACAACTTCAAATGGTTGTTTTAGAGTTGATTAGGAAAGTCTGTAGGACAAATAAGGTTGAGAAGGGAAGGTATATCAAGATTATTATTTCTTTGTTGAATGCCCCATCAACTGCTGTTATTTATGAATGTGCCGGCACCCTTGTTTCCCTCTCCTCCGCCCCTACTGCTATTAGAGCTGCAGCTACTACTTATTGTCAGCTCTTGCTTTCACAGAGTGATAATAATGTCAAGCTTATTGTACTCGATAGGCTCAATGAACTGAAAACTTCCAATAGAGATATTATGGTGGAAATGGTTATGGATGTTCTTAGAGCGCTTTCAAGTCCAAATCTTGATATTAGGAGGAAGACCATAGATATTGCACTGGAATTGATAACTCCTAGAAATATTGATGAGGTCATTATGATGCTAAAGAAAGAAGTTGTCAAAACTCAGAATGGGGATAATGAGAAGAATGGTGAATATAGGCAGATGCTAGTGCAGGCTATACATTCCTGTGCTATTAAGTTCCCTGAGGTAGCAAGCACCGTTGTGCACCTGTTGATGGATTTCTTGGGAGATACCAATATAGCTTCGGCCATGGACGTGGTTGTTTTTGTGCGTGAGATCATTGAGACAAACCCCAAATTACGTGTTTCTATTGTCACCAGGCTTTTGGATACTTTCTACCAAATCCGTGCTGCAAGGGTTTGTTCATGTGCATTATGGATAATTGGTGAATATTGCCTATCACTTGCAGAAGTTGAGAGTGGAATTGCAACCATTAAACAGTGTCTGGGGGACCTCCCATTTTATACTCCTAATGAGGAAGGGGAGGGCCAACACACATCACTGGTAATCTCAACCAGTGTGAGTTCTAGGAGGCCTGCAATCCTTGCAGATGGGACCTATGCTACACAAAGTGCTGCTGTGGAAACTGCGTTGTTGCCTCCTACCCTTGTACAAGGATTGCAGTCTTCTACTGGAAATCTGAGATCACTGATCCTTTCAGGTGATTTCTTTCTTGGGGCAGTAATTGCATGTACACTGACAAAACTCATCTTGAGGTTAGAAGAGGTTCAAACTTCAAAAGTTGAAGTTAACAAAGCAACTACACAGGCCTTGTTGATCATGGTCTCTATTCTGCAGCTGGGTCAATCTTCAGTTCTTCCACATCCAATCGATAATGATTCTCATGATAGGATTGCCCTTTGCATTAGATTGTTGTGCAACACAGGTGGTGAAATAAGGAAGATATGGCTACAATCTTGTAGACAGAGCTTTGTGAAAATGCTTTCAGATAAGCAGTGCCGTGAAACAGAGGAGATTAAAGCTATGGCTCAAATATCCAATACACAACCTGATGATCTTATTGACTTTTACCATTTGAAGAGTAGAAAGGTATGTTGGCACTTTGTAGTATAAATCTCCTTTTAAAATGTATATAAATAAGTTATTGTTTGACTGTATTCTTTGAGGCTCCATTTCTCATGGTATCTACGTAATAACATTTTAACTTTGATGTGTTAGTGCTGATATGGGGTCATAGTATGTTATGCCTTGATGTCTTGGATAATGCAATCGAACTTGTATTTTGAGTTTCTGACTTTGGCTTCCATCTGGAGTAATTGTTACCTGTTTCTAACTGATGTTTTTAACTGATTTTTTATCAGCATCTGTTATCTGCTCATTGCTCTATCTCTTTTTTAGGGTATGAGTCAGCTTGAGCTAGAAGATGAGGTTCAAGATGATCTCAAACGGGCTACTGGAGGGTTCACAAAGGATGCAGATGATGCAAATAAGCTCAATCGCATTCTTCAGCTCACTGGATTCAGTGATCCTGTATATGCTGAAGCATATGTGACAGTAAATCATTATGACATTGTCCTTGATGTTACTGTTATCAACAGAACCAAGGAGACTCTTCAAAATTTGTGTTTGGAGTTGGCAACCATGGGTGATCTCAAACTTGTTGAGCGTCCACAAAACTATACCCTAGCTCCAGAATCAAGCAAACAGATTAAGGCAAACATCAAGGTGTCTTCAACTGAAACAGGGGTTATATTCGGTAACATAGTCTATGAGACATCTTCAAATGTGCTTGAAAGAACAGTTATTGTTCTCAATGACATTCATATTGATATCATGGACTACATCTCTCCTGCATCTTGTGGTGATGTGGCATTTAGAACTATGTGGGCTGAGTTTGAATGGGAAAATAAGGTAAATGCTTCCGTTGAACTATATATGGAGTTAGCTGCTTTATTTTCCATGGTCATGCTAAAAGGTAAAAAGGGAAAAGAGGAAAAAAAAACTTGCTGATTAGACTTTTGAATGATGTTTGCACTTTTAGTAAGCCTCTGGTATATTTTTGAAATCTGACTGCATGTTTTTAAATTTATGTGCATGAGTGCTAAGATATGCTATTTGAGATTTGTTTTATTCCCATGATTTTATCCATTACATATGCAATTGATGATCGTATTCTGATATTAGAAATGATATAAAACTTGGTTGTATTGAGGTTTGTATGTTTATACTTCAGCGTTGTCATTACTTTGATTTTCGTTATTTAGTATGTTGAAGTCAATACCGGCTTTTGTAGGCTGGCTTTCCTTAAAAAGAAAATAGATACGTGCTGATCTTTCTCTGGTGATAGATGAGAACATTAACTTGATAAGTAATGACTGTAAGTCAGATCTGTTTGCAACCTCGTACAAAAACGATGATGGAGCATATGCTCCATCCTGACCTGACAGTATCCCGACGTAAAAACCCTGTAAAATTCCAAATCCATATAAACCTTAAACACAAAACATGAACTGAAAGTGTGTATGCTTTTAAGCTGGTTCTGTTGGGTCGTACTTGGTAAGTCATGTTCTACTCATTCCCTATTGTTGCCTGAACATCTCTTGTGATGCAAATGTGGAAGCAAATCTTGGTAGATTTGGAGTTCCAGTGAGAAAACGTAGACTGAATATTGTATCAGGTTTTTTTTTTTTTTTTTATTTTGTAAGTGTTTGTTTAGTTTTTATATCTGAGGGTTATCAGGGAACACAAGTTCAGGAGGTTAGTGTATGTGTTTTAAGAAATAATATGTTGATAATTAATTTAGACTTCTACTCATATGTTAACCTTCAGGCAATGTATCTCTGCAACATTTGGATGATATATATCTGACTAGCTTTTATTCTGTTTCTAGGTTGCTGTAAATACAGTGATACAAGATGAGAGAGAGTTTCTGAATCACATAATCAAGTGTACCAATATGAAGTGCCTGACTCCACCGTACGTTCTTTGATTCTGCTTACAATTCTATAATTCTATTGGAGACTCTGATTTTGCACCATGGCAATTTTCAGTGACGCCCCCAAAATATGCATTCATTTTATGACAGTTGCTATTATGTATGTGCCTGTCTGTGCCATCTGGATAAAAAATCTGGAATTTAAGTTTCACAGCTGCAGTCTTGCTTCTGTGGAATTAATCAAGCTGACAGAACCAGTTGCAAAATTTTTCATCTGCAAAATGATAGAAATGATTTCTTGACCTACTAGCAATTTGTAGTCTTAACACATTGGAAAGACAAGCTTGACTTTTTGCACTTTCAAATGACGTTTTAGATGTCAATCTGTATGTTTTGTGGAGTTGAATATTAACATTCCTCTTGTGAAATAATGGAAACTTATTTTTAAGCCTTTTTTCTTTTTAATTTAATGTCGATGACTAGATTCACTGTCACGAATTTTTTCTTCAACAAATAATGACACCATTCTCACGAATAGATAGAGTTTTAGGGTTCTCTTGGATTATGCATAACTTATTGGTATAGAGATGTTATTATATCTTGCTTGGATTCACTAGCAACACTAAAAAATATGGGCCTGTATCTGGCAAGATGAAGCCCCACGCATTGTGATGTATGAAGAAGGAAGATAAGAGAGAATACTGTGTAGGGGTAGAAAGAATGAGGAAGGAAGAGGAGAGAGATAAGAGACAGAGCAAAGAGAAGACGAGAGAATATAATTCTTTTAGTCTGATCATAATACACCGCAGCATATTATAATCAAGTCCTAGGCCCCTTATTTATACTAATCTAAGCCTAACTGCTAAATCATAATTGCCACAACTAACTAACAAACTCCTACTCCATTTTATATTTACATAACACGTTGAGATTAACTTGTTCATTTATGCTGCTTCCTATTTTCTCTTGCTTTGTGATTTCAGATCAGCGTTGGAAGGGGATTGCGGTTTTCTAGCTGCAAATCTTTACGCCAAGAGTATTTTCGGGGAAGATGCTTTGGTGAATATTAGCATTGAGAAGCAGCAAGCTGATGGTAAGTTGAGTGGATACATCAGAATAAGAAGTAAAACTCAGGGAATTGCCCTCAGTCTAGGGGATAAGATCACCTTGAAACAGAAGGGAGGTGCTTGATTGTAGCAGCATACGCCCTTTTCTTTTCCGTCTTGTATTTCAACTTTGAGTACCTTCCGGTGGCCACCGTCGACTTCAAGCCTCATTCGTTCCTCCTTCAAGTTCTCGTGGCTTTTGGCGGCGCCAGATCTTGTTAATCAGTTTCTAGCATTAATTTTCCCCACAATTGGAGTTCCAATTTTCTCTTGGATGTGATTTCATATAAATCTCTTTTTACTTTATCTTTTCAGTTCCAAACACCTAGGTTTGGATGCCATATATTGATATCAGTCACTGAAATGCCAATTTGAGCATGTCATGACATTGTAGTTATTTTGATATTGATTTGTGCCTATTCGATCATTAATAAAAACAATGGATGCTGGCTTCTGCAAAACTTGATGCAGCGACCTTGAGAAGTGCAGGCTACGTTGTTTATTTAGGGTGCGCCTAGTCTTAATTCTCAACTTTTACCCGTTCCATTACTGATTCAACACATTCGATTTAGTAGAAAATTTATCCAAACACTCATATTTTACTCTTTTAATAATTTATTTAAACGTTCATATTTTGATCAAAATAATTATGAGATTCTTAACTGTGTTGTCTTATAAGCAACTCCTAATTGCAATTATTAACGAGTTTTGATGTTTTATTAAAATTTTGAAATATTTAAATTTAAATTAATCTCTAAAAGTATAATTGAATTCTTATATTAAATTGTAATTATAATCAAATAGATATGCTGTGTAAACAACAATTCTGCTTAATGCATACTTTTGCAGCTAATTGTCACGGGGTGTGATTATTATATATCCTTTTTAGTTTCTAAGTTGATCCAGTAAATATATACACTTTTTTTTAATAGAAATTTAAAATTTGATTTATTATATTATGAGAGATTAACTTTTTTTATTAGATTTAACCTCTTTTGGTATAATCCAATCTATGTTAATGTCTAAATATTATGGGCTGTGTTAACCAGAAAGGAGAAAAAATATGAATGGTTTGTGATTTGCTTGTGCCACTTGACTAAGCTAGACAATAATGTGGAGGCCACAAAGCAAAAGGACATAATTTATACTTTGATTATATACATATATATATATATATATTAGGTTATAAAAAACTTCAGAAAAAATTAGCTTAAATAGAACATATTTTGAACAAAGTTTATTAATATTTTTTGTGGGTCAAAAACATTTTTTTTAATAAAAAAAATTTGTTTAATTTAAAAAATTAATATATAAATTCTTATAATTTTACTTACTTTTAATTAGATATTTATAATTTTTTATTTATTTCTATTGGGTATTTATATTCTTATAATTTTACTTATTTTTAATTAGATATTTATAATTTTGTGTTCATGGGTATTTATAATTTTCTTAGTTATAGGTATTGGTCCTTATTTTGTACTTTTTTGCCCATCCCTATGTTCATAATTTTAATTTGTCAGAGAAATGAATTAATTTTTTCTTTATTTAATTACAAAACCAGCATTTTTGAATTTTTTTTTTTAGAAACAGAAAAGACAAAGGCCTGAGCCCTATTAAGTGTTCCATATAGGAAAGATGCCTTCAGGTGAGGGAGAGAGCAAGGGGAGTTGCGTGAGAGAAGCAGCCGATAAAAAATGGCGTCGAACGCAGCGGTGCCTTTCTGGAGAGCAGCTGGGATGACCTACATCACCTACTCCAACATTTGTGCCAATCTCGTCAGGAATTGCCTCAAGGAACCCCACAGATCTGAAGCCATCTCTCTCGAGAAGGTCCATTTCGTTGCCTCCAAGTGGGTAGATGGCAAGCCTGAGAAGCCTAGTAAGCACTCCTTTTTCTTTATCGATCTGTATCTTCTGTCTACTCGATTGCAATTCTTAATTTCATTTCCCTGAATAACATGTGCTTGATTTTCTGAGCAATCGAATCGAATGTTGTTTTTGTTTACTTTTATATGAATGCTGCGATGTTCGTGTTAACGTCCTATATTTGCAATTTGGTTTTCTAGCTTAAAATTTTTGTGGAAGTTTTGCCTTCTGATTGTATTTTCTATTTTATACGGCCTTAAGCGTTTAATGAGGAATGTCTGTATCTTAGATTTTGTTTTTTCTCTTTTACTTTTCAAACCGAAGGGGCGATATCGATTCAACTTTATTGCGATTCTGAATGCTGTTGAAGGTTCAAATTGCATTTAAGTGACAAAGATGGCCTGTGCGGTTTTAATGATTAGAAACAGACTATTGCTTACGCCCGAGGGCTTGGCTCTAGGTTTACACTGAACAAAAAATTCCTTTTTCGTGTTCCATAGAAATTGGATGTTGACATGCTGTGCAATATGTGGGCTTTTTAGTAGGTGCTGAATCTTAGCCCTTATCGTGTCTTTGGATCATGAATGTCAAAATACCATGTGATGTGTCATTTTATGGTGAAACTGTCACATTTTACATTTATATGACACTTTTTGATTCAGAAATCTTGTCATGATATGATACATATATTGTAAATTACTCATCAATTTGCGGATATTTATCCATCTTTTCCTTGATTCAATTGCTTGATTTATTTCCTACTTTTTATCTTTGAAGTAAGGAGCTGGTGTAAATTCTGTATAACAACACCTGTAGGTTAAAATAAATATTGAGAGAAGGAGGGTGGAGTATGTGAGTGATAAATGATGAAGCCTACTTAAGGGTGTTTATGGCTGAAAATTAAGGAATGTAGAGAAACTGGAAATGATGCTAGACATGTTTGCAATATTTGGAAGCGATTCTGAATGCTGTTGAAGCTTCAAATTGCGTTAAAGTGACGAAGATTGCCTGTGCGATTTGAATGATTAGAAAATGACTTTTGCTTGCTCTCTGGGGCTTGATTCTAGGGTTATGCTGAACAGAAATTTCCTCTTTTCGCTTTACATAGAAATCGGATGTTAAGATGCTGTGCAATATGCTGACCATGTAGTAGTTCCTAAAGCTATTGTTGGGGGCTCCTATCTTGTCTTTCAACCTTGAATGTCATAATACTATGTGATGTTTCCATTTTACAGTGAAACATTCAAGTCATATTTTACATAATAAACTAATGACATTTCTGGATTCAGAAAATTTGTTATGGTGCGTATGTTGTAAATTACTCGTCAGTTTCCAGATATATATCTTTTTTCATTCAGTTGCTTGGTTTCTTTCCTCCTTTTAAGCTTTGATGTAAGAAGCTAGCGTAAATTCTGTTTAACAATTGTGACATTTCTATGTTGTGATATGACATTTCTTGTTTGCTTCATTTTCTATATATTATGCAATTTTTTGCTTCTATAATTAATAATTAATGTTTATTTTATTTTAACCAGTTTAATAATGTTTTTGTTTAGGCTGTTTATATGCGGGGATGAGATTCCTTAGAATTATGTTTGATCTATCCTCCTGTATCATAAACATTCCCTCCTTTCCACACCCTCCATCTTATTAAGCTTAACAATTCAAATTATTTTTGACCTATAGTGCAATTTTGAAACTTGGGTTATGCTTAAATTCTTTCTATGGTTGATTCACATATTTGGGGGCTTTGGAGAACCATGACTCGTTGATAATTGCATATTAAATTGTTATTAATCTATGATGGATGTATGTTTAAGAGACTGGATGGTCTACCATAAGGATATATATTGCCTATTGCAGCGACTAAATCTCTTACTATTAACCTGCGAGAATGAGTCTTCATTCTTCATACAGAGTTAAATCTCTAGTGTTTTTCTTAATTTGTGGACTGGAGACTCATTATTGTGTGGAAAATTATGCTGAAGGAACAACTACCGTCCCAGGCTACATGCTCTAAAGTCTAGATTGGGGCTACCTTGCCTCCAATAGTTGATTGGTTAAATGCTCGTTTTTGTTCCCCTCTCATGATGATTTACAATTAATATCGTGTTTAATTCAGCTCTCTTTTTGATGCATCCTGATATAAGTTTTCATTGGCTTTTTTATCAGCTGTTCGTTCTGACACACCAGAACACTAACTGGGCATTGTTGGAGTTGGAAGCTTTGGTAGGCAAATGTCTCTTAAGAGCTTAAAGTTAATCAATAAATAGCTGAGAGAAATTGCCATTGTTGAAGTTACTATTTCTCAATATTTGTTTTTCATGTCCATACCATATGATGGTCTTGAACTTGATTTTGGATTTGCATGGTTGAACCTGTAATAAATTTAGTAGTGCAATTTGCAACTGTCCGAAACTTTCTATTCCAAAACATAACAAGGCGTTGCTGTGTAACCTAAAAAAATCCACCTGAGATTCTAGAAATTGGAAAGCTGCCGACTAATTCTCCTGAAGTAATGCACTCTTCCAAAAGGAACGAACTTTGCGAGGTTGTAAAACCATGTAGCATCCGGTGTCGTATTGGAATATGTGCTCCTGAAAGCTCCATGGCTAATGCAATTATAAATGCTAATGAGGGGCCAGAAGCCACGTTGGATTTCCAGCATGTGTCTGCAGTGAGAATGACGGCAATGTCCAACACGATTTTTTTAAAGAGTGCTGAAAATTTTCCTATTATAAAATTTATTGCACAGATATGCCTTAGGGTTCATGTCTAAGTGGGTATAACATTTTTTATAATACTTTATTTCAATTATACACAACATATTTTCATCTACCGTCACTAGTTTTTGTTTTGCACTTGGTTAAAAATAGTTGAAAATAGGTGTACTTACACTTGTATCTTTAAGTAGACTTTAGGTGTCATTAAATAATAAATTTTGCAATGAGGATATGTTTTAGCAGTTTTCTCCTTTTTCTTTGGCCTAAAAAATGAAATGAACTAGAAAAATATGTACAAGATGAAGAGTGTACCTAACAAGATGGAACAGTTGTGATGCTTCCCCAAAATGAAATAATGGAATAAAGAAGTAGGTATAAGATATCATATCTGGTTATTGCTGTTGAACAGGGATCTCCACCATTGCTACCAAAAACGAAGACTTGAAATCAAAGTATGGCTGTAACGATTAACACCAACCAACACACAGCCACATTGCTAATTATAGCACCTCTAAAATTCAACCACTTGACACAACACAACACAACAGCCCCAACTTTTTCCCTCAGAGAAAACAATTCTCTTTATTTTGAAGGCCGAACTATAGTTAAAGATTAGTGGGATAACATTTGAAAAATTATGCCACTCCCACAAAATTCACTTTTCCTCTTTAATTTACGGCTTAAATAATTAATTTTTAAATATTAAAAATAATAATTAAATTAATTATTTATAAAAAATATGTTTTTATTTTTTTAAAATATTTTTTTAATTATTTGGATTAAAATTATTCATTGATAAAAATATTTTAATATATATAATTAATAGAGATAATTTATAAAAATAAATAAATTTTAAATAGTAAATTGATGATTTATATTTATTATTTCTTTAATTTTTAATATAAAATTTAATTTATATTATAAATAAAATTTATATTAAAGATAAGAGAAGTATCATAATAAATTTCTACGCATCTTTTATATAGGACTACAAAGTAATTTGCTTTTAAAACTAGTGTGGTTAATGTTCTTGTGAAAAGAAGAGGAGGAGAAAATGCTATGATTTGGAGCAATAATGTAGAATCTTTTAATTATGAAACCAACATGGTACTATCTTATTTGGAGCAAGCAATGCTTTTGTGAACACGATCTCTTTTACTGATAAAAAGAGATCATGATTAACAAATATCACATTATCATATAAAAATAAAATAATAAATATTTTTTCACGTATTAGTCTCAATTTAATTCAATTTGTATTAATATCTTTTTTTTCTCCCTATGGTAATATTATTACCAAAATAATGACGTGGAATTCAATTTGATGTCACCTCCTTCCCTTAGGAAGAAGACGGTCAAGCCAAAGGAGCAGTTGAAGGTGAAGTTGAAGAATGAAGAACCAATTCCCATAACAAACTTCTTCCCGTTACCCAACTCTCACCGATTTTCTAGGGATCGTCTTCTTGGCTCTCTATATTTTTACATCATACTTTAGCTTTTTTGCCATCTTCGCTCGTTAAACTATGCTTTTCTAGATTCGCGGTTGGATCTATCATTTCAATCCTTTTATTTTTTTTCAACCCTAAATTAGCTGATTGCTTTTGATCTTTGAATTCCAAAGCTTAATTTTGGATTTCCTGTCAACAATAGTCACTGGTTATGGCTGCGGTGAAGACTGCTCGGTCCAAGGCTACGCCTGTGAAAGAGAACGGACCAAAACTCGAAGAAGGTCTGCATGTGTTCAAGTCTGATAAATTCGATGCCGACGCCTATGTCCAGTCCAAATGTTCTCTCAGCGAGAAGGTTGGTTTTTGTATTTCAATGTAGTGATGTGCAATTTACTATGAAAACCGCTCATTTTTCTTGGCATTCTGGGTAAAAAATTATAATTTGATTAAACAGTTAATTTATGAACTTGGTCCGTTGTTTTTTCTGGTTCCAGGATTCTAAACACTTATCTTAGCCCTGTAGACGTAAGTTTTACGGGGGATGAGTTTCATGGGAATTGTTGGGGGCAGGATGAAGAGAAGGTGGTAGGGGAGATGGTTGAATTCATTTAGACCGTAGGAAAATGTTGTAGTGTCAATTACGGTTGCCGATTATATGGAGATTCGACCCTTTGCCTTCCTGGTCATGAGGAATTAATTCCAAGATCGTAAATTCTACTATCTATAGCCACGGCCCTTGACGCACTTATCACATTTTGAAAAATTTACCATTTACACCCCAAGCATAGAATCAGTTATCACAAATCATTAGTTTTTATTCTCCTTTCAAGTAATTCATCATATAAATCAATAGATTCATTAAAAAATGTTCCAATATATAATTCCTTATAATATTTTGTTTAAATAAAACTAAAAATGCAAATAAAAAAAGAAGAGGGAAATATGATGGACAATTTATCTTCTAAAAGGAATCATTGGAAGAGATGTGCTGCAAAAGCTTACCTATAAGGTTGGATACCCTAGGCTCTGTAAAAAAACCCCATCAGTATACTACTTCTGATGGTGGACTCAAGTCCTTTGCTTTGCATTGTGTCATAAATTCCACTGCGCCCTGCAGCCTAGTTATACAGACAAGCGAGAAAAGGTAGAAAAACAGGCTTTATAGCCCATCATCAACCCACAGGCAAGGGTAGAAGGAGATGAGGGGGGAGGGGAATGGAGTAGTGGAAAGCTCTGATTTCGTTGACAGGAACCTTCGGGAGAGCCATACCTCAAGTGCGGTCCATGAGTTTGGAGAGCCCAAGGCCACAATAAATTTCACTTCAAAATCCATACTTCCGATACGGATTCTATCCATGAGTTTGGAGAGCCCAAGGCCCCAATAAAATTTCACTTCAAAATCCATACTTTCGATGCCAGACTTGGGTTCTTCCTTTTGTTGTTATTTCCATATCTTGCTGATTGGACAAAATGTGGTATACGGCTATTGTTATATTGTTATTAGTATTATTATTGGTTATCAATATCTGATTAATAGAAACTTAATTATACTTATCATGGTCATTGTTTTCCGACATGGATCAATTACACGTGTACACCTATCCTAACCTTTCCCCGTAGGTAAGGGTGCCATTGAGCCAAGAGGCTTTTGGCACCTATGATGATTGTTTAACCATTTAGCCACATGAAATTTATTAGAAAATGCATTAAATATTGATTTTCCCCTTATTTTCCACATCATTTTAAATTGCAAAGAAGCAAAAGAACATTGGCTATCAATAAGTAGCTAGCCGTTACAAGGGATTTTCCCCCTATTTTCTGCTTCCTTTTAAATTGCAGCATGAATGCAGATTAAGTTTTATTAGGGATGCTCTAGGCTTCGTGTAGTTGCAATTCATATTTAATGTGCAATGAAGTATATCAAACTAAACAAACAGTGCTAGTAATGGCAATAAAAGATAGTTATCATTTACTTCTTCCTTCCTTTTTGTTTAGTAATGTAGAATTGAAATCCGTTGCTGCTCGTGTTTTGTTCCCAACTAGTTGAGAAATGTTTTCTTGTTCTCCATTTTGTGTTATGCTCTTTCAATTCAACTGATTCTATCTTATTCATTTTTACAGGAAATAAAGCAATTATGTTCATATTTGATGGATTTGAAGAAAGCTTCTGCTGAGGAAATGCGTCGAAGTGTCTATGCTAACTATGCTGCCTTCATACGGTTGGTTGTTTTACTTTCTTATATTTGTTACAGTAGGAGATTTGAAATAGACTTGTACTCACACCCACCCACCCTTATCACCTAATGCTGATAGTTGTATTGTTGTGTGTACATGCTGTATAAAACTTGTTCACTTCTACACTGTTGGATATTTTAAATAATTGGAAAGTCGTAATAATTATTTTAACCATTTTGGAATCAACCATTACATGTTATATGAATATCGATTTTAGAATATCAAAGGGTCACTATTCTGTTGTTTTTGTTTATGGTAGAAAATACTTTGCCTCCCCCGAAAAAAAGGGAGAGACAGGGTAGGCTGACATTATTTTCATACTTTCATTTATTCAGTTTAATTTGGATGTCTATTTATCTTGAAAATACTAACAGTGTTATTTAGCCAACATAAATATGATTTTTCTTTATCTTAAAACCTTTGTACTGTTGTTAATTTGACATGTCCTTATCATTTTCCTAGCTTTTAAGCAATATGCATATTTTACAGCACATCTAAAGAGATATCAGATTTAGAAGGAGAGCTTTCATCTATCAGAAACGTGCTATCTACACAAGCTACTTTGATACATGTTTTGGCTGAGGGAGTTCGCATTGATTCCTTATCTATCTCCGATTCTGATGGTTTAGCTTCAAATGGTATTTTAAATTCTGAAGATGGGGATACATCAGACCTGGACAAATGGTTAGTCGAGTTTCCTGATCTCTTGGATGTTCTCCTAGCTGAAAGAAGAGTGGATGAAGCTTTAGCTGCTCTTGATGAAGGGGAACGCGTGGTTTCTGAAGCAAAAGAGGTGAAAACCCTGAATCCATCTTCACTCATGTCTCTACAGATTTCCATTATGGAACGCAGGCAGAAATTAGCCGATCAGCTTGCTGAAGCTGCTTGTCAGCCTTCCACCCGTGGTGCTGAACTTCGTGCAGCAATATCAGCCCTTAAAAGGCTTGGAGATGGTCCTCGTGCTCACAGTCTGCTGCTTGATGCCCATCTCCAAAGATATCAATATAACATGCAAAGTCTTCGGCCATCAAGCACATCATACGGAGGAGCTTATACTGCTGCTCTGGCGCAACTGGTCTTTTCAGCGATTGCACAAGCTGCAAATGACTCATTATCTATTTTTGGTCAGGAGCCATCTTATACTTCTGAACTTGTGATGTGGGCTACTAAGCAAACAGAAGCATTTGCTTATCTTGTTAAAAGGCATGCATTAGCTTCATCAGCAGCTGCAGGAGGCTTACGAGCTGCGGCAGAATGTGTTCAAATAGCATTAGGTCATTGCTCATTGTTGGAAGTTCGTGGCCTGGCTCTTTGTCCTGTACTTTTGAAACTTTTTAGGCTGAGTGTTGAACAAGCACTAGATGCTAATTTGAAACGCATTCAAGAGAGTACGGCTGCTTTGGCTGCAGCTGATGATTGGGAGCTAGTGTACCCTCCCACAGCTAACCGTCAAACTGGTAGGCCTTCAAGCGTACCCACTAGCAATACAACAGCATTTCAACATAAACTCACTATTAGTGCCCATCGCTTCAATTTGATGGTCCAGGTGAGTATTTGAGTTTAGGCTTTCTAGCATTGATTGGAATACTGCTGTGTGAATAGGTATTGCAATATCAAGTATGCGAATTATATTGGAATATGTTTTCTATTTCAACGAAGATTGCAGTTATGTTTTTTCTTCCTGGTCATTTCTATTGTCTTATTTGAATTTACATTTCAATCCATTTGTTTGAGTGAATGATTAGTATGTCTTTTAAAATATAGATGTTAACTGTGATAAAACCATATTTTTGTTTCTTGTTTATGGAGTTTTATTGATCTATATTATCTTTTCACTTCATGCTGGATCGTCTGTGTTCTTATGCAGGACTTCTTTGAAGATGTTGGACACCTGCTCAGTATGCAGTTGGGAGGCCAGGCTCTGGAAGGGTTGTTCCAAGTATTTAACTCATTTGTGAACATGCTCATAAAAGCATTACCTGGTTCAATGGAGGAAGAAGCAAACTTTGAAGGTTCTGAAAATAAAATTGTACGAATGGCTGAGACTGAAGCTCAGCAGATTGCATTACTAGCCAATGCCTCCTTACTTGCAGATGAATTACTTCCGCGTGCAGCCATGAAACTTTCTCCCCTTAATCATGCTGCATACAAGGATGATAATCGAAGAAGACCTTCAGACAGACAAAACCGTCATCCTGAACAAAGAGAATGGAAGAGGCGGCTTGTTGGTTCTGTGGACAGATTGAAAGATACATTCTGTCGCCAGCATGCTTTAGACCTCATTTTTACTGAGGAAGGTGATAGCCATCTTACAGCTGACATGTATATTAATATTGATGGAAACGCTGATGAAATTGAGTGGCTTCCTTCTCCAATTTTCCAGGTATTTCGAAAACCTTAATTGTAGTTAATGGTAATTTTTTGTGTGATAATCTTTCAAGGATAATTCTGCCCCATATCGTCCTTAAAATGAATTTGAGCATTATTCTCTCTTGTTTTTGCCTTGTATGAGATGTCTTGACTAAGTATTGTCTCTTCTCTGCTCTTTTCCCCTTTTCCTACTTTCATCTTCATGCTGGAAATTGCTTTAGAGCATATAAAATATGAGAGAGCTCCAGACAATGACTACACAGGCCTTTTGATTGTAGATTTTTGAAATGTTGACAGACATTAGGTCAGGAAATTGTGGTCCTTTTGTAAATAGTTTTAAAGAGTGTGAATATGAAAGAATTATATCTTCAGACCACCTTTGGTATCAAATTTTTTAGCATTACATGACAACTGAGATTGCAATTCGTAGTTGATCTATCCACTTTTAAATCATCTTTTGCAACATGAAATTTTCAATGGTACTGACCCAAGGGGGAGATATCATTCTGAGAGCAATTATTTTTGTTAGCCAGTTAAGATGATTGTATTCTAAATTGCAATCACTTTCAGGAAACTGCAACTTTGACTGACATCACCTGGCTGAGTGGATTGCATTTGTTTCCTTTTATAGATGATAATAACAGATAATACTGCTATTTAAACATCCCTTTACCCATTACGTTAGAAGGTGATGCATATTTTCTGAGGGTCTAGTTTGTTAGTCTCTTATGTCGTTCAATTTGACTCTTTCCTTTGGCAACATCTACTTCTTGATTAGCAAAAGAGTAAATTTATATAATGTATATTGTCTTTATCTCTTTTTAACGATTCAGTTCTATTTAGTGGTTGCATGTTATTATTTTGATGATTGACCGTGTCGATATTTTTTCCAATTTTTGTCATTAGGTGTTAATTTGATGAATTAATAAATGCCCAGTAGATGGAAATAGCAGGTTAGCAGCAGTTAAAGACTATTGGTAAAAATAAAAATAAAAATGCAGTAGTCAGACTATAGCCCCTACTATTTCTGTCCATGTGGGCTTGATTGTTTGCATCTCATGCTGTTTGAGACTTCCGTTGCATTAATGCCCCTGTAGACATGAACTTAGCGTTGTTCGTATTAATTTTCTGTTTCAAATTAATTTGAACTTTATTTATCACAAAATTACTTGATCTAACATTCTTCTTTTTTATTTAAAAAAAGATTTTATTGAGTTGAATGTTTGGATATAGTATCGACTGATCATCAATAGATTATGACATATATCAAATTGATATAACCGGGTATTATTGTAGTATGAATTACCTTCTAACTTCACACACATAAAAACAAAAAACAACAATTATTGTTCATAAACTATTTTCCTAGATTTTTGTGCTTTTTTTTTGGTAAAAAAAACTTTTGCCTGCCCATGCATTTAATGCACCGGCAGATTTCCTAGTTTATGCTCCACTTTGTATGATTCATGGTTTTGAAGATAGCATTTTGTTGCTGTCCAGGAACTTTACATAAAACTGAACAGAATGGCCAATATAGCGGCATATATGTTTGTAGGGAGGGAAAGATTTGCTACACTGCTTTTGATGAGACTTACAGAGACTGTTATTTTGTGGCTATCTGAAGACCAAAGCTTTTGGGATGATATTGAGGAAGGGCCTAGACCTTTAGGTCCTCTTGGTCTTCAACAGGTATGTAAGACTTACAATTTTGTTATTTATGATTAACTAAATAACCATTACAGAATTTATGAGTCAAACACTGAAAATATAGGATGCCTCTACTGGCAAAACAGATCAGGAGTGACTAGAGAGAACTTGATTCATGGATTATTCTTGTAAGAAAAGTTATCAGAAAATCAAGGAGCTGGCATTATTGTTCTGACCGCCTGCATGTGAAGAGTATAATCTTTTTAATTAATATAATTGAGAATAAATAATAGCTGTAGTTGGAATAAGCTTGAATAGCATGAGATGTGGCCCTTAATGAATTTTGGGAGAATCACACAGGACCCAAATAAGAAAACTAATTATTCATAGGTCCTAACCACTTGTAAATATAGAAATTTGACATGTAAATGGGAATAGAAAATAATTACTTTCCTTATTCAGGACCTATTTGTAATTCTCCCATGAAGTTTTCTTTGTAGGGTACTTTTTCATCTGAACTATTATTCAGTTCTCTTACACGAGAATTAGTATGTTTAATCAAGCTTGTAGACAGAGTTAGAGAAGTAACTTCATGATCAATGCTCTCCCTTTTGCGTTTTGTCCTATTTTCAATTTGCGTTTGCAAATTTATTAATAGATTAAAATTAATGCTTTGTCAAAATAAAAGGTGAAAATATTTGATATCCACATCTGTGATACTTAAGACGACTTTATTCTAATGTTATTACGTCATTAAGCTAGTAAGAAGCTGACACTATATGGTAAGGATTTTTTGAAGTGGCAAATAAATTGAAAACTAAACTTCACATGAAGTAAGTGAACAAGAAAGATCATCACAGCCATCTTCTCTTGTTCGTTTTGCAGTTCTATTTGGATATGAAGTTTGTCATATGTTTTGCCTCCCAAGGTCGGTACCTGTCCCGAAATTTGCATAGGGTCGTCAATGAGATCATATCAAAGGCTATGGCAGCATTCGCTGCTACGGGAATGGATCCATATAGGTAAGCTGCTGCAATTCTATCTCGCTCATGAATGACCCACTTACCCCTTTCTTATTTTTTCTTAAATAGTACATCATTTCTAAAATTCCTCTTAAGAAGCATGTGAATTATACAGTCTTGTTTAATATCTCTGTATATGTCCATGTCTACCATGGTCAGTGATGTGGTCACATGATAGCAAGCATCCTCCTCGTTCCAAGTTCTGTTCTTTAGAGTTAGTTTATGACTTATGATATACTACCTCCGGTCTTTAATATAGGAACTAGTTAGATAGTTAGATCTAGTTCTAAATACAATATCTTAATCCATTTTATATATAATATCTATTATTTTCTCCCAAACTAATTTAACTTATAAAACGATATATAATCTGATATTATATAGGTACTTTTGAGGAGATTATATCATATTTGTTATAATTTACTGATTTGCTGATTTATTTAGTTTTTTTAATCTATTTAAATTAGTTAATGGTATCTTATATTAAGGCTTGGAGGGAGTATTTGTAATACCTTTATTTATTGTGTTTTTGCAATGTGTCCTACTCGTAGTTGTGGAATTAAAAGCATCTTGATCTTTCTCAAAAGCTGATATAACTGTTGTTGGTGACAGTGCACTGCCTGAAGATGAATGGTTCAACGAAATTTGTCAAGATACCATTGATAGACTGAGTGGAAAACCAAAGGAAATCAATGGAGAAAGAGACCTTAACAGCCCAACTGCGTCTGTCTCTGCACAGTCAGTTTCATCCGTGAGATCTCATAGTAGCTCGTAAGGCATACATTCATCCTTGTAAATTAGATCAGTCTGTATCATTCATGGATTTGTTGGCATATGGTAAGATGCAGCTCTTAACTGCTTCAACGGAATCAACTTCCGTTCCCTTTTTTGTTTTGGTTTCGTTGTCCTTTTAATGGGGATAACCCTTCTTTTGTGTAGAGTAAAATTTACAGTCAGGTGTTTGACAATAATTCTTTCTCTTATTTCGTGTTTAGGACTTCCATTTGTAAATTCTGATTATATTCTTTGTTCTTGAACCTGAAATATTTATTCTTCTAAAACAAGGTTGTGCAGTAGATAATCAAGGTGTGCTTAATAAAAGCAGCATATGATGAGTTCCTTGGTTTTCAACTTGGAAATATTAAGTGTGTAAGCTTTATCAGGTTGTGTTTCTGGGAAGTGGAATCCTGGAAGCAGTAATAAACATGAAACAACTGGAGATCTTTTTTTTTGGTACAAACTGGAGATTTTTTAATTTAACCAAATGGCCCTCAAGTGGATGTAGGTAGCTCGTACTTGTTTCTTTCTCCTTTGGTTTTTATTGTCGCAAGTACTTCACACTAGTTTGGTGCGGGAATAAAGCCACATTTTCCCAAGTATGACACCTTCCAGTCTCTAAGTATATCTGGCATATTTTAAAATATAACGTGTTTTATTTAAAGTATTTTTTTGGCCTAACATCTTTAGCTACTATAAAACTCTTTAATCAAACTTCTCTAATGATTTTTATTATGCTTCATTAATTTATGTGAAGTTATTAGGTACTAGATCTCTCTTCTCTTGTACCCCAATATTAATATTCTTGAAAGAGAACGTGTAGAACCAATTGTAAGCGTCTAGATTACGTCCAACCGAGATTACAAAAGCAGGCCAGTTTTGTCCTCGAGCATATTCCGTTACTAAATTAGAAAGTTAATCGTGCCCCCAAAAAATAAAAACAGAAACAACGTTAATCTCTATACACGAATGGCTTGCTCTAAGAAAATGCCAGTTGTGAAATGGCACAACTGAAAAATGACAATCTCAATTCCAATCTCATAATTTTATAGGAGAAACTGAAAAATATAAACGCGAATATTTTGCTTAAACGATTGAGATTCCTAGGTGCTACCAGGAATGATCCACGTGTGCTAGTTGGTATAAAAAAAAACAAAGAGCCAACAGCTTACGTGCTACAAGTCCATGCTTTTTGCATTTGTCTGAACAGCAGTCTCATTGTTGAGATGAAATTATAACAATAAAATCTAAATTTCAACCAAAAATAATAATAATCAAAACCAAAACACGACTAAAGTCTGCACAAGCGGCATAGTGAACAGGGAGGTGCCAAAAATTTGGAAGCACCAATAACTCAATCCATATCAAATAAACCAACAACTATTACTCTTTTCCTCTGTTAATTTACTTACCTTAACCGGTCATCTCTGCAACAAAAGTAATTGAAACCCAAATTGGCAGAAAACTTCGGCAGCAATCATGGATTTTAGCACTTAGCAGGGAATAACATATTGGTGAAAATTGAAAAATAATCAACTGCCTAATGAAAAATCCAAGGGGGCTACCAATAATTCCCAAGCCAGGGAGCCTCACTTGAAAATCAACAGGAAGTTCCACTCTAAAGAGAAGTCAACTAAACCTCCAAAGGGAGTATTTTGATGGTAGTGTTGCCTAGTAAACAAAAATTACCTGCAATAATATAGCGGCAGCAGTAGTGGGCATCCCCAAATGACAGGAAGCTTGGTCATATTGTAATGAAAATCCTGTATACGTCAGATAAGATGTAACTCCCAAAAATCCTATAAATAGTTTTGAATAAGTGAATGACGAAGGATCAACACCAACCCTTTGACTAAATGGCGTCATGACCAATTAATAAGAGGAAGGTAAAAATGTGGTGAAAATGATCATGGTAATGGTAGAAAAAATGGATACATGATTATTGGTGAGATCCCTTATATCTCCAGATTCTAGCTAGATTGTGTCATGGAATGAAAGTCAGCAATCACCATAAAAGGCCATGACAAATAAGCAGCAAATGAACCTATAATTTAAAAAAAGATACTCAAGTTCTCAAAATGCCTATTTAAATAAGCATTCCTAATGCCGATGTACAGAATGTAGATATGACACGGAGCACACAAATCTGAAAAAATTCAAACCCATGCATCACCTCTATGAACTAACATAATCTGAACCTACGAAAGTAATCCAAACACCAGCACATGCAGCTGAGAAATGCATGTCCGATAAACAGGTATCAGATGGCCAAATGTATGTTTATGATGCCAATATTTGCATTCATTCACATGAGCAGGGATGCTAATGGCGATGACTTGATAATTGATGGAAGCATGCAACAGCTGCAAGATGCATCCTATAATGTAGGTACTTGAAGCATAAAGAACAGAGTACATCCCCTTCACGCTACTGATACGGCATAGTTGGTGGAGCTCCGTTGGCACTGGGGACACCACCAGGGTGGTTGGCATCCTTTCTTTTCCCAAATGGATTCTTTGAATATCTACAATGAAGTCAAGAGAAGCACAAACCATTCCTTGCAAGTTGCAATAAAACACAAATGTGGAGAAGCCAAAACCATTTTATTTTGAAATGAGTGCATCAATTTTCCAAATAACGGTAGCAGGAATCATCAATCAAAATTTCTGACACTTGAATGGCATGCATTGTAAATAGACTGTCATTAATGAAAGTGAATGGACAAGAAATTGACAACACCCACCAATATGAGGTGACTAAGTACCCTTAGCTAGGATCAAGCAAACTCACATTCTAAATTACTGTTATACTTGAAATAAGTGCTCACATCATTTCACCATAAAAAAATGTACTCACATCAGGAAATGTGAATAACTATCATGATATAAGTTGAAAAAAATACAGTGATTCCAGTGTCAGAAAGACATGATACATGGCTAAAAGGGCAACCATCTTAGCTGGCATACATGGGGACAAATCATCAGAGCAAAAATCCAAAACTGCAATGTGAAAAAGGATACTGTATTCGCATGCCAACAGAACCAGAACTGGGAATAACAGCTCCCTGCATACTATGGTGCACGTTGGTTGCACTATTTACATCCTGCAGCAGTATTGTTAATATTCCTTTTAGGTTTACAAATAGCAATACCACAAAATATGATTAATTCTGAGGACAATGACAGACATAATAAAATACAAGCTACAGATATAAAAGTATTCGTGAATAAATTACTGAATAGAAGAAAATGATATGAGCAAGGTTACTGACTTCAAACTCAATGAAGCAAACTGTATGCCTCTCCTGTCTCAAAACCTTCATTTGCTTGAAGCCAGGTTGTCTGCATCAGAAACTCAAAAGTCAAAACGTTACCAGTGGAATATAGGGAATAAAAAGACACGAACAGCCATCATAAAACCAAGGTCTTGGGGACAAGATTATACTTACGCGCTAAAAAGGCCCTTAGTTCTTCCTCATTTATGTTTTCACCCAAGTTTCCAATAAACAAAGTGTTGCATGGAGGATTATCTTTTGTGTTCTGCAGCGGAAGAACACAAGCTCAAAATAATAATTACACACACACAAACATATCTTCAATAGAAAATTTCTTAAATATTACTAAGAAAATTTATTAATAGACATATAAAAACAAAAATAAACAATTTAAAAGCTATCGGCTTAAAATATAACACATATCAAGATCAGAACTCAGTGTAACCACCTACTATCTGTGATATTTTGATACTACAACAGGACTAAATACATTAATTTTAATAATGAAACATATTTCCAATATACAGTCTCATAATAGACCACATAATCTGTGTTTCTAGACCAGATCTAGCAGTTCCCTAGAGTTCCTTTAACAACACAAAAAGGAACATTTTTGAGGAAACTGTTTTGACGGTAGTAATAAATAGAAAAGTTCAAGTATCAGCAATCAAGTCTAGCATAGCTTGCAGACTCATCACCATGTCATATTGAGAGCTAGAAACTATCAGTCAAAATTTAGTCATGAAAGTTTCAAAATGTAAGTCAGCTTAGTATGTAGGAATTAGTCTTTTCCCATAGTTTTCATTTACATTTTGGATCTAAAATATCACATAAAATCTTTAGGAACGTATATTTATCAATTGTGATTTTTAATTTAATCACATCATATCAAGAATAACAGAGATTCTCCAAAATAAGATTCTGACTCATTGTACAAAATACAAGATTAAGTTTGAAAATAGAACCAAAAAAAATCATAAACTAGAAACTCCAGCTTCTATTCTCTTTCAAATAACATAATGGAGCTCTTCCAAGTCTACACAGTGGCACGTCATTGAGGCCATCAATAACACAGATAAGTCGCTTGAACTTTTCAAAAGAAGATGGTAAAATTTATATAACCGAGCAAAGATTCGGTGCTCTTCAAAACAAAAACAGGAAGAGGGTGAAAAACATCAGCCATTATATCGAAGTTTACAAACTTCTTTTCACCTGATCTAAATACTGCAAGCCAAAGAGTTATGTAGAGGATAAGGAAACCACAAACATGAAATTGGAAGTAAATATTTTATCAAAATTAATAACACTATGAGAGAAGTGGCATTTATAGTTTGAGCAACTCCCACCTGAACAGGGGCATAACTGCTTGGGGCAGGTAAAGGAGCAGGAGTAGGCATTGGTATTTGTGTAACAGGATAGCCTCCATATGGGTCATATGGAGGAGGTGGAGCCATATACCTGGACCAGGAAATAAATCAAGTCTTACAGCTAAGAACAAATTAAATGCAAAATGTCAAAGGCATAAGGTTATGTAAAATTGTGTCTAACTGTAAAATCAATTTAATTTACACATCTCATTGTGAGTAGCAAATAAGTGGTGCATGTGTGAACCTATAAAGCACCATAGATGTCAGAATACTAATTGGTATGCACTTGGTGCATTGCCCTCGTGGCAAAGTAATCCCCTTGCATAGGGGAGGTGGAGGATTTGAACCACCCACAGGGCGGGTTTGGCCTCCTTTTCAACTCAAAAAAAATACTAATTGGGGTGCCCATAAAAAAATGTCACCAGATAAACACCATGAAAATCCCGACTACATATCTACCATTGATATGGTAACGCTTTAGAACAACATCCATTTTTTCCTTAAAGCAACTACTACTTGTAAAACATCTTGGGGGTTAAGATTCATAAAAATGATAATACCTATATTGAAAATACAATTTTCCCATCCTGTTAATCAGTTACACATAATGCTTGACCTTTTTCCCATTTTCTTTAAAGAAGGAAAAAGAACAGGGTAACAAAGATACATGTAATATTTACCCATGTGGGCCCCAAGCAGGTGCTGGAGGTGGGTGAAAAGGAGATGGACTTGTATAACCAGTGTGTGTATAGTCACCAGCAGTCCTTAATCTTTTGCTCTGATCATATGCACTGGAATCCGTGACTATTCCTAAAAATAATTAAATATAAGTGCATTTAAAAACATAATAGCACACAGGTAGGAAATTCCATAGTGGTTACTAATATTTGTTGGAGAACTGCCCTGAAGTTAATCAGCTTTGATGAAGGAGAAGGATACTGCACCAACAGCATGTATATGGTCACAGAATGGCACAGTGACAATGACGGGTGATAAAAAGATGCACAAAATTTTGGTACCTCAAGCCAAGGTTTCTCAAGTGAGAACAACATAAGCAAAAAATCAATGAGAAACCAAACATAAAAGAATGGGAAATAAGATTTTATGGGTCACTAAGAGTTGGCCCCAAACGGCCTAGTCACATTTGGAAGTAAAATGTAGTTTGCATTGCGTGGATCTTTAAAAAAAATCTTTTGAAAATTCTATCATATCAGTTTCCATTGAAGCGTTCAAACACACCCGCTTTCTTCAATCCTTTCTCTGACAAATTTTCAAGCAAATAAACGAGAATTGGAATAAAAACCACCTCTTTTAATAAATAGATTTTTCTTGGCCATTTCCGTATGCAGCCCCGACTTTGACTCTGTATCGAAGATCATGTCCTGTAAATGAAGGGAACAAAAAATAAAAATCCCACCCCATGGAAACAAAATCATATGCCATTGAGTATACATATACAAGACATCATCTGCAATCTAAAATGTCAACACCTGAAGAATGTCTTTAGCCGCAACTGCTTGGTGTGCTGTACTAAAGAGAGCAAAACCCATAGGTTTATCCCCTTTGAAATTTACTTGCGAAGCTTCGTATCCAGGCAACCATCTCAGCAGATTCAGCAATTCTCTCTCTTTTACATCATCAGGAAGGCCTGTTATGAAAATGGTTCGAACCTACATAGAGACAATTACATCCCCGTACTATCAATTAAAGATTACAGTCATTAGCTAAACGAAAAAATCACTAAAAGCAAAAATCCCTTGAACCACACTTGTCCTTACTGCTTTGGATGGTTAGAGTGTTTAAATTTATGGAATCTTGAAATATATATATTGCTTCAGGTGGTTGAGTATTGTAAATTTGATTATTCGCAGAGATCAATAGGTTATAATTTTGGAGGGTGAAATAAAAGACAAAGGTACCTCGTCGGAAGGGGGAGGCGGATGAGTAAGAGGGAGGGGAGGCGGCGGGACGGCGGCAGCGGGGGCTGGAGGTGGAGGAGGATGAGCGGCTGCTGCCGTAGGCCATTGCTGGTGGTATGGATGGATCCCTGCACCAGCCATGTGTGAGCTCAAGGTCCTGTTGGTATCAACAACCCAACGCGAAGAATGGAGGGTCTTTGCCTACTACACCGAATTATTATATTATATTTTGTTTATATATATTATTTAAACCTAAACTAAATCTATTTTACTAAAATTGTTTTTGACCCGAATATTTACTATTTTCTTTAAATCAATATAAATTAATAATTTTATATGTATTTTATTTGATAAGTGTAAGAAGATATTTGATGCTAAATATAATATATTAATTAATTTTATTTATTATATTTATTTATTTTAAACAAATTTACTTCATTTATAAAGTAATATATAATATAGTATTACATATAGATATTTTAAAAAAATTATATCATATTTTTTATAATTAATTAATTTATCCCACTGCCTTAATTCGCATAAATTAATTAAATAAATTTTATATCTCTTCGCTCTTTAATATATGATATATTTAAATAATTTAATTAAAATAAAAATATTAGTTAAACTAGTTAATATAATATATTTTTCTAAAAGACTCTAATTATCTTCTTTAATTCTCTATTTCTTCTTTTATTTAATTATTGTTAAGGGAGTTTCAATAGAGATGATCTAAAAAAAGTTAATAAATATAAAAAATGAATCTTATATTTAGGATTAAAATTAACTCTTCTATTAAATCCTATATTAAAGAGGAGTATTAAAAACCAAAATTTTCATTTAAATTTTTGTCATACTTTTTCCTAAAAAAATAACAAATGTTTGGTTGGTAGCAAAAAATCATTCTTCAACTAAGGAATTGAAATAAGGACTACCATCCCAGGCATGTTTATGTTTGGTTGTTTGCTTTGCTTCAATTTCTATTTCATGCTTATGGGAATCAAGATTTTAGGATCCAAAATAAAATTTTCTAAAATTACAAATACTCGATTATTATGCATCATTTTTACATGATATCAAGTTAAGAAATCAATTTAAAATTTTAAATAAAATTAAATGATTGATTTTTTTTGATGTGCTACTACATTTCTTCTCTTCTATATTTGGAAATTTACATGGAAAACACAATTGAGAATACGGATACATTGATGTGCGGAATGTCCACTAAATCTCGCATTTACTTAAACTTTCTTGTTAAATTAGAAGTTTAATAGTTGTTGACGGTCTCAATCTCAAGCACATACACAAGTCTATGCAAATCAATCTCAATTAGGGGACCTATATCTGCGCAACAATAACGACGTGAATTATCCCATGGGTGAAAACGATGATTGCCAGAATTAAAAAACTTACATAGAGCACCCAGAGTGAACGGTGCATTCAAAGCTATGAAGACAAGTAGAACACAAATCCTTAAGAAGAAAACAGACATAATGGTTGCATCTGAATCTTAGACCAAAAAAAAGGATTCTGGCTTTGGCAACACTTGATCCAGAGACCATGAGAAGTTCATGCTAGGTTGTTTATTTAGGATACACCTACTCACTAGTTTTATTCTCCACTTACCAATTCCATACCATAAGCACAGTTTACAAGAGGGGCGGCCAGGGCAGGAGGCTCCCACCTAGTTTTACCCAAGCTTACTGATACGCCAAAGTTCACCCTCTAACCACAGTTTAACAAAAAGAAAAGAAAAAAAAAGTCCTGTTATGGCAGCCATAAGTATCTGACACTGCTAAAGTTAACACAAACTCATCAATGGCAGCCACAGATCCTATGTTGTCAAGAGCTTCCTTGTTTGGTTCTTCATCTACACCAATTGATGGGATAGCTTGTTTCCTTCTGGAAGTTCTTCCTACGCTCATGAAGCTAACATTAACGTTATGCTCAGCCAGAATGTTCCCTACCTTACCAATCATCCCAGGTTGGTCTTGTTGGCGACACAGTATAAGGTTGCCTTCTAAGTCACATCAGTACCAAATGAGCCAACACAAGTCAAATGGGGTACCCCATATTTGACTCTTCCTTCAATGCTTATCTCACCATTCTCTTTCACAGCACTCGCAAATTTGGAATCCACATTGGATAATTGTACTTGGATTGAATGAACAGGGAATTCTGGGGATGAGTCAACAACTATACGTTCCTCACTAATGCGTAGGCCTTTTTGCTTAGCACTGAAATCTGCATTCACAAGGTTGATATATGAGTTTGATATTGGCTCAAGTATGCCTTTAGTCATCATGGCTCGTACAAGTCTAGTGTCCAAATCTTTTGGGTCCCTTGCTGATCGGTCAGTCACTTTCACTGATTGGACCCCACTTCCTCCGGATACCAGTTGGACTGCGAGCCTTCCCAGTTTCTCAGCTAGCACAACATATGGAGCCAGTTCTGACAGAACCTGATCATAACAAGAGTAAAAAAATTTGTATAATATATGAATTGCTACTAGTAAGTCTCTGGATTTAATTTTTGTCATAGTTTTGGGTTTTTTTTTAATTTTTTTACCTCAGGAGCAACCCATGGGAGCATTAGCAGCTGTGGCTGAAATTTCTCCGTTTTATGCTCACAGCCTCTGCTATCTCAATGGCTACACCTTCCTGTTCAGTCAAGAGTTGATTCAAAATTCAGAAAAATGCTCGAAACTGAAAGTGATGGGTTCTGAAAGTTAAAAGAAGATTAATTGTAGGTGAAGAAGGAAAAATCCAAACCTGAGCCTCTTTTGTGCTTGCTCCAAGATGAGGCGTAACTGTTACGTTCTCGTGTGGCACCAACTTGCTGTCTTTGGATGGACGCTCCTCAGTGTACACATCAAGTGCAGCCTGTTCCATATACAATTGTCAGAAGGATACATATATAGCAATCGCAAGTATCTTAAAAAACCAGAACATCACAAGACTAAAATACAATATTTATACACAATGAAATCTTTATTTTTAAAAAGTGTTCAAATACAACCAGCACTCGACTAGTTATATGGATTGCATTATGCTATCAAGTCATATAAGCAACTAAGTTTTTCTAACCAATAAGCCAGCAATTCAATTGATATAGAGTTATGCTAATTTCATTAAGGTAGTTTTATGGTTCTTGTAATGATACTATTCAGCTCAATCTGAATTAGTCAAAGTTTAACAAGACTTTCCAATAATAAGCGGTTTGGTATCAAAATAACAACAAAAAGTTGAAGACGGGGGATGTGCATGCATAACTGAGCAACAATTCCACTGTCAAGAGCTCTTACTAGTGCATCTTCGTCAATAACACCGCCTCTAGCGACGTGGATGATGCGAGCTCCCTTCTTCATCATTGCAAAATAGTCGTCATTGAAGATCTTATTGGTGGATGGAGTGAGTGGCATATGAAGGGAAATAAAATCAGATTTTGAGCTGGCTTCATCAAATGAAACCAAAGCCACACCGATAGCACGTGCCCTGTCCGCTGGGGCATAAGGGTCATGAGCCGCCGCCACGTGCATGCGCAACCCTTTTGCTCTCCTTGCCACTTCAGATTCCACTTTTCCAAATCCCATTTTTGCCAGAGTCTTTCCCACCATCGAAACTCCAACATACTTGTTTCTTTGCCATTTCTCTGGAAAATTAAAATTGATTACCTCTAATTTCTTGGAACAATCAGATTCTCTGATTTATAAAGAGTAAGTTACTTTTAGGCTTTGGTACTAGGGGTTTGAGAGGAGGGAGAGAGAAGGGGAGCGGCTCACTAAAACATTTAGGAGGGGAAATAAATTTTTTTAAAATTTTTCCTCCCCTCCTCAACTTTACCTCCCCTCTAAATTTGAGAAAATTTAGGGAAAAAGTATGATATTATTATTTTATAATATTAATATATCTATAATTTTTTTAATATATTAATATTATCCCTATATTATATTTTATTAAAATATTTTATAAAATAATATAAGGTAAATTTATTTATATAAAAATATTTTTCCTCCCTTTCCTTCTTAAACTAAATAAGGTAATATGAAAATCTCTCCCCTCCCCTTCTTTAATATTAATTTAAATAAAATAATAATAAAATCCATCACTTTCCCTTCCTTCCCTTTCCTTCTATTAAAATCTCTTCTTTTTTCTCCCCTTCTATTGAGCCAAATATAGCCTTAAGATATATACACTAAAGTGCTCGTAACAACAATTAATGTCTTCGTACACGAAAATAGATCCACAGATATTAATGATAAAAAAAAAATTCTAGATCCAGCGTTTGGTTCCCAAGAAAATTGAAATGTTGAAGTTGCCGGTGTCGGACATAAAAATTAGTGTTTAGTAATTAAATATCTATCTATCTATCTATATATATATATATATATATATGTATGTATGTATATGTATATATATTATGGTGTCCGAGACTGAAATGGAATTGTTACCGGCTTTCGTGGAGGCGTCAGCCTGAGCAACATTTCTTGCCATGGCGGTGAGGAGAGCGATGCCGTGCTCGGCGGCGGCAATGGTGTTGGCCGTCGGACCATTAACGATGAGGCAACCAAACTCAGTGGCGGCTGGCAGATCAACATTGTCGATCCTGACACCAGCTGTTCCCACAACCCTCAACCTTCCTTTTCCAGCTTCGAACACTTGCCTCGTAACCTTCGTCCCACTTCTCACAATCAAAGCGTCGCACGATGCGATCTTCGAGCACAATTCTTCAGGCGAGAGATTGAAGGCGCAGTCCACATGTCCGAACTCGCGCAAAACTTGGAGCCCAGCCTCTCTGAGCTTCTCGGAGATCAGGATTGTAGGTTTCGTACCCGACGACGAAGAAGAAGAAGAAGATTCCAGATCCTGAGAGGTAGAGGCAGAGGATGCATCTGCTGTTTTCAAGACATTGTTGACGAAAGCGGAACGTTGAGAATGAGAACGAGATCGCGAGAGAGAAATCTTGAGCTTATTGAAGCTGGTAGTGTTGAGGAAGCAAAGAACAGAGGATTTTGAAGGTGAAGAAGAAGATGAGGGAGTGAAAGCAGAAGGCAAAAGAGGCTTGATTGAAGAAGCAGAGGAGGAAGCCATAGCTCTGTGTTTTCTTGATCTGCGTGTGTGTGAGAGAGACCTTGTTACAGAGTATTTATATAACACACGCCAAGAAACTTCCAACTTTCTTCAACTCCAAGATTGTTAATCGGTTTGATTCGTTCGATCATGGGATCATGATTGGTTTGATTTGTTCGATCGGTTTAATAAAGTGTTTCTCAAACTCCAACGCGGTTAATTATAAATGATAATTTTTTTTATGCTAATCACTACTATTTTAAAAAATTAAACTTAATATGTCAATATTTATAAATGTTTTATTAATATTTTAAATTTTAATAATAACATTTTTATTAATGATATTATGATTAGAGGATTAAAATATATTTTATAAAATTAAAAGATTAAAATAAAATCATATAAAAAGAGAAGGAATCAAAATTTACTGTTTATTTTTAAAAATATTATAGAGAGAGAGAGAATAAGTAATTAGTGCATTATAAGTATATGAACTACGAAGCGAAAAGAATAATGTTATCTGAATTTATTTTTTTGGCCAAAGAAACGTATCTGAATTAGGGGTACTGATAATGCGGATTTCCCCTGGATTCCTAATTAGGAAGAGCTCCTCAGGTTCAGTTCTTCTTCCTGAAAATGAGGGTAATTGATTTTGGATAATAGAGGACAAAATTCATCCCATTTATTTGCTCTTTTCAACATGTTTCTTTAGATTCGTTTAATAGAACGTTTACTAACGTTTTTGTGGTTTTAGTTCATTGTAAGACTGTTATTATTTTAAATACCATATTATCCTTTTATAAAAAAAAAAAAGGGAAGAATGCATTGTGATTGAGTTCTGGGAAAACGACCATTTATGACCAACTAAGTTATACACTCTCTACCCTATCTTTTCTTTTTATAAATGCAAAATAAATAATTCTTAAAGATTAAGAGATAGAGTTAAATTTAGTTAAATTAATAAATACTCTATTATTTTTTAAATATAAAAATTAGTTGAATAATTTATTTTTATTTTAAATATAAGATCTCAATTTATTTTATTTTAAAATTTATAATTATTTTTTTACAGTTATATTTATTGCACATGTTAAAAAGAGTTTTTATGAATGAGTTAGTTTTAAATATATATATGATTAAATGAGTTATTTTAACAAATTAATATATATTTATTATAAATTATTAATTTAACTAATTCATCTTACCTCTCTATAAATTAGTTATATAGCATTTATATTTAGTACATGATAATATGTTATAAATATAAGTTTCTTTTCTAAAATACCGTCATTTAACATTCGCTCAGTTAAGATACAATTTTTTAAATATATATATTCTTTTTTATAAAATATACTTTAGATATATATATATATATAAACATTTAATATAATCTTTTTAATTTTATCCTCAATTAATTACACATCTTTTTTACATATTTTTTTCCTTCCACCCACCTTGTTCACATTTAGAACACAAGAGATACAATGATACCTCTTGTCTAGGAACTATCGATATGTTTTTTTTTTTATTGCCAAATGAGGAAGTAGCTAGTAGGTCCAAAATGCATTAGCATATTAAACAAACAATGAAATATCTGGCACTTGTTATTATTACGAGGGTCTTTTTAGGTAGTTATAGGATATAGGAAGCATCTTCTTCCTAGCTTCTCACTTATTATTATAGTAATGAATATTAGTGTATAACACAAACTCCTTAATTTTCTCATATTTAACGTTGTGTCAAAGTTGCATATCTTTTTCTTTCATTCTTAACGTTGAGTGCATGTGAATGTGTCTAAGTGGACTTATTTGTCTATTGGGCCTATTTAAATAAAATTTAAAAAAACTTATAAAAAAAAAAGAATTTCTATATAACTTTTAGAAAATAACTTTTAAAAAAAGATTTATGAAAAAAAATAGTTTTAAATAAATAAGTGTTTAGATAGATATTTCTAGAAGTACTTTTATTATTGATAAATTATAAAAAATTGTATAATTATTAAATATATGAAAGATGAGATATAAAAAATGAGAGAGGATGTAAAAGATAGATGAAAGATGAAAGATAATATAGAAGAGATGAGAGAGTATATAAGATAGATGAGATATAAGAGACAGTGTAGAAGAGAGGAAAGAAAATGTAGAAGAGAGAGGAGAGGGAATGTAAGAAAAAATATGGGTAATCTAATAATTGATTAGTGCATAAACTCTTTTACTGTTCTACAAGTTACTCTAACCAATTTATCTGAAATCTTAGTTTTAAAACATGTTTTGGTTCAAAAGTTCTTTTGAACAAATATAACTATTTATTTTAAAAAAATTTAAAATCTACATTTTAACAAAATTTAAGTTTAAAATGTATATTTTGCTACAACCCAAACACAAAGGGAAATAATTCTCTCTCTCAGTTGTTTTGAAAATTGAGCCAAACTGAATAATCTAACTTGACCAAATTTATTAGTAGTTCAATATACTATCAAATATTAATATGAGTATATATTTTAATAAAGATTAAAATATTAATTTATTATATTATAATAAGTTAATTACTCTCAGCTTGATTTAACTTCTATTGTTAATGCCTCATTTTAGCATCACTCTTATCAACTAAACTTTGATGGGAAGCATCTCATTTTAGATCTAGATAGTCTAAATATAATGAGTTTATGTTGTTTATCTTCCGTTTGGATATGATTGAGTTACCAAAGCTCTTTAGATCCCTAGAGCTTGAAAAAGTGACATAACAGACGAACTGCACAAGAGACAAAAACAGAGAAAAAGGTTCAGTTATCACTGATGGAGGCAACTCTTCTATATAGTGTCAGGGTGTTAAAATATCCATATTTTAGGAAGGTAGAATTCTCACATAGCAGGGAAACAGAAATATCTCCAGAATATCCATCAATTAATTGTGAAATTAAAATTTAATTTAATTCACATTTAATTATGTAAATATCATAATTAAATACTCTGATCCATCAAGTCGGAAAAAAACAACAAAATTTAATTAACCTTATCTTAAATGAAATAAATATAAAATTACATCAAAATCAATGAGCTTAGTCCTATAGGATCTAAAGTGAATGTAAACTCTCGTGATGGGAGAATACAATTTTCTTGAATGAATGGAGAGTACAAGTTTTTGTTGTTTAGTTAAGGGAGAGACCTAGGTTTTTTTTTTTAAAAAAAAAAAAAGAATGGCCTTGTGGATTCAAATCAAACATAATCATTATTATGATATATTTTTTAATTAAAAACAGACTCATCGTAGGATACCTCCCATAAAGTCAAGTTAAAAATAGTAGACTTTGAGGGTAAGTTAAATTAAACTTATTTTAATGAAAAATTATTTCTTAAATATTAAAAATTTTATTAAATTAAAAAATTATGGGTAAAATTATATTAAATTAAAAATATTATAGATAAAATTATATTATAAATAAAATTAGGATATTAGACGCATATAAAAAATAAAATTAAAATATTAGATACTATATAACTCTATATTTTTTTTCTTAAATAAATGAAAAGTAAGTTTTTGTTGTCTAACCAAGGGAAGGGAATAAAAACAATGGGGAGACATGATTTTCTTTTTATTTTAAAAATTAAGTGTGAATCCAAATCCAACTTAATAATTCTTAATATTATTATATTTTTAACGAAAGCATTTTTTCAGCATGACTCCAAACAAGTTAAAATTAAGTCGACTTTAAAACTAAGAAAAATTAGCCTCTTCTTAAATAAAATAAATATAAAATTAATCACGTTAGATTTGATGATTTTGATTGATTCAAAGTGATATCTCATAAGTTTTCACCAGCGCTGTGTATCTAAAATTTTTTTAAGAGAAATATTATCTCAAAAGTTTTCAAGTAGTAATAATATCATCTTGACCGTTATTTAAAATTAAATTTGATTGTTAACAAATATGTTGATGTGACATATAACGTAATATCTATTTCATCTTTTATTTTGGATTAAAATACACCCCGACTATTATCCAATTTTATTTTAACCGTTAATTTTTTTAAATATGTTAAGTTTGTCAGTACATGTATTACCCACTTCATTTTTTTCTAAATCATATTTATAAAAAAAATTAATAATACATCCACTTTGTTATTAGAATATCATCTCACATACCATAATTTGGCAATGTTTCAAAAATAACATATGATAGTCTTATATATTATTTTTTTTATACTTATAAGTTAATATATGCTTATAGTTACTCCTAAAATCAACCCTATCATTCATCCCTTTCAAGAATTCTTTGCAAATTCCACTCACATATATTATCTTTTATATTTTTTCTGCTTTATTTTATGCTTAGAAAATATACAAAAATAAAATATGATCTCTTGAAAATTCTATTCTATTAAGTCTGGAGTTTGAAAGAATGCATTTTTATAGTTTTTCATTATTATATAAATTTGAGTTTAAAAAAATGAGGTAGATGACAGGTGGACTGTTTATTTCAGCATATTTGGTCAAATTGAATATGGATAACAACTTATGTAATATTGAATCTAAAAAATACTTCCGGATATCCAGCACTTTTGAGTGAAAATTTATGGGACAAATTTACACTTTAAACCAAAATAAAAAATAGCACAGATGTCATGTAGCATATCATATTAACATAATGGTCCATTAAATAGTAAGGGCAAATTCATACCTTAAATCATTATCTTTCTATGTAAAGTGACTAATTTATAAGATCAGATGATACCATTATGATATTTTTTTAAAGAAAAATCTCATTTTAGCATGAATGAATCAAATGAAGTTAAACCAAGCCGCTTTTAAAATTACGTTAAGGGAAAACTATTTTTAAAGTATCATAATTTTTTTCTATTTTTAATTTCATACCATGTGTTTTTCTCTTTTTATTATTTTTTTTTAGTTTTACCCGGTAGCACAATTACTTTGATGAGTTCAGTTTGATACAACCAGATTGAATTTAAGCTCTTCCATTCGGAGGATACGGGTTTTCTTTTTAATTTTGTCTAGTGCGATTTGTTAGTTTCTCTTGTTTTTAGTTCATGTTCAAAGAGGCATGCATTAACTCATTACTGACAGAATTGAATCAACAACTTTCCCCATATATGAGCACTTACATGTCACAGGGTGATATGGCCATTTAAGCAATTAGTACTACATTGTATTACTACAAAAGCAAACCGCACACATGCTCCCAATAAATGAACCAAACAGAGCCCCAGCCATTTTGTTGCCACGCTTGAAACAAATATGACCTATCTTGTAACTCATTGTCCCTAAATTTAACTATTGAAGAGATGAGATATACGAGTATTTAGAACGTATTCGATTTCTAATAAATATCATTTTATTGTAATTTCAGTCGTAACACTCAGAGAAATATCTTAACTCTTAAGTGTTTAGATTTATGTTTAAAGATAATTGATAATTTATCCTATTTAATATTAATATTATTTGAGAAAAATAGAGATTTTGCTCTTAAATTATTCGTAAGCTCAATATTATTTTTAAAAATTTTGTTAAAAAAAAAGGACCTATCAGGTGTCAAGAACACATTTCATTGAGAAAATCAACTTTGAAGCCTAATGACCCAGTGCCTGATTGGGCTTTGCCATATCCCGCCATGTGTTAGTCCAATACTAAAATTTAGAAAACTAATTTATTACATATCAGTTCAACTAACAAGGAGATTAATAGAGATTGATCTGAGTGTTAAGCAGTTCAGTATCACTTAAATAATATATTGAGTTTGAACCTTAACATATATAGAAAATTTCTATTGGAAGACTCACCTACCATAGCCAGGTGTATGACACTGGTCAGATCCAAATGTAATCAGGATAAAACTTCGCAGAACTGGGTGGGCAACTAAAAAAAACTAGCGAAGGAGTAAGACATATGACTATTTGAAGCATGTTCGATCTCTAGGAAGTACTATTTTATTGTGGTTTCAATTGTGATGTTTGGGGAGGTGTCATAACTCTTAAGTGATTAGATTTATGCCTAAAGGTAATAGATATTTTATCCTACTCAATATTAGTATTGCCTAAGAGTGAGGACGATTTCACCTTGCCCTTAGACGTAGGTGAGTCCAACACATTTTTAAGAAAAAATTATTAAAAAAACTAGTTTATTTTATTAATTTTGTTTTCATCAATTTATTTTACACAATAAAAATAATTCATGAGATAATTCTAGAGCTAGACACCCAAAAAAAAAGTAATTAATTGACTTGTATATAGACATATATAATTTGGTATTATAGAGGTAGGAAAATAGGTTAACTCACTAGCTCGTCACATTTTAAAAAAAAATATTTTTAAAATTTTAAAATACTAATAAAAATTTCTAATTTTATATTAGTATAATTAAAAATTTACTAATATTATACTTTTAAAAATTCATATTTTTTATAAAAAATCTTAAATTTTACAACTATAAATATTAATATAATATTAATCAATTATAATATATCAATATATATTAATAAATAAGTAATAATATTTATTAGTATTTGATAATATGAGTATTTAAAATAATATTTAAATAAAATAAATAATAATATTAATAAATTAAAGAAAATGATTGATGGGCTATGTGGGAAGGATTATACAGCCCGCTACAAAAGCTAACTCAAGCTCAGACTATTTTGTAGTGAAATAGATTTAACTCGCAAAACTATGAAGCCCGCCAAATGAATCCGTTTTATCAATTCTATATTCCCCCAAGAAATTATATTTGCCCCTTTCAATTTCTTGAAATATACAACACAATTTAGTTTTATTTCTAAACTTTTATTACATAATTAGGTATAATTTTAATCTTACTTAAATTTGTCTGAAATAATTTTTTTTATCATATATGAAATGTTCTTGAAATTTAAGTGTAGCCCTTAGTTATATTAATAAATCATGGTTTTCAATCCTTAGATAGTTCCTTATATCTAAATGTTCCGTATTTTGTTATTCTATTTAAAAATTTTCTTCACTCTTCAATCTTAGAGCCTATTTGAATTAGTTCTTATAGAATAAATTTTGAAAAGTTTCAGAGAATAAATTTTGAGAATAATATATTTTAAAAATTGAGATATTTGAATGATTAGTAGTATAATAACTTTTTATATTGATAAATTATCAAAAAAATAATGATTTGATTAAAAGTATAAGAGATGAGAGATGGTAGAAAAGAAATATGAGAGAAGAGAGAGGAGAGTGGAGATATAGTAGAGAAGATAGATAAGTGAGGAGAGAGTGTAAGAAAAAATAAGGATAATATAATAATTAGATAGTTTATAAGTTCTTTTATTATTTTAAAAGATAATTTTAATAATTTATTTAAAATTATAGTTTTGACTAAAATAACTTCTAGACAAATATAGATATTTATTTAAAAAAATTTAAATTAAAATTTTGCCAAAAAAAAAAACTTTTTAAATCAAGGTGTCAAACAGGGCAACAGGCACTCAAAAGCAACTGAAGTTAAGTTGGAAAAACAAATTATTCAAGTTAGAAATCTTAAAAACTTAGTTTAAAACATTTTCAACAACCTCCCACCACTCACCTGCGAACTTATGCCTCTGAACAAGATTGGGTAAGCAGAAAGTGAGGAAGTAACATGTTGCTAAACTAAATCCGTCGGATTTCAAAACCCATACCTCACTGTTCTCCGAAGGGAAAAAAATAAAGCTTTAGAAACTCGTACTCAAGCAGAACAAGCACTTTTAAGGTTTATTTGTCTTTTCTTCAAAAAAAAAAAAAACAGTAGAAAGCGCTTTCAGTTTTAAGACCACTCTTATATATTTAATCAATCATATGTAATTTAGCTAAAATAAGATATATAACTATTTAAAAATATATTTATTTTTTATAAAATATTATTTTATTATGATTCTAATCGTGACATTTTAAAATGTGTCTTAAATTTTAAGTATCTAAATTTACGTCTGATAGTAATTGACTGCTTATTTTACTTAATATTAGTATCACTTAAGAGGAATAGAGATTTTACTATACTTTTAGATTATGAGTGGGCTCAGTCTCTTTTAAAAAAAATTTGTATAAAAAAAACTTTCATATTAATCTTTTGTTTTCTTATAAAATAAAAATAGATGAAAAATATTAATATTATGAATAATTTATATATAGAAAATAGTGATACTTAAACTCCTATTCTTTAGTCAATAATACTTTTAAACAATATCTTTCACCGATTTTCTGTTTATATAGGTGAAAAATATTAATATTATGTCAAATATAAACATCTTAGATAATATTAATTTAATTTATCATATCAAAGAATATTAGTAACTTTTATTAAACCTAATCCTATTAGTAATATGCTATAATGTTATTATAATTATCGTCGTTGTGCTATATTGATGGCGAAATGGGCCTCAAGATCATGAACTTGAATGTTTTGAATCATGGAATCTAAAGGAGGAAGGAATTTTCATGGATAATGACTTTTGTTTTAAAGTCGTAAGAAAGTATCATAGCCTGATATTAGCTTTTCCCCAAGCTTCTAACCTCATGCCATTTTCATATGTTGACATTCCACCCCACCTTCCCCCTTTTGCTATGAGCATAAAAAATAAGTACTTATTGGTAAGTCAATGTAAGTTATTCTCCTGTTTGAGAATACTCCTTTAATATTTAATATAAAAATTAATTAAATAGTCAATTTTAATAATAAATATAATATATATTTCTTATATTGATTATTTTTCTTAAATTATCCCTATTAACACTCTCTCAATAATAATTGAGAGAAAGAGGAGAAAGTTAAAAAAATAATTAAAATATTTTAAAAAAATACTTTATATTAACTAATTTTATTAATACAATCAAATTAGTTAAATATATTTTATTTATATATAAAGTTAATAATAATTAATTGTGTAATTTATATTAGGCTTAGTTCCTTTCTTTGTTATACAAGAAAGTGGGTTAGTCTAATTGCTTGGACGATTTTGTCCTTCAAAGCATGAATAAACCATCATTATATACTTCAAATAGAATGTACATTTTATCGTTACAAAGACTGAAGAGAGGAATTGATGTGTTTTTTTTATTATAGAAAAGTTTAGGGGAGTGACATCTTGATTTTATATCTTTAGATTCAAATAGTATTTATAAATATATTTATAAATTTTTTAATAATAAAATTTTTATATTAATAGTGTAATTTAAGTTTATAATTTTATAAATTATGAGTTAACTCTTAATCAATTGAATTATCTTTTATTAGTTGAGAAATAATTTGTTAAAAAAGGGTAACATAGGAAATAAATAAATGGAATATCAATAGGCCTGAAAGAATTTAATGGGTCGGACCAGACATAATCCGAAAGGCCATGCAGAAAGCCATTAAACATATCCAGAAACACTTGCACGGACATTATTGTACATTTTTCGACTGCCTGCCCGTTTTGGAATCCTGCACCAACTGAATTTAAAATTTCTCCGCTTAAAGAGTGACCACAAATATATGCTTCCTTCCTTCTCTTCAACTATAAAAATTAATTAAATTAATTATTTATAAAAATTGTGATTTAGTTCTTAAATATCTCTCTATTCTTATATTTTTATATTGTAAACTACTTCATTTATAAAAACTCAGTTTAATATGTATAATTAATAAAAATAGTTTAAAAAATTATTTTTATATCCCTCTAGAATATATTTAATCAATTTAATTAAATTAAAGAATTTAGTTAAGTTAGTTATATTAGTACTTTTTTAAAAATATTTTAACTATCTTTCTCAACTTTTATCATTCTCTCTTACTTGATTATTGTTGAGAAAGTATGAATAGAGTTAATTTAAAAAATAGATAAATATGATAAATATATCTTATATTTAGGATAAAAAATAACTTTTCAATTAGTTCATATATTAATTACAATATAAGTATAAATTTAAGAGATAAAATAAATTGTAGTATTATATTTAAAACTAAAATAAATTTTTTAACTAGTTCCTACAGTTTAGAACTTGAGTAAATACTTCTCTAATCCTTAATATATGATCTAATTGAGAAGTTGATATTGATTTTAAATATAAAATATATTTTTTATATTTATTAATTTTTTATAAAACTCATATTAATACTCATTCAATAATAATTAAATAAAAGAGGGAGGGAGATGTTAAAAAAAGATTATTAAAATATTTTAATAAAAAATATATTATATTAATTAACTCAACTAATTTTTTTAATTTAATTAAATTAATTAAATATATATTATATTAAATACAAAGCAATAATATTATCTTTAATATAAGTACCCAAGGGAGGTTGTACTTATACATGTTATAAAATATGGCATGTTTTAATTTTAATTTATGTGTGTATGTATGGGTGTACATAGGTAGGGTTGGGTAGGACAACCCCCTGCCTGGTGTCTTGCCTAAAAAAAATATAGGCTGTATTTTTTAGCTCGATGACTAGTCCTTTCCGGTAAAAGTCCTAACTATTTTAGATTGGGTTTGGGAGGGTTGGGCATGCCCAAGTCAATGTGTCATGTTCATGTTGTAAAAAAATTCTGCAACTATAAACTTCTAAAATAATATCATATTCATATGTCTTTAATAGTTAAATAATATCTATAATCCACTAAGAATAAGATAACAAAAGGATAATAATTAAAGTATTGAAATCCATTGCATATAATTTTTTTTTGAAGTCTAAGTAGTTTGTAATTATAACTTTACATCGGTTTCTCCAATGTTGACAAAGATGAAGCATATAAAAAAATAAAATAAATAATTATAATTTGTCATGTAATCATATGATGATTAGAAAAGTTTAAAAAAATAAAAAAAAAGAATATAGTTATAAATATTAAAAGATACAACTTATCTATTTAACTACTTATATTTCTAAAATGACCCTCTAGTCATCAGTAGCTATCATATTCTCCCTTTCAAGTATAGCATCTAGAGAAAAAAGTAAAAAAAATAAAAGAAAGAGTGTTCATGGGTAAGGCAACCCTTTACCTGGTGCTCATCTCGAAAAAAGTATGAACAATATTCTGTAGCCCGATGCCCAACCCTATCCTATATTTATCGAGTTGGGTATAGCCATTTTATTACGAGTTTAGGTGGATATACTGGATCGCGGGTTTCATAGACACTCCTAATATATACATATACTTGCATCCTATAAGAAACGTAAAAATCAAAGAAATGAGATACATAATTTATCATATTTTTATAAATTTATATAAATTAAATGATTTATGCATATTTGCAAATAATGTAATTTGTTTGATTGCTTATATTTTATATTGGAGGATGATATTGGTAAATGCCTAAATGGTAATGTTGATTAATTTGGGAAAATATAAAATAAAAGGAATAAAAATTAAAGGAAGGGATGGAAATGATCTAGAATAGAGAGGACAGTGAAAATTAATTTAATAATAATAGTAATAATAATAAATTTGCAAGGCTGGGACCTGGGATGGCTGATGCTGGGGGTATGGACAATGTGTAGTGAGAGGGTTACTCAAAAAAAAAAAAAACAAAAATGTGTAGTGAGAGGGGGAGTAGCTTTAACCCCATTGGCCACGCTCCTCACGCCACCTTGCAGAGCTTGACGTTAAAATCCCCATTCCCCCAAAATCTTCACATATCATTTGCGTCTTCTTCTTCTTCTTCTTGCTCTTCCATTTTCTCTCCTCCGGTTTCATGGATTGTTTCTGTGAAATCATCATGAGTCGTATGACTTTCATGCCTCTCCACGAGAAACAACGCATGTGATATCATTGAGGACTTTTTATTATTTTAATTGGTTTTTTTTGAACCCATCGATCGGAATCTGATCCTGTTGACCGCCGAGCCTGTCATGAGACCTACTCAGCCGCCGCAGGGCGCCGGAACAGGCAATTATGAGCCGCCGCGCCGCAAGAAGAATTTGAGCTTGCCGATGCCGCAGCGGGACGCATCCTTAGCGATGCCTCTTCCTCTGCCGCCATCCCACTCGGGACTGTCGACGGGTCACCAATCGGGCTCCACTCAGTCTCACCAGCAGGTACCTTTCGTGGAGCTCGAGCGACTCAATCGGATTGGTAGCGGAGCCGGAGGGACCGTCTACAAGGTTCGTCACCGGCCCACCGGTCGTTTTTACGCGCTTAAGGTTATATACGGTACACACGAGGAATCCGTCCGCCGTCAGATCCATCGAGAAATCCAGATCCTCCGAGACGTGAATGACCAGAACGTGGTCAAGTGCCATGACATGTACGATCATAGCGGTGAAATCCAGGTGCTTCTTGAGTTCATGGACGGTGGCTCCTTAGAAGGGAGACGCATCCCCAATGAACAACAGTTGGCGGATGTAGCACGCCAGATCCTCCGTGGCCTGGCGTACCTCCACCGCCGCCATATCGTTCATAGAGATATTAAGCCCTCGAATCTATTAATCAATTCTCAGAAGCAGGTCAAGATTGCTGACTTCGGGGTGGGTCGAATTCTGGCTCAAACTATGGATCCGTGTAATTCGTCGGTGGGTACCATCGCTTATATGAGCCCTGAGAGAATCAATACAGACATCAATGATGGGCGATATGATGCGTATGCGGGAGATATATGGAGCCTTGGGGTCAGTATATTAGAATTCTACATGGGTAAATTCCCATTCGCGGTGGGACGGCAAGGAGATTGGGCAAGCTTGATGTGTGCAATTTGTATGTCTCAGCCGCCGACGGCACCACCGACTGCGTCGATGGAGTTCCGGGATTTTATATCGCGCTGTTTACAGAAAAATCCGTCGCAGAGGTGGACGGCTGCGCGCTTGTTGGGTCACCCATTTATATATCGGGGAATAGAACACCAGAACCATCAGAATCTTCATCAACTGCTACCTCCGCCTGGACCACCTTCTTCCTAGTCCTCCGTTTTCTCTGGTTCCTCTTTACTTTCCTTTTTCTTTTCCTATTTTCTTTTTCGTTTTTATCTTCCCTCTAATGATATATCACTTCCTGTAATTTTTTCCCCATTAGATGGGTTCGGATTCGATTTTTTAGGAGAAAGTTGGGAAATGGAGCACTTCCATCTGATTCAAATCGACTCAAATTTTTGTTGTTAACGTTCGCATGGCAAGAAAAATCTGTATTGAATCGCTCAAGTATAACCCACCCTAAGTATAACTGCATTCTTTTAGTTAGCTATGGATTAATCTTCTCATCTGTTTTTGGTTAACTGTGGATTATAGATGGTTGGGTTTTGGACAGGGATCAAATATGAATCTTTTGGGGCCTTAATTGATCGATAGCTTTTGCTTTACTTCAACTTTTAACACACATATGCCAGTCCTTTTGTAGGATTCTCTGTGTACAGAAATGTAATTGATGCTTCAGAATGCGATTTTCACTTGGTTTTGTCCCTAAACCTAGCGAGAGGAGTGATATATGGTCAAATAAGGTACTACAATTAAGCTTCTATAAGCTATAATCTAACTAGGCCAGAATGGGAGGGATTAGGCTGACATTTTCAGGTGACCATCTGAAGTTGAGGACCTTTGGAACTAATGTAATACTTTGTATAATAGTTAGTGTGAAGAGTATTGCCAGCTTCTGAGTGGATCCCATTTGGTTCATTGAATTACAAAAATTATTTGGTGTGTATGCTTTCTTGACGATTATATTTTTTACAATATTCATTCATCTCATGCTTTAAGGTACAAAATGCTCATAAAGTTGATTCTTAACTTGCAACAAGTATATTTAGTAATAAATTGGTGCATTGGTGATGCAAAGCACTAGCTTCATCTCATTTTGACCTCTTTTTTAATTTTGAATTGGTCTGATTAACAAAAGTTTAGCTTGTTAGATTTCAAGGGATTATCATAGTACAGCAGGTTTCAGAACTCTCACAGAAATGCTAAATATATGAAATAACCATTTTCATAAATCTATCAGCAAAATTTTTCCTATTAGTTACAAGATTTGAATTCATGGTCTTATGTGTGATGTGAGTTCTATCTTCACCAATTGAGTACGCATAGTCTGTTGATTTGGACTGTTATTTTTAGTGTGGTTGCTGTGTGTGGACCTTAGCGATGGATGTTTAAGTTATTGTCATGAAGTAACCATTTTCAGTAAGAGGTTCCTCCTTTTAGGTCATATCAATTTCCTTCTCATTCCCATATCTTGGATATATCTCTTTAAATCTTAATAAACAAATGGCAAATATCCCAACTTGAACCTTGAATCTTGAACCTTGTACATGGGAATTAATGTAAGAAGTGCTTCAACAAGTTGAAATTTCACTGCCCACATAGGAAGTAACTAAACTTTGATGACAGTTGGATTCATAAATTCTGGAGTCAACCCGCAAAAAGGATGTGATCATATGACTCGTTTTCCTGATAAATTCAAAATTAAAGGCTTTTCAAGCGTGGTAAAATGACGTTTCATCCCTTTTTGTGCTTGGATTAAAAGTGCCTCTGCTCCTTCTTACAAGATCCTTTAACTGAATTATTATGTGATTTAAGAAATTAATTAAAATTAATTAAAAATAATAAATATGTAAGAGATATTTTTTTGGTCTAAAATATTTTTTTTCCGAACTCCCTGGATGCCCCCTATTTATTAGAGGCAAGTATGAGAAAAATGATGAAAAAGAATATATGAGATAAAGATAGGAGAGAGAAAAAGAATTAAATAGAAGTAAAATTAGTAAAAATATATTTAATATTCAAATAAGCTTAAATTGTATTTAAAAAAAGATGAAACTAATTCAAAAATTAGGATCTTATGAAAAGGAGCAGTGGGGCACTGTACTTTTTTATTGACTGTTACGAATATTATATAATATTAGGATGTCAACAGAATATTATAATAATATCAAAACTAATTATAAATTATATACTTTTGTAATTTTTCATATATAATAATACAGCCAGTCTTTCGTTACGAAAGCTAGTGAAGAATTGGGCTCCTCAAGAGATGACTCAAATTTTAAATACATAGTTAATTATTAACGAGATTAGTTCGAATGATAATTAATTTGATATAATTTAAATGAGAGTTTAAGTTAGTTAGATGCGCGATATGGGTCTAATTTGAATATAGTCAAAATAAAATTCTGATGAATCGGGTGGGCAACTAAAATAAATAAAAAAAATAAATGCACAGTCTATTAATATATTATAATTGTTAATTTTTTTAATATGCATGCCTGATAGATTTATGTATTTTCTTTAAAACGATCTCTCTGACTAACGTTATTAAAATTAATGAAGATAAGATTCATAAGAATTCCTCGGGTATTACTACAATATTTCATAAGCATGATGAAATCCAAACATTCAGATAGATAAAACTGTAATCTTCAAACCCTCGATCTTTTTGTATCGCCTATGTAAGATAGTTTGTTGCAGACAAGAATAATTTCTTTAGTAACCTCCTCATTCACTCTGGTTTTAGTGGTATTCTAGAAAAGGATATCCCTTCGTTGCTTCAATCTTTTTCCAACCATTCCCTGTAAGAAACTGATGTCTTGTGTTCTCTCTCCCTACACTACATGACTGATTTTTTTTATAAAAAAATTTAAGTAGATTCAATACCAATATTTTACAAAGACTTATTCTAGGATTCACATAATGCTTACAAAATATTTATAATATTACTTATTAAAAAAGCCATAACAATAATAATAGAAATGGAATTCGCGTTTTTATAATATACGAGTCTATTTTTTATTATCTATATTAATTTTTATTAGTATCATAGTTATTTTAATTGTATAAGTTATTCTCATTTTGTATGATCGATCTTTTTATCAGAAAAAAAAAACATTAATGAAGATAAGGATCCCAAGCCGTCTTGTGAAATGGGAATGAGCTTGAAGAATGGAAGCGTTTGAGGAGATCGAGAATAACCCCTTCTCGTCATGCTCATTTGTTTGGGCTTGGCTTTTAGAATTGTAGTTATAACTCATTGCCCAATTATAACAATTCGATAACATATAAATAGTAAAAAATATATTTATATTTTATAAAAATATAAATTTAATTTTTATTTAAAATTTATTTAATAAATAATCTCATAAATTTTATATAAATATTTTTTTAAGTTATAAAATTATACTCTAATTTTAATAAAAAATTTATGTGGAACTTAAATAAATTCTTTTTTTTTATATAAAAGAATAACAAAATATGCTATGTAACCAAAAAAAAAAAAGAAGAAGCAAAATATGCAACTCAAGGTTTGACTTTACGACTTGGACATTCTGCATCATGATGTCGTACGCGGGGTACTATAAGTAAACCCAATACCACATCGTGATGCAAGACAGTGAGGCCATGCGTCGCAATGCTAAGGGCGAAGTTACCCCATTAGCCCTGTTTTCAACATTTTTATCCTTCAAAATTTTGAGTCCTTGCTAAGAACAAATAATAAAAAAATAGTTTTATATTTTATAATAAAATAAGTTTAATTTTCTCTATTATCATACAAAAATTTGATGAACAATTTGATAAGTCTCTTATAAATATTTTATGAATATTAAGGCTATACACTGGTCTTAGTGAGAGTCAGTATTAAATCTATTTTTTTTTAAAAAAGATTTTGAATCCTTAATAATACTTTTTCTTTGAGGGTATTTTAGGCAAAAAAATAAGAAGATATTTTAGGAAAAAAATTCGTGGTATTTTTTTTCCTAAATATATATTATCTTTCTACTGGAGATAATTATATTCTTAAAATATTATTACATATTAAATATAGGGCACTTGTTTTATAAAAATTTAAACTTAGGGACTAGTCCCTTCCCTTACTTACATCTAACCTCCATTGATTTCTTTTCGTCATGTGTGAATTTAAATAGTTTGAAAAAAGTTTACTTAGAGTTATGCTTAATACACCCATATTCTAAATATGATACAAGTGGGGCTCTAAAGAGAATAAATGAAAATATATGGGACGGCTGAAGACTCTTTATTATTTAAACATTAAATTAATATGTGAAGGTGATTTCCTGATTTGAGGAGACTGAGGGAGTCAATTTTTCGAGATTAAGCCAATAACTCCCAGATTAAAAAATTGCTCCTCTCCTATGAGAAACTTGTACTTCTCTTCTTTCTGGGCATTTGCTGTGTGGTATAATTGGAGTCTGATTTGTATTTCCGATTTCATGTTGACAACTCAAATAAACAGTCGGATCTACAGGTATGCCTAAAACCTTTGGGTTCAATTTCCCTATGTAAACTTGATACATTTAAAAAAAAAAGCCCACTTTTCTATTTCACAAGAAAGAAAGAGAGAGGTAGAAAACAAGCAAGCAAGCGTAATTTACTCCAAATAATTTTCTTACCCTTTCCCCTATCATTTCTCTTATCTTCTTACGTTAAAAAACATCAAATAATTTTTTAAATAATATAGGCTACTAAAAAAAATTACAATGAATGAATAAAAAAAAGAAAAAAAAATGACATTTGGGTCCCATAGAAGCAATTAAATGATAAAAAAATCTCAATAAATGACATAATTCATTTTAAATCTATGGAACCTCAAATGAATTTTTTCTAATTGTGAAAAAATATAACTGCCCTTATAAAATAAAAAACAGTAAAAAGCAAATGTGACTTAGTGTGTTGTAGTGTGAAAAGAATAGGAGAAAGTATGACGAGGAAGACAAATTACAATTGGCCCGCATAATATGTTTCTAGTTGGGTTTTCTCGTCATCGTACTTGGCTAAAAGGGCTTCATGCCCTTCCTTTTTGGCTTTCTAGGCTTGAAATTTTGTAGGCACAGTGACTGATTCAGAGAGAAAGGGGGAGAGAGATATTGAAAGATGGAATGTTTGTAGTACTGTTCTTCAACATCTTTGTTTTGGATTTAATCCCCATTGCCATCAATGGCTGCATAGATTTAAATAATGGTTAGTATTTTCATTTGCTTTACTCACTAGTTCGCTCTGTTTATGAGTTTATGAGTTTCTTATGCTTCGATATATCATTGTGGTAAACATTTTGTCACTAGTGATTCTTTATTAACTCTTCCATTTACCTACTTTTCTTCTTGATTTTCATTAGTCTTTGTTTTTGAATCAGTGATGACTGATTCTAATTGATATGCTGAGTGTATATTAATTTTATCATCACACAGACAATGTTGACTGTCGTTATTCATTTAGATTTTCAATGCGTTCGGTGACCTCTTGCTTTCCATGCAAATGATTTCACAAATGAAGGAAACTTTTTATGTTTAAATTTGTATGCTTTACGTGTTATATCATAATGTGAAGTCATATTTCTTTATATTCTGCTCTAACATCACTTTCATTGAAAAAACTTATCCCTTTAAAAGGTACATTCAGCTTGATAGAATTTGTAGTATATTTACTTCAGTGTAGTAAGAAAATATGAACATTAGAAAGGTTCCTTCAAAGTGTGAATGACAGATCATGATATGATATGTGAGGCACTATGAGTTATTATTATAATACGCGATAGTTATTAATATAAGTGCTAGAATTGTTAATATTATATGTTTAGTGTATGTTGTCATTACTGATGGCGAATTTGTTTGGAAAGTATCTATTCTATTATGTTCATATAGGGATAGTTTAGAAATGATGGAGAATGTCATACATATATTGGGGATCAAGTAATAACAATATCTATAAAGGAAATCATAACATATGATGGATTTAAAACATTAGTAGCATCACTTGTTAGGAAAAGGTAGTGATAAAGTTGTAATAAAATTCACTGTAAGATTTAATTGACACACATTTATCGACATGTTTAATGATGAAGGAGTTGAACATTTTATAATGTTTAATGGAGAAAGTTTCCATGTGTAAATATGTAGCATACTGATTTTTGCTTTGTAAATATATGTACACAGTGATGAAAGTAATTTTTTGTAACTTGATCAATATCTATATGTTTAGAAGGTAGGGTGGATCTTGATGAAGGTGATTATGTTTAATGTATTCTTTTTACATTTGTTGTCAAGAACTGATATAATTATAAAGTGCATATATATGAAGTTATATTCAGACTAGAATGATTATGGGAAAAACATGATGAAGTTGTTATTCTGTCAGCAATAAATTGTCATTTGTTATTGGTGGTGTTGTTATGTTCAATTTCGCAGTTTTTTTTTTACTTCAATCAAGGTGTTATCTTAGTGAGGCCATTGCACTTTTTTTTCTGCGAAATTCCTGGGAAGAATTATGAAATAATTGTTACTCCGTTACTATGGGGTTGTTATTTTATAGTGGTAGGGTTGCTATTTTTTTAGTTGTTTGTTTTCCCTTATAGACTTGTTACTTTTTCAATTGTGGAGTTGTTCTGTTTTCATTGAAAATTGTTAATGCTTATTGACTTGCTATTTTTTGAATTCTTTATTTTCCCTTCTAGTCTTATTGCTTTTACAGTTATGGGGTTATTTTGTTTTCATTAGTTAAGTTGTTTATTTTTCTCTTCTGGTGCTTTTACTTTTACAGTTGTGGGGTTATTTTGTTTTCATTGGTTAAGTTGTTATTCTTTTACTATAGGGTTGTTATGTATAAGTGCTATAGTTGCTATTTTTGCTATAGTAGATAAGTTATTTTTCAATTGTTAAGTTCTTATTCTTTCACTATGGGATTCTTATTTCCTACTTAGAGTTGTTATTTTTGCTGTCATTAAGTAGTTATTATTTACGAGTGGTTATTATACTTTCACTATAGGGTTGCTATTTCTTACTGCTGGAGTTGTTATTTCTTCAATATGATATTATTTTTAAATACTGGAGTTGTTATTTTTGCTGTCATGAGTAAGTTATTTTTGCTGTCATGATAAAATTCTTCATTAACAATATATTAGAAGTTGACATCTCTTGAATATATTGTATTAAGCGTATTGTTTAATTAACATTATAATAATTGTCAGACACTCAAAATTACACTTAAATAGTCACTTAGAATTCTAAGATGGTGTAAAAGCCTTCTCTGATAGTCCAATCATTAGGGAGGTACTTCTTATTTTCTAAGCATCTTGTGCTCTATACTCAAATATAAAGGTAAAAGTTTACTTATTAAAAGTTCTTTAAATTACTGCTATCAATCAAATTCTCAAATAAAAACATCATATGTAGTTTTTTTGTTGTAAAGGAAAATATGTCATAATTTTATTAGAGAATGTGATGGTAAATACTTGCTCTACTCAAGTCTTGTCCCTATACAAAATACATTACTGAGATGTGAGAATAATTTTTTTGGCTCTGCATATTCGTGGAACTGGTTTGATCCTAGGGACTGAGTTCACCAATAATTGGTCTCTTAATGACAACATGAAAGCATAAACTTAGTCTTATCAGATACTTTCTAGATGATCATGCTATCAGTAATGATAACCTGAATCAGACACAAATTATTAATAACTCAACCACTTATATTAACAACTATCGCATAACATAATGACAACTCAACCATTCATACTAACTATTCATTTGATTTTTTTTTTTGCAAAATTCAGCAATTTCATAAAACAAAATCAAGGAAGCAATATAGCTGTAACATGGTCATACTAGAATATGATGTAAAATATAATAGGGCAGGAATATTTTTGGATATGCAATGAATATAATATCTAATATTCAACAAGTAAATGTTTCTTGTCTAAATAATTATTGATGATTTTACAGTACTTTTCTCTCAAGAACTAATCTCTCTCACTAAATTTTGTCAAGGTCAGTTAAAAGGGAATCTTACACCTTTTCAACTGCAATTGTGGCTTCCTTTTCTTTTTTGTGACATTCAGTTGCTTACTGATTATTAAACAAAGGGATCATCAGGAAACATGAAATTTAAAAGAGTATTCAATCATAGTACTAGATGGCTAGAAATCTTTCAATCATAGTGCTGGATGGCTAGAAATCTTATATTCTTACATGACTCTTCCCTTGCAATTTTCTCTTCTAAAGAAGAAATTGACTTTTTCAAATTTGATCTCCCCTGAAACAGGGAAGTCATATTTAGCAAAGGTAGTAGCTACAGAGGTAAATTCACCTAGAGAGAATAAACTCAGAGCGTCGAGAACGAACGGCACTACTTAAGAGATGACAACGATGATTGAATACGATGAAGCAAGTTGTGGTAGCTGGAGGGTTAGGTGGCAGCAATGATGACTGGAGGAAAAAAGGTGACTAAGCAAAGATGAAGGAGCATAGTGGAAGTGACGACGAAGGAGTAGATTGCGATCTTGAAAGGGAGCTACGTCTTCAGTTTCATACTTTCTCCTCTTCTTTCTACAGTAGAGAATCAAGTCCCTTATGTTATTTTATGTTTTTTTTTAATTTCATAAGGGTAGTTATCTCTTTTTCATAATTGAAAAAAATTTATCTGAGGTTCAATGGGACTTGACATTAATTATGCCATTTTTTGAGACTTTTTTTGTTATTTGATGCCTTCCACCTAATCTAGATGTCATTTTTCTTTTTTTTTTAAAAAAAAATGCTCTAACGTGGTTGTGGATGCATTTTTAGTAAATGGTCATTCAATTATTTTGGTGGTTGTTTCTCTGTTTAATTCTCCCTCTTGTTTTTTTTTGTTCACCCAAGTTGTCAAGTCATACATGAAATGAAAGACACCTTTTATGAATACTATTCTCACAAATGAATGACAAGGAATAATGTAGTGCCAAAAAAAAAATAGATTCACACCCTTTTATTTATATATCAACATCACACCTTGTAAATTTACCAATTCATAAAGAAGATTCATGGCAATTGTGGTAGGTTTAGTTCAATTTCATGTAATTATAGTAAATTATATAATATTTTGGTTATATAATCTAGATTTAAATTTACATGAATCATCACAATTATATTTTCTATTTTTTTTATATTGATAGAATAAAAAATATTTTGTATTTATTTTTATTTTCTAGATAAAATATTAATTTAATTCCATAATTATTTCATGGCTTACTAAGTAAATATTCTATAATTATTATTCCATTACATTCACATTTTGTTTTACTGCTATATTTCCTATGATTCTTTGAATTTGAATTAAACAGAGACTTTTATGTATTTCCATCTATTCAACATTCATGGTTCTCGTGGTCAACCTAGTTTTGCAAAATCATTTCTCCATTCATTCTCTCTTGCAACACATATTTCACATATAATTTCTGCTCAATTTCCTAGGTTTTTTTTTTATTTGTTACTTTGTTGATTTTTCCATCTTATGTTACGTTTAATTTTAAAAATTATTATATAAAGATATGTGAACGGATTTTTTTTCCTTGTTGGGATTGGGGAATGACTTTGACATCACCTTTGAATAGTGAGAAAAGCAGGGAAAGAAAAAAAAAATAGAAAAAGCAAGATAAACTAATAAAGAAATTAAAATAGAGAAAAATAGACATTAACACTCACATATTTTCTCATCAATTTTTTCTCCTAAAAAATGGGAAAAAATTAAAGTACAAGTTATTTTCAAAGTCACCCCAAAGAAAAAGAAAACAGAGGCATGAAGCGGACATTTTGTTTTTCATATTAGAATTAGTGCCATGGTAAAATTTGTTACCTTTTTTGTTTAATGTTATTTTGAGTTTGTTTAAATATAAAGAGATAAAACATTTTCTCTTCCTTTTGTTTTTTTATAGTTAACGCTTTTTTTTTTCTCCTTATCTAAAAGGTCTTTTTCTCCTTAAAGGGTTAATATCTAAATTTATCCTCAAAATTAATATGTATAAATAATATTATTATGAAAATTATTAATATTAAAAGTTAGTTTTTAAATATGACCTTAATCTTTATCTAAATAAAGTAGGGTTAAATAATACTCAATATTTTGATCTTATTTTTTATATATAATTAATATTATAATCTTGTAATTCAATTTTACCCATAATTTTTTTAATTTTATATAATTTTACTCATAATTCTTTTAATTTAGTGTAATTTTTAATCTTTAAAAAATAAAATTATGTATAAAATTGTAATAAATTAAAAATATTATGGGTAAAATTATATCATAAATAAAATTAAAAAATTAACTATATATCAAAAATAAAATTATAATATTTGATACTCATTTGTTCAATCAAATATTAATATTTAGCTAGTTTGTAAACATGTTTTTTTTTTTAAGAGAAAGCAACAAAAGATCTCGCTATCTTCTTGTTCAAATATTTCAACTTCATGACCACCCACTGATTTAGCACTAACGCTAAACAAAACACGTTCTCTCATACTTTTCAATATTTCATGATTCATTGGTGGAAGCGTCTCGCCTCAGCAATTGGTGGAGACGAAAAACAAAACCAAAAAAGAAAACATCTTGCTATATTAATTATTAAATTAAATATAACAGATTCTGATTGGAGAGACGATACTTCGAAGAAGCTTCCCAGGAGGCTTCTCCCGTAGCAGTAGCAGTACTACGGCTCACCGGCATCTTCATTTCTCCCTTCTTCTCCCTATAACTCTCTTCTCTTGGAGAGACGATTCTCACACTAACTTCTCTCTCTAACTGACGGGGCATGAGAGAGATACAGCCACCAGAGCCGACAGATAGTCTTCGTGTGGCAGAAGCAACTTGTGTGGGCTCACTGGATTTGTCTCTTATTTTTTCCCTTATCTCGGATTTCTCACCAGAGAAGGATCCATCTTGAAGATATTTTCTTTTCAAATCCGAGGTAACTCCGTCTTCGTCGCTTTCTCTGATGTTGTTTGTGTCTTTTTGATTCCGTTCAACTCGCATGCTGAGCATGTTTTATGAAGCAATACTATCATATATTCATTTAGTGCTTTGCCTCTACCTTATTGTCTCGATTTGCTCGGTTTTCATGCTTTATACATACCTTTAGCTCTTTTTCTGCTGATCTTATATTTGTTCTTAGTTTGCTCACAACCCTTTGTAATGAGCAGCAACTTTAATTCTTTTGAGTTGCCCCGAGTGTGTAATATGGGGTTGTGAATATATGAATATGGAAAGTCGAAGAAACCTGATATGCTGCCTAACTAACTCATCAAAAGTTCAGAAAGAGTAAATTACTCGCCGTATTCTCCAGCTGGGGGATAGATTTGATAACGCAACTCTTCTGTAAATTGCTGATCATTTATTGCATGTGCGTTTTTTTCTATGAAATTGTTTTCTGCGGGATTCTGTTTATAGTCTCAATTATATAGCTTTCTCGCTGATGAGATTTTGGCAGAAAATATTCAACACCTTTCTTGTTGCATATTAGCTGAAATTCTAACTAGTTAACTGCCTTTGCATGCAGATGAGCTCTGTAGAGAAGGTAGACCTTGATTTTGATGAGGAGGTCCCTTTTAGCTCCTCAACAAATCCGGAGAAAGTCCATGCTTTTCAATCTGAGACAAATCATGTGCTTTCTTCCGTAAATTTGGCCAGCTATTCCATCTTCAAGCAAATCGGGATAAGACCTATCAGGAGCATATACCTTGTCTTAATTAAAGCGAAGATCAACATGTTGCTGCCTTTTGGTCCCTTAGCCATATTGCTACATTATCTAACAGGAAAACATGTATGGACTCACTTCTCAAACTTCCTTGTTGGCATTTGGTATTATTGAGGCAAAACTGTGGGAGTTAGGAAGAGTGAAATATGAACAGTGAAACGTGAATGAAATTTGGATTGTCAAACCTACCAATCATCTCAATCTTGCTTCTTTTTCTTCCTCTCCTGGGTGGGCATGGGATCGGTAAAAACGGTGTAAAATAGTTATTTGTAGCTTCATTGCTTCCTATTTCATTTGTTGATGGTTACTTCTTGTGTTAGGCATGGGTGTTCTTCTTCGCCCTAGTGGGTATTACTCCTTTGGCGGAACGTCTGGGTTATGCTACTGAGTAAGTGCTAGCCTGTTTAATGAGATCTTATGTTTACTTGATTTCTTTATCACCTTTATTACAATCTAGTACTAACAGACCTATCTACTAATCTTTTTGCTGCAGGCAACTTGCATTTTTTACAGGACCAACAGGTATAGTTAGTTGTTATAGTACAGGTTTTAGTCAGTTATAAAAAAGAAGTTATTTTGCATGTATATGACAAAATAAATGGTAGTTAAGTTTGCACAGACAAGTATTTAGTTATTACTAAGACATCATGAACTGTATTGAAATTAAGCATTCAATTTGCTGCCAATAGTGCATATTCTTTGGGTCTGTGAAAATGATAGCTTTATTGACAATAAGTTTTAAGTCCCACTAGAGCCTCATGATGTTATTGAATATTACACATGGCACTGATGGCAAGATGGTGTAATAGAATACAAAATTTAGTGCATTGAAAATGAATTGCATGTTGAGACTTGCTTCTTCGAAAACCTCACCCCTGTAGTTTCTATTCCTAATTTTCTTTCTTTAGTATGTTGTAGTTATTCTTGTATTATTAGGCTTATGTTATATTGCCCATAGTCTATGTCAGTTGATTCAAAATTTGGTGGTTTGTGCAGTTGGGGGTTTGCTAAATGCCACATTTGGCAATGCAACTGAAATGATCATATCGATTTATGCTTTGAAAAATGGGATGATTAGGGTTGTTCAGCAATCTTTACTGGGCTCAATCCTGTCAAATATGCTTCTTGTTCTGGGATGTGCATTCTTTACTGGTGGGATTGTCCACCACCAAAAGGTTCAGGATTTCAACAAGGTAGACGTCATGACCTGATTATGGTTTCAAATCCTGTATTTGCCATTATCCTCCTCTTGATGTTCCATTGTTCACATTGTAATTGACCTTTGCAACAGGCATCTGCTGTTGTGAATTCTGGGTTGCTATTGATGGCTGTAATGGGAATACTGTTTCCTGCTGTGCTTCACTTTACTCACTCAGAGGTTCACTTTGGCAAGTCAGAGGTTTCTCTGTCCAGATTTAGTAGCTGTATAATGCTAATAGCTTATGCTAGCTACCTTTTCTTTCAACTAAGAAGTCAACACAATAATTATAGTTCACTTGAAGAGGTTAGTGCTTATTGACATAAAATTGTTCTTTTGGCTTCTTGTCAAGCTTTGCGATGTAAGATTGTTTTGTTTGAAAAGACAGCCTATGTTTTGTCCTTCAATTACCTTTTTTCATTTGAACAATATCATATATTTTCCAGTCACCATTTTACTAGTAAGGGACCCAAATTATTTGATAGTGTTGGAGCATGAAAGATAAATTTATCTGTATCAGGTGCTACTTTTAAGACACCTGAAAAAAAAAAGAGTGATGTACGTTTTATTTGGTTCTTGATTTAATATACCAAATAATTAAGAATATTGCCATCTTCCATGAGAAGATTAGAGGAGAATTAATAATTAAAGACTGAATAAATTTTAAAAATAAAGAAATAAAGGAAGAAAATGGAAGAAATGACAGAGAAGGCAGTGCGTGAGATGTAGGATTTTGATTAAATTTTGTATTTGTTCATTGAGGTAGTAGGATTGCTCAAGACTAGAATCAATCTGGTTTGTTTGACGAAATTCAGAGTATACATTATCATGAACTTCTTTAAAATGTATGTATGATGAAAGTATACGGGTTTATATTGCTGTCAGTGAGAGCATATTTTTCCACCCTCTATTCTACACCTGGAAAGTTAAAATTTTTCTTTTACTTGCTCATTTTTTGATGGGGCTATTTGTTGTGAAGATTTTGTTTGATAGACATTAAAAATGCTAAATATTTATTGTAAGTTGTAAAAGAATTCATGTAAATGTACTTGTTTAAATGTAGGAAGGAGATAGTACTGAAAATTCTGATGAGGAAGAAGAATGTGAATTAACAAAATGGGAGGCAATAGGCTGGCTTGCTATTTTGACAGCATGGGTTTCTATTTTATCTGGATACCTCGTGGATGCCATTCAGGTATATTTATCTTAGACGCTTAATCATTATGCTTCTGTTATTTGTCTCCTCAATGTCTATACTTTTGTGATGTTGAGAGTTCCGGTGTATGTAGTTATTTTCTTGATATTGGCATGTTTTCCTTGATACTTTTTTCACTTTCTAGCAAGGTTGTTTCTGCCTCTCACAACACAAAATGGAGGAAACTGTCATAAAACTGTTACCCTTGTTCCTTTATGGCTACTACCATAAATGGTCTACCTTTCTAGAAAGTTGTACTAGTCCAACTCTTTGATCTTTAGGATTGAAGTGTTTGGGATGATTGTATTTTCTCTTTATCACTACATATAGACGAATGGTAGCATTTTGACTCTTAAATCTGATTTCCCACAGAATCAATGGTTGGGCTGTTTTATTTTCCTTTAAAATCCTATCGGGATTATTCAATGTGTTCTGTTATAGTTTGTTCTTTTTTCTAAGTATTTACTACTTTGATTGTAGCATGAATTCATTTAGTTGTAGTTGGGACGAACCTTCTGCTGCTAAAGTAGTGTGGTCTGCAGCTAACTATTTAACTTTCATAAAGTTAAATGTAATTGCTTTGTGATTATTGATAATTCTTACTAGATATAGACTGTTTTTAATATGCTGCATTACCGTCAATGTTGATAGCAGAGAATGCTGTTGTCTTTGGCCATTGTGTCTTGGGCTTATTCATATATGTGTTGTGCTTTGTTGTCTTGCAGGGGGCATCTGAGTCATGGAATATGCCAGTGGCATTCATTAGTGTCATATTGCTTCCAATTGTCGGAAATGCTGCAGAGCACGCAAGTGCTATCATGTTTGCTATGAAGGACAAGCTAGTGAGTAACTTCCAAAGTCCACGTTTTAACTTATAGATACTGTTCAGTTTATTCATGGTGTCAATGTCTCTGCAGGATATTACGCTTGGAGTTGCTATTGGATCATCTACTCAGATATCTATGTTTGTGGTATGATGTTACACTGTTATGGTATTATAGGATTAAATTTTGGAAAAAAAAATAGTAATAACTTCACTATTTCTTGGAAAGAATATGGTTGACTTTTTCAATTTATCAGACAAGGCCGATGATTTCTATGATGTTGATAATTGCAGATCCCCTTTTGTGTGGTAGTCGGATGGTGCATGGGAAAACCAATGGACTTGAATTTTCAACTCTTTGAGACTGCTACTCTTTTTATCACCGTGCTCGTTGTTGCATTTATGTTGCAGGCATGTGGTTTTTTTATTTGTCCCTCGTGATGTTTTCACTTATTGGTGGTTGTTAATGTTTTCCAGCTTTCTGAAGAAATTAGCACTCTTCTAAGGCACATTTTATTATTCCAACAAGCAATCTATTGATATAGAGTGAAAGGACAAATAGAAATCAAGTTTTCTATAGAGATGAGAGAAGAAAGGGAGGAAGAGAACAGACTCCGGAGGACCAGAGTGATATAATAAAATTTTTGAATAATTCAGCTATTACAATGGGCTGATAATAACACAACAGGGAGGAAGAGATGAGAGAAGAAAGGGAGGAAGAGAACAGGCTCCGGAGGACCAGAGTGATATAATAAAAATTTTGGATAATTCAGCTATTACAATGGTCTGATAATAATACAAAAAACTCTTCACATGGATGATTTCTTGGAATTTGGGGAAACCGGTTCACAAAATTGGAAGCCTTGATTTTTTTTTTATCTACCTTCAATTGTGAATTCTAAATGTAGAATCCCTGTGTGTGTGTTAACATGGCTCAATCAAACAATTGATGATTGAAAGCCAAGAAGAGAAAGTATTAATTTAAGTATCATATTTGTTAAAGAATCTGCTCTCATCTGGAACATTAGTTTGGTACGCTATCCCATGGAATCTGAGATGGCATTTTGACTAGTAATCGCTTTTTTAAATGCTTAGATGTTAATCATTTTGGTATGTTATGGTTTACTTATTGCTGCTGTCATTAATTTTTAATGACAAGTATTCCCTAAATTTCTGTCATCCTTGCAGGATGGGACCTCTAATTATTTCAAAGGCTTGATGCTTATTCTATGCTATCTCATTGTCGCGGCCAGTTTCTTCGTACATGTGGACCCCCCCAAAAACACCAAAAACGGTGAGCACTGAACATAGCTCATCACAGATTCACATAATACCTTAGATCATTTGAGGCTGGAAGTTTGAACTCCTGTAGTGCTCTTCTTGCTCAGTTTACATAGGCATTAGAATGAACATAGCTCATCACAGATTCACATAATGCTTTAGTGTAAGATAGTGTGTGGCCCCATGAACATGTAATTTGGACCCCTTCTGCAATCAGGACTCAGCATCTATCTAGGGGGTGTTTGCATAATCTTGAAATATGGTAGCCAAAATCCTAAAATTTCCAAAACGCACTTTATGATAGAAAACCATGGTTTTACAGAGCAAAACCATGGCTTTCAAGAAAAAAAAAATTTCTACTTTTTCAAAAGTTATTCTTCACTAAAATTACTTTTATCATTTTTCTCTAAAAGCTAATCTAAACATGCCCAGTAGTGTCTATATACTAAAAACAAAAAACTAAAATTTGGACTTCTTCTGGAGTCTGTTGGCACTTATTAACTAACAGCTTCAGTCAATCTTGATTATGGATCTTGTGATATTAAAAATGTTGAGGCTATATTCTCCAGCTGATAGGGATGTTCATATTAGGCCATATGCTAGTAATGAAGAGGAACCTTTTTGATGATATGTTTAGATTCTTAATATGTCTGTAGTATTCACTGAAATTGTGTTTGTGGAATCTGCCACAGGTGAAGGCCAATAATGAAGAATATAAAGAGGCTGTGTTAGCTATGCAGATTGCCTTACATTTGCAGTACTTATACAAAGAAAAATTAGGAGTGTTCTTTGAGAGGTGTACTTAAAAAAAGTATCAACCATGCATTCCTTATGTTATGGGAAAATCCCAGTTGATCCTGATCCTTGTTTAGCCTCAAGCTCTGCTGCTTTTTCGGTTTTTTTCCCCCCTTCTTTTTTCAGCTCTACAGCTAATCTTTGGGTAAACTACCCTCACTTCCCCAGAGCTTTATGAAAATAACACCCCACACCCTACTGGTTTGAATTTTGAATCTTTTTCCTACAACTCAATTTCAATTCTTGTGCCGCCTTACTGGTCCTTTTATGGGGGTGTTTGGGAAACCGCAAAATCAATTAAAGAAGTGCTTTTTACCCAATTGGAATAAAAAAACCTCTCTCACATACTAAACCCCTGTACCGCGTAAACCATCGAATGCCTTGTATGTCTTTAATTTAATCAAATTTAATACGCCCACCTATTAACTATGTGCTGATGCAGGGATTGAATTCTGGACCCAGACCAAGTGGGGAAGTGCTTGTGTGGTTCATGGATGTTACCAATAAAGTAATTTTCCATAGGCTAGACTATATGTACGAGTGTGTTAAAATTTCCAACCATATGCTAATAATTTTTTGAGAAAATGTGTGAAAAATAATAAATATTAAAGTAAGATTGTGTTAGTAATATCATATTTATTGTTGGTAACAAACTTGATTTAGAATTTATTATTTTTTAGTTTTTTTTGTCTTTTTTTTAATTTATGAGTTTTAATATTTGACAAGGGATTGTTTCAAAACTTTTATGTAAATAATTTTTTGTTGTAGATTTTGTTATTTGATGTGGTATGATGTTTGTGTAAATAATTATTCTTTTAAGTTTTAATTTTTGTGCTAATAATCTCTTCCAACTTTAAGTTATGTATAATTAACTTTATTAAATTTTAAGTATTTTACAAATAAATTCCTCATAATATTTTTCTAGGGAAACAATATGTATTAATTTATGGGCCTGACATTTTTTTATATATATATATATTTTTAGTTGTCTACCCAATTTATCAGAATTTTACTTTAAATATATTCAGGCATACCTGGTTATGGTGGGTGAGTCTTTTATTGGGAATTTTTTACATACGTTAAGGTTTAAATTTGAAATCTCGTTTAAATGATATTGAGCTGCTTATTATTCTGATCAACTTTCGTTGTAAGGCACCATAGCCAAAAACAAAAGAATTGAGGTTAAATACCTAGCCATGTTTCTATTCTGTCCAGTAAATCTACTCTGGTGAACTTAGCAGAAATAAAGATAGAGAAAGTGAGTAAGAGAGAGACATTATCATCATGAGTGATACACCTTCTACTTCCGAAGAATCCGTTAGAATTTCCTCCGCCTTGTCTATAGATCGTTTACCTTCTTCAATCCGCCGTACTCTTTCCCACAAAATAGATAATCTTGTAGAGTTTACCCATCTTCCAGAAGAAGCTTGTATTAGAGATACTGAGCTACCTCTTCTAAATCCATATTCCCTTTTCCATAGACAACGTTCTACTACCTTCCGAAGCATCCGCCATCTTATCTCTAGAACTACTCCTCCTGTCAAAGAAATTATTCAAAGTTCTCGCCTTGATCAATGTGGAATTCCTTCTTCCAGTCGTGAACAGTATGTTACGCTGGAATTACCCCAGCCTCTTATCAATTCATATATTGAACAGGGTTATTCACATCTCCATCTTGGAGCTGTTCGTCTTGTTCTTACCCTACATGGCAGAAAAGGACTTCCTGTTTCAGCAAAAGTTGCTTTGTTAGATACAGTCTATCCTGAGTATCCAAATGCCCTGATTGGTACTCTGGTAACTACTCTCAGCAATGGAAGTATAGTGTTGACTATTACTCCCAATTACAACATGATGCTGACAGATCCTACTCTTTCTAAGAGGATAAAAGTACAAGTGCAGATTGTTGGTGCCAAGTTGGATCCAAGTGCTATCGCAGCCACATTACATCATCAGTTGGTGTACAGAGTCCAGAATCACTCTCTGGATCTTCAGATTCCAACAGATACACATGATGCTCTGCTGATGTTTACTGATAATACTCATGGCCCAGCCATAGTAAATATTCCTCGGCAGATTCCAAGAGAAGAGCTTGCACAGATCATTCCTCTTGAATGGATTACCAACTATGAAAGAGAGTTTAATACAACTCCTGCTGATGTTCATACTTCTGCACCACCTGTTGTTACTCAAATGTCTGATGGTACTGTTCGTACAATTTTCCAGAAACCTGGAACTGAGGGTTCTCATCCCTCTAGAATGATTGCTACTATTTCTCCTGCCTATTCTAGTGATCCTCAAGCAAGTGATCCTCCGGTTCATGAATTTTCAAAGACTGCCAAACCAGTATACGTGTCTCATGTTCATGGGCACTTTATCTGGGACTTTGATAATTCTCTCTGTGAATCAGATTGTGAATGTCATGACCCATCTTTTTGGGATTGCTCAGATGATGAAGACTTTCGAAGAAGAGTCAAAAAGGAGAAAAAGAAAAAGAAAAAGCTAGAACATCAACCCAGGCGCAGAAAGCCTAAAGATGATGATGATGAACCACCTCAGCCCCGATTCTCTGTTAATTGGGATATTAATGCTGTCAAACCCAGATCTAAAATGTCGCTATTTGATTTGCTTAAAGAACTAGGACATGATGATCTGATTGCTGATGTGTTTTCTCAGCATAAACAGCCTGAGCCAGCTATTCCAGAACCACCTCCGGTGATTCCAGTAATTCCTCCTGTTCAACCATTACCATGCATTGCTATGCTCAATCCTGAATCTCATCCTTATGAAGCTCAGTTTCCCTCTCTTGAAGAAAGTTATGATCAGGGGACTAAGATTGCCAGAAAACCTTACATCAAAAGTACTGAGATTACGCCAAATGGTCCTAAGCCTGTTACTCAAACAGAAGCAGTACTTAACTGGCATATTGACAATGCTGTTTGTCAAAATAAGTTTCTTTCCAGGATTGATTCTAAGCTGGATCTTATCTCTGCCAATACTGAAACTTATCTTCTCAAGTTGAATCGTTGACTGATCAAGTCAGTAAACTTCATTCCAGGCTTAATTCTCAAGCCCAACAACTTGATACTGATCTTAGAAGATATATTGATCAGAGATACTTTGGACCTGATTTCCAAAGAAAGGAGCAAGAACTCAGAAAGATACAGGAACAGATTAAACAGATTGAAGCTGACATGCCAAGCCATAATCAACCTCCTTCATTTCCTTCAACCGTTGATCCCCTGGCCTCATATGTACCTATTCATCCATCAACTTATCCTGTTTACTCTCCAGTAACTTCTCCTACACCATCACCCACAGATTATAGCCAAGTTTTCAGGTCAACCTATCATCTAGCCAGACAGTTACATCCTAAACCAAAACAGTCATCCAGAAGAAAGCAAGTTTCTTATTCTGGAGAACAAACCTTTATTCCAGAAACCACGACCTACCAATCTTCCTTTCCTCAAACAGCTCAAACCCCAGAACATGTTCCTAGACAACCTGCATTCTCTTTTGTTAGACCACCTGTGTCAGCAAGAAGACCTTCATCTGGAGGTATTCAAATCCGTGAACCTGTCCCTACTTATACAGAAGCTGTTAATGTTCCTGGAAGAGGAAAAGAACCAGCAGAATAACCTAGTAGTTCTACTATTGGAGCACTAGAGAAAAACAAGTTCTTCCTTCCAAGAGAAACTGAAGAACAAGTTTCTAGCTCATCTGAAGAATCTTCTTCAAATACTGAATCCTCAACAGAAGAATCTGATGATGCTGTTACTACAGATTATTCTGAATGTTCTAGTGAGGAGCAATACTATGCTGATTTATCAACCATTGCTATGGTTAATCCTCAAACAACTACTGCAGAATCAACCAGTAGAAATCCCATTGTTGAAGATCATACTTCCTCTGAAGAAGAAATGGAAGAACAATCTAATGCAAGAACATCCACTCCATTCAAACCCAAGAAACATTCTTGGTTCTCTTTTGATGATATTCCGCCCTCAAAATGGCGTGACAGATTACATGAGTTTGGAGCATGGATTGATTCTCATATGACAGATCCAAGTCTTACATTGGAATAGATACTGACTGAGTTTGTTTCTCAGATGACTGGTAACTTACGAGAATGGTTTACTCAGCTCAGTGAATATCAAAGATTACAACTTGTCAGATCTGCAAATCCTGGAGCATTTCTAGGAGCTCTTCATCAAGAATTCCTTGGAGATTTTCATGTGATTCAGAAAAGAAACTCTCAGGAATACTTTGAGATGAAATGTTGTTCTCTCAACAGATATGATCTTCAAAAACATTATCTCAGAATGGCTGAAAAGTATTATCCTCTGGGAGGACCTCAAAATCCTAATCTCAGGCATGTTTTTATTGCCTCTCTTCCAGATGAATTGCAACCAGAATTACATAGGATGATTTCTTCCATCAATAAAGAAGTTAACCAGCTTACTTTGGGAGAAATTTATCAGCTTGCCTTAGCTACTCTTGATAAGATGTGTGAACAACAAAAGTTTTTCAGATCCATGATGAAAGGGAGTCCAAAGCTCAAATCAGCCTGTAGCAGATCTCATTTGAAAATCAAGTGCAAGGATAAAGATAGATGTTACTGCCCAACAAAAAAGAAATCTCATTTCTCTGTATGGAAGCCTTACAAAAAGAAGAAGAAGTACAGAAGGCCTTTCCGATACTTTAAGTGGAGAACTTCAAAATCACCTAAGTCTAATAGGTGTTTCCTTTGTGGTGGTAAAGGACATTTTGCAAAATCCTGTCCTAAGAAAAATCAGAAAAGAGAAATCAAGATGCTACAGTCTTTTCAGCATGCCTTGCCTATACAGAAATCTCAGGAGATTGAATCCGTATATGAAGAACAATCTGAGGAAAATGAGGAGACAGAATATGTACTTCATATTTCTGACTCTGATGATACTGAAGATGAATCTGATTATCCTCACAGATATGTTCATTATCTTGGAGCTTGGAGAACAATTTCTCGAGTTATTAAGCAGCCTACTCATAGATCATCTGGATCTATAGGCATCTCTCAGATTGATAAAACTCCAAGACCGTTGATTGAAGCCAAGATCCTCTTGTCCAAATATGATAAGCCTATCAAAGCTATTGCAATGATTGATACAGGATCGTGTGCTACAATTATCAAACCACATATTCTACCTGGAGACATGTGGATGCCGTTTGACCAACCATTTATGACAGTCAACCAGGAACCATTTCACATCGAGCTTATTTCAAGAAAAAAGATTAGAATACAGCTTTTCCTTGGATGTGTTACATGGATCAAAGTATTTGGGAGTTATCTGCCTGAAAAAGATATACTCCTTGGATTTGATGCTCTTTACAAAATAGCAGGATTATCAATCTCAGCACAAGGATTACGGTACAAGAAGTTTTTTACTCCGTATGTTCAAACACCAAGTATCCTTGAGATAAAGCTAGCTCCTGCTGGATATGAGTCTGTACGAGACAGACTTCTCAACTTATGTTCTGACAGTCATGATCAATTCAGACATCCTCATCCATTATGGACCAGATCAGAATTCTTTGTCAGATTACCATTCAAAAAGAATGAAGATGTCAATCCCACTAAGGCTACTCATTCAGGCATGAATCCTGATGATTTGGTTCTTGCCAGACAAGAATGTGCTTCACTTCTAACCCAAGGTCTTATTGAGCCTACTGAATCTAATTGGGCTTGTCAGGCCTTTTATGTGGAAAAAAGATCAGAACAACTCAGAGGAAAAAAGAGGTTGGTTATTGATTATAAGCCTCTTAATCTCTTTTTACAAGATGATAAGTTTCCTCTGCCTAAACTCAATACCTTAGCCTCTCGGCTTGCTACTGCAAAAATCTTTTCTAAGTTTGATTTAAAAGCAGGGTTTTGGCAGATAGGTATTCATCCTGAAGAAAGGTATAAAACTGCATTCTGTATCCCTGATGCTCAATATCAGTGGACTGTAATCCCTTTTGGATTAAAAGTCGCACCTTCTCTATTTCAAAAAGCCATGATCAGAATCCTTGAGCCCATTCTACATTCAGCTCTTGTGTACATTGATGATATTCTTCTCTATTCTGATGATGAAGAAAGTCACAAGAAGCTCTTGGCCCAATTTGCTGATATTGCTGAAGCCCATGGTGTTATGTTATCTTCCAAGAAAGGATACATAGCCCAGGCCCGAATTGACTTCCTAGGAATGAGTTTCCATGATGGTTTTTACCAGCCAGGTCCGCACATAGCCCAAGAACTGCTCAATTTTCCAGACGACAATCTGTCGGTAAAGCAGATACAATAGTTTCTTGGAATTGTGAATTATTTGCGAGACTTTATTCTTGAAGTGACTAAACAGACAAGCCAGCTGTCCTCTTTGTTGAAAAAGAATCCCCCGTCATGGGGACCACAGCAGACACAAGCTGTTCAAATTCTGAAAAAGGTTGCTCAGACACCTCCACCGTTGAAAATCCCAGGATCAGGACAAAGGATTCTACAGACTGATGCTAGTGACCAGTACTGGGGAGCAATACTTCTTGAAGAAGTTAATGGTAAAAGACACTACTGTGCACATGCCAGTGGTAAGTTTAAAGATTCTGAACAACATTATCATGCTTCTTACAAGGAAATATTAGCAGTAAAAAAGGGTATTGAAAAATTCAGTTTTCACTTAAGTTCCTATGAATTTATTGTGGAAATGGATAATACTGCTTTCCCATCTTTGCTGGATACAAAGAAAAAGATATTGCTTGACTCACAATTACTGAGATGGAAAGATTGGTTTTCCCGCTATAAATTCTCAGTTTGGCATATCAAAGGTCATCAGAACATCCTAGCAGATTATCTTTCTAGACCTTCAAAAGTCCAGCTTCTCACTCCTTTTGGAAAAAGACAAATCTTGATGATGGATCATCTTCCTCTTCCTAAGAGATCTTATCATGTTTTAAAACACCATCAGTTCCCTCCTGGTGAGATTCCAACTACTGTTGAACAAGTCCAACAGGTAGCCAAGAAGAATCTTTTCTATTGGTTACATCTTCTGTTTGTTAATAATCCCATTTCACCCAGTCTTGAACATTTTAGCATGGATAAGCCTTATCTTTCTATCCCGTTCATTACTGGCCCAGTTCCTGAAGAGTTAAAGTGGTACTTATGGTCCCTTTCAGCTCTTTATGTGTTTATAATAGCTATCTCTCCTATGCCTGTGTTCCACTATCTTCATGACAGTGCTAATAAAGGATCTTCCTTATGGACTATTCTTCAATGGTTTGCACCCTTATCTGTTTGGAGAAAACAACTTGGTGAAGTTATTGAACAATATCAGATCTGGAAACTTCCAGAAGAACAACACTCCAAGTTTCAGTGTTTCTTTGCTTTACACAGACCTTACAGTCTAGATCATGAAGGAAAGATGTACACTCTCCATCAAGCTCATCTATGGCAGACTCAGACGTCATGGCCTCGATACAAAGAAGCTCTCTTTGCAAATCTCAAGCTCTTTGTCTGTAACATGAATAATCATGAGGAACATCCAGAATTAAGATGCACAGCTTTAAGTCCTATACCTAATGAAGCTTTTAGCATTCCTCATATTCAACAATGGTACAGAAGACCTCGGGAACAGATATTCTCTCTAGAGACACTCAAGTATTTAGATTCCCGTAACAAGTCTGAAAAGCAGAAGACACCTAATGAATTACAGCTGTTACCAAGTTCATCTGTCCCTGATTTACAGCTGTCATTACAATCTTAAGAACCTGACACCACTGTCTCACTAAGTCAAAATGAGAATCCTTGGAATGATGACTGGCAGGATTCACAAGATCCATGGGGAGGACCAATGGACCCTGATCTCGAGAAAGCTATTGAAGAGCCATCTGATCTTTACTCGATATTTGGGATGGACCCGCAGTACTCCAACATGGACACTGACCATGAGACTATTTCCAAATAGTTCTCTGCACTCCGTGAAAGTGTGTCGGCACTTTACAAAAAGTGGTGTATATTATTATGTTAGGTTTTGGAGTCTTGTAATAATGTGGACTGCTTTAGTTGCTTTATTTACTTTCGACAAAGTTGTTTGGACTGATGTAATGATGTAAAAGCACGCGTGATAAGTGCTTCAGTTTGTCATGTAATGTATCTAAGACTCTATATAAGGAGTCTGGAGTCAGTTGTATCGTCATAAGGAAATTCATCTCTGAATATCCATTGTGAAATAGAATGTGTGTTTTCTAAACCTCTCTCTCTTCTCTGAAAGCTCTATCTTTCTTTATCTCTGTCTAGTTCATCATAGTCCAGAGATTCTAAGTATGCTCTGCACCTGCCTCTTATGAGGATCCTGTGCATCAGAAAATAGAATCAGACCAATGTTGTCATAGGGTTTAAGTCTTACGGACGCCTCTCTTAGGATTTTGAGGTCCTCCCAGAGGATAATACTTTTCAGTCATTCTGAGATAATGTTTTTGAAGATCATATCTGTTGAGAGAACAGCATTTCATCTCAAAGTATTCCTGAGAGTTTCTTTTCTGAATCACATGAAAATCTCCAAGGAATTCTTGATGAAGAGCTCCTAGAAATGCTCCAGGATTTGCAGATCTGACAAGTTGTAATCTTTGATATTCACTGAGCTGAGTAAACCATTCTCGTAAGTTACCAGTCATCTGAGAAACAAACTCAGTCAGTATCTGTTCCAATGTAAGACTTGGATCTGTCATATGAGAATCAATCCATGCTCCAAACTCATGTAATCTGTCACGCCATTTTGAGGGCGGAATATCATCAAAAGAGAACCAAGAATGTTTCTTGGGTTTGAATGGAGTGGATGTTCTTGCATTAGATTGTTCTTCCATTTCTTCTTCAGAGGAAGTAGGATCTTCAACAATGGGATTTCTACTGGTTGATTCTGCAGTAGTTGTTTGAGGATTAACCATAGCAATGGTTGATAAATCAGCATAGTATTGCTCCTCACTAGAACATTCAGAATAATCTGTAGTAACAGCATCATCAGATTCTTCTGTTGAGGATTCAGTATTTGAAGAAGATTCTTCAGATGAGCTAGAAACTTGTTCTTCAGTTTCTCTTGGAAGGAAGAACTTGTTTTTCTCTAGTGCTCCAATAGTAGAACTACTAGGTTGTTCTGCTGGTTCTTTTCCTCTTCCAGGAACATTAACAGCTTCTGTATAAGTAGGGACAGGTTCACGGATTTGAATACCTCCAGATGAAGGTCTTCTTGCTGACACAGGTGGTCTAACAAAAGAGAATGCAGGTTGTCTAGGAACATGTTCTGGGGTTTGAGCTGTTTGAGGAAAGGAAGATTGGTAGGTCGTGGTTTCTGGAATAAAGGTTTGTTCTCCAGAATAAGAAACTTGCTTTCTTCTGGATGACTGTTTTGGTTTAGGATGTAACTGTCTGGCTAGATGATAGGTTGACCTAAAAACTTGGCTATAATCTGTGGGTGATGGTGTAGGAGAAGTTACTGGAGAGTAAACAGGATAAGTTGATGGATGAATAGGTACATATGAGGCCAGGGGATCAACGGTTGAAGGAAATGAAGGAGGTTGATTATGGCTTGGCATGTCAGCTTCAATCTGTTTAATCTGTTCCTGTATCTTTCTGAGTTCTTGCTCCTTTCTTTGGAAATCAGGTCCAAAGTATCTCTGATCAATATATCTTCTAAGATCAGTATCAAGTTGTTGGGCTTGAGAATTAAGCCTGGAATGAAGTTTACTGACTTGATCAGTCAACGATTCAACTTGAGAAGATAAGTTTCAGTATTGGCAGAGATAAGATCCAGCTTAGAATCAATCCTGGAAAGAAACTTATTTTGACAAACAGCATTGTCAATATGCCAGTTAAGTACTGCTTCTGTTTGAGTAACAGGCTTAGGACCATTTGGCGTAATCTCAGTACTTTTGATGTAAGGTTTTCTAGCAATCTTAGTTCCCTGATCATAACTTTCTTCAAGAGAGGGGAACTGAGCTTCATAAGGATGAGATTCAGGATTGAGCATAGCAATGCATGGTAATGGTAGAACAGGAGGAATTACTGGAATCACCGGAGGTGGTTCTGGAATAACTGGCTCAGGCTGTTTATGCTGAGAAAACACATCAGCAATCAGATCATCATGTCCTAGTTCTTTAAGCAAATCAAACAGCGACATTTCAGATCTGGGTTTGATAGCATTGATATCCCAATTAACAGAGAATCGGGGCTGAGGTGGTTCATCATCATCATCTTTAGGCTTTCTGCGCCTGGGTTGATGTTCTAGCTTTTTCTTTTTCTTTTTCTCCTTTTTGACTCTTCTTCGAAAGTCTTCATCATCTGAGCAATCCCAAAAAGATGGGTCATGACATTCACAATCTGATTCACAGAGAGAATTATCAAAGTCCCAGATAAAGTACCCATGAACATGAGACACGTATACTGGTTTGGCAGTCTTTGAAAATTCATGAACCGGAGGATCACTTGCTTGAGGATCACTAGAATAGGCAGGAGAAATAGTAGCAATCATTCTAGAGGGATGAGAACCCTTAGTTCCAGGTTTCTGGAAAATTGTACGAACAGTACCATCAGACATTTGAGTAACAACAGGTGGTGCAGAAGTATGAACATCAGCAGGAGTTGTATTAAACTCTCTTTCATAGTTGGTAATCCATTCAAGAGGAATGATCTGTGCAAGCTCTTCTCTTGGAATCTGCCGAGGAATATTTACTATGGCTGGGCCATGAGTATTATCAGTAAACATCAGCAGAGCATCATGTGTATCTGTTGGAATCTGAAGATCCAGAGAGTGATTCTGGACTCTGTACACCAACTGATGATGTAACGTGGCTGCGATAGCACTTGGATCCAACTTGGCACCAACAATCTGCACTTGTACTTTTATCCTCTTAGAAAGAGTAGGATCTGTCAGTATCATGTTGTAATTGGGAGTAATAGTCAACACTATACTTCCATTGCTGAGAGTAGTTACCAGAGTACCAATCAGGGCATTTGGATACTCAGGATAGGCTGTATCTAACAAAGCAACTTTTGCTGAAACAGGAAGTCCTTTTCTGCCATGTAGGGTAAGAACAAGACGAACAACTCCAAGATGGAGATGTGAATAACCCTGTTCAATATATGAATTGATAAGAGGCTGGGGTAATTCCAGCGTAACATACTGTTCACGACTGGAAGAAGGAATTCCACATTGATCAAGGCGAGAACTTTGAATAATTTCTTTGACAGGAGGAGTAGTTCTAGAGATAAGATGGCGGATGCTTCGGAAGGTAGTAGAACGTTGTCTATGGAAAAGGGAATATGGATTTAGAAGAGGTAGCTCAGTATCTCTAATACGAGCTTCTTCTGGAAGATGGGTAAACTCTACAAGATTATCTATTTTGTGGGAAAGAGTACGGCGGATTGAAGAAGGTAAACGATCTATAGACAAGGCGGAGGAAATTCTAACGGGTTCTTCGGAAGTAGAAGGTGTATCACTCATGATGATAATGTCTCTCTCTTACTCACTTTCTCTAACTTTATTTCTGTTAAGTTCACCAGAGTAGATTTACTGGACAGAATAGAAACATGGCTCTGATACCACAGGGGGTGGATCTCCTACAAAAACTCTGAGACCCAGTCCAAGATGAACATGAAACCCACGGATTCTAACTCAGGACTTACGGACGCCTCTCTTAGGCCTTATGTTTGCCTTTAGAAACCCTAGTTCCCATGAACTCCCAGACTAAATCTAATCATTCAAGCGGAAGACTTAAACCCTATGACAACATTGGTCTGATTCTATTTTCTGATGCACAGGATCCTCATAAGAGGCTGGTGCAGAGCATACTTAGAATCTCTGGACTATGATGAACTAGACAGAGATAAAGAAAGATAGAGCTTTCAGAGAAGAGAGAGAGGTTTAGAAAACACACATTCTATTTCACAATGGATATTCAGAGATGAATTTCCTTTGCATACCCTATTCACTGGAGTTTTGTTCTGATTATATTTGGATCCGATCTACACCGTACACTTGGCTATGGTGGGAGAGTCCCCCAATAGGGATTTTCTGCATATGTCAAGGCTCAAACTCGAGATCTCGTTTAAGCGATATCGAATCAATTACTACTCAGATTAACCCCCGTTATAATTAAAATTTGAAGCAAAAACAAAAATTCGTGACCCACCGTAGCCAAAAACAAAATAATTGAGGTTAAATCTTGAGCCGTTATTTATATATATATATATATATATTATTTTTTAATTATCTATTTAGTTTACTGGAGCTTTGTTTTGACTATATCTGAATCCGATCTATATCACGCATCTAGTTATGGTGAGTGAATCTCCCAACGGGAATTTTTTACATATGCCAAAGCTCAAACTTGAGACCTCGTTTAAGCGATACTGAATCACTTACTACTCGAATTAACCATGTTGGTATTATTTTTCTATATAAATTCGTCATAATTGAGGTTTGAAGCAAAAACAAAAGAAAAAAACGATTTTGGGCTTAGGCTTGAGAGTTCTGAAAAACTTCGAATTCCGGCCAGTCTGTAAGCGTTCTTTCTCAAATTCAGAAAAAGCCTTTGAGCCTTTTTCTTTCATTGTTTTTTTCTGCTCTAGTTTTGATTCTAATTTTTTAATGAAATCTAGGATCTAATATTATGGGATGACATGAAATCTCAAAAAAGGTGAAAGAAGAAAGGAAGTTTTTCAGGCCATAAAAAGAATGATCAGAGTATATAAAGTATTGATAATAAATCATAAAACATAAAGAAATTACATAGTAATTAGAGCATCGAAATACTATATTTTTGATAGAACATTCGTATTAACAAGATGGTGTAAAATAAATGAAGAGTAGAGAAAAAGGTAAAGAATTATAGAGGATAAATAAGAGGGTATTTTTTATTCCATTCAAAGGTGCATAATACAGAATCATGGCCTTTATTTCTAGGTACTATTTCACAATCTCAATTCTATCATATTTTATAAATTCTCTAATAATAGGAGATGATTGTGGGATAATAGAGATAATAGGAAATAAAGGTTGATATGTCCACACAAATATTATATTCATAGTACATCAAGATATTTTAGTATTTTCATTTTCATTTCTGTTTAATGATATATAAAATGTTATTAAAAAATAAAAGTAAAATGTAAAAAGAAATTTTAAGGGCTTATGGGCTTGAGTCTAAACTCTGATCATTACGGATATGCTTTGCAAAATCCATCAGACAAAAGGAACAAAGCTTTCAGAGTTGAGCCCATCAGAGAAGAGTTATTCTTTTTTTCTTTTTCTTTTTGCTATCATAAGAGAAGAGTTATTTGCATACATATATATAATTAGACTCTTTTTTTTTAAAAAAAAATAGATATCTTAACTTCTAGGTATATAAATTTATGTCTATAAGTAATTGAAAGTTCGCTCTATCAAACATTAGTATCGTTTAAGAGAAAATGAGACTTTATTCTTCCTTTATATCGTGGATGAGCACAACCAATTTTAAAAATTTTATAATAAAAAAAGTTATCAACATTTAACTATTAGACCTAATATAGCACTTAGGTTTTTTAGGCATCTAGTAAGTGGTTTGATCATTGATGCTGTGTATAAAGAGGATTTTATGGCCAACACTAAAGCTCCTTCAGAAAATCTATATTATAAGGGGATTAATTAATGTTTCTAATATGGATACCCTATGTTTACCTTACCTAAAGAAAGTTATCAATATTTGTCTCATATATTTATTATATACATATATTTTACCTACTTATTAAAGATAATTTTTGTTGCACCAATAGTATTTTTCAATAATCCTGCTTGTAGGCCATTCCATTCAACATATTGACCAACCAATTAAGTAGTCAATAAAACTTTAAAAATAACACAAAAAGAAATTAAAACACTATCAATTTATACAAGAAGAAAATGTACTAATCATTATAAATATTATTACCTTTTATTTTTAATATAAGAGATATATAATTAATTTAAATAGATTATAAAAATTAATTATATTAATTATTTATAATAAATATATTTTAATTTTTCTAAAATATTATATTTTATTACAACTACCTAGAGATAGAAATCCCTTAATATATACAATTAAGAAGGTTCCTTTAAGAAAAAAATATAAATTTATGGAATAAAGTGAATTGAAATTTTATATTTAAGAATAAATCTAAATCTCTAATTAACTCTTATATTAAGAATAAAAAAATATTATTTATAGCCTTTCAAAATAAATATCTTTTTATATGTTCATGCAAAATTTTATCCTTTAATAGCCCCAAAAGTACTAAATTATGAGCTTCCCCTATAACTCAAAATGATGTTTTTGTAATTAATTAACTCTACGAGCTTCCCTCCTTTTGGATTAGTCACTTTTACAAGAATAATCATTTGGACCACACTTTAGTGTGTGTAGGTATCATGTTTAAGAATAGATTATCATTCAAATCATGATTTCAAAAAATAAATGTCAAACAGTATGTTTTTTTTTAAAAATTGATTGTGCATTGCAAACCATTGTCTAAAGATTCACTATAGTTTTAAAAAGATTTATCACGCTGCAGTTTTTGGAGTACTGTGTGAGGTCCTGAACTGTCAGCTTGACCGACCGAAAGTCCTACCTATGACTTTTTACACGTCCAATAGTGTCACAAACGCATCAGGACCCTGTTAGGAGAAACTGGCAAATTAACTCCATCCCGTGTGTGTATAATCATATTCCCCAAAATAATATGAACCACATAAATTTTATATCATAAGCCGACGCTAATCACACGCAACATGTAGCATTCACTTCAATATATATGGCCAAGAGTTTGAAAAAAAAAATTATAAAATTTTTTTTTGAATAACTTTAAAAAAAATTAATAAAAATTTATAAAAAAAGTGATTATGAATAAATGAATATTTTAATAGTTATTATAAAAAAAATTATAAAAAATAGTATGATTTTATTTAAAATAGGAGAGGGGAAAAGGTAGAGAAGAGAGAGTAGAAATGTTATAAGAAAAAATAAAAGTAAACTAATAATTAGGTAGTTTATAAATTTTTTTACTATTTTAGAAATTATTCTCATTAACTTATTTAAAAATTTAATTTTAAATTATAATTTGATCAAAAAACTTTTTAAATAAATATTATTATTTATTTTAAAATTTTTATCTTGCTCAAACAAAAATGTATATATATTATTTTATAAAAAAATTTAAAATCAAATTTATTCTTTATGTAATTATCATATTAGTTTATATTCTTTTTAGTAAATTGTCTATGGAAAAGCGATTCTGCTACTAATCATCTAAATATCTTCAATTTTTAAAATTATTTTTTTCCATAATCTATTCTCTCCAGAATCTATTATCTAAAAGCTAATTCAAAGATACCCTTAGTTCACATTGGATCCTTGGGATCTTGCTGCATCAAACCGAATACAATACATTTCGGCAACAATTGCTTCATCATTCGGGACATTTATCATCTCATTCAAGCTTTTAGGCGCTTTCTTATCTTTCTAGATCCTTTATATACCTTGTTTTTTCAAAAGTTATTTTAGCTGTAGTTCTGTATCCTTTGTTTATGTTTGAATTTAATTTATACTATCTTTTTATTTTAATGAATCTTTTTGCCCCCTTTTAAAAAAGAATCATTAGCTCTCAAACTCATTAGGTGTTTTTTTTCCTTTAATGAAAAGGAGAAACCCAAACAAACTAACTTATTTAATAATTTCTTTAATAGTTAATATATGACTTAATTAAGAATTTGACTTTAATTCTAAATATAAGATTTGTCTTCTACATTTATTAATTTTTTTAAAATTATCTCTATTAATACTCCTTTAATAATAATCAAATAAAAAAAGAGAGAGAATATTTAAAGAAGAAAATTATAATAATTTTTTAAAAAATATAATATTAATTAAATTAACTAATTTTTTTAATCTAATTAAATTGGTTAAATATTTTATATATGAAAAGTTGGAGGAATATTACCCACCTTATAATCCTTTTTCAAGACCTCTAACAGATTTTTAGGAGCTTAAGACACTGAATGAAAACCAAGCATCACATTACTTCGCCAGAAGATCAGCAACAACGGAAATTGATTCTAATAAAAGAAACTAATCTTTTACAATAAAAAAAAATTAATGTTAAAATACTTATTAAAAGATGTATATATATTTAGTATTTAACAATATTTTAAATAGGAAGATACCTATTAGCATGAAAAAAAGTCAACAAAACCTATAACTCATTTACCACTCGTATTAGGTATCTGTTTTAACCTTAGTAAATTTTAAAGATTAAACTTATCTAAACTTTTATTGACATCTTTGAAGGAAAAAAAGAAAGATAAAAAGCTTAAAGTAAAGCACCTAATACCTAGTAATCTCACGTGCTTTAATGGCAAAATCACAAAACAAAGACTAAACCCGAGTCTCCAAAATTGACCCATATCACTACTTTAATGAAGCAAAGTGAAACTTCCTAGAACTACATTCGTATATATTTGCTTTTGCCCGAACCTTCATGATTATTAGTCCATTATCACCTTTTAGTGTCTTACAGAGAGAAGCATTCGATAGGATGAAGCCCCTTTTTAACATTATTCTCCTTTCATTCATAGCTTCCTACTTTTATTGTTGCTTAGATTTTGTTTCATAATAGGTCTAAGTAAGATTAACCATAGGACAAGATATTTCATGTCCCACAGGTTATATGCTGTATTAATGCCTGTCAGCGTCTATATGCACAACTTTTTTGAAACACACACACAATATATATAGTAAATATTTGAGTATTATTAAATTTAATTAAAAATTATTTTTTTAAAAATATTTTCTACATTCACACAAAATTAAATTTAAGGCTTTATGTCTAAACAATCATAGCTTCTATTAAAATTGATGTTTGTCCCAATGTGTGTATCTATTCTTTTGGTAGAATTTGGACAGTATTTTTTTGTTAATAACTAGAGACTAATACTTTTGAATATAAAAATCACTTAAATAAATTATGTATTTTTCAACAAAACATTTTTTATACATAAACCCTGATTTAAACCCAAAATATTATTTTTAAAGGGATTTTTATCGACTAACTATGTTAAATTTTGTTGGTAGTATGTGTGTATATTATTTATTTATTTATGATAAACATAGATAATTAATTATAGGTAAAACTTAAGTCTATTTACTTATTTCTTTTAGGTCTGGTTCTCCAATCAAATCTTATCATGTGGAGTTTTTTAATAATAAAAATTTACATTGAAAATATTTTAAAGTTCTGTTGGACCATTAATATTTAATTGAAAAAAAATCAACCTAATAAATATAAGTAAATAGATGTAATTTTTCCCCATTAATTATTATTGGCTGGTAAAACTTATGATTTGTTGGGTGCACACAGCCATAGACAATGGGACATGGAGAGTTGAAAAGTGAGTTTCTCCCATTTCCCTCCTCTTAATTGGTTGAAATTGACAAATAAAAACAAAAGAAAATTAAACCATAATAAGAGGAACCATTCAATTTGGAAAAATCAGGCTTTTCTCTAATTTCCCAAAATTAATTAAAGAATATGGCATGACTTTGTGTTTTGTCATAGACGACCCAAAAGCCCCCTAATTTTCTCCATCTGTTGTTTTCAAGAATATGACATGTTGCATTTAATTAATTCCTAACATGGACCTACCACACAACCCTTTTTTTTGTTTTTTAATTTCTGATTGTATATTTGAAATGTAATGCAATAATTTAGTAATTTAATTATATGTAAACATATATATGCGCTATAATATAATTGCATGCTTTCAATCATGTTAACAATATTTTTAAGAACAATAATACTCTGATTGATTGATGATTTTTTTTTGGGTCAAAGACTCTGATTGATGAATTTACTCATAGATTAATCGAAATTGTATGCATGATGAGCTCCAAAAAAAAAACTCAATTATATTAATTTTACATAACATATCAAATGGTAAGCCTTATAGCAATAATAATAATAATAGAGAAATGTTTATATACTCCAAAAGTATTTTCTTATCCGTATTATAACCAATTAAAATATATTATTTATTATTATTTAAGAGAAATAATTATATACTATCAGAGTGTTACTTTATCTAAATTATGTTCAATCAAAATATAATAACTCTGATGATTTATCTAAAGAAATTCATGTTCAATTTTTTTTTAAAAAATAAGTATTTTAATTTAAAAAAATAAAAATTCATTTAAACCAAAATAAGAGGTTTATTTTTTCTTCAATATAAATAAAATGTGAATTCTTTCATATGAGTCATTAGCCAACTAAGATTAAAATATATTAAGTTATTATATTTTAATTAGACATAATTAATATAATATGATATTTTTAGAATATATAAATATTTCTCCTAGAATACCATCTTATTTGTACTCTTACCACTTAATATAACAACTCATTTAATTTAAATTCTAATTATATGATATCTTTTATTTTAATTGGATATAGTTTAGATGATGTGAAATTCATCATTTAATTTTAACTTATTCTCTATATTTATTGTTATTCTATCAGTTAGGAATTTATTGATACCAACTATAGTTTAAATCAAATAAATCATTTTATTTTAATTGATCAAAATATAAATAAAATAACATTCTAAAAGGTATATAAATATTTTTTTTACAATAATAAAATTATTGTCATATAATTTAAAGATCATGCTTTCAACTCTTAGAAATATCTTTTTCATGCATGATTGAGAGTCGGAGGAGCAACCAATTTTGAAATTTGATCCCTAATTGACCACGTCACCGAACGCTGGTCCTCTTCCTCCTATTATTACTTACCTTTTCTACCCACAAATTATCAATATATTATTAATATAAAATAAAAATTATATTTCACTCTCTGTGAGTCATGAACAATCCAATTTTTACTTTAACAAAAGTGCCCATTTTTTATCCTCTAATTTTATACAAAATTTTAGTTTGATGTTTTAATTTTATAAAATATCTTTTTAATTCTCTAATCCCAACATCATCTAGGATGATTTTTTGTGTATTAATCATAATTATTATTTTAAATTAAACTTTAATATATTGAAATTGGAAAATATATTTTATTCAATATTTAAAATTTCAGTGTTTGTATTCTTTTGTTAATGGTGTTAGGACTAGAGAGTTAAAAAATAATTTATAAAATTAAAGAAAAAAAATAAAATTTTATGTGAGATTAAATCAAAGGTTTAGGCACAAACATGGGGCTCATCCTAATTCTAGATAGTCATCTAGTGTCTGTTTGGCAACAACTTTTAAAAATTAATTTTAGTTAAAATCTTGATTTTGAAAAATTTGGAATAAACTGCTATTTTTGTCCAAAATTAATTTTGGCCAAAATCTCAATTTGAAAAATTTTGAAACAAATAGCTATTTTTATCTAAAATTAATTTTGGCCAAAACTATAGTTTTAAATAAGTTACTAAAAATAACTTTTGGAATAGTAAAAGAGCTTATGGATTATCCAATTACTATTTTATCCACACTTTTTTCTTATACCCTCTCCTATCTCTTTTCTCTCTCATCTCTCTTCTTCACACTATCTCTTCTTTTCTCTTTCTTCTCTACACTCTCTCCTCTCTCATATTTTTTCTCTCTCATCTCTCATATTTATTCTCTACCATCTCTCCCCTCTCATACTTTAATCAAATCATACTCTTTTTAGTAATTTATTAATATAAAAAGTGATTCTACTACTAATCATCCAAACATCTCTATTTTCAAAATCTATTCTTCCCACAATATATTTTTTCCAAAATATATTTTTCAGAATCTATTCTTCCCAAAATCTATTCTTTTCGAAATCTATTTGTTCCAAAACCTATTCTCTAAAAGTTAATCCAAACATACCTCTAGTCTAGTCATGATAACTATACATATAATAATTAAGTTTAAGGGCTATTAGATTTTAAAGATTTTTTTAATTAAAAAATTAAGTATTAACAGCTTAATATTATAAATAAATTAAATTTATGACTTTTCATTTATCATTGTACTAAAATCAAGATTCAACTAAACTTGCTAATTGGATTTGTGAGTCGATCACTATCTTAGTCCGTCAATTTATTAATTCATAAAAAAGTGACACATATTTATCAACCTAGTTAATTCAGGATTAACCTTAGACAACGTCCATCAACCTTATTGGATTTTATATATTTATCTCTTTACTAAATATGCCACATGATCATTTTTTAGTAAAAAAAACAATCCATTATATTTATATTTTAATAATTCTATTTTATTAAATATTAAAATAGAATTAGTCTAGTGATATAAAAGATCATATTAATTTTTTGTGTGTTTGAAATTTAATTTTTAGATAAAATACATATATTAGAAATAATAACTACGAATTCTAAAATTAAATACATGATAAAACTCTATTTTATTGAATTATAGATGATTTTAGGTAAGAATATTTCATTTATTTAATGTGTATTTTTATTGTAACATTACTCTTTTTATAATTATATTTAGATATTTTAATTAAATTAAATTATTTTAATTATAAACAATTTTTGGTATTTGATTGAGATAGACAATTCACTTCCGTTTATTTATAGCTTCAAATTATGGAAAAGAAGAAATAAAAGAAACGCTTCAACTTATAATTCAAACTGGAGACAGTCAAACCGCCCCGGCGACCGGAAACAGTCAGTACAAAGAACAGCAACTGATGTTGGAGTTTCGTTCACACTTTGTTTTCAAACAAAAATTTGACGTTGATGACTTAAATGTGTATTGAAATGTGAACCTACAAATTGAGACACGTGTTAAAACGCATTGTTGACTCAAAGTATGCTAAAAAATCCCCAAAGGATTCCACATGCTCTCAACCACGTGTGTCTTTCTCCATTCATATAATATAATTCAATGTCCAATTATACAACGACAAAACCTTTTGCTATTTGGTGGCTCTTGTCTTTGATTTTGATTTTATTCTTCTTCTTTTTAATTATAATTTTAAAATTCAAAATAAAATAATATTCTCTTGATTCTTTCCAGAAGCAAAATGATTATATAGTGTAAGAAACACCAATTATATATGCATGTTACATTTGGAAGAAATTTGCCAAATAAAATAATTTTCAAATATTCGTTGTTTGGTTATAGTAAATAAAGGATCACCAAGTATCATAATCTCAATTCTTTTTTAAATAAATTTTAAGATTTTAATATTGTAGATAGAAAAAAAATTATTCTCAACCCAATAATAGCATGTATTGGATAACTATAAAATAAAAAAAATTAGGATAAAATAGCACTAAATATCTTTATCTTATTTCTTATATACGACTAATATTTTAATCGATAAAATTTTACTAATATTTTTTTAATTTAATATAATTTCACCCATAATCTTTTTAATTTAGTATATTTCTTAATATTTGAGAAATAATATTATGAATAAAATTTTACCAATTAAAAAGATTATGAGTAAAATTGCGTAAAATTAAAAAGATTATGAGTAAAATTATACAACAAATAAGATTAAAATATTAACCGTATATAATAAATAAGATTAAAATAAGTTATTACCAACTCTGTGATTTTCTAATTTTTTTGGTCATTTTTAATGATGTTATGTGATATTCAGTACTAGTAAATCAAATTTAAATATTATTAATTTTAATTAAAAAAAATATATTTTATATTTATAAAAATTTAAATTAAATTTTATATTTAAGCAGTTATAAACTTTTTCACTATAACTAACACCTATTAATTTTTCGTTGTCCTTTTTTATAGAAAAAGGTTTAGGTCATTTGCATTCGGATGGATTAGTCGGATAAATGCATATTTTTAGGTTTGAAGGACACTTACAAAAAAAAATGATAAATCACCTATTAATAATATTATTATATTAATAATAGAATTTAAAGTATGACCATTTTAATTATGAGTTAATTTTTTATTAATTGTACAAATTTTTGTTAACTATTTTTCTTCCTTTCATTATGAGATGCACCAAAATAGGAAAATATGGCCATATCACTTTATGGAGGAGGCGAATGCCAATAAGACAAGTCACAAACACACGAGGCTAGTGGAATTAATGGAGGAGGCGAAGCAGATTAATTTTTTTAATAGTTATATATTTTAAATAAAAATAAGATCACGTGTCGGTGATCTGACTCGAAGCTTTTTATTTATAAATGCACAAATCAGAAAGCACTACAGCGGCCAACTTTGGCTTCCAAGCTAATAATCAAACAAACTCATCAGACTTACGATTTCTCCGCAGGAAGAAAAAGGTTCAATTGAAGTGAAGTTTGACGCTGATTAGTTCTGAGAGAGATTCATGATTTGAAGTTTTTGTACAGAAGAAGAATTTTGTGTTGGCTGAGGAAGAAGGAAGAAGAAGACGACGACGACGAATAGTAACAGTGTATGGAAATTTGGAACAAGATGGTTTTTGGCGTAAGGCGTGCTTGGCTGGCTCTCTATGCTCGTCTCAGAGCTCGCAAAAACGGTATTTATCACTTCGATCTTATTCTTCCTATTCCTCTTCTTCGTTTCTCCCTGTTTTTGATATACCCGGTCACATACATGTTTCCAATTCTGTATGTGCAAGAGAAGAATAAATGGTTCTTTGTGAACTCGTTATTATTTGCTTAATTGTGATTTATTCATAGCTATAATATCCATCGCATAGAAATCTCCCATGGAGATATCATATCAGCAACAAAAAAAAAATCCAGCTTCTCTCTCTCTCTCTGTGTACGTGGTTGAATCTCCTTCTCCTTCTCCTTCTCCTTCCTCCTTTTTCTGCAAAATTGAATCGGCAGGGCTTAGTAGGGCCAGCAGACTGTTGAGTCATTGATTAATGCTCTGTCTGGCTGTCCTTTTTCTCTTCCTTCAGATTCTGCTGTGGAGGCCACTACCTTTTCTGCATTCAATGTATGCACTGAAATTTATACTTTTAATCTGAAAAAACAAAAAACAAGAATTATGGCCTCAAAAGAATATGAAAAAACGAGATAAGGAAGAAAAGCAAGACGTGTCCTTTTCTTTTTAGATTCGCTTTTCATATGGGATGGTTTATAGTGAGTAATGACATATACAAGGTAAGTGGATAGAACGGATGTAGAAATAGAATAATAGATGCGTGTTTGTGTTTGTATGTGCTTATATATTCTGCTTTAAGCTCATAAAGCTTCATATCCACTAAGCGGGGCATTTAGAGACAAAAGTAAGCACATAAATTGTAGGTGCACAAATATCTACATATCTACACAAACAGTTATGGACAAATGTTCAACCATTACGCCACTGCCATGAATTTGTTTTCACATACAAGGGGTTCCCAACCTAAACTTTGATCTGTTATCCTAACTAAACATGAGGGCAGGAAGGTCTAATTAACATAGGTTCCACATTTTCATTCTTTATTTTTTTTTAAAATAAAAGGGGCAAACACTAATGGTTAGAGGTTATAAATGGGGATCAATCCTCTGACGTCCCACTTATAGGGTTTTTTTCACGCCAATAGGCTACAGAGCCAACGGCAGGTTCCACATTTTTCTGGGTGCACTTTATACCCTCTTGTTTTAGGAATGGCCTGCATATATCATCAAAGTTTATTTATGACAAACGCACCTTTTAATGAATCATTATGGCCTAAAAGGGTAACTTGTGCCATAGCCAAAGTTTGGTGTCAAGGGCAAAACTATTAATATATGAATTCATCTTATATGGTGATGATGGTGGTGTTGTTGTTGTTTGGTGCAGGTAGAGGGCTGCTGAAGCTTCAGGATGAAGTACAAACTTGTGGGTATCAAGATGTGCAAGTGATGTGGGAAATGTTGCACAGAGCAGAATCTGATCTACTACAGAACCATCATGATAAGCGCAAGCAAAATCCATCCTGGAGTGTTCTTGTATGGTCAAATCATAATACTCAAGCTTCATCAGAATCTTCAAACCACACTCAAGTTTGATGCTTTAGCAAGCGGCATTTATCTTATGGAATATGGCCACCATTGCTGACGCGTTAAACTTCAAGTTGTAGTTAGTATGCATCAAGGAATTTATATATATTAGGCTTCACTATCTTACTACCCTTGCCCATCAAAGTCTTGTGTGTGTGGGTCTCTCATTCTCTATATGTTTAATCTCTTCTTCAGGATTACTTGGGTGGTTCTGGTTCACATGCAGCAAGGTCATGCAATGGTTGAAGCTTCTCCATCAAAACCCATGAATGAATTCTTTTTCTGTTTTTGTGTGACCAACCCTTTAAGGAAAGTTGAAGCATAAATGTCAATACTCAATCTTGTATCTAGCTTTACCAACCTCGACAACAGATACTAATGAGCAAATAACAAAACCGGATGTTTAGAGCTTTAAAAACTTGGAATAGAACTGCTATTAGCATAATGCTGTTCCAGGAAGATGCAACAAGCAAAGCAAGAAGGATTTCTCCTAACAAACTTAAATAAAAAAGGGTGAATAAATTTACAAACACCAAGTTCTATTTCTTCAGCACGCTTCAATTCTGACCCATGCTGAAAATTCTCAACAAGCCTAACATGAACAAATGTGCTAATAATGAATCCGCCCTCCAAGTTCTAACCAAGACCAAATGCAATAACTTTTTTTTAAACAACAAGTCATTGAACGTCATCGATTGAAATAGCTCTCCAAGTATATGGCAACAGGAATGCCATGAAAGTTGAGTGATTTACCTGTACAGAGGGAGAAACATCAGGTCTCATTCTATTCTAATAACCATAAAGAAGTACTTTCTGTGGGTCAAGTTGACCACTGCAATAACTAGAACGAACTGCAGTTATTTGTTGTCTCCCTTTCCATTCTTCCCCAGGTTTTATGGTAATTGGTTTTTCTACACAAGCAGCCTGAACACATATCATGCGCTGGTAGTCCCTGTCCCCAAGATCAGGTATGGCCTTAGCTTTCTTGTCCCAAGGGTTCCAAACCACTGCAGAGAAATAACACACTACTACCTTTACCCCCAAGAAAAATAGAAACCATAGAAAACATGAACATTTCACTCTTCCTACAGACAAAGCCAGTTTTGGCCATTTTACATAAGCAGAAGACACACGTTTACAAATAACTCTAATGAAACATATTTTCTGGAGGAAACCTTCATTTCATACTAGGTGACCACATGTTCATGGGGAATAAAATATTGTTCATGGGGAATAAAATATTGCCCAATATGCTTTTGTGAGTAACAAGAAAAAGGTTGTAACATAAAAAATATCAAATTTCACGATGAATCTGTGATCCAGTTCTTTCTGCACATAATGAAACATATACTGCTGGACTTACCAGCATCTGGAAGTCCATCTTTCTTAACTACATAAGTTCTTTTCCTTTCATGATCAATGACAGCAATCTTTGTAGGTGTCCGTAAATATACTCTGTCCACCTTTGCCATCAAATCAAATTAACACATAAAAAAGGAAGAGTCACAAAGTTGAACCAATATAATATAAAACAATTCAAGAAACTACTCCAATGCACATAACATCCAAACCTCAGACTCAAATGTTAGCGCGTCCCCTTGTTCAGTAAACCGTTGTTTATTTTGCAAGTTATCTAGATAATCTATTGTCTCAAGTCCTTCTACCCGCACTTCACTAGACATTAGCAACGTGACATTTAGCTTGCCACCGAATTATAGAAGTCACAATCACAGGAGAAGGTCAAATTGCAAAAAATTAATGCCTAGGAAAACATGGCCAAATCACTTCTGGAAGGGACAGAAAATAAAAAAGAATTTAACTATATTGAAAAGGTGATAATCAGTGGCCTTTCAAGCTGCTCGAGAATATTTGGCGTAATTTATGATCCAAAGTTCCCAACTACTTATAGAGAGGGGGAAGATGTATGTGGCATATGCTGAGGGGGGATTATTAAATATTAAACAATAAACAAAAAAATCCTGGGTTAAGATAAAACCTGATGTCAGTAACTTGTAAATGTGTAAGATAGGCAAATGTGAAGGAAAATGGTTTTCCATCGGTATTTGTATTTCGAATGCGGGATGTCAACATCAACTCTCCCTGAGGTCCCAAAGATATCCTCAGACGAAACTCATATCTGCAAACAACGGAAATGTGATATTCCCTTAGTCCAAGTTACTGAATAAAAAGCTAAGTGCAAAGAAACATAGAGTGTTGGAATATGAAGCTTCACAAGGAACAAAACATTATGCAAGTTAAAACAAAAGACTTCTCATATAACAATATTTGGGTTCATCGTATTTCAGATTATATAGCTTGCTGAACTTCTTGAAAAAAGCTCCATATCCTTTTGGTAGTGGGACCAAAAATGAGAAAGAAAACAGCCGCTAAGAATTGCTCAAGAAGACCTAGTATTGACATTCACATTAATATACATCTTATACCTGTGAGGCCAAATCTTTGCATCTTCTTCAGAGTTCTTAAGAATCAAATCAATGAAAGCCCTACTCGTGTTAACTGTTGACAATGGTGGAGGATTAGGATCTACAGTCCATAGCCTTCTCCTTGCAAATCCATGTTGTTCAAGAGGCCCATAATTTGAAAACTACATATGAAGCAGAGTACCTTAAGAAACAAAATACAAGAACATGAAAGTACGGAAGCTAAAGAAGACATCCATACTTGAGGAAAACAAACTGGAATACCTCCACGTATAGCTTTTGGAGGCTTAAAAGTTGCCTGCAATGATTCGAAGGGATGAAATTCAAATAGGTAGAATATAGATGAAAAGTTTTGGAAAATTGAATTTATTAATAGTTAGAACATAAAAAGTTGTAAGAAACCATCTTGTTTATAAGTTATAAACAGTGCAACTCATCTCAAACTCCGCGCAAATACATGAGGCTCACTTTAGTTTAAGATAATATATAACTATACGCTCAACCTAAACCATGGGGCCCATGCATGGTATAGAATCCAAAATAGCAAGCTGTGTTATGACTTGAGAACAATGTAGCTTTCTGCAAATTTATTAGATAAATATATATAGCTGTCAGCATTACTAAAAATTTGGAGGGAATATATAGCATCATCAGCACATTACTTTAAGCAAGCAAAGTTTCTATCACAAAAAAGCCACACAAAGATGAAATGCCATGCCTTACTACTAACAAAGAGCAACTCTTCCCCAAGTTCATTCTTCCAGGATGTAACTTGACCCCCATAAAGATACACCTGTGTAAAATAAAAAGGAATATAATCCTATGGGCATCAACATTTTTAGACAAATAAATACATTCTTAATTATGAATTCTAAATCATATAGAATTGCGAGCAAAAAGTCCACATTCAGAGTAAACTATGCAAAACTTAGGCCTCCTTAGGGAAGCGAAATTTTAAGAGCTATAAGATTAAACAGAACTCATCCTGATACTGTTGGAGAAAGCAAGTTGTTAGGATGACGACGGTTTCTTCATGCTAGTGGCAGGCATGCAGAGTTATAGTGACAGAACCAGGATATAATTTCAAATGGGAAAAAAATACATAAAATGTTCAAATACTTCATGATAATACGATTATGCATTAAAATTACGTCATAGGTGGGATCGGGAGGATCAGTTATCAAAATTACGTCACATGTTTGACTCTGGCATGTTTCCTATTCCATTCCAAAGTTTGTTCCAGATTAGCCTTTGTCAGAATCATGCAGGAGAAGCAAAAATTAAACAATATAATTTTGTTTGCCTCAACAATGCCCTCCTTGGACCACCAAACCAGTCACCAAGATCATTGTAAATGGAAACCCAAAAGTCACATTTCAACTACGAAGGAATAACGTTATAGGATCATACATAGCATTCTAAGAACCAATCCCGGTGAGAAATTTTCACAAAACACGATTGTCAAGAAGAGTAAAAATATAGCAATCCAAAGATAATGCAAATTTACAGATTCAGAGAATGGTGTGAGGCAAGACGAATATATAGGTTCTAAAACTCAGGTGCCACGACCTCTGATCATAAATGCGAGAAATGCATCGAGAGAATAGAATAAAACCAAAAAGAAAATACCCCAGACAAGGACACAATTCAATCTGCATAAATCATATTGAAAACAAGAAAAAGCTCACCCGAGGAGGGACCCACAGGTGGAAATGGGTGAAAGCGAAAATAAAACGGAAATTCTCGAATACGAACAACAAAATGCCGAAAGGTAATAGCACGAGAAGATCAAGATGAAAGAAAGATGGAGTTATTAAAGAAGGATACCTCAACGGAATAGCCTCGAAGTTCTCTGAGAATCACCTTTTCGAGGCCATTTGCATCCATTCGGTGCTCCACAAACACCGTTTCCTTCGACTGCTCCTGCGACTTATCCCTCGACGCCATCTCCTTCTCTCTCTCTCTCTCTCTCTCCCTCCCTCTCACCCTTCCTTCACCGTCCGAAATGCCGAATTTCTCAAAGCGCACACACACATATATAGATCATGAAAAGGAGAATAGATGATCGATTCAAGAGGGATCTTAGTGATCAAAATTAGCATGTAATAAACACGTTGATTCTGATTATCGATGATTTAGCTCTGTGCATTCCCCATGACTATGTGATGCACGTAACTTGTCCGTTTTCAATTAAACGACGAACTTCATGTCACGTTCGCCGCGCTCCATTTCTGATTATTATTTATTTGTCCTTTCCTTATTTTATTTCCTATTATTATTATTATTATTATTATTTTGTTATTCCGAATTTTTCGATTTTATGGTTATGTCTCTGATCCTCAACTTGATCTGAAGGTTCTGATAACTTGGAAAGCACGTAACTTTTCTGAATCACTGTTTCTCCATATAAAAGGAAATTACTAAATCATCCTCAACAGTCAACATTGCTTGCTTGACCAATGAATGATTGGGCAGGCAGCAATGAAGGGATTTTCTGTGAGAGTTGCCTTGCCGAGCTGCTTTCAATAAGATTACTGACCATACAAAGATATCTGTCATCTCATCTGGGCATTAATTCAAAAAAAAAAAAGACTTTTCAATATGTCATTCTTTAAATTTTGTTCCAAATTCTAAATTGATTTCCTAACTTAATATTATGTTAAATATTAGGCATTCATGATTTTGATTCTTTTTAATTTTGGATGGACGTCGTAGTTATATTTTAATTCATAACTTTTTTTATTGTTTTATTTTTTATTCAATATTTTACTTCAAACCAAATAAGGAGCAAAGATTCGGCTAACCCATCTAAACTCATGAACACTAAGAAATACTTATATCCTCCTAAAGTCTCACCTTATTTATACTTTAACTAATTAAAATATAATAATTTATTTTATCTAAATTTTAAGAATATAATAATTTAACTAATGATTCATCAGATAATTAAAATTAAAATATACTAAATTATTATATTTTAATTAGACAGAATTAAGATGACATGACACTTATATAGTAAATAAGTATTTTTTAAATTATAATTGGCACTCTCCTTTTTTTTAAAAGAAATATTTACCTACTTTTAAATTGTCATGTCATCTATGCTATATAACCAATCAAAATACAATACCATTTATCGTTAATAATTCATTTATATTTATTTTTATTCTAATAGTTGGGGATGCTTAGAATTTAAATCATATATGTTATTATATTTTAATGAGGTGATACTCTGGGAGCTAGTAAGTGTTTCTCCTATTTTCTTTTTTTTTTTAAAGAGAAAAAAATCTTATACTAGTAGTACTCTAATTAAAATATAACAATTTATCTAATTTAAATTTTAGTTTATACCCTTTATTTTCTTAGAAAAATAAATTCATCCTTGATAATTAAAATAATAATAAATATAGATGATTTGTTAATTAATAATAAATAGTGTATTTTGATTGATGTAGTATGGATGAAGTGATTTTGTAAAAGTATGCCAAGCAATTCTCTCTCACCTATCCATTAAATTAGAGCACCATGTGGCAGCCCACGTGTCAAATTAACATTTTTTTATTTTCTAATTATCTTAATTCCTTTTTTCAGTTTTATTTCTAAAACTTCTCTCCCATGATCTATTGCATGATCATAACTTCCCTCTTTTTATCCTCAATCTTCAGAAACTTCAAGCCGCATAACTTCATGAAATTTTAAGAAATTTTTAATGATATATTAGTTTTTATTTTGAAAACCTTCAAGCAGCAATTGAAATATGTTAAAACTGCAAACAGCATATCTTTAAAAATATTAAAACTTCATTAGTTTAACAAAATATTAGGTTAAAAAAATATTCATTTATTTTTTTACAATATCGCTTTTTTTTTTCTCATTATCTAAAAAAGTACTGTTTTATACTTTTTTTCCCAATCGCATGACTAAAATTAACAAAATAGATAAAAGTTGTTCTGAATTTTTTAAAAACACATTGCTATTTTTTTAAAAAAAATACTAAATTAAAATATAATTATCAAGCAAGTTTTTTACATTTTATTAAAAAACAAAAACATATTCTGAAAGTAAGGAATCAAACAAGACCTATTGTAAAAAATAGTTGTTGAAATTTATTTTAATTTTAAATATAATTTTTTATGGCACTTTTTTTTTCTAAATTTATATTTTTCTATTAAACTTATAAGTTATCTTTAAGAAACTAAAAGTTATTTTTTTTATAAATAATCAATTTAACCTATTTTCTAATCAATATAAATTGATTATTTATTTTTTATATTTATTATTATTATGAATATTTTTTTGGTGTCCATAAATCACGATTTGCATTGATAAGTGTGCTAAACGGATATCGATTCATATGATCTCAAACACATGTTCATCTGCACAATGATAGTCATAATTTTCTTTCCTCTTTTTGCAAAACGACAACAATAATCTTAAAAAGATAAATAATAACGTGGTATTTAGTAGGGTCATGTCAACGTTAATATTACTTGTTTGAATTTGTAATGACACATTAGGATCATGTCAACTTTAATATTACTTATTTGCATTCTTAATGATCATGTTTCAGTTCACATATCCAAACATTACTATTTATTTTGACGAATAAATCATACTTTTAGGTTTATCTTCAACCATTCTTATTTATTTTTTATTTTTATTTTTTTATAAAGTATCTTATGAGATTCCAACTCGTATTCTCTCTGTTTTTTTTATGGCCCTATATTTTTGTTGTATGAACTTGATCATACCTATCTAACATGATATATGTAACCAACCTATTGTCTGGTGGTATCAATGGGTGACAAGATAAAATATATGATTATTTAGAGTATACTCTATTTTTAAGGAATATTATTTTATTATAATTCTAGTCTTAACTCTTAGATGCATATGTTACATATGAGAATAATTGACAGCTCATCATACCCAATATTATTATCACTTTAAAAAAGGAAAATTTTACTCTACTATTGGATCGTGTTTGAGCTTAAACCTTTCTAAATTTGTTTGTAAAAAATGATATATGTAACCAATAAAAGAGGGCATAGTTGGTAAATTGGCAGAGTCATTTAAACATAATGTTATATGTTTGAATTAGGCTATGTGCACTAAAAATGATTTGTTTGGAGAGGTAAAATCTATTTTAGTGATCTCTATATCTCAGGAGGATTAGTCTCTAGTTATCATTTAATATATATTAATATTAGGATAAAATTTCAATGTAATTGCTTATATCTATTAAGTCAACTTTATAGGTAAATTTATAAGTGCATTTAGACATTTTAATAACCAACAAATAGAAAAATAATAAGTATGTATATGAAAATTTATAAATTCTAATTTACATTATAAGAGGTAATATAAAAATTTACAATTATTTATAGATAGTTTACAAGTACACATAGTCATTTTAACAACTAACAATAACAAAAATAACAAGTGTCCACATTTGATGTGCTCCCATATTTTAATAATTTACAATAATAAAATAACAAGTGTCCAAAGAGAAAAGTTTACAAATTCTAATTTATATTGTAAGAGTTTATGCAAAAATTTATAAGTATTCATATAAATAAAATTATAATTATACATAATCAATTTCATATCTAACAATAGTCAAATTATCAAATAACAAGTGTGATGGAAGAATTTAACTTATATATAAACAACTTAATCTAATGTTTTGTTATTAATATTATTCATATGACAGAATAACATATTTCATTGGGTTTTGTATAACCATTTTTATTCTTCCAATATCTTTTTTAACCATTTGAACAGAAATTAAATGTTCAACAATAGATACAATGCGGGTAAAAAAACCAATAGATACAATCTTTTTAAAACAAAATAAGAACAAGTTCATTCTAACTCAAGACCTAAGATAAGTTTTAGGACGCCAATTTAAACCGATCCCATTAGGGAAACGCTTGATGAACAAAACAAGAATGTTCTAGTGGTTGAGATAGGCAAAATGAATGATTTAAGTCATGTAGTTTTAATGGCTAGGAGTGAAAATATTACCTAGTAGGGAATTAATACACTCCCAAAGACAAAGTGCTTATCTTTCATTTTACATCTTTACAATTACTTTCTACTAACTATAGAATAAAATTATATTAAACCATCTTAAACTGAATTTCTCTATAGGTAAATTTAAACCAATAATTAGTAAAAGAGAGGAATATGATGGTCCCACATGTCAGATGGGGGCCATTATAGTTCCTTCTCTATTCCCTAATTTTAATTAAATTTAAAATTTTAAATCTAAACCAATGATTAAAATGAGAAAAGGATGTTAGGGCGAAGATCATTTGGTAATAGTACAATATGTGCTTTTAGTAGCACCAGATTTAAGGTTTGATTCCCAATTCTTCTTCAGGCTCGATACCTGTCAACTAAATCTAGAAAAGTGGGGAGGGCAAAAAAGTAAGAGAGAATCCTATCTTCTCTTATCGCACCTCCGTATCCTCTTCTAAACATGTAATTCTACATGCAAACTCATAAAAAAAGCAACAACACTAAAGATATCTATATAAAATCTCATTAACATTCAATCTGCACTAATATAAACTATGATAAAATTCATATCACCTATGGCATAATTAAAAACAAATCCATGGTAAAAGACGACTTGGTTGTTAAAAAGATTTTGTAGTCATCATCCCATTCTGCTTACTTCCTGTACTAATCCATGGTAAAAGACGACTTGGTTGTTAAAAAGATTTTGTAGTCATCATCCCATTCTGCTTACTTCCTGTACTATTTTTTTTTTATTGAAAGTGACCATGAAGAACTTGGATTTGAGTACTCTTTGATAAACGATGATAACACCTCCAAAATCCTTTTCCAAATATCCCTTACGATAGTGCAATATCACACCTAAAATTTACGAGTTAAAATGTCACATTCATACCCAAAATATGATTTTAAAAAATGAACTACAAACATGCATACAAATTGATGCAAACCTGAGTGTTTTCTCATTTCAATTTTTTAATCTCTTCCTGATCACTTTGGTGCCTACATGTCACAAACCAAGGTTTAAGGCCTTCTTGACATTATATAATAAAATAATTGTGTATCTTAACTTATAATACAATATACCTCTTATGCAACTCAGCTATTTCATGAATTAGCTCTTTCTCTCTCTCATGAGATGCTTCAAGCTGCAATAGTACATAAACCAATATCCCATTGAGTGACATAGGGAAAGGTGAATATTAAGTCATTTAAGCAAACTCAAAAAGTACAAAAAAAGGCATAGTTTCCAAGCTGTGTTAGGGAAAATTATCTTTGGAAGGTAAATACATAGAGCATATGTCCCATTGCAAATCCAAAGTATATTCATGCTAATATACAACTACAGGAATATTCATGATGGCTAATTCTATGCTGCAATATTTGCATCCACTGAAAACGGTAATCAGGGAGCTGAGGTAGCTTTTCTTTGTTGGCATGTTTGGTATAGTTGAAGTGAGGGTAGGGAAATGGAAGTGGAAGTAGATTCTTACACTTCTCTCGTTTGGTATGATAGAAGTCATTTCTACTTACACTTTCACTTTTAACATTTTAGGTCATTTCAGTTCCATCAGAAAAGCTGATAATTGAGATGATGGAAATGAAAGTGAATTTTTTTGGACAATTTTACACCAATTATAAAATTCCTAGACAACTTTAGCCCTTCATAAATTATAAAAAAATATTTTAGACCATTTTAACTAAGTTATAAAAAAATATACATTAATTCCATACTCATTCCCTAAACCCTAAACCCTAAACCCTAACTTACCAAACAAACTTTTAAAATTTATTTCCAGCCTCATTCCACTTTCACTTCCACTTCCATAAAAACCTCTTCCATCCTACCAAACATACCCTGTATATGTCATAGTTAAATTGTCTAGCATACTAGAAAGAACAGAAGAAAATTGATACTTTGGCTTGCTATAATTGTTAGTCCAATCAAGGTTTGAATTAGAAATTTTTCCTGCGCATAATTATGTAGACAACCTGGACCATGGAAATTTTTATCATATACCTAAATTGGAATCTGTTACTAGAATAATTAACTACCTAACTCATTTTCAACAGTGTTTTCTTGTTGAAATTCTTTAATTTCAAAAATTAAATCAGTTAGCATCACTCTACAACGCTGACTACAAACTTCCTTATACTGCAGTCAAGCGCTGATTGTTCTCAGACAGATACATCCTCATATACAGTAAGAAGAGTTTGAATTCTATTTGCAAGTAAAAGTCATACCAAAGATTTCTCCATTGCCGAAGCCAATGCTTGGTTAAATGCTCTATCAACTGCAGGATTGACAGATATGATTATCTAAAAGTATGTACATAAACAGAAACTTTACACAAGAAAAGGTCTCAAGCAAAATTCAAAAAGAAGGAACCTGTAGAGTCACCACCAGTTACATGTTTCATTAGAAGTAAGATAGCCTCCTATGCCAAAAAAAGAGTTAGATAGTGTCCCGTTATTTGTTACAAATATATAAAGACAGTTATTTAGGAGTCATGACCCTATGAATATGATTGAACATACCCTTTGTTCAATATTTGCTTGCAGCAGACCAAGCAATAATTGGAAAAAGGAAGAACCAGAAAGATTTGATGATGTAGCTTGGGATGTCGATGACAGTGGTAAAATTGAAGCAGGTAGAGGAGTTACATTGTGCGAGCTAATAACCTACAGGAACCAGGGTACAATATGTTCAGTAAATTAGAAGCCTTGTCTGCTTAATATTAATATTAGTACATGATGCTAATTCTATTTCATATTAATTCTAAGTTTTTACTCATGTAGGTAGAAACATATGTTGCAAATCAGACTCCATTATTGCCTAAGCTAAATGTAATTTGAAAAGAGTTATTTACTCATTTTTATCATCGTGGTAGAGTTTGAGTTTTTTCTTTAAAGCTGAAGAGATTCGTGAACTCTGTTGAAGATCCAATAATGTTTTTTATATACATTTAGCACAGCTTTCAGACAAGCTAGACCAAGAGTACATGATTAAGGGATCAAAATGGTTTATTTTGATCGAAATTTAGTAATGCGTGACTCATAAAACTAACCTGCATGCTTTGACTCTTTTGCAGAATAGGAGTTGGTGCCACCTGAAAGAAAACTTCACTTATTATTCAGTCTTTAAGGGAAGTCGCATCATCTACATCAGAGTTAATATTCACCTTTTCTAGCTCAACATTCTCAGATGTAACCTTAAAACGTCCTCTCTGCTGAACAACTGGTACCTTTACTTTCTCATCAGTTTCATCCAAATTAGCTGCTGCATATTACCAAAAAAAAAAACAATTTATCTACTGCAAGGAAAAATTTGTTTTTAAGAAGACACGAGTCATTTTTGCATGACTCATGAGCTCATCCAGTTATATGACAATGAAAGGGAAAATAGTTTGTGTCACTCCCTTGAACTTGCAATCGAAGACATGTGACTAATGGAGTAATATGATCATGTACCTTCTCCTAACTGTGGTATTGTCGTTGGGTTGCAACTTGAAACGCTATGGGACAGATTTGGTATCTTCTCTCTGTAATTTATATAATAAATAAGCATGAATAATGATAATGCAAATGATTATAGTCAATTCTCACCTGTCAAATCAATGGAAACACCACTTATTCGACATACAACGGTTTTGCCAAAAGCCACTAACATAAGGCAAAAGGGACCGTTTTCCAAATTTTTGAAGTAGGTAAACTTTATGTTTCAAAACTTACATGCAATACCATAGATGAAATCATTTATAAGAAAAAAAGACAATATTTAGTAGAAAGCTCTATGCATTCAAACTCAATTACATTGAATTGCATCAGGTTTCCTTCTCAACATCAGTAATATATAATAACTATCTAATACCTAAAAGATAGAAGTATGTTACCAATGATGCACAAAACCATTCATGATGAAGATCTAACTCTTTATTTTTTGCAAGTTATTTATAAAATTAAGAAGCCAAAATGAAGAAATAACTAATCATAATTTGGCATGGTAATCTTATTTATTAAATCTAAAATCTATTATAAATACTCCTTTCCCCAATTGTATTCTGAATGCAGCAATGAAATGAACACATGAAGGCCATAAACACCAAATTGAGGAGCATAAAATATAGCCATGTTTACAGTATTGAATTAGTGTAGTTTAAGGTTTGAAGTTAGAATGAACTGAATTCTCTTAGGTATTGACACATCAAATAAAAAGAAGATAAAAGCAGCCCAGTCTCTTGAAATTAAGTTTCTGTATATATCCAGTCCAGCCAGGCCAGAATAAGGAGCATATGAAGGTCGGTCAAATATATATGGCATGACCAGGCACATCCGAAGACATCCCATCCAAGCCGAGTGGGATTGACACTTCAAATCCCAAATGTCCAGCTCAGCCATGATGCTAATGTCTACTGCAACAATCTAATGCAGATTTATAAAATGAAAAGATTTAGTTGAAATATTTACATTTCTCCACGAGTAGGTGCGTGAGTAACTTCAGGTAAGATGCTTGATGAGCATCTTCTGTGATAAGCAGGAGTAGGCTCCACCTGTCTTCCAGCATTCTCCATATCACATTTTTCACTCAAATTATGGTCAACTATACGATCTTCAAGACATGGTGAAGCACTCCGTGATAAGTGATGTTCATGGCTTAAACTGGTGATACAGTCATCATTAGATTGTTAATTTCTAACCCTGGATTGAAAAAATATGATTAAGTTATTGGATGAGTTATGATACTTGGAATCAGTTGTTGTGGAATCTCCTGCAGGAACAGAAGCTGATTGATTTCGCATCTCTTCGTTATCTTCCTGTGAACTATTTGCTATTAGAAACTACTAAAATAAAATAGTATTCTGTTTGCAAGGTGGAAAAGAATAACAGGAAAGAAACGGAAAAAATGAATATTAAATACTGCAAACATTTTCCAACAGTATAGAAAAAGAATTTATGAATACCGTATTTGCAATTGGAGAGTGGTTTGCACGTGGTGATTGCTCCTCTTGTACATCAATTGTAGATACAGAACTCGAAATCCCTCCTTGATTGATTTCAGATATTGCATCATCAAAATCCTGTATCTAAAAAGACATAAAAATAACAACTAAAAATTCTATAACCTCAGGAATCACAACTTCATGGTGAGACAAAAGATAGGGCAACATGGGTACCAATGAAGCCTGAGCTTTCATATCATCAAGATTGAAGTTCCAGCTACTAATTCCTCGCTTGTATTCATTCTACACAAAAGCAATTTTGTTAAATGCTTGCTTGCTTGCTGATAAAACAAACAGGCGCGCACACATTACCTGTGATATCTCCTCCTTCTGCCCATCAGGCATTTGTTCTTTGGCAAGCATATCTTCTTCTTTCCTCTGCAATAGAATGATAGGCCTATAAAATATTATACATCATGGAAGGGATGAAAAAAATTATCTGGCAACAACAATATGCAACCTTTAGGGCCTTGATGCGATCACCTAAATTAGGCAGCCCCTCCAAAAGTGTTCGCAAAATATAATCATTTGAGCGAGCTTGCTTAAAGAAGGAATTCTTTAGCAACTTGCTTGCAGTGGGTCGTTTTGAAGGATCTTTTACCAAGCAGCGAGCAATCATATCCTTAAATGACTGATAACATAGAAGAAAGATTTCAGGATAGAAGGGAAAAATTGAGTTTAGGGATCAAATTGTAGATATATTCCAAGTGAGCTGACCTTAGAGAACTTCCTATCACGTTCATAATCGAGGCCAGGAGGTGCATTTTGCAATGTCATAAGAAGTACCTGACCATGTAGAAGGTTAAATTCCTGAAAACATCATTCGGAGTTAAAGGGAAAATTTCCTGTCTTAGTAACCACACCTTCATGGGAGGATACTTTGAGAAAGGAGCGTGACCATGGGCAAGCTCCAATGCTGTTATACCAAAAGACCAGATATCTGCTCTGCAATTACAAGAATAGCATTTTCAACTGAATGTTACCATCAGGAAATGTAACAAGAAAGGGAAAAAAATATTTGTATCAAAATCACATACTTGAAGTCATAACCATGCAGTTGCTCCATGACCTCAGGTGCCATCCTGTAACCAAAATATTATACAATTTATTTCCAGCACTCTTTGATCATAGATAGGCTATTATATAACATGAAAAAAAAGAAGAAGAAATGACAACAGAAACTCAATGCATATATATATATTGACTACATAAAAAATTGGCAAATCCATGGATATAATCTGAGAGTGCATCAAGTTCAGGCAGTTCAACAGAATCATTAACAGATCAAAGAACAGAGCAAAAAGTCACCAATAAAACCTAAGAAAACTCAGATCATACCAGCAAGGTGTCCCCACAAATGTATTCCTTGTACGTTGCCTGTCACCTGAATCAAAAAGACAAGCAGATACACCAAAATCCCCCAGCTTGATTGAACCACGTGCATCAATTAGAATGTTCCCAGCCTATTGAAGTAGATGCAAGTTGGTCAAAGGCAAGAACATAAAACTATTATAATATTGGCCACAAAGCACATGACCTAATATATAACCTTGTGAACTTTGAGTTAAATGCATGTAGTTCTTTTGACCTTCAAAACTTTAAAATGGACCCCAAACCCTATTTCTGTGTTATATAATCCATGCTGTCAATAAATCAATTAATTTATTATCGGATGAGTGGCATGTGAAATTAGTTAAACCCACAAACTCTATTTTTTGTACAAATAACCCATCAATGTGTCATGCTTTTATTAGTAAAATAATGAATTCATTGAAGGCAGGCAGTTATTTGTGCTTAGTCTCTAGTTCGAGGGGTTTGTTTCAAGGTATTGAAAGTCAGAAAATTATATGCATATGGCCAAAAAGAAAAACACTCTGCTTTTTGGCCTATTATAAATTGTAACAAGGCATGAAACGTCAAAGGTAATACTCACTTTAACATCTCTATGTATATGACCATGATGATGAAGGTAGTCTAAACCCTTCAATACCTCTCGTAATATTGTTGCTATTACAACCTCCTCAAAACCATCTGGGTGAGCGGCTTTCAATATGTGAAGACACGAACCACCAGCCATATATGGCATGACAACCCATAGATTATGATCGCTAACAAAGGAGCAGTGTGATTTGAGGACGTTAGGGTGGTCAACCAAGGTCATGGTCTGTGCTTCACGAAAAACATTATTCTGCGGAAAGCACGTACGAGAGAAAGTATCATTTCAAAGACAGTTTAAAAGTTAATAAGGAGGATAGAACGCAAATTTGTGAAATAAATTGTACATGCGTCCTAGAGACAGAAAAATTCTCTCTGTTCATCCAAATAAATCAAATGCAAACTCTCCAATCCACCAACAGTTAAGACTAATTAAAGGTTCAGTTGATTCTCTCGAGGTAATATCATCATTTTTTTTCAAGGGAAGGAATAATTCATTCAACCCAAAATATAAACTGTACATGATGGCCACAGCCTAGAACAAAAATTCAGCGAAACAAAACCCTATGCCAACTAGGTTACATTAGTTTCAAAGTTGTGAACGGTTTCATTTGCATGGAGATGTACTATTCTTAATTCTTTGTGTAAATTTTGCAAGCCTTCATAGATATCTACGCATTCGTTGAAAAACGAATTGAATAAATAAGAGCGAAGACAGGTGAAAGCGAATTACCAGATCGCAGTTTTCTCGCTCAAAATCCAGGATTTTTATGGCAACGATCTCATTAAAAGTAAGGCAACGAGCACGATGCACATGAGCACTGACCCCCTGGCCAATCTCCTCAAGCAGTTCATAATTCTCAGGGCCAATGGGGTACTTCCTTTTCTCCGTATCCTTCATCTCTCATAGACGAAAAAAAACAGAGAGAAGAAAAGAACAAGAGGAATAAACGAAAATGAAAGTCAAAACACTTCAGCTTCGAATTAATGGAGTTCAACAGCTACCACAAAAATCAAAACTCCACCGAAAAAGCTTGCAACGTGAAATCCAGAAAAAAAAAACGTGGGGAAGCGAAATTCAAGGAGACGAAAATAGGAAAGAATTGAGAAGTAGTATCATGATAAGAAAAAGCTTTAATTACTGAGAGAACGATGAGGAGGATGAGGAGGACTTAGATTGAAGGAAAGTGATTAAAAAAAAAAACAGGAATGTATTAATCAGCAGTTCACATGAGAGAGAGCGTGGAAAAGAGAAGGAAGAGAAAGAAAAGGCATTGATGAGTGATGAGGGATCAGTAGAGATTGGTGTTTTCCAGCTTTCTCGTGACGACGATCTAAAGAAGTTGGCTTCTCATTTGACGAATCATGAAAATAAAATAAAAATCTTTGCGGTTTTTCTCGACAGAAATAATATTTTCTGAAATTAATGCGATGAGCGAGGGAGAGAGGAGATTTGCGGGGTTATAGGATTGCCGCAGAAGGATTGCCGCAGAAGCAGAGAGAAGAGCGTTCGTTTTTTGGAAGCGACGTCCCGCCACTTCTTTTGCCTCAAAGAACTCCATCGTCACTCCCACGTGTCATGCCATTTCTTCTATTTTGCTTCTTTTTATTATTATTACTATTACGTTTATAATAGCATGAATTATTGGCTAGTTTATCGCGATAGTATCATTGTTCTCCTTCGGGTTTATGGTAAAATTGATTTAACTAATTAAAAATTAATTAATGTGATATATATTTTTTAAATATTTTAATTAATTTTTTTATTTATCTTATATTATTATTGTTGAGAAATTATTAATATATATCATTTATAAAAAATAAGTTTTATCATTAAAATTAAAATTAATTATTTAATTAAGTTCTATATTATTAGAGTAATATTCAAATCTAAGTCAATTAGCCAATTAAATTGATAAATTAATCTTTGAACTAGTATTGTTAAAAGTTTTGGACGAGTCAAATAATTAAATATTTTTCATTCTTGTTAAACTTCATACAATGTCTCTTGTCATAAAAAAAAAGAAATAATAATAATAAATTATATTTATATTTTAATAATTTTATTTTGTGGAATTATAAGTTGTTTATATATAAATATTTTATTCACTTGTAGATTAATATATTTTTATTTTAATATTATCTTTTTTAAGATTATATAGGAATATTTTTAAGAAAATTGCTCCTAAATACTTGTTTGGAGAATTAATTACTTAATATTACTTTATATATTGTTATACACAAAATACAGGCACTCTAGACTATGGAGATTAGGAGGATTTTATATATATATATATATATATAAAGTAACTATAAAGGAATTCAAATAGCATTGGATAATTGCGGCATTATTTTAATCCTATTGAGCCTGGTTTAATTACAGCTTGGCTACTACCTCTTGAAGCACTATTTTAAATTAGTATTTCAAGAGATAAATTAGTTAATATAATTTATGTTTATTTTATTTTTAATTTTATTAATTTTAATGCTTTGTAAAGATTTGCGTAAACCATAAAATTCATCAAAAGAGGGTGGGGAGGAAACAATTAGATTATTAGGGGCCAGGGAAAATTAATAATTTTAATCAATTAAATTAAAAATTTTAGAATCCTTAACGAAATATTCTTAGGCGTATTAAAAATTGAACCGAATTGTAGGTTTGAATTGGGTTCAAATGGAAAAAAAGGTTTTGTTTGGGGAGTAAAAACTATTTCCGCAATTTTTATATTTTGAGATAAGTAGTCCCTAAACTATTAATTAAGAATACTATCGGATTTTTACCCAAAAAAATATATGAGAAAATTCTTTTAAAAGTATTAAATTTAATAGAATAAACTAGTTTCTTATAATATAATAAATTAAGATATAAGCCCTTACTATAAGAGGTGCTCACATTTAATAATTGACAATATCTTAAATAGAATAATACATATACCTAGAAAAAATAAAATATTATTTTGGCACATTGTTTCAATTGTCATATTTTATGTGATAAAGTGTCTGTTTGGTTTTCTCAAAAACCAAGGTTTTAAAAGCTTTTTTTAGCAAAATTTAGGTTTGGAGAAATTTTAAAATAAACAGTTATATTTGTTCAAACGGGCTTTTGGACTAAACTATGATTTAAAATCAAAATTTCAGATAAGTTGGTCAGAGTAGCTTATGAAACAGTAAACCACTTATGAACTAACCAATTACTATATTACCTCTACTTTTTTTTATACTATCTCTCATACATTTTCTTACACCCTTTCTCCTCATTTAATACTCATACCCTTTTTCGTAATTTACTAATAACAAAAGTACTTTTGAAAATAACTATCTAAATACTTATTTATTTAAAACCGCTTTTTTTCATAATCTCTTCTCCAAAAACCCTTTTCTATAAGCTATTCAAAAGCTCTTTTTTCCATAAGCCCATTTTTAAAATTCTATCCAAACAAACTCAAAATTGTGTTGACATAATTTCAATATAATCCCTTAATTTTATAAAGCATTTTTTTAATCTTCTATTTCTAACATGGTTAATTTAAAATGAACATTTTGTGTTAATCATATTTTTAAAAATTACAATTAATATATCATCATTTGATAATGTTGGCATTTTTTTGTTAATAAAACTAATAATATTAGGTTAAAAGATGGAAAATTTTGTTTTATAAAATTAAAGAACCAAAATGAAATATAAGTTGAAAAGGAACAAAGCTACATTTTTACTTAAATTTGAACTAACTCTGTTTTAATTGCAGCGCTGCACAAAGGGTTATGCAGTGAAGAAAACCATAACACATCATTTTATTCTCGCTACATATGAAGAAAATGTATTTAAAGGGAACAGCGAAGCACAACGAATGTGATTGAATATATTTTTTAAAAGAATAACAAGATTATTGAAATTAATCCGTGTAAAGATTTAATTAAAATTTTCTTATAAGGTACTGGACTAAAATTTGAATCTTACTAAGAGATTTGTCTATATCTAATAACTAATAATATCTTAATAAAATTATTTTCGATGGGAGAATATATATGCACTAAACAAAAAATAATATACCATTCCTACATTATAAGATCTTTATTCTCACATATTTTGTTGATAAGATGTCTAATCTCATGTCTAGTGTTTGGAAAATTTTGTATGGTATAATAGGATGCTTCTCAGAGTTGTTAGGCACTTTCATGTGTTTCTGATGAATATATAAACTCCCCCAATAATGCTCTAACCTAATTAAACTAAGTCATTATTGACAACAAAAGGTAAGACAAGAGAATGACAGAGAATTCACATGGTTTATAGCAGAGTTATATATATAACTTGTAGCTAAAGCAAACAACACAATGTTTAAGGTAAACAAGACTTCTCAAAGTACCTCTCAACCAGAGTGATCGCTCATGAAGATTCAGCCCCAAGGAAACTTACTTAGAAAAGTTCACAGCCAGGTCACCAAGATGATGATGACAAACGATTTTACCTAATTCATTTCATAGATCCTTAGGCACAGCATGAAAAATTAACTGGTAACTACCCCATAACATAGCAAACAAACAGAGACATCTTCACGCAAACTTGAGACTAGTCTGACTAAAATTGTGACTTGTCCAGGCCGTCAAAGTAGGGATGATCAAGTGCTGCCTTTGCAGAGATTCTCTCAGCAGGATTATACCTGAGCATTTTCTACAGGATGCCAATATCACATTCAATTAGTCCCACGACAAGTTTCTCAGAAAACAAAACAAAACACGTGAATTTAAGTATGTCTAATGCTTGACTATAGAATAGTTTTTTCATACATACATCACTGCCTCCAGATATTGGTGCTCATCCAAAACAATGCAATTAAGATTGCAACTTTCTCTTTGATTAATGGTAACTGTTTTCTTATAATAATTTGTTCATAAAAGACATGGGATATCAAAACTAAGTAGTTGAAACAAAACACTGACCGAGAGAAGATCTACTCCTTCAGGTCCCAAAGATGGAACAGCTCTTGCCAAGATCTGCGGTTCCCACCGGGGGTAGACATGCCAGTCCCTCAAAGAAGTAACTCCTGGCCATTGCTCCTCAGTGGGAGTACCCAACAACCTTCAACGACCGTAAATAAAAATGAAGTCAACGTAGGATTTTGGAACGTAGCAACTAACCTAGATGAAATGACTATAAAGAGACAGGCGTGACAAATTGCAATAAATACAATACTGGCCAATAGAAAAAGAATTGCAAAAAGTGAAAAAAAAAATCTACTGTCACATGATCTAGGTCTGAAAATTACACCATTAGTAGAGTGATTTCCAACCTGAATATATTAAGGAGCTGTTGGAACTCAGAATCCCCAGGAAACAGGGCTTGCCTTCTCACCAGTTCAGCTACAAAACCAAATTTAGTCAGGTGAAAGCCATATAAACCAAACTCAGATTAAGCATATGTTGACAGAGATAAGATAAAGGGAGATGTGTACAACAATCCACGCACCAAAAATGCATCCAACGGACCACATGTCAACCCCAGTGGAGTAGTGAGTGGATCCCAGCAGAACCTCAGGTGCTCTATACCAGAGGGTGACAATCTCATGTGTGTAGCTCTTAAGAGGGACAGTGAAGGCTCGTCCAAGACCAAGGTCAGCAATCTTGAGAATTCCCTTCTGCTGGTCGAGAAGAAGATTCTGGGGCTTGAGGTCACGGTGGAGGACACCATGGCTATGGCAGTGGGCAACTCCCTTGCAAAGCTGGAAAAGGAAGCTCTGAATGAGGGAAGGAGCAAGAGGCCTGGGGTTGGGCCCCTTACGGTGAGAATCAATGTACTTCTTAAGGTCAGTGTCTAGGTACTCAAAGACCAGGTAGAGGAGGGGCTTGGTAGTGGGCTGGCTACCTGCAGGCACAGTCTTTGAAGCCTTGTCGACGTGCTCAACGCAGAGTAAGCGAACAATGTAGAGGGACTGTGAAAGCATCTGAAGGAGGGCGATTTCTCGAAGAGCAGTAGGTGGGATTCCCTCCTCGTCCATTTCCAGACGCGTCTTCTTTAGAGCCACCAGCTGCCCCGTGGCCTTCTCCTTTGCCTTGTATACCTTCCCATAAGTCCCTTCTCCGACCTTCTCCAACTTCTCGTATTTCTCCATTGGAAGAAATCAGCTTCTCCTACTAGTATCAACGAAACATCAATCAATATTCATTGGATCAAATCTTTGATTTAATATTCAACAACTTCTCATATAAAGAATTCTCCTTGATTCTAACTCTAAATTCTAAACTACACAATATCTAACTTATCAATCACCATCTTATCAAATCGCCAGAATCAAATTAATTATCCAGAAATCAACGAAATTAAAAAGATACCAAGACATTGTTAGTGCTGGTAACGTCCAAATATCACCTACTCTACGTTACCAATTGTATCTTTGTTTAACTGGAGCAGGTACGAGAAGAAAGAGTTCGATTCCATCAATTGCTTTACATTTTTTTATGTAAATGGCTAACTAATCAAATCGGAAATCTAAAGGAACAGAAAATTGAAAAGAGTAGTCTAATACAACTGGCTAAAGTTCAAACAAAGGACTATATCCATGACTCTTTAAAAGGAAAGAGAACAACAGGAAGACAGAAAAGGAGAGAATGTAAGTCACCTCAGATGCAATAGAGGAATCAATTTTTTTTCAAACACTTCAATTTTTCAGCATTCAACATTTAACAAAAAAAATCAATTCAAAGTTCAAACATTCCGAGTTTCTGAGATCAAGAGTAAAAAAAAAAACAGCACGTTAGAGGGCAACTGAATCTAAAATTTTAGTCTAGAGAGGAGAAGGAGGGATAGTCGCTCAAGGAAGAGGCGCCGTCGCACAGATGTTGGAGAAGAGAAACTCACGAGTGAAAAATAATGGAAGGCTGAGGCGCAGACGCACAGATCGCGCTTTTGGTTGGTGCGTTGGCGACTTGCAAGTGAAGAAGACAGAATGGAAGACGATGGTTGGCGCGCCGTTGCCGACTCACCGTGGTTAGCCTGCTGGTCTGAGAGAGCGAAGACGACGCGCCTTCAGTGATTTCAAAATTTGTTCAACATTTTTTTTTGCTTTCCGTCACTTTGCAAGAGCGTCGTCTTCAGTGATTTCAAAATTTGGGTCCGTGTTGCCGCGCCTTCAGTGATTTCAAAATTTGTTCAACATTTTTTTTTTTTATATTACTACAATCAAGTAGCTTAGGAAACGTGAGCCCATGCCACCATGGACATTTTTTTTAATGTCAAATTGTCAACTTAAAAAAACACTGTTTCTCGGAAGAATTTTCCTTAATCTAGCTTATGAAAAGTAACTTGATTAGCCAATATACCATATATTTGTACACGAAAGCTAAGAAATATGTGATAAAGAATCTTTGTGATTTACATTTATGAAGGGAATTCACATACCTGAGATTTAGACCAATTTTTTTTATAGATTCGTGCTAACTTAATTATTGTAATGGATTCAGATATTCGAACACAATAAATATATTGATAGGGATGAGAAGAGAGAAGAAAAAAATTTAAAATGAAAAGAAATCTATCTAAATTATGGGGTCTATATCAAAAGTTATGTGATCCCATTATTTTCTCCCTCAATCCCATATTTCTATTCAAAATTTGAATAAAAGGAAAAAATTACATGTAACCTCACAGACTTTTTTAATTATTGTTATATAAATTCTAAATTATATGAGCTTAGGTTTAATCCACCAAAAATATATCAGAACTCAAATTTTAACAATTTAAAAAATCTTGATAAAACAAAAAAGGGAATAAATTAACAACTTAAATTAAATGCTTCAAATACTTAAATGTAAATATCACTAACAAACCAATTCAAGCACAGTTAAGGGAAATTAGCAACTAGCAACTTTAGTTAAAAAAACTAAAGATTTCTCTCCCGTATGTACATAGGAGAAGAGGAAAAATATATTATAATTAATTAATTATAATTATAATTATTAATTATTATTATGGTTAAAAATTTAAAATAGTTAATATTATTATTGATTAAAAAATTAAAATATCATAAAAATTTAAAATCTGATCTTTAAAAATTTTGAATCTCCACTTCATTTTTTAGAGATATTGAGTTCCATGATGAAATAAATCAGTAATTCCATTAAAGAAGGGCTCAAAATTAAGGTGAAAATTTTTATTGAGATTATGATTGCTACTTGTAAATAAAGAATTAAGATTATTAAATTAGATTGATTCAGATATATTTTTAACTAAACTGAATAAATAAAAATTAGAGATTTCTCTTCCATATGTAAACAGGAGAAGGGGAATAATATATTTTAATTAATTATTATAGTTAAAATTTAAAATATCATAAAATTAATTAATGTTATTATTGATTAAAAATTTAATCAATAATCCCATTAAAATAGGGTATAAAATCAAGGTGAGATTTTTTATTGAGATTTTTATAAATAAAAAAATTAAAAGTACTAATATAAGTTGACTTAAATTTATTTTTAACTAAATTGGATATTACAAAATTTTAAGATTATAGTCAATTCTTAATTAATTATCTCTTTTAAAAGTTAAAATAATTTATAATTATTATAAATTATCATTCTAATTAAAAATTTAAAATATTATAAAATGTGGAAGTGGAATTACTAATTAACTGACTAGCATCAATATATAGGCAAGACTCTTATTGTTCGGTCGGATTTAATATCATGATTATAAGATGATAGGAGATAAAAATTATGAAGTTGAAATAAATAGTCAAAGATCTTCGAGTTTTACAATTCCAAATGCCATGAGAAACAATTGAGATAATCCCACAGTTTTATATTTTTTAGGCAAAAATATATTAAAAAAAATTAAATTAAAAATTTCGATATTTTATATTTGATTATCAAAACTATGTGATTAAAAATTTATTAAAATTAATAATTTTTATTATGTTGTAATTTTTATATTTTTATTATACATCATTTTATTTAAAAAATAATATTTAACACTTGATATATAATTTTAATTTTTTAAATACTTAAATATAAAATATTTAAATAACATTTGACACTTAATATATAATTTAAAGTATTTTTAAATATTTAAAAAATATAAAATATTTAAAATATTTATTTAATTATATTCAAATAAAAAATATTTAAAATATTTACTTAATTATGTTCAAATAAAAAATATTTAAAATTATATGTAAATTGACGTAGTATTATTTTTAAATGACTAAGTTTTAGAATAAAAGATATAAAAATTATTATATGAGAAAAATTATTAATTTTAATCACAGATTTATTAATTAAAATATAAAATATTATAGTCTTTTAATTTAAATTTTTAAATATTAGAAAAATGATGTATAACTACTATAAAATTTAGGAAAATGGTTTTGTATAGTTAAGCCTATTATTTTTTTTCTATCTCCAATGTCTGTCACTCTGTTTGAAAATCATTGAAAACTAATAATCACACACACACACAAACACACAGAGAACTGCTTGATCAATCACTTTGAGTATTGTGGGGTGCATTGAATCAGTAATACAACATAACAAATACAAAATCTAGATTAAAGCAAAAGAAAATGGAATCAGAAACTACATCTGCCCTTCCAGTGATAAAATTTGCCATTGCAGTATCTCACCAAAACAAAAGGGAAAATCATATGCAGGTTGGCTTTGTGCACAAATAATAAACAACCTCTATGGTTAAAGAGTACCACACGATTTTTGTTACTAACAATCTAATATGAAAGAGATTATCTCCTGATTAAACTTTTCTCAGCTCCATTGTAGATCGTTACCAGTAATGATGGGGAACACGAACTCAGGAACACACAAGCACTCAGGTTACTCAGTAGTTGCAATTTAAAAGATAAACGCATTCAACAGAAATCAGACAGTGAATTTAAAATTGGAGTCTGGATAGGAGACGAACCTAGAGCAAAAGCCCCAAAGCACACGAAAATCAAGAACTCAGGTTGAGAGGCGAGATGCTCAACGACGAACCTGGAGCAGAATACGGCAACGGCAGCGACAGGCAGATGCAGCAGAGGCGAAGAAATTCGAGTAAAATTAAAGCAAGAAACCGTCGATGTTACTCACAGGCGTAGATAGGAGGAAACGAAGAGAGCAAAGCGCCGATTGAGAAATCAGTGGGGAAGAGGAAAGAGCCTCGGAACTTGCAGTGGAGGATTTATCAATGAAGAAGGGAGAAATGCTTACACCGTGAAAGCATATAAAAGATTCAATTAATTTCAAGCAGGACGCGCCCAGGGATTTCAAATTATCCACGTCACACTCACCATAAGTGGCCGTTAGGGCCTTTGGGTTATTTGCTAAATGTTTCTATCGGCCTGCTTTGGATAAGGCTAAAACTTAAATTTTGAATTTAGATTTACGTAAAATTTAAGTTTTAAAAATTTTTAAAATAAATAGTTATATTTATTTAAACGGGTTTTTAGACTAAATTATAGTTTAAAATTATAGTTTCATATAAACTGGTCAGAATAGCTTATAGAATAATAAAAGAGTTTATGAACTAACCATTACTATATTACCCCTATTTTTTCTTACACAATTTTTTCTATTTTTTTTACACAATCTCTCCTATTTTTTTTACACTTTCTCTCTTTTCTTTTCTTATACTCTCTCTTCTCTTATCTCTCCTCATTTAATACTCATACTCTTTTTCGTAATTTATTAATAATAAAAGTACTTTTGAAAATAATTATCTAAATACCCATTTATTTAAAATTATTTTTTTTCATAAACTCTTCTCCAAAAATCTTTTTTCTATAATCTATTCAAAAGCCTTTTTCTTCATAAACATATTTCTAAAATCATATCCAAACATACACTATATATCATAATTTATTAAAAGCCAAACACAATTCATGTCCCTATATATTTTTAAAGAGTTTTACTTTTGTATAGGAATCTAACGTTCTTAAATTTACTGACATAGAATATTGACTAGAATTGATACTTAATAAAAGGCAATTTAAATGTGTAAAAAAGGAAAAAATAAATCAATTTTGACTGGAAAACTAAATCAATTTTTAACAATAAAATTTTATTTCTAATATTTGAATTCATCCGATGGCTTTTTACTTTATCCCTTTGAAATTAAAGCCCTAGCTGATAGAAGTCCACAAATACACTAATTAGATGCCTCCTATCGTTTATAAAATCACTGATCTTTCACAGCCCCATCTTGAAAAACAATAGAAATTTGCTTTTGATTAGTATAATGATTTTCTTGCTGTTATTAGGTTGTTTTCCTTCTCTTTGTATCCGGTAAGATATTAAATTTGTTAGCCATTTCTATAAGACTTTTTTATAAGCTCTTCGGCACATAAGTGATCTAAGGTGACCTGCTCCGAAGCTTAGTTGGCTACAAGCCCAGTAACTAGAATTTTTAGTCATGCCTACAGCTGAATTTACTTACGATAACTCGGACAATAGATCCACTGATAAAAGCTATTCTAAATTGATAAAAGCAACAGGTTGACCTTATACCACTTCCCTTTTCTGCTCGTTGAGTCCATTAAGAAGACCTTTGCCTGCCACCTTATTCATCATGAGGTTGGGCATAAATTAGCATTGAGTGATGATGACAAGTATAAAATAGCTGCTGATGCCCATCGCCATCATCAGGATTTTTTTTTGTATAAAAATTTTAAAAAAGAAGTTGAGTTTTCTCAAGAACTAAGGGTAAAACAAAGTCTCTTTTTTTTAGACAATACTAATATCGGATAGGATAAGTTATTTATTACTCTCATATATAAGCTTAAACACTAAAAAGTTAGAATACCTCCTCAAATACCGTGACTGAAATCCCAACAAGTGATACTCTTTAATAATCGAATATATTTCAAATAGTCATATGCCTCGTCTCTTTACCAATTAAACCCAAATAAGATGGATCCATCACGAGTAATTTGATGTTATCGACAACCAAAGCACTTCCTAAAGAAGCCTTACAAAAAACTACACGCCCGTGCCCCTAGTCCATTTTGTATAACAAAAAATTAAGGCCAAATGCGTGTATTTGTGGAAGTTACCTCTAAATATGTCTATCCAATTCAGCTAACGAATGTGTAAGATATATGATTATTTAGAATAGATTTAATTTTTAAAAAATATTATTTTATTATAGTTATAGTCACAATACTTGAGAGAATATATTAACTCTTGGGTGCGTAGGTTTGCACTTGATAGTAACTTACAACTGCTCTACTCGACATTAGCATCACTTAAGAGAAAGAAAGATTTTATTTTACCTTTTAAATTGTATGTGAGTTTAACCTCCCTCTAAAAATTTTTGTACCAACAAAACATGTCTATCAGTTCAATTTTAAATGTTGAGGATCTTGTTTTTTATAAGGGTACACTTTCGAGGCGCCCCTTCTGTGTTATGATGACTCTGTAGGAATCCAGCTCTATCATGCCCCAACTCCACCTTTGCCCAATGTTGTGCCACCCATGGAAGCCATTGACGCTGTGATGGATGAGCAAATGGTCTTAACTTCAAAAGGTCCCATTAGCTGCTACCTCGTCCGTTGGAAAGGTTGCGCTGATTCAGATGCTACATGGCTCATAAAGGATAAGTTCCGCTGTGTAGAATCCACCTTCCTTGACGACTACCAGCTATCCAACTCTACGGTGATGAGTTCTTCCAACGGGGGATGATGCAAATATCTAAGTAGTTAATTAGTTTATTTTTATCAATTATATTTTTAATTTTATTCTCAGTATATTGCTTAGTGGGCAGTTAACCTCTATCACATTTCTCTCTATTTCTAGATTTATTTATTATCTTAATTATTGTAATTAGTAGGATATAAATATTTCATTATTCATTTTTACGGGAGACATTTGGAATATTGAATATCATATAAGTCAGTTTCTTTTCTCTCAACTTCTTTCTCATTCTCTATTCTTCTTTGATCTTTTTTCTCTTCCCGTTTCTCTACTAGTTTTACATACTATGTCTTTCCAATTTATATTTTGTAAGCTCTCTCGTGGATTTGATCTAAGCTTGTGTACTTAAAACTAACAAGAACAAACAAATTAAGTTAACACCTGAATACTCATTAAATGTGATTAATGGATAAGACTTTTTTTTTTAGTACAAAAATTTTTGAAAAGGGGTTGGGCTCACCTACGATCCAAGGGCAGGGCGAAGTCTCCCTTCCTCCTAGGCGATACCAATGTCGGGCAGGGCGAGCCATCTATTACCCTCAGACGTAAACCTAGGCACTCAAGAGCTAGGATGCCTCCCCAAGCGCCGCGACTGGAACCACAACAAAGTGGTACTCCCCAGGGTTCGAACACGCTCCAAATGGTAGCATGTCTCACCCCTTCGCTAGCTGAACCCACGGACGATGGGTTAATGGATAAGATTTTAGATGACTAAAAAGCTACTCTCTTCCGACTTTAGAGGGAATTTGCTTAAATTAATAATAATTAAATTAAGTGTAAGGATCTCAATTTTCTTGAAATAAGATGGAATATTTGGATTTTAAAAAAATTGAAGAAATTATCTCGAAGTGGACCAATTCCATATTTGAATTTAGTGACATAGTATTAGGTACAAGATAATTATATAAAAAATAGTTTAATTAATAATTCAAATTACACACGAAAAGTAATTGAAATAAGATGGAATATTTGGATTTAAAAAATTTTGAAAAACTTATCTAGAAGCGGACCAATTCCATACTTGAATTTAGTGACATAGTATTAGGTACAAGATAATTATATAAAAAAATAGTTTAATTAATAATTTAAATTACACACGAAAAGTATTTGAAATAAGACTACTTTACTTTGACAGTAACAAGCCAATATCATACACAAGCAAGCTGGAAAAAGGTGGCTTTTGTGAACCATGAACAACGGAGCTTGTTCTGGATCGTGTTTCCTTATGTGTTATATTTTCTTGTTCTTGACCTGAAATCATGTGTAATTATACACATGGTCTCATGATTTCCTTTCTAGTTTATTTTGATAAAAAAATAATTTAAAAAATTGTTTTTATGTATGGAAAACTAAATCTTCTAAGTTAAGAGTATAAAGTTTTTCTGGATTCTCTCCTTATCCTTTGAGATTTCCAGGGCCATTTTGGTCTTTAAGGTGGTTTGCATTGCATTCTTCCTAATGAAAAGGATGCACGTGGTCCCCCTTCTCTGACTCCGGCAATGCTCTTCACCATCACAGGATCATACCTTTTGGATGCGCCTTTGTTTTTTGTGTTGTGATTCTTTTTCGCCTCTCGTATGTGTGGTTTTGTTTGTTGTAGTTGTGTTTCTTTCCAGGCTTCCTGGTTGTATGTGTTTTTTTTTTTTCTGGTTATTTTTCTTGAGTTTTGTTTGGGTTTTGTGGTGCTCTACCACTTTTTATGTAAACATTTTACCTTTTTTTTAATAAATTGTTATAAAAATTGTCTTCTTATTAAAATAAAAAGTTGTAAGGTTTAAAATTATTGGGCCTTGTAACGCAACGATACTATACTCCTCTCTCAAGTCCTTTTTTTTTTCAATATGAAGTTACGAGTGACTAATAGAAATTAGTTTGAGTAGTAAGTAATTCAATATTATTTAAGTGAGATTTTAAATTTGAGTTTTGACATATATAAAAAATCTCTGTTATGAGACTCACCCACCATAGTCAAATTTACGATATAAGTCAGATTCAGACAGAATAAAATTTTAATAAATTAGGCAGGTAACTATAAAAAAAAGTAGAGTGCAAAGTTTCTGAATTCGTACTACAAACTAGAGCTAGTAGAGAGGCTGACCGCCAACCCGCCAATGGGTTGAGAAAATGGGGTACTGTTTTGGTGCGGGTCGGTGGTTTGGTGAGTTAGCCCCTCTTTTTTTATTATTATTATTATTTAGTTTATTTTATCCCACCCAATAGGCCTGCTCATCCAGTCAACTAACCTAACCCCCTCCCCTAGTCTACTCGTCTCCTCCGCTCCACTCCACGCTCACTCTTAGTCGTTCTGATCTCTCACTCTTCGAAAAATTGAGCAAGTTCCCTCCAAATCATAAAGGGGCTGTGCCATGGGAAATTTTTCCTCACACTCTTAGCACAACAATGGTTGCTTCTTCGTCCCGTGCAGTGGAAGCAACACCTACGACATCCCTTGGGTTGAGAAGTATCGACCCACCAAGGTCTCCGACATCGTCGGTAATGAAAATGTTGTCTCCAGGCTCCAAGCTATTGCTCGCAACACCTATGACATCCCTTAGGTTGTTTTCCGACAAATGTTGAAGAAGGTAAGAAGCCTAGGGCTTTGTCTTTTCCCAAAATCCAGTGAGATTGATTTGTTCGTTGTGGCTCTGAATTTGGATTTGAATTTGTTCCCCACGTCTTCTCTGTCTCTCAATCTCAGTCATCTCCTCCACTCGAAAAAAGGTATCTGATCGCATCGTCAAGCTCTTCCCCATCGATCCCTACGATAAGAAGCATGAGAGTCGTCTGTCTCTCTGGCCAGACCCTCCTTAAGGCCTTGTCATCTCCTTCTTCTACGCGAAACCCTGGCGACCTGCTTTGTTGTTCTGACTTGGGGGACTGGAGGACGTAACTCAGCTTTGACCTTGGAGGTATATTGGGTTTGCTATTTACTTTTCAAATTTTCTACTTGAGGCATTGGTTGGGAGAAATTTTGGGTCATTCTCATTTTGTGGTTATGGGTTTTGATTCTGATTCCTACCCTCATTGGGTTCTTGCATCTGATTTTGAATTTTGTTGTGTTGGGTATTGATTCAATGGTTTTAAGATTAGAGTTTGTGGCTGTGTTTGCTTTGTGGCGTATGGGAAACTCTGTGAAACTACGTTTGTTTTAATACTTTAGATTCCATATCGAGGTTTCTACCCAATTGGTGTCCTTCTATTCCCTTGAATCCTAATTAACAAAAATCAATTGGTGTCCTCCTATTCCCTTGAGTCCTAATTAACAAAAATAAAGTGGTGGGTTGGCCAGCACATGCTCGAGTTGGTCAAATATCAACTCATAAAGTGGTAAATTTTGTTAATCCAGTCGACCTACTTACAACCCACTGTGGTACAACCATTTTTAGCAGGTTGACTACTATTAACAGCTCTACTACAGACTATAGACGATATGAGGAGTATAAAGTTTAGATTATTGCTCCCCATAATGTGTTAAGCCCCACATGCAAGTATTCTGTAGATCCATCTCCCACGTTATATATAAACGATTATTTAACAACATATTAAGAAAATTTAACCTTTTTATTTATTTAATGGTATTTCCAAATCACTTTGAATTTGAGATTAATCTTTTTGTTAAAGCTTAGTATTAAAGGATTTTTATCTCTCTCTCAATAAACGCGTTTCTTGATATTTAAATTTGAGTTCTCTTTTTTATTAAGGTAAAACCGCATAACACATCAATCAGTAATTTATTTTTCTTCTTCTAAATATCATGAAAAATTAATTTATTTTTTGGTTTTGCCCTTATACACAACTAACAATTACATTTCCCAGGTATAATTAGTATTATTTAAGTCACGTTAATTAGCCAACACAGGTAAAAATAAAAAAAATATCAAAACTATAAAATGTCCTACATGAGTAGATCCACAATAATTAAATAAAAAATTATTACTAATTAAAACTATGAAATGTCCTACATGAGTAGATCAACAATAATTAAATAAAAAATTATTATAAATTAAAACTATAAAATGTCCTACATGTTAGATCAACAATAATTGTAGATAATGTCTTGTGTTATTGAGTGGGAGGAGTATTATTATATACAGTACTCCTAATAACAAGTAAATAATGGACAGTTGAAGCTGAAACGTGTACGTGGCAAATGAATGCTCGTACCCCTGACAAAACAACAAGAAAGAAGAAGCAAAAGGAGAGAAACAATAGGAAAATTAAACATGGATTAGGTGGTTCTTTATTAGGCCACCCACGTTGGCATATGGATCCTTAATTTCCAATAATAGAGCTATTACATGGTGGCCCCACCTTACAAACTCTAAAGGTAATTACACCATTTATAGCTTCTATAAATTTTTTTATTGATATCAAAATTTATTAATATAATTATACTACTCCATATAGAAATCATCAATAAGCACCACACTTCGAAGGGTGTGTGAAAAATTATTGCATTAGAACTTAATTTAAGTTAACAGATTAAATTAATAAATCAATGAACTAATCTTTTAACTGATCTCATCAAGAGTTTTAGTGTGGTATTAATTAGGTTAGATTTTATATTTTTTTTCTATCGTTGAGTCTATATTGTTTTGGGTTAAAAAATAAAAGAAAAAAAAATAACAGCTCATCATATATATAATTTATTTTATTGAATTATATGTAATTTATACTTAAATACTCTATTTACTTTTATATTAATATATTTTTGTTTAAATATTACTTTTTATAGTTATATATAAATATTTATATATTTTAATTAATTTATATTTTTTTAGTCGAATTGATCTCATTTTAATGGTAGACAACTGAAAAGCACGTCAACAGCATCTTTGCTATGCATAATGCTGCTCACAAGAGGGTCGTGAGAGTGGGACTTGCACTCCTCCTACAAGGGACATTATCCTGTCGTGCTCCCAGTACACAACATATATTTTCAGCTCATAGAGGCTTATAATCAATATAAACTTGATATAACAAATTGTAGTCAATTTCCTTTTAAGCTTTTTTAATCTTTTGAATCATCTGATGTCCAGTGTTTATTTTAGATCATGTTACTAAATATTTAAATAATTGTCTGACCGATTAATCAGATAAAGACTTTACTATCTGCCTTTCTTTAGAGATCTTTTTAACAAGGACTTTAACTAATTTATCTAAATGTGCCTACAAAGTATATCAAAACGACTTTGTGGTTTTTTTTTTCTTAATATCAGTCTCTTACTAAAGTTAGAGTACGATTCTAAAATTTAGAAAGTATTTATAAATAATTTAAATTACTTATAAAAAGAACTCTCACAATATCATAGTTAATTGAATTTGCCTTGGGGATTTTTTTCTTCTGCTTTTGGATATCTAAAAACAGGGCCGGTTTAGTTTCCATGGAAAATATAAATATGATTTTAAAAGTCTTAAGCAAAATTTTAGTTAAATTTTTTTTAAAATAAATAGCCATATTTATCTAAAATGACTTTTAGACTAAACCATAGTTTAAAAATATAGTTTCAAATAAATTGGTCAGAGTAGCTTTTAGAACAATAAAAGAGTTTATAGACTACTCAATTACTATTTTACCCTTACTTTTTCTTACACTCTCTCTTTTCTCTTTTCTATATTTTCTACTATCTCTCATCTATCTTTTATACTATCTCTCCTCTTTTTTTATCTATTTCACCATCTCTCATACTTTTAATAAAATTATACTACAAAAATCCTTTTAATAATAACTATATAAATACTTATTTATCTAAAAATACTTTTTTTTATAAACATTTTTTTAAAAGTTATCCAATTTTTTTTTATAAACTCTTTTTTAAAATTTTATCCACACATACTAAGACTAAAACCATTTCAACTCCAAAAAGATCCCATATCCAATAATGATAACACACATAGATCCAAGAACGGGTTTAAGAGGTCAACCAATTAAAACCCAATATTTGCCGGCTGTTTCTTCCCCTCCTTCTCACACCTTCACTTTCCTAACTACTAACTGCCATGATCCCACCTTTCTCCTTCACATTCTATTAACAAAAAGTCAATAACAGCAACCCAATTTCCCCACTCATTTTCTTACAAACTCGTATCAAATCTTCTTAAAAAAGAAGGTAGAGTTTTAATGAAATTATTGAACGGAGCTCTTTATTTACAATTTATCTAAAGGTTGATTTGTTGATAGAGCATGGATGCATATAGTCCGAGTAGTCGACTTCAGATAAGGGAGATTGTTTTGTTTCTTACAAACTTGTATATTTTTAATTTGTAATAACAAATAAATTCAAGTATTTGCTTATGAACAGTTACACAACCAAAAGAAGAATAAATGAATCAGAGAGAGAGGGACGGAAGGAGGAAGGAAGGGGAAGAGAGAGAAGCGTGTAGGGAATAAGATAGACCTACTTTTTCACTCTCTTGAGCTATTTCCATTAATGCCCTTCTTGTTGGATGACTTGGTCACAATTCATATAGGTCTCGCTTCTTTCTGAGTCTTTTAAAACTGCGTGTGCTTCTTGTGTGTGTGAGAAGTTGCAGACACTGCGTTGTGAAGGTGTGTGTGTGTGATAATGGTGAAGCTGTCACAGAGGAAGGTGAAGAACGCTGAAAACAGCATCAAGCCTTCAAACACGAAGACGAAGAGGACTCGCAAAAGCATTCCCAGGGATTCTCCTCCGCAACGAAGCTCCGTTTATCGAGGCGTCACTAGGTTAGTATTGATTAATTTTATATATATTCACTTGAATTTATTCCTTCCTTCGTTCGTTCGTTCGTTCTGCAATTGTTGGATTCTGCTGTGTTTCGATTCTTGTTCCCATTAATTCGAGAGCGAAGATTTATGCCTTGTGCATATTCTATATAGGCATCGTTGGACGGGTCGGTATGAAGCTCATCTCTGGGATAAGAATTGCTGGAATGAATCGCAGAGCAAGAAAGGAAGACAAGGTTCTTTAACTGAATTAGATCATCGTCTTCTTCTTCTTCAGGAAGACGAAATTCTCTCTTCCTGCTTTTTATTACTGTTGATTTTCTTGATCCGCAAGTCTAATTAATCAATTAGCTTCCACTGATTAACTTATTCTGTTGTTGATTTCTTGCCAACTCGATCGATCCCGCACTGGGGAAAACAATTTTGCAGTGTATTTAGGTATGTTAAGCGGCTTTTTTAGAAATCGTGTATAGCATTTACCTTCAAAATTTTGGTAGTTTGGTATGAATTCATTCCTGAGGGGGGGTGTAGGATCGGATGGGGATATTAATAAATGACTCCAAAACTTGTTTTTTTTCCCCTTAGGGGCATATGATGAAGAAGAAGCTGCAGCACATGCCTATGACTTGGCAGCATTAAAGTACTGGGGTCAAGACACCATCCTCAATTTTCCTGTAAATTTATCCATCCTTCTTCATGGTTAAGTTGATGAAATAAATGTTCAGTTTTACCCTATCTTAATTATCATGTATGACTTATTATGCTGTAGCTCACCAATTATGAAGAAGAGCTCAAGGAGATGGAGGGCCAATCAAAAGAAGAATACATTGGATCCTTAAGAAGGTTAATTCTTGGTTGTTTATTAGCTTTCAAAACGTTGAACTGATCTGAAAGACTGAAACCATATTCTAACAGTAAATGAACAATTTTTTCATGACAGAAAAAGCAGTGGATTCTCACGAGGAGTCTCAAAATACAGAGGCGTAGCAAGGTAATTAATTAACAGTAAAATGTTTTTTTTTTGGTGAAATTCGTTTTAATTAGGATGTTGTTGTTCTTGGTCACTTGGCTACTTGCTAGCCACAAGTTCGGTTATTAATGATCATGGATGAACCTTATTAATGAATGCACAGTAGTGCCCCCCCATTGATGAAAGATGGATGGGCAATTTCCATGACGGATCCATCTGTAATTGGTTGCAACTTAGAAAAATGCTCTCTGATTATTATTTTTTTAAAATATTTAAAATTTTCAGACACCATCACAATGGAAGATGGGAAGCTCGCATTGGCAGAGTCTTCGGCAACAAATACCTGTATCTCGGAACTTACGGTAACCCCCCTTTGACCTTTTAATAACTCCCCTCGCAATCCCATTCCTTTTGCCCAACTTTTTGTTTGGTTTAGTTTTGGAATTGGTGGAGTTAGTATGTATATACTAAAAATATATGTGTGTGTATATATATATATATATATATATATATATAATATGCCAATATCCTTATAACTGAGTGCCATAAAAATTATCATATAAGTAAGAAGTCCTATGTTTAATTATGTTTATAACTACAAATTAAAAAATGTATTATTATATTCTTATAAATAAGTTATTTGTAAGAAAAAAATTTGTTCCTGAACATAAGTCACTTATAGGTAATTAATAATTTTTTTTCAATTTTACTCATATTAAATATTAAAAAAACTTATAAAATAAGTAATGACTTTTTCATACCCTTTCTTTAATAAAGATAAATATAAAAACTTTTATCAATTTAATATATTTATTGATATACGAAAATAATATACAAATGACTTATATATAGAAATAGAGTAATATGTGTATATACACACACGCTCAGTTGTAAGTTTCAATCAAAATCCAGTAAAGCCATAAACAAATTGCACAGAAGCTCGAACATAGGCGAATGGTTCCCCATAGGAAATGCTCAAAATTGCATTATGCTTCAAGGAGAGGTAATCAATGAATGCATATTGTGGCTAATCTATTTTACCCAATAAGTCACTCGCACAATACCATGGCCCAAAATTTGTGCGTTTAATTTTCTGAGTGTTGAAAAAGACGTAGGCATATGCTTGCTTATTTATATAACCTCTTTTTGGTAGAGAATACAGATACCTTTTTAAACTTTCTTTGAAAATCCTTACAAAAGCGTCCCTTTCAATTCATTTAATATACCATTCAGCTCCCTTTTCCATTTAGTACTTGGACGCAAAATAAAGATTCATATTTACTGGTGACACATGGCAATGACCAAGAACCATGTTTCACGACTCGTCAGCTTATTAAGGCCAGCCTTTAGAAGAACCTTATAAACTTTTTTTTTAAAAAAAAATAAAAACATTTTAATTACTTGACAATTATTTAATTATTTTATAAAAATATTTTTAGAAGATAGAGAATATATACTATAGTAGTATATAATTGCATTTGAGTTTAAGCATGCATGCATGCATTCCAAATAGTAAACTATTCCCACTTGATCAGAAGAATAGTCCTACTGATCAAAATAAGGAGAGGTCAAAGTTATGTACATGCAATCAAATCAAGTTGGTTGGGATGTAGATCACCGAACCTCAACTACTTCGTAAAGCTATTTATTCATGATCTCATTCTTCTTAAAGTAAATGCCAAAGTTTCCACCGAAATCTGCCTCCAATAGTTAATAATTATTATATTATTAAATAAATAAATTATCCTTTTGCATTATTATTATGGTACAGCTACACAAGAAGAAGCAGCCACAGCATATGATATGGCAGCAATAGAATACAGAGGAGTTCACGCCGTTACAAACTTTGACCTCAGCCGTTACCTCAATTGGCTCCGTCCTCAAACACAAGAAGACTCCAATGAAAACCCTACTACCGAGTCTGCTGGATCAGACTCTTCTAAACCTGAACTTGAATTGGCTTTTGTGTCCCACCAGCTCAGTTCAAACTCCGATGACAAGAAGGCGGCCCCTCCACGATCTGGCGGCGGGGCTCTGGCGTCGTCTGCACTAGGGCTCCTCTTGCAATCGTCAAAGTTTAAGGAAATGCTGGAGAGGACTTCATCAGCTGGAGACCATCATAGTTACCCTGCAACAACAACTTCAGAATCAAAGCTTCCTCGTCGTACATTTCCTGAAGATATTCAAACATTCTTTGATTGTCATGATTCATCAAGCAGCTACACTGAAACTGATGACATCATATTTGGTGATTTGAGCTCAATTGCCGATGCTCCAATTTTCCATTGCGAGCTGGATGCTTAGAAAATGAAGTTTTCCTTAACCCAAAAATTTGGAAGAATTTATAGCAATATGTTTATTTGGTAGATATTCAGTTATGTTTTGGTTTTATAAGATGTATAATCAAAATGCATGATTAGCTAAAAAAACAGAGAGGCGAGGAAAGGAAATTCAAAAGAAACACTTGGGGCAAGGGTAAACAAATTATAGGGTAAGATTCTTTCAATGGTACTTTTTACTAATTTTTGTCCCGTTCTTATGAAAATTTGCTATTTTTTATTTCTTGTATCTATCATATCTTAAATTTATGATGAAAGGAGATGGACTGCAGCTCCATTCCGAGTTGTTTTTAAACCAAATCTTGTGAATATTCTAGAAAGGTTACTTATTTGGTTAAAATTATCCAAAAATAGATGAATATTTCATTTTAGTCTCAGTTAAGTGAAAGAATAAACATGACTATTACTAATTCATTCCACATTTTCAAATTTTACGAGTAATTCATTTAAAAGGCCCAAAAATAAAAATCTCTCACCATTAAAAACATATTAGACCACATCTTTTATGTGTGTGTCTATATATATATATATATAAAAGACCACAAACAAAAGACTTTTATAGAGAACCTTATAATAAGGAGTAAAGATATACCTCAGTACTTATTATAATAACAGCCTCTTCAATATTTCATAAAATAAGATATTTTATTTAAAATATTAATGTTTTATGTAATATTTATAGCTAATTATAAAACTTTCTAACTTATTAATCAAACTCTTTTATTAATGACTTTTATTGGGGTTAATTTTTTTATAAGGGTCAAATTAAATCACATATAAGTTAACACATAAACCCACACTCATATACACCTACTTGTAGGTTTGAACCTGCTACCTCTACCACCTCTACCCCAAAGGGCAGAGGAGTATTGAAGTTAATTTTTATATTTTATAAAAATAACTAATTTTATTAATTTATATAAAATTATTATTAGGTGTTTATAATAAAATTTAAAGATGGCATGAAAATGTACATATATACAATATATAGTTATCTTCAGGAATTAACGAGCTTTAGAATGATTATCATATTTGAGAAGACAAATTAAAACAATTATTTTAAACATAATAAGCATGTCTATTCGTTTTTTTTTCTGAAATTAATATTCATATGCAACATCTTTCTTTCAAATGGCCATGCTCCATGTGCAATCATACGTATACACACTTGTATCACATTGAGAAAAGGTAAAAGAAAATGAAGAGAAAAAAAAAAGATTTCTCATTTTAAAAACGTGGTTGCTAAATGTTTAAATCTCATCGAAAAGGGGTTGCACTAGCTAACTTATAATTACTAAGCATACTTTTGAAAATTTAGAGAAATTTAATCCCTTGAATAATAGGTTCTAGCTAGTATATATAGGGCCTGTTTGGATAGGATTTTAGAAACGAGTTTATAAAAAAAAAAGGTTTTTGGAGAAGAATTTATAAAAAAAATTGTTTTGAATAAATGAGTGTTTGGATAGTTATTTCCAAAAGTACTTTTATTATTGGTAAATTACGAAAAATGTTATAAGTATTAAATTAGGAGATATAAGAGATGAGATGAGAGAGGAGAGATGATGTAAAAAAGAAAATAGAGAAAAAGTAGGAGAGGGGAGAGAGTGTGTAAGAAAAAGTAGGAGAGATGGTGTAAGAAAAAATAGGGGTAATATAGTAATTAATTAGTTTATAAGCTCTTTTACTGTTCCATAAGTTACTCTGATTAGCTTATCTGAAACCTTAATTTTCAACCATACTTTAATCCAAAAATCTATTTAAATAAATATAACTATTTATTTTAAAATTTTTTTAAATTGAGATTTTGTCTCAAAAGCTCAACATGGTTTCCAGACATGCCTATAATGAAATTAAGAGGGAGACCACTTTTAGAGGTACCCCACAAAATAGAAAAGTGAAAGCCAAATTATAATTAGGTATAGACTATCCATAGTGTATGTGTGGGTGATTAGCTAGGGTTAATTGAAAGTTTTTGTACTTCCTTTAGTCCCTGTTATGTTGGCCTAGCTCTCACAAATTCTTCATTAAATTTATTTTAAATTAATATTTTTTTAAATTTAACTCAATTATTAATAACTCTTTAAATTTATCATGACATAGATAGGAAAATATAGAGTTTGAGGAAACTGTTTAAAAAATACAAACTCAATTATTAGTAAAGATAAAATTATACTTAATAAGTTTGTTGGTGACTTATAGTTGTGACTTATAGTTGAGATAAAAAATTATCTCTAATTATATTGATACTTTATAATAAGGATAAGAGAGAATAATTTGAGAGGAATTTACAAGGTTAGTTACATGTAATTATGAATAAAAATAGATTAGGACAAATTAAGTTTTGGCCAAATAATAGGAATTTAAAGGTGAATTTAAGTTTGAGACTACAAACAAGATTTTCCTTTAAAAAGCCTCTCATGCCTAAAAGCCTTTTAAAATCATACTTATAGTGTAGGCCTTTAAAAAACATTTATGTGTCAATTTTTAAATATTGTAAATAGGTTTTAAACATGTTAAAGCTTATACAAATGTAGGCTTTTGTGACATTTAAAAACCTACTTATTTTTAAATTTATTTTGTTAATATATATAATATTATTTATTTTAATAAAATCAATTAAAAAATTAACTGTAAACTTTCTGGTCAAACTTTAAATTGAAAAAGTCTAATCTATTTACTTTAAAATGTCTCTAAACAAGTCTCAAGTATATCTCTTTACTAAATAGGTCAGATTATACTATATCCCAATTAAATCAAGCTATAAACCCTAGTAAAAGCTTAGCTTATTTTCATGTAATTACTAATATGTCTCATTGTTGGTTCCAAGTATAAAAGTCAATGTGACGCCGCTCAGTCAATCCCACACACGTTGGGAGTTAAAGTACATTTCGTTAATTTTTTGTTGGTAGAAATTTTTTTAGAAAGGATTGGGCTCACCCACGATTCAAGGGCAGGACGAAGTCTCCCTTCCTCTTAAGTGATACCAATATCGAGCAGGACGAGCCGTCTATTACTCTCAGGCGTAAACCTAAGTACCCAAGAGTTAGGATATCTCCCTAAGCGCCGCGACTGGAACCACAATAAAGTGGTACTCCTCAGGGTTCGAATATACTCCAAATGGTAGTATATTTCACCCCTTTGCCAGCTGAATCCACAGACGATAAGTACATTTCGTTAATTAAATATTAAAGGATCATAATGCTCCTCCTATGGAACACTCTTTCTACGCATTAGATTTTAATTTCAATCTGTTTAGTACCAGCATATTAAATATAAAAATAAATAAGCAATCTAATACAATCATTAATTAACACGTCTCATTAAAAAAAACAATAGAAGAAAATCTTATTATTTAAAAATAAGGGTAGTATTATAATAACAATTGCAAATTAATATTGTTAACGTTTTTGGTTCAAATGTTACCCGTTTGAGGAATTATTAAGAAATAATTTAATTACCTAAAAATCTAATAACAACTTAAAAGTATACAATAATAAATTTCAATTTAAGGAAAAATAATAAATTTATAATTTTCACTTGTTACATTACTGAGACTTTATGACAATTATATTATTTTCTTGAAACCTCATAATACTTCTCCCTATTTTTTTCAGTACATATTCCTTTTGGAATTTAGGAAAAGTTATTCATAATGAGAAATTGAACAAATTAAAAATAGTTTTTAACACTCACAATTATTAAGAATAAATAGTTTTTAATTTTAATATTTGTAAATAAAATTTTCCGGAATTTATTAAGGAATTATTTTTTCCCTTTCATTGTTGACTCAAACTTTATTTTTAATAAATTAAGTAGTTTGGAAGGAGAATGGATATTTAACTTGCTAAGGACACAAACAGCCATAGAAAATATACTAAGTCTCAAATATTATAAATAACTACCTCATTAAGATTAAAAATTGATTATTTTTTAAATGTTTTATAAATTGATTTTTTTTATATAAATGCCCTAATTTAATATTTGAACTTACACCTTATATTAATAACTCTTAATTAATATAACAAAACCATAATCTCACTTTAATTTCTCTGAGCATTTAAAAATTTGGAATAATTTGTTTTGAGAGTTAAAATTGTTGCATAGAGATTAACACGTATGGTCTATGACTTTTAAATATTGTAATCATGTAAGCTTACACATACAAGTAATAATAAACTAGCAGGGTTTATATAGTATTAGTCTCACATAATATGACAAATTAAAATTAAAATTTCTCCTAAAAAAGAGGTGTTCAAGCTTAATACGGGAACAAATTCAAACTTCAAATTTTGATTTTAAATACATATTAACTGCTTTTAATTATAATTTAATATCTATTAATTCACTTTTAATATTTAGGAAGATGATATTATTATATAAAGTTGGCTCAAATTTCAAAATTAATTTGAATTATAATTAATTGATACCAATCCTCAATTAATTAGTATTAATGCAATTACTTAAATAAGCAAACGTTATTATATCTCATACGCCCGCAAACATGAACTCACAAACACACATTTGCATACATATTTCTAACATATTCCCTTTGGTCATATAACGAAAGAGGCATCACTCCATTAAATTTATGTGACTTGCTCTATGTATAGCCTCTAAGATCATTTTTTTTCCTTCTCAGCAGGGTTGTGTGGAGCTCCTTTTTATTAGAGCGGGCCTGGGCCCATTTTCTGTTAAAACAGGATGGGTTTAGACTGGCAAAATACCAGCCCGTTTTAGGGCGAGCTGCACAGCCCGCTCTGTCCCAGCCCGCCAGCCCGCTTTTTTTTTTTAATTTTTAATATTATTATTTATTTTACCCAAATATTACTTTGAATACTTTTAGTATTGAATACTAGTAAATATAATTACCTATTTGTTAATATGTGTTGACATATTATAATTGATTAATATTATGTTAATATTTATTTAGATTTATAGTTATAAAATTTGATATTTTTTATAAAAAGTAAAAATTTTTAAGAGTATAACATTAACTATATTTTAATTATACTAATATAACATTAGAAATTTTGTATTAATATTCTAAAAGTTTAATTTTTTTTTTAAAAAATATTAAAAATTAAAAAAAAAGAGGGGCGGGCCGCGGGCTGGCCCGTTTTTGGCGAGCCAACCCGCTTTTCCACCTCTACTTTTTATAAACTCAAGAACTATTGATGTTAGTTCCTCGTTTTATCGTTGTTGCTGAGTAGTTTCTACCCAGTACTTTAGGACCTTGAGCAATGTTTGATTTGCTGATCTTGCAATTGGTTAGAGATGAGATTCAAACTTTTTATTTTATTGTCCACCCAATTTATCAGAATTTTGCCCTAACTATATTAGGATCTGACTCATATCGCGCACTTGACTATAGTAGGTGAGTCTTCTAATGGGAATTTTCTGCATACACCAAGGCTCAAATTTAGGACATCACTTAAGTGATATCGAGCCGTTTACTTTTCGGATCAACCCGTGGAGATTCAAACTTTAACTAGTCTTCAAAGTGCTAACTGTCTATTAGCCGTACTGGTTGCAACTTCTTATTCACTATATTGTTGGGTTTTTGTTTATTTTTCTATTCTCTTGTTGTACTGTGTTATTGTTTTTAGACTTTATGCCCTCAATCTAGTCCTGCTGAAGATCAGTTGGTAGCTCTACATGTATTGTTTTATCTTTGTATTCAATAAATTATCATTTATTAAAAAAAATTATAACGAACACGTTTTAGCAAGTCTATTTGATTGATATTATAAACGTCTTCCACATACTTTTTCAAACTTCTCATTTTACAAGTGATTTTTTTTGTTGAACTGAATAATACTATTGCTCAAATAAAGATTCATGGAGCGTATTACAAAGACCCAAATGGTGCGAGAATTGCAGAAAACAAAAGGAAAGCAACAAGGTGCAAACCAAAGTGCAAACAATAATACAAACCAATGGTAAACAAGAAAAGCAAAGCAAGAAAAAAATCAACCAGCGCCCCACTCTCATCCGTGCACAGAAGAATCATCAGCAGATTGACTTGAACTTTGAGCATCTGAAACGAGGATTTTAGACAAAGGAGGTAAGAGTGTTGAGACCCACCCAATCGGGCACACCCACTTACATGCTCCAGCAGCCAGATGATACGCTGTTCTCATTATAGAAAAAATTGACTTAATCAAAGCTGAAAGTATAAAAGTCATCACTAAACATTTTTAGCGACAATCTTTTATCGCCGCTAAATTATCACCTATAAGACAGTCGCCTATAACTATTAGCAGCGATAATTGAAAGTCGCCGCTAAATATTAATAATCAACGGTGATATTAAGTCGTCGCTGAAAATTCAACAAAAACCATTAAACTAGAGGTTGCCACGCAAAGTAAAGGCGGCGACAATATTGCCGTTAAAATTAGAATTAGCAATGATATTAAAAGTTGTCACCAAATGTGTAATTAGTGGCAATATAAATTATTGTCGCCTAAAGTAGAATCTGTAGTGACAATTGTCACTACTACAAGTTAATAATTATTTTTAAATTTTTTCCTAATTTTTTAAATGAACCTATAATGTGGTAATAAATATAAAAATAAAATAATAAATAACTAAATGAATAAAAATCTAATAACATTAATAAATAATTTATATCATCCTTTAAAATATTAAAATATATTAATTATTTAAACATATTTAAAAATAAAATAAAATAATTTAGTTGAAATATAAATATATAGAAAATACCAATATTAGGGATAGAGTGTTCAAAAAGTCAAGAGCCATGCAAAGGACTTCCTTTCACATGGCCTGTCTAATTTAATTTTTAGAGAAACTTTTATAAAAAATAAATAATTTATAAGTTTTTCTAAATACAAGTTTATAGAAAAAAATAATTTTAAATAAAATGATTGTTTAGATGATTATTGATATAATAAATTTTATAATTGATAAATTATTAGAAATAATATAAAATAAAAAATAAAAAAAGAAATAATAAGTGATTTACTATTTATCTCCTTTGACCGTGCCCTCCCTTATCTCTGGTGACAGTGAACAGACTAGCGATGGTAAAAGCAAAAAAAAAAAAAAAATGGTTATTGTTCAGGTTTGAGATATGAGGAAGAAGAAGATGACAATGATAATTGTTCGGCAAGATCTGAAGCCCAATAGAGTTTAGATCCCACCTAGCTGCTGTCTACTCTATTCATCACCCCCTCTACCTCCAATTGCACGGCCAGTAGTGTCAGGCGACAAAGAAGCTTATGAAAAGAAGAAGTAGCAAAAGTGGACATATGTGGACAAAGGAAAAAAAGATGATGAGACATTGTGAGATAGTGACGATAAGGTAGGGATGAGAGAGTGTTAAAAAAAATATAATTAAAATAATTATTAGATAACATATAATTTTTTATTTATTTATTAATTATTTTTAAAAATTTATTTATAAACTCTCTCTTTTAAATATTTGAAGATTGTTTATTTTATTTTTTTTCTAATATGATAGTTTAATTCAAAAATAATTTTTTAAACTGATTTATATACTTACCCAAACACGCTCGTAGTTGCAAACCATATGAAAGTTGGGCACATCATAAACACGGTTAATAACAACGAACTCGACCGTTTGTTGATGTTGGGAGGTAATAAAATCGCGTCCAAGTAACTCACCTTTTATAACAGTTCCCAAACAACGTGGGCCTCTTCTTCACAACCACACACTATACAATCTTTACAACATTATCTTGGGTTAACATGACTGATCTATATATTATTATTTTATTATAATTTTAATTATAATATTTAAAAATATTTTAATTTATAAATACTTAAATTTATATTTAAAGAAAATAGATAATTTATCTTATCTAATATTAATATTATTTAAGAGGAAGTGAAATTTTATTTTAATCTTAAATAGTGAATAAATTTATTTTTTAAAAAATAAAATAGTTGTACCCAAAAAAAATAAAACTGAAAAAAAAAAGCCAATAAAATCAAAATTTTGTATTCACCGTAGTCATAGTCATGGACATTTCTCACTTCCGGATAGGGGTGGGGAAAAACGAGTGGACTGGTTTCAGAGCTCCGGCGCGGCTACTAAAACATTATGGGAAAATCACTGTTAGGCTCCACGCACAAGCTTCATCATAATCATGGCCTCTTTCCTCTCCTCAGCTATTTCTAGCTCCACTCTCACCCTTCCCTCCTCTAGAGCCTTCTCTGTCATGGCCTCCAGCGCCGTCACTACCCCAACAAGGGTTGTTCCCGCCGTCATCGTCGGCGGCGGAAGAGTCGGAAGAGCCTTGCAAGATATGGGCTCCGGTCGTGACTTTCTCGTCAAGAGAGGAGACCCTGTGCCTCTAGATTTTCAAGGTCCAATTCTGGTCTGCACAAGGAACGACGATCTCGATCAAGTTCTTCAATCTACTCCTCGGTCCAGATGGAGCGGTAATTAAAACTTCCTCATTATTGTAATCCACTTAAGTTCGTGGTTCCGGGTTGGTTTGGTGGATTTTTTCTAATTTTCCTGGAAAATATCTTTCTTGTCTGTTTTAAGATTCCAAGATTTGTCGGGTTGTCCTATTATCATTTTAATCTCTCTCTCTCTCTCTGTGGTTTACGAACTAATATGTGGTTGCTTTGCTACTTGTGCAAAATTGAAAGTCTCTATATATTTATATTGTGAATTATATAGCTCGTTGGTAATTTTACTAGTTATGAGTTAATGAGTTTTGAAAATGGAGCAGATTTGGTGTTTTTCCAGAATGGAATGCTGGAGCCATGGTTTGAAAGTGAAGGATTAAATGATGCGGACCAAGTATTGGCATATTTCGCTGTGTCAAAACTTGGAGAAGCCCCTATTGATGGTAAGACTGATACTAATCCTGAAGGGCTCACAGCCGCTTATGGGAAGTGGGCGTCTGCCGTGGCCGGAAGATTACAAGCTGGAGGCCTCTCTTGCAAGGTATTATTTTAGAGACTTGTTTTCATTATGAATGATGTATTATTAGTGTTCTTTTCTGGTGTTTCTTTACCAGCTGAAGTTTTGTAAAGCTAAATTTATTTTGGCTATTTGCAGAATTGTCAAAAGGAGATACTCCTTTGATCCTATCTATGAGTCAATTATAGCATATTTAACTGGAATCAAGAAAAACCATAAATCTCATTGAGTGTTAAAATTTAACTTTTCAACTTTACTGATATACATTCTCCCTCAAGAGTACAAAGTCTACATAATCATAAATAAAGGATAAAATTATACATTCATGTGAAAATCTAATGATGTGACTTATAAATAGAATCATAAAAAATCTTTTCTTTTTACCTTATAAATAAGGCTAGAAGAGTAGTATAATACGACTGATAATTTGTCATGTACTAATCTCTGTCAAAAAAACCCAGGTTCTTGAAAAGGAAGCATTTCAAAAGCAGATGTTAGAGAAGCTAATATGGATTTGTTCATTCATGCTTGTTGGAACCCGTAATGGAGGGGTGTCAGTGGGTGTTGTGGAAAAAGAATTCCGCTCTGAAGTAAGTTTTGCAATTGACTATTTCTCCCAACATTTCAAAAAGATTTGTTCATTCAATTAACCATTTGAGATTGCACTGTATTTATATGAGTTGATATGGCTGGTGGAGGATATAATTACATTACTGGTTTGACATGCACATCAGTGGATGTAATGTGACTCCATCTTTTTATTTTTGTTCCATAATTGGTTTTTTCGATTTTTAATTCTTTGTTAAAAGTCTATAGTAGTTTCAAGAAAGTTGGTAATGGGTGAGTTGAAGTTAACCTATAATTGTTGTTAGCCAAAAAAAAAACAAAAAACAAAAAGAAGTTATCCTATAGTTAGCCGATGATGTTTAGTGTAATTTCAAGACACTGGGAGATGCATTTATGCGCATAGTGAGTGGAAGTTAAGTTAAAGAGGCCATATTAGTATAGATGTGTCACTGAATGGATTAAAATTAGGTTAAAAAAAAACAGTAATCAGTTAGTTGTTTCATTTCTAATGCTATTGTGCATTTAGGGGATCTCTGTCTTTCTATTTCTCATCTGTTGCTTTTGGTCCAGTATAGAAGTTTTCTTCTGAGTTTTTTTGGTGGGACATGATTAGAACCTAATACCTCCTGCCATCCACAAATAGTGGCGTGTTCTTTCTTTATTTTTATTTTTTTAATTGCTGACCACTGAGCCATGAGCATATGAAGCATTTTTGTTTGTGACTCTAATATGAAGGAAGGATATGCTACATACCTGGCATATGGAATTCTTCTTGGAGGTCAAGAAGTGCAATGACTAACTTGGCTTCTGGGAAAAAGGTAAAATAAGAAGGTAAAATGAGAAGAACAATGATTGAGGAGAGGTACATATTATAATTTTGGCAAATTTAGTTTCTGTATGCTGGTTGGTAGGATTACAATGAAACGGTGGATATGAGTTTTGGTTGAAATCAGGATTGCCTGGGTTAAGTTCAATGTTTCCATTTATTGGCTATGGTTTTATTTGAGGGAATCAATCCTGAATTCATTTTGAGATGAGTTTGTCAAATTGCAAGAATTGATAGTGCACTGAATTCTTTCCATTTTGAGGGGATCAATAAGATCTGCATAGATTAAGCTCGAATGTTCCATCTATTTGGCTAGGTTGATCTGAGTTCTAAATGGTCAATCTTGGATCCATTTTATGATAGTTTAACCTAAATGCACGTCCTAATAGTGCTCACGGGCATCAAAGACCTGTGAATCTAGAGATTAACTGTGCTTTGCAGTCAATTTTTACATGAAATTGAGGCCTAAAGAAGAATAAAGGATCACTCACTTTCTGGATATGAATTTTGGATAATACTTCTCTAACTAATGTTTATACTTTTAGGTGTCAAAACTCATAGAAGAACTAGCATCAGCAGCAGCTGGAGAAAAGGGTTTAACATTTGATGCAGGCATGGTCGAGCGCTTATGTGCCTATTCCCGAGCTGTGGCCCACTTTCCTACCGCAGTTAAGGAGGTAAAAGAGGACAACTTAGTATAAAATTTTAGGGAAAATCACTATGAGATCTGAAGGAATATAATAATCAAAATGTCCTCCAAGAAGTAAGCAGCATGTAATAACAGTTTCTAGTATAAGAAATAACAATAGGTAATTAGGTATATGCTGTTCATTTGTTATTAGGTTTTTTTTGTGATTACATTTGTTTTTTAGGATTTTATAGTGATTTTCCCGAAATCCCATAGTCAAGTTACCAATTTTGCTGTATTTACAGTTCAAATGGAGAAATGGGTGGTTTTATTCAATCTCTGAGAAAGCCATGGCACAAGGAAAACCTGACCCATGTCCTTTGCACACCCAATGGCTCAAAGATTTAAAGGTGGTTTAGATCTTTAGATCTCATGTATCATGCCGTATCAGTGGTTTAATTAGTTGGGATACTACCTTACTTGTGGATTCACATTTTGCTTAAATTTGTTGTAGCAGCAATACCTACCTCTCCCAATGTAAAATCTATAGAGGTTAGAGGGTCAATGGTCTAGTGTGCACCAATGTAAAATAAAATAAGTTGTGGGATTTGATACCACCAAGTAGTTTAGATTTGAACATTTGCTACAACCAAGTACTTATTTGAACTACTTCAAAGAAGTAGTTCTTTAAACATAATTTACCTCTATCTATAATATATGAGAGTATTTTAAATAATATTAAGTCGTTTTCACTTTGCCTAATCATAATTGCTTTGTATTTTTTTATTATAACAATTGCTATATATTTGGCATAAAAGCAATGTTTAAAATTGGATTAGACTAGCCGGCTCAATCAGTTGAATCTTGAGCTAACTTAGTTCAATATATCATTACAAAACTTATCAACACAACATGATTTAAAAGAATGTGGAAAATCTTTTCTTAGGCAGTCGTCCTACGCTGCAAATGACTGCTTGATTTCATTTAAGCTATAGATATAGTTTCAATTTATTGGTACTTATCATTTGATAGTTAATTTTTATTTTCTTGTTTCTTATTGATTTTTAATTACTATTACTCACTTAAATACCTTTATTTTTGTTGCATTGTAGAAGATACTGACCCGCTTAACCCCCTCCTCAAAAAGAAAAGAAAAGGGAAAAACATCATTTTCATGCTCTAGATTATTCTAGGGAAACCATTCATCTCAAACATTTTGGGGAACTTTATATATATATATTATGATCGCGTGGCATACCTAATCACTTCAATTGTAACGGAGGAAATATGTAAATTTCAACATAAATTCCTCATTTTGATTATGTAGGCCAAACTTGGATTCATCAAAACTACATGTACTGAAAATGTGAGCACCTTAAAAAAAAAGGGCGTCATTTGTAACCTTCAATGAAATATACGATCCCTTATATTCCCGAGTTATTTGGTAAAAAAAAACAATCCCTAGTTAAACTTTTGTTACTATATATGTACTAAAAAATACGAAGTTTCTCTTTATTCAATATTATTCATAACCTTTCATATTTTTTCAATAATTACAATTTTACTCTAACTTCAAATTCAAACAACATTTCTAGGCCACCGTCAAAAAAGAATCTGATGGAAATACATTTATTTTGAAAATTTTAGCCACACGTTGTGTTAACATGGACTAGTGTATTTGAATTAGATTTAAAAAAAATAATTTAAAATAATATATTTTAGGTAAAATAAATTGTGAGAAAAATTATGTTTGGGTAGAATAGATTGTGAAAAAAAAAATATTATTGAAAATTATTTTTTCTAATTTATATAAAACCATAATTTTTTTGCCAAAAAGAATTTGTAGAAAAAAGAGTGTTTGGTAATTTGTCTAAAATTATGATTTTAATAAAAAAATAGACTGTGGTGAAAAAAATAGACTGTTTGGGGTTGCTTTTCCTAAAATAATGCCTTTCTATCCAAAACTATAGTCTTGAAGACCATCCAAATACACTCAATTTTTTTAGCTAAGCATATCTATATATTTTTTTAGACAATTATATTCATGATACTATTAAATACTAAATATAAATATTTTTTTAATAAAAAATTAAAATTTAATTTGTTACATTGTGAGGGACTATTCTTCAGCTAGATTTAATCTCCATTCTTTTAGTACAAAAATTTTTAAAAAAATATTGGGCTCAATCATTATCTAAAGATAAAGTGAAATCTCCTTTTCTTTTAGACGATACTAATGTTAATTAGGATAAACTATTAATTACTCTTAAATATAAATTTAAACACTAAAAACTTACAATATCTCCTCAAACATGGCGTCTCTATCCGTCAGATTTAGTCTCCATTTGGTAAAACACAATTTATTAAGGGTGTTCACGGTGTCCAAGTCCCAATACGGCCATGTTCGTCCGATCATGTTGGGTCAAGACGGGACGGGATAGACCCAACAAAAAACCAAAGCACGAAAAAAGTGGACTGGGATAAATGAGGGAATGTGACAGGTCAGGATAGGACACATGCAAGCCATCCAAACAACCTATCCCCTTCCCCCGTGGGCGTTACCACACATTTCTCTGTCTCTATTTTTTAATCTTTTTTATTTAATGAAAATAACTTTTCTTTTTATCTTTTTTATTATTCATATTAAGGGTATTCATATGTTGCTTTTCTTAAGTTGTATTATTATATTACATGGTTACTTTACTTGAAACATGTCCTGCTTACTTCTTTTCCCTTGAAAAATTAAAGATCTTTCAATCATCCTATTAGGGACACGAGCAAGGACTATCCTGATCTTTTTTTTGTGAAAATCTCAACTCAAATATTTTAGTGTTTGGTTTACATTTGCTAACTTTTTTGTTTTTAGTTGAATCAACTAATTTGATGATCTTGTTATCCAATTACTCCAAGTCTCTAAAATTAATTAAAAGAAACTTGGACCCAGAGATGCCAAACAGGAAGCTTTTAATTAATCTTCTAAACTTAACCTTTTGAAGAAACAAAGAGAGCTGGCATTCAAATATGAACAACTGTTTCACATACTTTAGAAAATCATGTAACAAGCCTTGCATCAGACCATTATTTTCATTTGAAGTTCCATTATACTAGAAGATCATTTTTTTTATAAAGAGAAGACTTTTTTTTTTTTTGGTACAAAGAGAAGACTTATTTTCTAAGAACCTGCATTTGCTCCAAATTTGACCTAAGGAAGCGAGAATGATGGCCCGCATGGAAAGTTTCTGCCTCAGATCATTTTATGATTCCAATATTTTTTCGGCAATGGGAAAGGAGGGAGCTATGTCAACAGGTACCTAAAACATACAACAAATACCATCAGCTATGGTAAAAAGTGCAGTACCTAAATTATAGCTTGTTTGTTTGAATTAAGTCAAAGTGTGTTTGAATTTTTTTTAAAAAAGTAATAGAAGTGTTTTGAGTAGAGAATAGCTTTTGAGAAAGTAAAAAAAACTTGACTTAGTTTTAACCTTGAAACTATAGTTTTGGCATAGTAAATCAATTATTGAATTTTATGAGGAATTTAAATAATCTTTCTCAAAACTATATTTTTAAAAATTATCCAAATACCCTTCACTAGCTTCCTCAATATTGTTTCGTATGGAAACAGCAGAAATAGCTGTCAAAAGGACACTTCCTAGGATAATTATTTCTAATAATACACTGAATTAATTACAAGGGTCATTAATCGATGTTTAAGTGAGGCAACATCGTATTAATGGTACAAGGTTAATCATGTGAATTTCTTGTTTAATTTTCAGCTCCTTCTCTGGGATGCTAAGATAATCTTATACTTCAAATTTGGCAAAACAAGAACAAGAATCATATAACGAGTATCGAAAAGCATAGTTCCACCGCATATCAACCTATCAGATTCGCAAATAACAGAGTACTATGATTACCTGAACAAGCTCCAACTTTTTCAAAGCAACTTCCAACGGTTCTGTGAGCACACCATATTTACTAAGAAGCAAACCTGCAGCCTCTTTGTCACCTTTGGCTTGTATGGTGAGTATCTCCCTACTCAAACTCTCAACTGCTCCTTCAATCTTTGAAGAAGAAAAATATAATTATAGCACCAATCTAACAGTCAGATAAACGAGAGAGGGTGAGAGAATTTAAGTAAATTATACCTTGGAAAAATCAACTGAAAATCTGTCGTCATTATGCAAGATAAATGCCCCTTTCTCATATAACCAGTTGAACTGTAATGCCTGCCCTTTTCTAACAATATGACAATAGACAGAAAAATCAGAGACTGGATAACAATAGACAACAGATGGAGGAAAAGGGTATAACTAGCTTACCCATGAGCTTCCTCTAAACCAAAACGTACTGAGCGGAAGCATCCCGCAAGGAAAGAAACATACATGGACTTCAATAAACTCTTGGAAAGTAAGTCCTGATGCTCAGACAAGCCATCAATTAGCATTAATTACGGCTCATGAAATCAGAGAAGGCAAAATCTGGCCTGTCAATGACTACTAACAGGCAAAGTCGTAGAAGTTTCAATTATTCTGTGAAGGTTAACCTACAGATTGGTAAAGATGTTTTGGATCTCAATTAAACATGGCATAAAACATGTATTCATGAAATACCCTGAACTAATTTAAAATTCGCAATCAGTTTCTTATTGGACAATAATGCAAGAACATTAAAAACAAAAAGAATTACTTAGGGATAGTAAACAATTACTAGAAATAACAGATGTAGAGGGGGGAAGGACCTAAAATTTTGTGGGATTCTTGTTCATTTCCTGGGGTGAAAAAAAAAAATTAACTTCCCTAGAATACATTGTCACTCATTACTTCTAGTTCGTACTTTTCCTTGACTTCTTTTTCTCTCCTTTTCCGTTGTCATTTCTTCTCATTTTCCAGGCCTCCTTTTCTTCTTTTCATTGTGATGTTGGCCCAGCGTTTCCAGTCAATTTGTATATGCACATTGCACAGGACACAGGCATTCAATGATAATTAAATTTAATAACCAACCTTGTCGATTAAGAACCTCAATGCCCAAAGACCAACTATATCAGCTTTTGCTTCTTCCAAACCAGAGTAGAATTCTTGCAATTCCTGTATCAAAAGAAAGAAGATTATGCATTAGTTAGATAGTCAAGTTGACACTATCGATCCATCATTAAATGGCTGAGTTAGCCACAGAAGTTATGAAACAGAAATTTCTGAAACAACACGTCATAAAACTGACCAATCTCACTGTAGATTTCTGACCATTTGGAAGTATTATGGTATGAGGTCCGATCCCATGGCAGCACTCATGGCAAATTGTATGAGTAAAAAATGATTCAAAATCTACAAGTTTTTGTTGTTCCTTTGCAACACAGACTTCAGCAATGGGCAGAAGAATATGCTTAAATCTGATTATGATTGGCAGCAGGTTTGTAAAAATTATCAAAACAAGAAAACCATTCATATTTGTAACTTGAACCAACAAAGCATTTGAACGTGAGAAGTTTTACTTTGCCTCCGAAACATTCTTAAGCATGACCATTGATGTTCCTCGATCATTTACTATACGCTCATCATTTGGTAGATTAAAAGCAACAGTCTGTGGTCCTCCGACATCCTGAAAATAATTCATCAATGTAAAATTTCAGTTTTAGTAATTTTCAGCCCAAGGTACTGCCCCAAAAGCAAGAAAATCTGGACACTGGATAGCACTTGCAGGTGAGAGTAGCATTACATTTTAAGAAGGATGTGTCTTATATAGTAAATGTAGCCAGTTCTCCCAGATCATATATTCATATAGTGAAAGTATTTTTCTTATCATAATGTACAATAACCATTCTTTACTCATCAGGTTTCTATCAAGTGCAACACATTTAAATCATGCCTGGAGCCAGTAACTGACCTGAAAAATTATTTCAAAATCAAACATCCATAGAATCATTACTTTTAACTCATAAATCTTTGTTAATTAGCATCATAAGAAATTTAATTAATATTACATTATTCTTGATACTCACCCCAGCATTATATATAAGCTGGATAACACGGATAGGTGCAGCATTTACATCTGATGATTTGTATACATTGTCCATTGGGAGATTTTGCTCCAGAACCTTCAGAAGCAGAAATCTTTTGAGAATCAATAGCACATAAAAAATTATTATGAAATACTTAAATCTTGATTGTAGGCCATCACTTGCAAATTGTCACCAAAGAGTTTCAGTTGAGCTGTAGCTTGATCATCCCGGACCCCAATATATGCTTCAAAGGTGGCCTAGAAGAATAGAAATCGAATTATTGAATCTTAAAGTTAGAAGATGCTCATTTTTGAAAGTGAGAGACTGCTTCTAAGAAGTTGGATAATCAACCTAAGATGTGTAAAATGCAAGAATTGCTAATAATAAGACAAACACTGCAACATAGCAAATGCCAAAGAGTTTAGGTATTTTCTAAGTGTCATGTCCCAAATGTGTTCTGCATAAACATTATTCCTTTTTTCCTGAAGTGTCTATGCTTCAAATGTTCCTATTTCCATGCTTGAAAGAGACAAGCCCTCTTAAAGGAAATGGCAATTGGAAAATAATTATTGATTGACTAAAGGGCTACAAGCAAAGTTCCATACTTTAAATTAAGTATTCTCTTTCAATATTCTATTGAAGCCTAAGCTATAGGAAGAGTAGCCTAACTTGCTAGCCTCTTTCACCTCAAAAGATAAAATCAACTACTTTTATGCTTCCATCCAAATAAATTGATACACCTAATCTTTTGCATTCTTACACAATCTAGCTGGATATTATTGTTTGATAAGCTAAATAAAATTAGAAGTTCCAAGGGACACAAGGAGAAGACATGGAATGCATGGTTGTCTCAGGATTTTCACTGCAGGAGTTATGTGAGTCCCAAAACCAGATTAACGGGAATTATCAAGGACATCATCAGAGCATGGAAAAGAGGGGAAGATTGCATTTTAAAGCATCTTCTGCTCAAGTAAGTACTCCCCTCTCAGGTAGAAGCCACTGAAAAGGGAGGAACACAATTTAATTTCACAAGAATCCTTAAGCCATGCCACATGGCCCACTACATTTATGTCCTGAATGTCTAAAATAAAATTGTCATTTCACAAACAAGACATGAATATTTGAAATCTAAAGTATCAAGATTCTTGTGAATCAGCTTCCAAGTAAAGACAATAGCTTCATTGAATAGTAATATGCATTCACATTAATTGTGTGAAGCATGATCATTTTATAGTGGAAAAAAGACATAGTTTTTATTGTCAAAAAAATAAGCATCGAAGACGAGATTGTGTAAGTGACCTGGGTGCAACTCAATCAAAGATTAATAGTAATATCTACCTTATATCCAAATAATTTATCTTCATAAGTCTCATATGGCCCAATAGTAACATCCAACTTGGAGTCCTGCATCAAGAAAGGGAAGAAGATCCACAATTATATGATCTTGAAATTTGCCGGCAGTAAAGCGCATTGCAGCAAAAACTAAATATTTAAATGTAATTAAGTCTATTCCACATTGTGAATTAGCGGTAAAAGCCTAATCAATGGAAAAAATTATTAGATTCAAAGGGCAACGTCACTATTTAATGATGTATATATGACCATTTTCTCCGTCCTAGTAAGACTGATGACTACACAAAGCATAGCAAAGAAGTCAGGCTGATCATGGACCAAAACAGACCCTAGTCCTTTTTCCAAATGCCATTAAACAAATTCCTTCTGATTTGAATTGCAGAACCCAAATTGCAATTCCTCTGAGGCTGGAATGAAACGTACCATGGACTTGATTTCATCTGATTTAAGTTTTCAGGGGGTAAAGAGAAAAAGAATTGAACATACTAATGCTTGATGAAAGTTAAAATTAACAAAGTAAATAAATAGGGTGGTCCAACTTGCTCACTCTCTCTTTCTCTAAACACAAACAAAAAAGCTTGATCCTTGTGATCCAGTTCTCCTAATTAAAGAAAATTTCAGAATAAGGAATGACTGGCTTGTGCTTGATTTATTACCCACTTGAAGCCCAACAGGGTTTCACCTAACTGAGAATGTTACATATGGAATATAATCCATTCCTGGACCTTTTCCTAGAAGCTTGAGCTTTTGAGACAAAGGCGCCATTGACATTTTTAGCCAGTCATATAAATGTCCTGAGGAGCAAGACTAAGAAACTTTATATTTTCTCTTTTGCCTAAATAAAATGGGCCAGATTATCAAGTAATCATTCCAATAGGAAGGAGGTTGGAAATAGATTAAAGCAAAACGTACATGTTTAGCAGAAGAGACATATTAAGGAGAAGTAATCCAACGGTCATGAATACACTGTCTCACTCTTGTTAATAATGATAACAAAAATAAAACTGTTGATTTTTTTTTTAATCTAGGAATCTTCAGATGAGTTTAAAACAAGGGATTGTTAGACTGTATTAATCTTACATGTCTCACCGAGTAGCCAAAAAATCTTGTACTAGAAAGTTAACGAAAGAACTAACCAACTCAATCCAGGCTAGATCTGAGTCATAATAATCATTTGAAAGGAAAGCATCAGCCTTGCCGTGTAGCAGCCTCTTCAAACTAAATTTAGAAAAAATGAGTTAGCCAACATTTATAAATTAAAATATTCAGCATGAAGCAGGCAATGATGGATTGATAAGGAGCATAAGAAAGTATACCTTGGGGTGTCGGCAGTGTTCCCAGCTTTATGCAATAACTCTGCAGCCTTTGCAAGGAGAGACTTGTACTCTTGAGAGTAAGGAACTATATATAGATCATGGGCAGCACCCGCTTTGTTATCTGTTGCCTTAGAATCCAAAAGAAATTCACTTTGTCTTTTAATAACACTGAAAAAGCCTGTTGCTTCTCTCTGTTGTTCCTTTTCTAGACTGTCCTTCCATAGCTCAAATTCCTACATGACAGAAGCTCATTGTTTCCATGTTGGAAAATCAAATCCTTTGCACAGAATATTATTAGTAGTAATACCATTTTGTCCATGTCGGGAGGGTAGAAATTTGCTCCAGGGGGTTTCTTCACTGGAAATGCTGCTCTATATTCCAGACCCTTCCAATTTTTAACTGGTTTTGTTGCATTTGGGAGCCATCTTATGGCTGAATCTGCAGTCGTCAAGAATGCTTGGTCTTCATCAAGGCTTGACCTGCCAACACAATGAAAGATTATTAAACATGCTGAAAAGAGATTGTATTTAATTAAAAAAAAATCTAGCCAAGATATTAAAAAAAAAAAGTTGCAGCACTCAAGGTAGCATGATGTTTATATATTTGTCAAAAAAAACCATATACTTTTGGAAACCTCAAATGAGAACAGACATTTCAGTTCAGATTATCTTTACCCAACTATTTTTCATTTTATAGACCAAAATAAGTTATAAATTTTGTTCATAATTCAAAGTTACACAATGTACATTCTTCAAGTGACAGAATACAAAAGAGGGTTATCAATGTTTAAGTCAATTGTAATAAAATGATGTGTTATCCTATCAAGTTGAACTATGTCAAGATTCTAGAAGAAAGCATAATTTAAGCTTTTAATACTAAGCCCAATCTGTGGGGATAGGTGACCTACCAGTACAGTGATCTGAGCCTTTATCCATGTACAAAAAATGATTATGAGAAAGTTGGCATTAACATGGCTTGAGAGAAATATCAATATAGCAATGTCTCCCCCAAACAGAGGTAACAGTGAGAATATATATTAAGATGACACCGGCATAATATATGAATGTTATGGAATCTCAAATTAATTCTAATAAATCTTAAATTCATTAACACATTTACTCATCTTTATTTCCTTGTCTAGGCTGGTCAACTAGGCTGTTTTATGAGTGATAATTTGATTTCATTATTCAGATAATTTATGGTTGACTATTTTTCAAATTATTTCATTTTTCTGCTGGCTGAGTATCAATGTGTCTTAATTCCTCTAATTTGGCTCCTTGTATACACGTGTTTCCACTGGTTCTATTTGACTAAGATAAGAGGTCAACAAGCGAAATACCTTTCACAAAATTGTTTCATCTGTTTCATACAATTTGATTCAAATTTATCTAATATTAGTGCCCACCTAGTGGGATAAGGCTTGTTGTTATTGTATCTAATGTTAGTAACATCATTGTAATCCACATTGTGTTCCATTAAATAGAAGCCTTGTCAAAGAAATTGCTAAAAAAATAGGGCCAAGTACAGTTGGAACTTGTTGGCAATCTGGTGAAACTGAATTGGCTGGCACTATTTATCCATTGGCTGAAATAACCTTTGACAGAGGTATTTACAGATGCAGCACAGCAGCAGTAGTGATGGCTTAACACGATAGAGTAAGCTGTCACAACTTACCATGGGGTTTTGTTAATCTGATAATAGGACCATTTCAACTTATCTAACTCTGAGCTACCAGCATGCTTCTCCAGCCAATCTCTTAGAACTGGATTACTGTACCAGGCCTGATTGGGAAGTAAACAAATATACAAAACAATTATTAGTGATGTGCGTTACCATGAGCATCCCACGTGATCCAGCACAACCACCCACATCATAAAAGTTTTCGCAGCATAAGTATACTGCTACAATGTCATATACTAAACAAGAACATGCCAACATAAGGAAACACATAGAAATAAAGATATACATGCGCACAAAAATGTGAACAAAGGCACGAAATCACTTATGTACATGTATTGCAAACCAACCTGCAGATAAAAGAGTTCATCCATAACAGCTGCACCCTTGACAACAAAAGCAAGAGCCTCTCTGTCTGATTCAGAGAGCCCTGTCAACTGCAAAATATAAAACAAAATTTACTTTTAAATTTTGATATATTGGTTTGTTTATTCCGGTAGAAAATTCGTCCAACATCCTTCTAGTTGAAGACTCTGATTTAACTGTAGTGTGCTGTCTTCAATAGGAGGAATTATCTCATACATCTCTTGACAATTAGTCAATTGTATGTAATCTTACGAATTCTATTCTATTTGCTCAAAATTCAATAAAATATTCAACAATTAGCCCACCGCGGATGGATACTTAATATAAGGTTTTGGAAGACGATCGTGAGCATTATTTAGGATCAAGCTCCTATTTCTATGGGAATAAAGAATCGAGTGAATATTTTATGGTTGTTTCAAAAGAAATTTACTTTTAGGGAAAATGATACAGCTACTCAGTGTTTCCTTGTTTCTAAAGCCCCGTCAAGTGCAACAACCATATTTACTCCTAAATATATAATACATTACATTCACAGCCATCTTGGTTGAAGAGGAACGTGATAATACATGAAGTATTAAAAATAATGTCATACTCTATAACCAAAAATAAATAAATTAATTAAAAAAAAATCATACTAAAGGGCTAATGTTACCTCAATCTAACAAGAGGAATGTGCAAACTTTGTGTTGAAAGTAAAAACAGATCATGAATAAAGGCCAATCCAATAAAATAACGAAGGCAAATAACCAAAAATTCAACAACCTCTGCACTTAGGCTATTAGGAGCATAACGTCTGAGTTGATTTTGTATACTCAAACTGCGTGGCACAGTATTCTCTTTGTACCTTCAACATATTTACAAGAAACCAATATAAGCATATAACCAATGTTGAAAAAGTGTAAACTCATTCAGCATTACTTTACTGAATATATGTAAATAATGTTTTCAAGTATTTTTAAGACAACCATATCAATTAATAATGATGGTGTAGTGCAGTACAAGGAACCAAACCAGAATAATGATTATATTTTACATACTTAATGAAAAACAGAGTTGTATAATAGATTAATGACAGGCAAATAATAAGAAATAACATACCTCATATTTATCATATCAAAAAGTTGACCATACTGTCCATAAACATCATAAGGGACATAGTCTGAATCTTCTTTAGTCAGTAGCCTCTTGTATTCTTCATAAGAGATATACTTAACAGCAGAAACTTCACTTTCCTATGATTGTAATAGAAAAATCACTTAAATCAGACCAGGCAACTTCATTATGCCAATCACTCAGGCACTTGAAGAAAATATGAATGAAAATCCTAAAACTAGATTTGCACAACACACACAGGAACATCATTATCAATCACTATTATCTTATATAGCACTACCCTGAAAAATAATATAATAATGTCGCTACTATAACAAAAATGCATCCAAGGAAAACCAATGTCCATGGTAAATTGAAGAACATAAAAATATTCAATTAGGTCGTGGTGCTCCACTTGGATGCTGGGTAATCCATTTGAATCCTGGTCTCAACACTGATTGAGATGCAGTGCATGAGATATGCACAGTTAATATTGGCTGATGACTAACAATTGCTTAATGATTACAATAATATGATGAAACCTTAACTGCACAAGAGGATGACACCTTTGATTGAGTCTTCCCTTGAAAGTACCATTTTATTTCATGATTTTAACGACTCTTTCTACAAAACATTAAATTCCATAAATTTAAATGCTTTGGTTAATTACAACTTCATGTTAACATTTCTCCAATCATATTAAGGGCAATCTTCGCGAAGTGAATTAAATATTGATGGTCCAAAAGGGCACATGCTTCTCACAACAGCAACACTCAGATCCATAATTTACAGGTTACCCCCAAAATCAGTTCTATGGCACAGAATAGACCAACCTTGATCTTAATGCACTGACCTATAATCACATGCCGTATAATTGATTCATAGTTTAAGTAAACAATTATGTAAATAACGCTTTCATTACCACATAACAGTCATTTACAAATACTTCATAGAAAACATCAATCCTGCCCATCATTATGAATGTTGAACAAACTATAGTGCATTATATTTCTCAACCCAAAAAAAAAAAAAACACTATACATACATCTGATGGAATAACCATAGCAACATCAGCATAACTAACATTTTAGGAAATAACGGAAAGTATGTGATGTATGAAAGTCCATTTCGTTAACAGGTAAAGCATCCTCACCTGAAGAGTAAAGGCTTCCAGTGGAATTGGATCAAGAGTTGTCACCAGATATACATCATTATATTCATTATTAATAAACTTTCCATCATTTATGACACTGCCATTCATAATTAAAAAGACATTAGTTTATCAATAAGGTTTAAATTCTCCAAGGTCAAGCAGTAAGATATAAAGTAAAGTTTAGTTAATGATAAAAAGAATTCTTATTTGTAGTACAGTGGTATGGAAATATTTTTGCTATCCCTTAACTATACCAATCCACCTGCTCTCAACATTTCAGAGCTTGTTCAAGTATCTGAGGTTAAATCCTAAAATTTTATGCAGTATCACATTTTGTCTCATGACATGAAGATAATACAAGTAAAACTTAGAAAAACCACTCTTTGACACTTGGTTGAAGCTTAAAATTTGCACGTCAACTGGTCCTTTCACACCGTATAAGAAGCCAAATTGCCCAAGAAGTTTCAACTTCAAATTTTATTCTTCCAACTCTTATTCATAAAAGCTATTATTGGGCCATAGCCAAACAGATCTGATACATGGATCAAGATCAACTGGATCCAGAACAAATGCAGCTAATAATTTGGATCGAATGATAAACAGTCCCTAATTAGCAGTGCTCTGGTACTTAAATCTTAGGCATATATTGCTGTGAGTGTGTGCACGCGCACATAGGTTGCTGTAATAATGCGCTAGTGGTGGCAATAAATGTGATACTGGCATCTGCCAATAATTCCAAACTTTAACTAGCCACAAAAGAAAAATTTTCATATAAATTTTCCCAGACTCCGAAGGAAGAGAAAAATGAAAGCGTGCAAGACTTTATTCTATGTTATTTACCATTCAAGCTAACTGCCAAATCTCCTGCACTTACAGAAATTAAAAGGTCTATAGTTGATAATAATAGAGAGTGTTTAAGTAATTCAAGGTTTAGTTTTACAACAACAACAACAACAACAAGCCTTATCCTATCAAATGGGGTCGGCTACATGGATCATACGACGTCATTATGCTCTATCAAAAACTAAATCCTTAGATAGGTTATTGATCAGGAGATCCCGTTCAATAACCTCTTTGAGCGTTCTCTTTGGCCTTCCTCTACTCCTTTTAACCGGTGTCCATACTATTTGATCCACCCTCTTCACCGGCGCATCCCTTGGCCTTCTTTGTACATGTCCAAACCACCTAGACGGTTCTCTACTAGTTTTTCTTCAATAGGTGCCACTCCAACTCTTCCCCGTATATATTCATTACAAATCTTATCTTTTCTTGTATGCCCACACATCCATCTCAACATCCTCATCTCAGCTACCCCAACTTTATGCTCTTGCTGTCCTTGTAAAGCCCAGCATTCACTTCCATAAAGCATTGCTGGTCTTATAGCAGTGCGATAAAACTTTCCTTTTACTTTATCTGGTACTTTCCGATCACATATAACCCCAGTAGCCTTTCTCCATTTAAACTATCCGACCTGAATTCTATGATTAAGATCCTCCAAAATTTCACCGTCCTTCTGTATCATTGATCCCAAATATTTGAACTTATCTATTTGTGGAATAACTTGATTTCCCAATCTTACCTCCAAGTTACTTCTAACTTGTCTCTTATCAAAATTACAATGCATATATTCAGTCTTACTTCTACTCAGACGAAAACCCTTCAACTCTAAAGTACTTCTCCATAACTCAAGTTTAAAAGGAAAATATTTGTGATAAAGTGCATTAGTGCTACGCAGAGGAAGTGTTTTGATTTACTGACCACTCTTGAAGGAAAACAAATAGCAATTCAAATGCATCCTGTGGAAGGGTTACACCTAACTCTTCTTCGAGCTCCCTCCTGAAAAAAATTAAATTAAATTAAATTAAAAAAGAAACAGAGAGAGGGAGGGAGGGAGGGAAGGAGGGAGTCATGCAAAACTTGGTCTTTAACATGCATAATTCTGCAAGGAGTACAACATCAAAGGGGAAATAATGTTTAATTATACAGATATTTTTCAACATTGGGATTAACGAAAGACCGATATTTGGATGGAAATGAAACTCATTACCGAGCAGTTATCAGCGAGGAATCACCAGCAGTTATGTGTCCAGCACTGGAGATATCCCACAAGCCTGGCCATGAATCCTTGCAATCAGCACGCCGTTGGAGAAGCAGTTCTTGAGTGCTCTCCGCAAAAATCCACACATGAACAGCTCGATGGTAATCCCCATCTCGATGAACGTCTCCCCTGTACAAGTAGTGACAGACTAGAATAAAAGAGCTGATCATTCTGCTCAAACCATAATCTAAGAGCAGAATGGATAGAAGTATTGTACGCCATAGATGTCATGGCAGAATAAAAAAATTGCAACTAAACTAGATTGCATAGCTTAAATAAGGACTAGGACAATCCCTGCCCTAGCAATTGCAACCCAATATTAAAATCTGCAAAGAATGATAAGCTAATTTGAATAGAAATGCAAACTTCTCAATAGCCATCGTTGGAAACTAACGCCTATTACAACATTTTCCGACAGGTTTTCTAGGCGACCGATGAAAAGGGGAAGAAACCGGAATTATAACTTACCTGGGCTTGGAAATCCCAGTTTTCTGGCCAGACTTGGTAAGAACGTCAAAGTACTCTTCTTGCTTCTCCATATGTTGAGCTGCAGAATCAGCCATTGTTAATCAGTTCACACCAACAGTCAACGAACGTGAAATGAGACTGAGATCATATATCGTTTTCTTGCTTGTAAATTGGTGTGGAACAACGCGAGGAATGAATGCGTGTATATAGAGAAACTACGAAGCGCATCACATGATTCCCGTGGCACTGTCTTTCTTTTCCGGGGCATTGTCATATTTTTCCCCTTAAAATATGTAACAAATCACAAAACTTAATTAAGGGTATGTTTAGATTAGTTTTTAGATAATATATTATAAAAAAATATATTTTAGAGAATAGATTTTAAAAATAAAAATATTTAGATAATTAATAATAGAATTATTTTTTATATTGATAAATTATTAAAAAATATGATTTGATTAAAGTATGAGAGAAGAGAGAGGGTAGAGAAAAAATAAGAGAGAGGAGAGAATATAAAAAAGAGAGAGAGAAAAGGAGATAAGGTGAAGATGAGAGAGGAGAGATGAAAGAGCGTATAAAAAAATATAAATAAGATAATAATTATATAGTTTATAAATTCTTTTATTATTCTAAAAGTTATTTTTAATAACTTATTTAAAATTATAGTTTTGAACAAAATCAATTCTAGATAAAAATAACTATTTATTTTAAAAAATTTAAAATTAAAAATTTACTTAAAATTAATTTTAAAAAAGTTGTTCCTAAACACACGATAAGAACAGTTGTGTTTTATTAATTAAATATATTTGTATAAGGGAGAATGACACTTTGGGACAACAAACCTTTGATTTATATCAGTCTGGGACTAAAAGATTTTAAAATCTCACTGAAGAATCTGTGGTACTTAATAATCTTTTGATCCTAAACAGAAATTAAATTAATGTAATAGTTTTAAAATGTCTTTCCCCTTTTGTATAATAAGAAACAAAATATGAATTAACGAAATGAAAAGGAAAAGGTATGAAAGAATAATATGTCCATGTCCTTAAAATTATTCTTGAGAATCAAATATATTGAATTTTCGATTGTAAGGCAGCAGCATCAAATACTTCAACTGGTAAAGTGAAATTCGAAACTCAATCATATGTTTTTTTAATCAAATATTTTCTGTGTAAACTGTAGAAAGCTGATTTTGAGATATTTGAGAAAAGAAATTATTTTTTATAATTGTATATAATTTTTCATTTCACCTTCATAATTTAAAATGTACACTTTAATCGACATAATTCAAAAATTATTTAATTAATAATTAATCACATTTTCTCTTCATATTCAAAACATAAAATATTTATAAAAATAAAAAGAATAAAATGTAGATGATAAAATAAATTTTATTCATACATTAAAAATATTAGAAAACTAAATTTTAAAATTAATTTTAGATATGAAGGTGCAATCCTAATAAATGGTTAGACTTGAGAACCTATATATAAACATATGAGAGACAACTCATTTTAGTTCAAATTGAGATACCTCCGTTAATTAAAGTTAACATAGATAATAAAAAATAAATTTATATTTTAGACCCATATCCCATAAGTTAATCCATTCAAAATCAAGCAAGTTACAAATATGATGGCCAGTGCAACTTTTGCAAGATCTATGTATATGGCAATAAGTTTATATATATCAGACAAACTATAAGAACTAAGATATTATATATAGTTTATATATATATATAAACACGATATATATATATATTATCTAGTTCCTTGTAAGGTTCCAATGCAAAAACCTAGAAATGGAGCTTTGAGATAGTAGCCAATTCTAACACATTGCACTGATTTCAAATCAAGTACTGCGAAAAGGGCAAACTGCAAAATGCAAAAACAAATACAAGCTATTCTGGGGAAAAAAATATACCTTTATACCTAATCAGAGTCAACCAAAGTCAATATTAAATATGCAGGGAGTTATTACATGGCCGTTTTAGCATAAAATTACTATACACCATTTTCAGCTCGGTTCATAAATGCTGAAAAAACACGGATTTAGATCCTCTGCGGTGCCAAAACTTGTCAAGTGCTCAAATGCAGTATATTAGGGATGGAAAATTTGATTATATGTAATATAAAAATAAAAGTAACACATATATCATTGTACTAACCCTTGTCTACTTGGATGATTGAATTTAATCATAAATATACGATATTAATCTATTTTATTGTAATAGTTGCATCTTTTTCATAAACTAATTTATCTAACTTATAAACTGACGTATAATATAATGTTACACATGTGAATATTTTGAGTAGATTATATCATATTTGTTATAGTTATCTGATTTATTTGACTTCTTTAATATACTCAAATTAGTTAATTAGATATTATATTAAGGATCAGAGAGAATATTAGTATGTGTGGTTACGTGGACATTCTCCAACTTGTTCAAAGCAAGTTTGAGTGGTTCTGAGATGACCCCATATTTATTAAGAAGCAAGCCTGCATCCTCTATGTGTGGTTTCCTTTGGCTTGTATGGTCAGTATCTCCCTGCTCAGACTTTCAACTGCATCTTCAATCTTCCAAACATGAACAACACAATTATTCATTATTTATGCCACCAATCAAACTAACTAGAGAGAATTTGAGCCAATCATATATATATATACACCTTGGAATAATCAACTGAAAATGTGACATCACCCTTATGCCAGATATACGCCCCTTTCTCATATAACCAGTTGAACTGCAATGCCTGCCCTTTCCTGGCAAAAAAAAAACAATAATATATAATCAATTGTAATGAGACTTTGATTTTCTGCTGTAGCAGCACGATGTTACAATGATAAGAATAGATGCATGAGGTAAGTGGGCCCCATATTTGGCATACTAGAAGATAATAATAATAATGGATAACAAATGGAAAAAATACATTGTAACCTGCTTACCCATGAGCTTCCTCTAAGCCAAAACGTACCGAGCGGAAGCATCCCGCCAGAAAAGAAACATACATGGACTTCAATAAGCTCTTAGAAAGCAAGCCCTGTTACATGCCATCAATTAGCATTAGTTTATGGAATGATATCAAACACGAATTTTAACATAGTATTAAGTGGTAATTATAACTAACAAGTGACCTTGTGGATTAGGAACCTCAGTGCCCAGAGACCAACTATATCAGCTTTTGCTTCTTCCATAGCAGAGTGGAATTCTTGCAATTCCTGCATCAGAACAGAATGAAATGATGCAAAGAACTCTAACTTGCTGAGTTATTGAAGATTTATTAGTGTTTAGGGACTTCTATTTCCTCTCTCTGTCCCCTCTAATCTTGCTGAAATGCGAAAACTTGCTACACAAGTAAACTCATCGCACCCTATCATACTGTTTAATAGCTCCTTCCCGACCGTGAACTATTGGAGGAAAAAGTTCATAGGGGTGTGGGGGGGGTCCTAAATGTTAGGTGACCTATCAATCCTCTGTGTTTATCTCTCTCCTTACAGCATCATGCTACTGCAATAGAGAATTATGATTCACTTTATAAAGTATAATGATTTGCTAATCGCACTATTTGCATAAGCATTAAGTAACCGAATTTTCTGTACTAGCACTCAAAATTTACGTAGTGTTCTCCAATAATACAAATCATGATGAAACTGACCAATCTCACTCTAGACTTCTGACCATTTGGAAGTGTTATAGAATGAGGTCCAATCCCATGGCAGCATTCATGGCAAATTTTATGGGTAAAGAATGATTCAAAATCCACAAGTTCTTGTTGTTCCCTTGCAACACAGACTTCAGCAATGGGCAGAAGAATATGCTTGAACCTGCAAGTTTTACTTTAACAAATAAAAATATATGGGAGAAAAGAGATTCAGTTATATTTGTTCCTAGAACAGAATAAGCATTTAATGTCAGTTTTTACTTAGCCTCTTAACATTCATTTTTAAGCATCACCATTGATGTTCCCCTATCTTTTACTATACGTTCATCATCATTAAGATAGTATTTATTCGGTTTTTAATATATGATTTAATTAAAAAATTAATCTTCATGTAAAATATAAGTCCTACTTTTTATATTTATCTCAAATTATCTATATTGATACACATTCAATAATAATCAAATAAAAAAGAGAATAAACGAGTTAAGAAAAATGATTAGGATATTTTAGAAAGAACATATCATATTAATTAATTTTTTTAATTTAATATAGTAGTTATATGTTATATATATATATATATATTTGAATAATTTTTTTCAGAATCCTAATGTATGAGGAGACGGCAGGGGCTCTGATTTTCTTGGTGACGGCTTCCCTATGATGATCTTTTGTTAGGGTTAGGTTTTTCTGTGGTTTCTCTTTGAACTATTAAGTTTTAAGGCTTAATTATTTTCAATCATCTTCGTTTTGGTCTTTTTATATATTTCTTTTGTTTGTTTTAATAAAAAAAACTATTTTCCCTAGTAAAAAATAATTAGAATCAAATTGATATGTGTGTGCGTGCGCTCATTGCATATTATATAATACCTCTTGCCAAATGGATTTCATTTTGGTGCGTTGTCTACTCCTAACTCCTAATTGTGATGGGATTAGTTCAATACATTCTAGATGATTAAAATTCAATATCTAGATTTAATATTATTTTTATTTTAATATGTACAAAATCTAACAAGCATATCAAACCAATATAACAACTTATGACTACTTAATTTTGACCAAAAATAATTTGAATATTTAAAAATATTTCTATCCTCAATAATTATCAAACTCCTTTATCAAGAGTCTTAACCCTTCACTTTTAAATTATTTCAGTACAGTCTTTTTTTATTTTTTACTAGAGTGGTAGTTAAATTTATCATAAGAAATTATACTAATCTAATATATTTATTATAAAAAATTATATTGATATAACATGAATGATTTTTAATAGGATCATTACTCTTATAAAGTTAGATAATATTATCACTTTAATCTCTTAAAAGAAGTTTAGTTAGATATATTTTTTTATGCTATCCCAATATATTTAAAGTCTAATTCTGAAAGATAATATTTAGCAAAATTAGAAAGTAAGAAAAAGATGACTAAGAGATTTTGAAAACTAAAATTCTATTGAAAACTCATATCTACATTCCTGGATGATTTAGTTTGAGAGATTACAAGCCTTTACTCCCTTCTCTCGACTCTTCTTCATGGCAGACAATAACTATTACATCTTTTGACTAATGACAAAAAACTTTTCTTTCTATTGTACACTTTTTTACTTTTTACAACCCACTTTATACTATTTAGTATTCATACACTTTATCTTGTCTCCTGTCAGCAATCCCTTATTGATCCAGCAAATCTTCTGTTATAACTTTTGTCTTCTTCTGTTGGCATTATTTTTCTTTTTCACATTTGGCTTACATCGGTACTAACAATTATGATTAACATACTCTGATAATAATTTATATATTTTTTTTAATTTTTTTAAAATTTTCCATTTTATTAGTTTTTATCCTGTTGCATCATTGTCAAATAATCTTTTATTTTTCATATTTTTTTACTATAAATACTAATGTTGTAGGCCCACCAAAATAAGTCTATTAGATTTCATCGCTATATTTTATTTAATTCTTAAAAAATTATATTTATTTCGACTACTCTAATATTATACATTTTATATTAAAAAATTTCTTCAAATTTTATATATTCTATATATTTCTTAGTAGTTCTAAATTTTATTAAATTTATTAGTGGATAAAATTTATCTAGGATTATTTCTACTATAATAAAATAATATCTAATAAATATTCTATATTGAGTTATTATACTAGAGTAATATTTTACTACTTCTTAAAAAGATATTGGTAATTTTGCTAATTCTTCTGTATTACTAGTAGGATATATAGTATGAATTAATCCATAGTTATACAATATTTTTACTAATTCAGGTGAAATTTTTTGATTAATTATAACTTTATTAAAAGCATAATATAAAATATATTTTATAGTTTGAGAATTTAATTGTAAGTAATTTAATTTATGTATAAGACGTTCAAAAAACTTATATTATTCTATAGTTTTAAAAGATTCTCTATTTTCTTTATTTGTATCTATTTTACTACTAGAACTAGAAGCAATTTCATATTTCTTTTGTACTTCTTGCTGAGCTCTTATTATTTCTGAATTATTCTTGTATTAATTGGATCTTTATTAATGTTATACTTGATACTGGTCCTTCTGCTACTCGTATTGCTGCATCAACTATATTTATTGAGATCTTCTTTGCCTCCATATTCTTCACTTTAGTTGCCAATTCCTCTGTTTGAGAAGTTATATTATTGACAATAGAGATTAATATTTGTATACTAGTATTCATTTGACTATAATAGATTAATATTCATCTACATAATATTGATCTTCGTGATAATATGCTCTATTGTTGATAATTCTCTTGGAAAACCATTATTACTGGTATTCATTATGTTGGTGTTAAAGCCTATATACTCAAATAATTAGTAATTAATTTTTTTTCTTTAATATATTCAATTTCATAATTATAATAAGATAAATCAATATGCTATTTAATCAATATTTTATTACTAAATTTATTTGTTCTAATTCATTTATCTAACCAATACTTGACTTGAGTATTATCTGTTCTAATAATAATTTAGTATTGACTATAAATAATTTAATTTTTTCTACTAATTTAACAATTCCTAAAAATTCTTTCTAATTTGAATGATAATTACTCTGACTTTCATTAAATTTTCTACTTACATATCTAATTATTATTTTTTCTTTTTGGTTATTCTCATGAAATAATGCTGACCCCCAATAATTATTAGAAGTATCAGTATATATTATCCATTTTATATTTTCTTGGGTTGGTATCGTTAATTTGGTAAATTTTGACATATTTATTTTATTTGATTTACTACTTCTTCAATTTCTTTATTCTAAATCTATTTATTTTTTTCTCCTGCTAATTTTGATATTCTAACTGTTAATTTAGATAAATTCGGTATATAATTTCTAGTTTGATTTACTAATTCTAGAAAAGATTGTAATTCTTTTCTATTATTTATCTTAGGAAATTATAATATCTTTTTTTATATATATTCCTATAATTCTATTCCATCTTTTGATACATATTGTCCTAAAAGTCATATTTTTTTCTTTTCTTAATTTAGCTTTTTTTAGGTAAAATATTTAAACCTTTCTCTTTTAGTATATTACTGTAAAATATTTTAAAGGTAATAATAATTTTGTTACGTATTCTTGAAATATACTAGGACTATTATGTAATCCTATTGATAATACATTTTATTCATATAATCCTTCTGAAGTATTAAAAGTTGTATATTTTTTACTATCTTCATATAATTTTATTTAAAAAAATCCTTATTTATAGTCAAACTTACTAAATATTATTTTTTCTTTTATTAGATTGAACAAAAGTTTCATTTTTGATATAGGATATCTATTTCTTATAGTTAAATTATTTAACTTTTTATAATTTATAATCATTCTTGATTTTCTTCTTTTCTTCTCATTATGATTCAATAATATTATTGCTAGTAAAGAATACTTAGATCTACTTTTTCTTATGAAATTATATAGTTTCATTTCGTTACTATGCATAATAAAAAAAATTTTATCTTGTTCTGTCCAAGTATATGGTTTACAGTTTATTTCTTTACTATAATTGTCTAATTCTAATTTTGCTAATGGTTTAGATTTCTCCCAATGTACTAAAGGATTATCACTATAATTTTCTTCTAATCTTTGTTCTATACTTTTTTCTTTCTCTCTTATATAATACATTTAAAGTATTAATTCTTTGATCTATTTCTATAGGTTTATTATTAGGTAAGAATTGTATTTCATTTTTATTTATTTTAGTTTAAAATTTTTCATCTTTTCTTCTATAAGGTCTAGTTATTCTTATTCGCCATACTTCATATTTACATAGTATAGTTAGAATCCATACATCTTTAGTTATTTTCTAAGGATAATATTATTCTAGAAAATCTAATCCTAATATTATATAGTAGGATGCATCATTATATTAATTTAATTCTAATATTTTTAATTTATATTTTTTCTATTTGTATTGGAATATCTTTAACTTCTAATTCTATCATTTATATTTATTATCATATTCCTTCTATCCTTCTTATATTTTGTTTTTTCTTACATAATTCGGTTGGTAGTACATTATATTTTGTTAATGTCAAATTTGCTTCAGTATATACTAAAGCATGATATTTTCTTAATCTATATTTTTTACAATTAAATTTTACTAATATATAATATAATTGTTTTGTCATTATAGTTTTAGTAATATTATTGTTTGATTATCGATATTTATAATTATTATATTTTCTTGTATTTTATATGGTCTTACAAGATTAAGAAAATATTTTTCTAATATTGATTTATAACTATTATTATTATCTTCTTCTACCCATACTTTTATAGTTACTACATCTCTTTTATTAAATCTTATTATTAAATTAGTTTTTGTTCCATCTTCTGTTATTCCTAAATTATCTTCACTATATCCTATTTGTATAGTTGATTTTTCTTTTATAGGATCTACTTTAGCTATTATTTCTTCCCATAATGTATTTTTCTTTATTTCTACTAAAATCAAATTATTATTATTTGTTAAATCTAAGTGATTTGTTCTTGGTCTAAGTTGTACTAAATTTGAATTAATAGGTATTTTGGCTAGTCTATTTGCTTCATAATTTTCTTCCTTTAAACGAGATATTATACTTATTCCTCTTCTTGATATAGGTCTATAATCTATACTTTATTTTAAAATATTTATATTTATAGTTAGATTTTCTAAGATATTTATTTTTAATTATATTTATCCTATAATATCATTTGATTATATTCTTCTTGGTAATTCATTATATAATATAGTGTTATCTAATTCAAATTGTAATTGTTTTGATATAGCTATATTTGATAAATCTAAAGGTAATTCTTGCAATATTGGCATAGAATTCTTATCTATAGTTATTTTTTCTTGTGATTTATTATATATCTTATGTTCATTTGTAAATAATAGGGGTGTTCATAAAATCTAGGGCCTGATATGCCCACTCGAGCAAAAAAACCCTGCCCAACTTGATAAATATAGGGCAGAGCAGGGCATCAAATTATAAAATACAGCCCATGCTTTTTTTGGGCTGAGCACCGGGCAGGGGGTTGTCTTACCCTGCCCATGAGCATTCATTCTTTTATTTTATTTTTTTACTTTTCTCCTTAGATACTACACTTGAAAGGGAGAATATATTAGTTATTGGTGACTAAATGATCATTTTAGAAATATAAATAGTTAAGTAAGTAAGTTGTATCTTTTAATATTTATAACTATATCAATTTTTTTCTTTTTCTTTAACTTTATTAATCATAATATAATTACATTATAAATTGTAATTGTTTATTTTATTTTTTTAAATGCTTCATCCTTATCAACATTTGGAAAATTAATACAAAATTACAATTATAAATAAATTAGATTTCAAAGCTTTTTTTATATGCAATGAATTTCAATATTTTAATTATTATATTTTTGTTGCTTTATTTTTAATAGATTATAGATATAATTTAACTCTTAAAAACATATGAATATGGTATTATTTTAAAAGTTTATAATTGTATATTATTTTTCACAACATGAAGATGGCATCACAACTTAGGCATGTCCAGTCTGCCCATACCCAACCCACCTATGCCCAATCCAAAATAGTTAGGGATTTTACTGGGTAGAGCTGGGTTGTAAAATACAACCCATTCATTTTTCATGCATGGCACCAGGCATGGGGTTACCCTGCCTAGCTCAATCCTACCCATAAATACCCCTAGTAAATACTAATCATATCATTACTGTTATATTTATATTTTTAGCTCCTTATAATAATTTAACTTTATCTAACTTATGACATATTATTATTGATATATTCATATGTTTATTAGCTCTAGATATTATAAAATTAATATTTAATGTAAATTTTAATTTTTGATTAATTAAGTCTCATGTTAATGCTCCTAATATACTATCTTTTACACTACTAATTATTCTACCATCTGTAATTAATAATTCTGTAGGTAAGTCTATTCCTTGATAAAAATATATTTCTACTAATAATTGTATTCCTACAATATATATTTCTATTATTTTATTTTTAAAAGGTAATTTATTTGTCTCTGATTCTACTAAAGTTTTATTTATTAAAGGTATTCTTAATATTTCTTTAATTAACCTAGATTCTGTAAGATGTTTCTTTTCTAATAATACGCATGCTTATTTTTTTTCTTGGATTTTAATATTTTACTTACTCTATACATAAATTTTTCATTTTTTAATTCTTCTAGTTTCATGTCTAATTTTACATTTTTTATCTTATTATATTGTTGTTGGTTAAAAGTTATTATTTTTTCTATTATTCATTCTTCAGAATTTCTATATTCCTCATATTCTATATTATCTTGATTATTACTTTCATCTTCTTCTACTTCTCTCATCATATTAATTTGATATTCTTCCTCTATAGGTGAATAAAATTCATCAAATTTATATTCAATTTTTTCCTCAGATTCACTATTACTACTTATATTTTTTATCTTATATATTTCTATATCATTTCTATTTATTTCACTTCCTGATAATTTTTTATATTCTACTAGTTTCATTTCTAATTCATTTCCTTCTTTTAATATATTTACTCTCTTTTTATTTTTATGATTAGGACAATTAGTTGATATGTGTCCTATTTCTCCATAATTATAACATTTATATTTTGTTGGTTTCTTTTTATAATTCAATTTTCTTTCCCTTTCTTAAAATATCTTCTTGGCTTATATTTTTTATATACTTTATGTTTAGGGTATTTCTTAAATTCATATTTTCTTTTCTTTATTTTCTTATTATCACATCCCCATCTATGAGGTGTTTCTAATCCTGCATATTTTAATATCATTTTATTAGTCTTATAATATTTTATATTTCTCCATGCTTGCCTATATTTATCTAATAAATATTCTCTTAAATAATCTTCTCTTCTTCCTATAGTGTCTATATATGATATAATATTTTAATTTTTATTAAAAGCTACCATATATTCTTCTAATATAGTATCTAATATTAATCTGGGTATTTTTTTATAAAATAAATCTATATAAAATTTTTGTTCTTCTATTATTTCTAACATTGCTTTATAAAAATATTTTTTATATTCACAAATATACTGATTTAAATATTTTGGATCTAATGAACATATTTCTATTTGATGCATTTTAGTTATTGCTCTATCTCTATTTGTTTTTTCATTTAATGCTGCACTTCGCCTTATGAATTCATTTTTTAATAATTGCTCATATTATTTTATTAATAAGTCATAATATTCTTTTATATTTGTATAAGATTATGTTACTATTCTTGTTATTTCTCTAAATTCATGACTTTTAATTTTTTACCAATTATGTATATTTCTTGTAAAACTTGCTTCCATTAACATATTAGTTACTTGAGTATCTATATTTTTTCTTATTAATGCTATTAATTGAGCTTTAGTGCATTCTTCTAATACTTTTTCATTATCTAATAAACAATCCATATCCAACCATATTCTTTAATTAGATATTGATATTGTCCCTTATTGTTCTATACTTGAAGGGATAAATTTATTATTATTAGTATTTATTTTGAATGATGCATTAAATAATTCTGTTTTATTTAAAAATTCTGAGTTAAAATAATATATTCTTCTCTTGTTCTCTTTCTCTTCTATCATTTCTTCTACTATTTTATATTTCTATATTTCTATATTCTTGACTTTCTATACTAGGTAGAATAAATTGTTATTGTTGCATATTAATTTGAAATAATTATGGTTATGTTATTATTATATTTTCCATTTCTCTTTGTATTATTTCTATTTTTTCTTCTTCTTTTTATCCCATTATTTTTTCTATTTCATTATATTCTTCATCTTCTAATTCTTGTAATATTTTTACCATATTAATTTTTTCTCTATTATCTATTAGTTCAAAAAACTTTTTTATATCTAATAAATTTGATCCTATTTAACATGCTATTTCTATTATTATGTTATTTTCTTTTTAATTTAATTTTTCTTTAGATTTTATTTCTTTTTCTTTATATTTTATTATTTCTTTACCTAATTTAGCTATTTCTTCTCTTATTTTTATTACTAATTGATCTTCTTCATTTTGTTGTTCTTTTCTTCTTAATTTAAATTGTTCTATTTCTTCAAATATTGTCCATAAGTTTTTATTAACTATTTCTTGTCCTTTATAATTTTTTTAAGTTATTTCTCTAATTTGCTTAATATTTTCATCCATACTTTGTGAATTTATTTTTTCTCTAGTTATTTGTTCTTTATTATTTATTTCTATTATTTTTATCATGTTTATCTGATCTTTATTTTTTATAGGTTCTACTCAAATATTTATTTCTAATGCTTTCATTATCTTATTAAGATTATTTTTTATTTCTTGTAATTCTATTTTAATTTGATATATTTTTTATTATATTGGCTTAGAAATTTGAATTAATTTTCTAATTCTATTTCTAGATTTTCTTTTTCTACTATAGTCATTATATCTTCAGGTACTTTTTCTATTATTTCTTATATTGAAAAGACTTTTAATAAATCTTTTATATTTATATTTATATAACTTCCTAATTATTTTATTAAATATATATTTATCCAATTAATTTGATTAAAAGTATTATCTCCTTCTCCTCCTATTATGAAAGGTGCTAGCATACAATCATCCTAATTATTTGACAGTATATAAAAATTTATTGGTAAACTATTTTCTTCTAACCCATATATTCGAGGTTCCATAATTGTTATATTATTCATTCTACTAATTCTTGTAATTCTTCTTTTAATTCTCTAATAAGATTTTTAATCTTACTTACTACTTCAACATCTAAATTCTTTGATTTACTAAATATTCTTTTTGCTTTCTTTATATATATATATATATATATATATATATCATCTCGCTATGATAAAACACCAAAATTAAACTCTACAAGGAAAAAAACTTCTTCAATAAATGGAAACAATAAAGCATACAGACACACACACATATATGTGATTGAAGTTGGCTTTATACACTACTCCACATAACTTGCTTTTGAAACACCAACACTACTATACTACTCAACCAGACGACCATACATTTATTTGAATCAATATTGTAGTGAAACATAAATACACATAAGTACAACACACACGTCTCTTATATCTGGCAAAGTTCATATGCAAGAGCAATTATATTACACACACACACACACACATATCACGCTGAAGCTCCTTTAGGATAATGATCAGGTGTTGTGCCTCTGAGATGATTTATTTTGTATGAGGATGCAGGAATTGGACCATGTGAAGGTGTAGGAGATGGAGGTGGTCGAGGACGAGGGTGAGGCGGCCTTGTCACGGTCCAACCACATTGCAGCATCGGAGTAGGGCCGCCTGAATGACTCGGTGGTGGCGGTGGTGCGAGCGCGAACGTCCATGTCTTTCCATCCACCAACAACTGCTACAATACTTGTTACCTGTTCAGAATTAAGCCAACACCTTTATATGTCTCAAATTACTATAGTTAGCAATATTTCTCTAATCCTATTTATAAATTATTTTTAATATATTTTATTAAAAAAAATTTAAACTCATTAACTCTATTAAAATTTTATAATTTTTTAACTTTACTTCTAATATATATACTTTTTAAGAAAATAACAACCTATATGATAACAATAAATGAATGGCGAAATAATAAATTTATATGAAAAATTTAATAATGTGACTTATCAATGTTGTATATTCTTCTTATAAAACTATTCATGCATGTGTCATGTTTTAATTATACAAAAAACTTGAAAACAAATATCTATCACTTATCTTCATGAATAACAATCTGGTGTGAAACAAATTAAAACAGATAATGCATCACCTGGTACCAGAAAAGGTCTCGCTTCTATAAAATTCGAGGCAAACAAAGTTGTTTGGAAAGCCATGAGGGCAACAAGGACAATATGAAGAGGCTTCATTATCATCATCTTCTGTTATGCTTCTATATTGATTTTGGTCATTATGGCGATCTTATATATATAGAGTCAAGCAAGTGGTAGTTGATGGGTCCAAACCATAGGAGATGCACAAGAATCCAACCCCATTTGATGTTTAATATCTTTTTGTATTAGACAAAGTTTGAAGCATATTTCCTAATCATTCGGAAAATCTAACGTTTACTTCTAACGCTAGGTAAGCGACAGGTGTGAGCAATGACGAGGTTGTCTTATAATTATGTTCTTCTCTATTATTTATCCATACACAAACCTTCCTTCTCTTCTTTATTTGGGTTTCCATATTTTATATGAATGTATAACTATCATGCCATAAAACTTGTATGCGTTACAGCGTTTATGTGTGTGTGTGTGATGAGTAGAGGTGAGTACGGGATAAGATTGGGATAACCCCGTCCCAAGATAGGATATGGGACACAAAATACGTCTCGTGTCCCGTCTCATCTCGAATATGTCCCGATCCCTTTTGGGACCGAGACAGGTTAGGGAATTCCTGAACCCAATTTAAAAAAAAATATTAAATATTTTATGTATATCCTATTTATTAGTAACATATAATCAAAACACAAAAATAATAGAAGAAATTAAATTCTCTTTATTATAATTAGCAACTTAAAATAATAAATACCATTAATTATACTACAAATACTATTACTTTTTCAATTTTTTCACTTCATCAATTGAAGTTACTGCTTCACCTGTAAATAAATAAATACATATAAAGAAGAAAAAATACAATTATCTAATAAATAATATGATATAACTAATATCATTTTCTATTTTTATTTTTTATAAAAAGTAAATAAAATAAAAATATTTTTTATTTTTTAAAAAAAATATTCGGGACGGGACGGAAATCTCAAGGGTTAGACCGAGACCCATCCCATCCTAAATCTCTCCCCTGTCCTATCCCGGGATGTCTCGTCCTGACTGATCATTCATGGGATGGGATAGACCCGTCTTAAATTGCCTGGGATCAGGTCAGGACAATTCAGGACAGGAAAAAATAAGCACCCCTAGTGATGAGGACGCCATGCAGGGAGAGAAAAAGCAAACAAAAGATAAGCCATGCTTACCTCATATACCTAAACATTTATGTATATACAGGTGTAGTCACATGAGTGATCTATTTGGCAATTCAAGATGGATTTGTTGTGAAATAATCAATCAACAAAATTATCTCAGGAATTGATATGTCCCATTCAGAAATAAATATCATTTCACTCTAGTTTTTTTTTATAATATTTTGAGTCACCCGGTAGCACTTTTTATAAATCTTGTAATCAGGTACAGATTAATCTAGATCAAGGTTTTGCGACCAACAGGATACCTCTCCCTAGGTGTCTCTTTTAATAAGGTGAAATTCAAACTCAGTTCCCTCTGTGATCTAGCTGGTGCATAGTCATTTCAATCTAGTTATTGCTGCTACTATTATCTTTTTTTTCCTGCTCATTGCTTATGAGGGCTTCCAAAATTAGTTCCATATATCTTGTATAACACATGTTAAAGACTCCAATCATTTATCATTTATCATTTTTAAGTTAAGAATAGTGGAACTCATCTGCACGTGCATCTAATGATATATATATATATATAAAGAGATGCTATGTAAAAGTTTAAAGTTGATAGCATTTTATCAAGTAGCCAATATATATCAGTTCATGGGAAGTTTCCAATATGTCCTCTGAAATTGAATTCCCTTCCTTAGCTACACACATTATTTATATATCCAACAAATAGAAGAGAAGATTTGGTACATCTAAAAGTTGGATATGTCTTTGACCCAAGCTCTAATAATATAAATGTAATTACATCATAGTAATTGCAGGGACAAATATAATCATTGCAGTTTTATAAGTTTTTAATGAGGAGGGAATAAAAATCAAATGAGATAGTGTTTTCAATGTTTGGATAAAGGTTTCTGAAGCTTTAATTAATGAGTGAGTGCTTGTCTAAGATATTGCGATTGGCTCAGTGTCATTTTCTTAATTTTCAATCAAAGATTTTTGAAAAGGATATTTGATTCTTTTGTCTCATTGTTTGATTATATGATCTAAACAAATCTCTCATTCTGAATATTCCAAAATGTCTCTCATAGATTATTATGGTAGATGCTTTGATTTCCAAAGTTTTGATCAATATATAGTACTCCTTTATTAATTAATATAAGACCTATTTAACTAATTTAATTAGATTAAAAAATTTAGTTAATTTAATTAATATATATGACATATTTTTTTTTAAAAACCCTAACTATTTTTCTTAACTATCTCCTTTTTTCTCTTATTGATTATTGTTAAAAAAATATTAATAGAAATAATTTAAAAAAATAATAAATATAATAAATAAATTTTTTATTTAAGATTAATATTAATTTTTTAATTAATTTTTATATTAAAACTTATAAGAGTATTTTGAAACTTTTTTTGGTACAAGTATTTTGAAACTTTGTTGAACAAAATTTCATCTTTTAATTATCTGAAAATTCAGGCCCAATCTAGATTCCATCATGAATGGGCCCATAATTACTCAAATTATTATAACTGTTTTTTAAAAGTTATCTAAACTATCACCAATGGGAATTAGTTTGAGTGGTAAATAGCTTGATATTGTTTAAATGAGGCCTCACGTTTGACCCTTAACGTATGTAAAAAATTCTTGTTGGGAGACTCACCCACCATAGCCAGATGGGCGACGTGAGTCAGATCCAAATGTAGTCGGGACAAAACTCTGATGAATTGGATGGGGAAAAAAGTTATCTACCTATTACCTATCCTCTTTATGAGTTCAACTGACGAAGATGTGAGACATGTGATTATTTAAAATGTGTTTGATCCCTATAAAGTATTAATTTGTTTTGATTCCAGTACTGGCGTTTGAGGAAATATCCTAACTCCTAAATGTTTAGATTTATGCCTAAGGGTAATAGACATTTCATCCTACCCGATATTGGTATCGCCTAAGAGAAAGAGAAACCTCGCTCTATCCTTAGATTGTGGGTGAGTCCAACAATTTTCTAAAAATTTTTGTACCAAAACAAACTGTGAATGAGAGTTAAGATACATATGGTAAAAAATATGTTTATATCTTATAAAAATATAAATTCGATTCCCCTTATCATTATGAGGATTTTTTTAGTATATGATTTCATAGATCTCTTATAAGTACTTTTTGAACCATGTGGTTATATTTTAGCTTTATTAGGAGATCGGTACTGAATCTACCTAAAGTTTTTTATACTAAAAAAAAAAGTTATATAAATATACCCATAGTATGTGGGTTTAGCAGGCGAAGGAATGAGACATATTACCATTTAAAGCGTGTTCAATTTTTTAGGAGTATTATTTTATTATAATTCTATTCGTATTATTTAGGAAGATATCATAACTTTTAGGTATATAGGTTTAAGTATGAGAGTAATTTACAATTTATCTTATTCAAAATCAGTATTATATAAAAAAATAGAAATTTTATTCTATCTTTAAATTAAAATTATAAGTGAAAGTAATTTTTTTATAAAAATTTTTGTATCAAAACAAGTTATATAGCGGTCTTAGATTGCTTAAGCAGCGTATGCACATTTTCTTTCTGTTTTTTTATAACATAGGAATATTTTATTTTCTTTCTGCTTTTTATGACAAGCACGAACGTTGACCAACTTTTGGCCTCCTGATTGCAGCTTTGTGTTTTCATGTTTTCGTTGTATTAGACTATTTTCCTCGTTTTTTCCCTTGCTGTTTCTTTTCATGTTGTATATTTGTACTTGAGGCGTACTTGAGCCTCACTCGACTTCATTGGCAGGAACTTTCTTATTTTATGTATCTTTTTATTTTATATAAATAATAAACTTGTTTTTTATAAAACAAAAAACACAAACATTTTTTTTATTTTTTTTATTTTTAATATGAGAGCTTTCAAGAAATAATGAGAGAGATAGAAACATTATTTGCTTTCTTTTTTTCTTTTGTTAAGTAAAAATAAATTTTTATATTAGACATAATTATATTTAAAGTATTACTAAATATTAAATATTAGAGCATATCTCCTCATTTCAAATATAAAAAATTTGGATATTCACATATTTAAGTTTAGTATTAACCCTTTTCCATTAAAATTAACATACATGTAAAATACATTCACTTCTAATTATACATGGGTTTCACAAAAATTAGATCCACGGTTATGTTTGGATAGATTATTTGGATTAGGATTTTTAATTTAAAATCCCACATTTAAAATTCATGTATTTAAACTTTTTGTTTGGGTTATAAAAATTTCAAATGATAATATATTAAAATTCTTTGATAGGTTTCACATTTAAAAAAAAATTAGGTTTGAACGAACATTTGAATTAACATAGTTAAAATTAAATAAGAATTTAACATTTTAAAAATTTTATAATACTCTATTTGATTTTAATTTAATTGTAAGAGTTAGATAATTAATTTATAAAAAATTAAAAAAATTAATTAAACTCATTATTTATAAAAAAATTGTATTGATTTTTCTAAAATAAAAATTTTATTTTAATATATATAATCAATAGAAATAATTTAAAAAATATATAAATTTATAAGATAAAATAAATAAATTGAATTCTTATAGGGTCAAAGCAAAATTATTAATTAATTTTTATATTTAAAACAAAAAGAATGATAAAATTTATTTGGATTTAGATCAAATTCTCCCTAATCCAAACGCAAGAGTAATGAATTCTTAGTAATTATAAGAGTCTTGTTAATTTACACCAATCCAATTCAACGCGCATGAGGGATTAATGCCTCATGTATAACGTTTACCGGTGTACTGCTAGTGGAGAGAATTAGTTCCCGCGTGAAATACAAGAAAAATAAATTTATTTTAAAAAAAAACTGTGAGATAAAGGTATTTTTATCGTGTTTAATAGATGACAAAATAACCTTTCTAGAAAGTAAATTTCGCATGTTTTTGTGAAAGGACTTCATTCCTATTTTCACTAGAAATCATTACATCATCCCATCTGACAGGGTTTTTTTGTGTTTTACTGTTCCTTTTTTCAAACTCAATAAAGTAGTTTAACCTTAAAAAATGTAAATTGCTTATATAATTATGATATGTTTGAGTTTAGCTAACTTTTTATAACAGATTAAAGTAATTAAATAAATTAATTAATTATAATAAAATTTAATATTTTTAAAAATAAATTTATATTATATATTTTTTAATTTTAGTATATTAATCAAATACTTAATAGTCATGGACAATGACAATTATAACAACAACACAAAAAAAATCTCTGTTATTTTCACCTTTGTTTTTTTTTTCTCCCTTTTTGGGCTGAGTTGCCATTTTTGCAAGTGAAAACGTCAACTGGAACTACGTATTTCAGTGCGCCAGTTAGTTGAGTGAAAATTTATAGGCCTGTACCACAAAAGAATGACGCCAACCCTCCACCAATTCTTTTGTTTGTCACTAGGTCTCGTTTCCAAAAGGGCATTCAATCCTGGCTGAGTTGAGAATCTACTCATCTTCTACTGAGACATTTTTTCCTCTCCACAAATTATAGCATCCAGTGAATGTTTTCTCTCGAACTGATATTTCCACTTAGACTCAAGCCTCACCCTGCAATTTCAAAAGACTTTTTCATTCTCATTCTAATCAACGCCCAAAATAGATAACAGTAAGGGAAATAAGGCTGCTACTTATTCATATTTTTAAATCAACGAGCTTTTTCAACATACACAACATGGTTTTCATAGGGGCAGCATTGTTCATCCTCCTACTTCAATACCCTACTTCAACATTTAGTCTTCATCACTTTTCTCATTCTCTTCTTACGGGCAAGGCTGCTCTTCTAGAATTCAAGAAAAAGATCATATTTGATCCACATTCCACACTTTCTAACTGGGATGAAGCTGTTCATGTGTGCAATTTCACCCGTGTTAAATGCGATAAATTCCAGCACCGAGTTACTGAACTAATCCCGACCGAAACTCGTCTCGTGGGGTTGCTTTTACCATTCCTTCCCAATCTCACTGGATTGCACATCCTTGACATTGTTGACAATCAATTATTTGGCATTATCCCACCAGAACTTTCCTCCCTTAGACGTCTCCATCGTCTCCGCCTCGAGGGGGAATAGTTTGCATGGTTCCATACCAGACTCCTTTTCCCAGCTTTCTAAACTTAACGTGCTGCATATCAGAGATAGTTACATAAATGGTTCACTTTCTCCATCCTTTTCTCCAACTGCACACTGGAAATTTTGGACCTTTCTACCAACTTCCTCAGAGGTAAGATCCCAGAAGAGATTGGAAACTGTCAAGGTCTCAGGAGTCTCAATCTATACAGCAATCAATTTACTGGACAGATTCCTCTCTCACTAATCTGTCACTTGTAAACTTAGATGTAGAGAACAATCTATTATCTGGAGAATTGCCTTCAGAATTTGTTGTAGTGGACAGAATTTGCAAAAGAACAACCAATCCGAGTCGTGTCCAAAGACACTGTCCTTAAGTGTTATTCCGCGACAACTGGCAACATGAAGCGGTACTCCCCAGGATTAAACGGATTCTTCTTGTGGAAATAAGGGAACAAAATCTAGTGGAAGGAAATAAACTAAGAGAGAAAATGGGAAGAGAGCACGAGCGTTGTTCTTCGTATATCTGCAACATCCTTGTGCACTACTTTTATAAGGATGAAGAGGCACGGAAATATAGGTTGTGTCCGTAAGAGACGACCTTTCGACCAAACCGGCGTGATACCTATCAGACTGTAAGGTCGCATCTTTCTGTCACAACGGTTCCTTTTCCAAAAGCCATAATGCCAACGTTCAAAAAGAAAAATACCGTTTGGCATTTCATATTCATTTAGGCTGTAGGAATTTGGACACTTTTCGTCTAGACACATTAAAAATATTTCTGGACAAGCCAAAATATTTTTCACAAAAAGTGCCCAATATCACGCTCTATCTTGCGCGCAGGGGGGGTAAAATCGCCGGATTTCAACTGAATTTCCCATTGATGGCCCATTATCGTGCGCGCGAGTCCACCTCTCTTTTAGGCCCATTTACTAGCCCACAATTGTAACTTATTATTTATACTCTTGAGCCTTCATTCACTCAAGCAATGTGGGACTTCTAGTTTCTATGACACACCCACTTTTTCACAACAATCTCCCACATGTGTCAAAGAAACTCCACTCTTTGAGTTACACTTGGATATAATCATTGTATCTAGTGGTCCTTTGGACTATGAACTAGATCTAGACTGATAATACTTAGTATACAAAGATGCCAATGGTCCTATGGACTATGAACTAGCACCTCTTGGGTATATATCAAAGGTACTAACAGTCAGATTATACCCCCACATTTCCACTGTTTATCGAGCAGTTTTGCGTGTTAGGCAGTCATGCGCGTGTCCTGGTTTTTAACGAATGTTCTAGAGATTTCGCCGCAATATCATAGGAGAGGCCCACACTCCTCATTCATATAGGTGATTTCTTTAAGTGTATCTACACATAATACACCATCCCGTGGGATTTGAAATCAGTAAGAGCTTTTGATCATACTCCTCTATGCAATCTAGCACTTTCTTGTATACCATAGGAAATGACTAGTAATAATATTTTGGTGCTAGCAGAACTAACAAACGACTTGTTCTTACCCATTGAACCTTCTTCATGGGATCACCAATCACAAAGGTTAGGTTGATATCACTGTCGTTATCAAACTGGCTTTAGTCCTATTCCCCTCGATGTCTCAATAATTTGTTTTCTCTCTAGGGGTTTTGTTAACGGATCCGCAAGATTTACTTGTGACTTTACATAATCGATTGAGATCACCCCGTCTTTGAGCAGATACTTTATAATATTGTGTCTCAATCAAATGTGCCTATTTTTACCATTGAAGGTTTTATTTTTAGCCGTAGCTATAGCAGATTGGTTATCACAGTGTAAAGATATTGATGGTGTGCACTTGTCACCCAATGGAATACTTGCTAAGAAGTTTCTTAACCACTTAGCCTCAGTTCCAGCCAATTCCATAGCAATAAATTCAGAATCCCTTGAGGATTTAGTTAGAATTGTTTGCTTGGATGATTTCCATGTGACTGTACCACCACCAAGAATAAACACATAACCACTAGTGGATTTTGACTCTTCTGAATCTGAGATCCAGTTTGCATCAATGTATCCTTCTAATACAATAGGAAATCCACTATAATGTATACCATAATTTATGGCACCTCTAGGTATCTCAATAACCTTATTAGAGTATCCCAATGTTCACTGCTTAGACAATGAGTATATTTGCTCAATCTACACACAGCATATGCTATGTCAGGTCTGGTATAATTCATTAAATGCAACAGACTTCCAATGATCTGTGAATATTTAGATTGAGCCACTGGGTCTTCTAAATTTTTCTTTATGTGCACACTTAAATCATAAGGAGAACTCAATGGAGTTTCATCATATTGTTCAAACTTTCTCAGAATTTTCTCAACATAATTTTCTTAAGAAAGTAAGATATCTCTTTCATTCCTTATGATTTGCACACCCAAGATTAACTTTGCTTCACCCAAATGTTTCATATCAAAATTTGAAGCAAGAAAACCCTTTGTTTCAAGCACAATATTCATACTAGTACCAAAAATAAGCATATCATCCACATATAGGCATATAATCACACAATCATTATTCATAACTTCTGTATAAATACATATTTCTACTTCTATAGTAGAGTAAGCACCATTTATTAGAATTTGATCTAACTTTTCATGCCATTGTTTAGGTGCCTGCTTTAAACCATATAAAGATTTAATTAATTTACAAACTTTATTTTCTTGCACAAGAACAATGCACCCTTCAGGTTGTGCCATATAAATTTCTTCTTCTAAATCACCATTCAAAATTGCAGTCTTAACATCCATTTGGTGAATAAAAAACTTATGAATTGAATGCAATAAGGACTCTAATAGAAGAAATCCTTATTACTGGAGAAAATGTATTAAAATAATCAATATTTTCCTTTTGAATATATCCCTTGGCTACTAGTCTGGCTTTGTATTTTTCTACAAACCCATCAGAAAAATATTTTTTCTTAAGAACCCATTTAGATCCAATAGGTTTTGCTCCTAGAGGCAAGTCTACCAAAATCCATGTTTTATTTTTATTTAAAGAATCAATCTCTGATTTAATAGCTTCTTTCCAAGAATCTGCATCTGGAGATGAAATAGCTTCATAAAAATCTCTAGGTTCTCCTTCAACTAAATAAGTGAAGAAATCATCTCCAAAAGAAGTTTCTTTCCTTTGCCTTTTACTTTTTCGTACACTTTCACCCAAAACTTCATTTGAAATTTGTTTAAGAGAGGAAGAAGAAACTCTTTCAATTCTTGTTGAAGTATGCTCAACTTTCAAAGGAAAAACTTTTTCAAAGAACTCTGCATCTTTAGTTTCAATAATTGTATTTTTATACAAAACATCACTTTTCAAAACCAGAAAGCGATATGCAGCACTTTGTTGAGCATAACCAATAAACATACAATCAGAAATGTTAGAACCAATTTTTCTCTTTTTATGATCAGGTAATAAAACTTTTGCAAGACACCCCCACACTCTCAAATATGTCATATTTGGTTTATAATCTTTCCATAATTCATAAGGGGTTCTCTTTGTTTTCTTATGGGGTAATCTATTTTGTAAAAAACATACAGTTAATATAGCTTCTCCCACAAGTTATCAGGTGCTCCAGAACTTACAAGTAAGGCATTCATCATTTCTTTTAAAGTTCTATTTTTCCTTTCTGCTATTCCATTAGATTCAGGAGAATAAGGAGGAGTTACTTCATGAATTATGCCTTCTTTTTCACAAAAATCATCTAATAACAAATATTCTCCTCCTCTATCTGATATAATTCTTTTTATCTTTCTACTTAATTGATTTTCTATCTGGGCTTTATATAAAAGAAACTTATCATAAGCCTCATCTTTATTTCTCAATAAATACACCTTAGTATATCTAGAGAAATCATCAATAAAAATAATATAATATCTTTTATCACCTCTAGTTTCTGTTTGTTTTAGATATCCCAAATCAGTATGGATTAAAGATAATAATTTAGTTTCTCTTTGTGTAGATAAGTGTGTTCTCTTAGTCAACTTAGCTTGTACACAAATCTCACATTTACTTATCATATCATTCTTAATTCTAGGAATTAATTCAAGTTTCTGTAATCTTTCCATGTAAGATTTATTAACATGACATAATCTAGCATGCCAAATATCAAAAGACTCAATCAAGTAAGCAGAAGAAGATGCATTATTATTCTCATAAACACTCAGTACAAACAGTCCTTGATTACAATAACCCTTTCCAATCAGAACATTGTTCTTAGTCATAATGATCTTATCAGATTCAAATGACACTTTGACCCCAGCTTTTCCCAATATAGCCACATAAATTAAATTTGCTCTGGCTTCAGGCACATACAGGACATCTTGTAACACTAAGGTCTTCCCTAATGTGAGTTTCATAACCACTTTTCCTTTCCCATAAACTTTTGCAGATTGAGAATCAGTAAGATACACGTGGTCTTCTCCTTCTTCAAAGGAGGAATACAAATCTTTATTTACACATATGTGCCTGGTAGCCCCAGAGTCTACCACCCATTTGTTCACATCAGATACAAGAAAAGCTTGATAAATCATTGCAATGATAATATCATTATCACTACCATCATCTCCTTGAACCAAATTTATATTTGGTTTAGGAGGATTACCACTTCTCATCTTATTAGCCCTCTTCCTACATTCAAATGCATGATGTCCTGATTTATTACAGACAAAACATCTGACTTTCTTCTTGAACTTGGGGTCAGCATTCTTAGGTTTGTAATCTGACTGTTTATTCTGGTGTTTCTTATTATTGTGTTTAGAGTCGTACCTCTTGTTGTCGTACCTTAGCAGTCATCTCCTTCTCCTTTGCTGCTTGAATCGTTCTCCGGTTGGTGTCTTCAATAATAATATGAGTGATTAAATCTGTTAACGACAGTTGCCTCTACTTGTGTTTCAATTGTTGCTTGTAGTTGTTCCAAGATTCTGGAAACTTTTCAATTAGAATTCCAGCAACAAATTCATCAGGCAAATTGATGTGTTCAGCCTTGAGATCTTCAATCAATTTGTGATATTCATTGATCTAACTCTTGATGTCGTTGTTGTCCACCATCTCCCACCTATAATAATTTCCAACTACAAACTTCTGTTTTCCAGCATCCTCCGCAGTATATTTCAGGATCAAGGAGTTCCAGATTTTATTTACTTCCTTGTAGACACTATAAATATCGAACAGATCATTAGATAAAGTACTAATTAGGGTGTGTCTACATACTTTGTTGGCATATGTCCAAACATCTTTCTGGGCTTGCTCAACATCTGGAGATGGTTCATATTCGATTAGTGTTGTTGCTACTCCATGCATATCAAGAACAGTGTACACCCGCTCTTGCTAACGTCTGAAGTTCTTGCCATCAAACACCTTTATTTTTGAAGTGTCAGAGAATGGACGAGGTGCAGGGATAGAAACATAAGGAATGGCACTGTTATGTCGACCACCTGCGTTGTTGTTGTTGTCCCCAGTAGGATTCAAAGCACTGGAAGAGTCCATCGTGTAGAATAACTCTTAAGATTGTAGTCAACAGAACCTGCAAAAGAACAACTAATCCGAGTCGCATCCAAGGACACTATCCTCAAGAGTTATTCCGTGACAACCGGCAAGATGAAGCGGTACTCCCCATGATTAAACGGATTCTTCTTGTGGAAACAAGGGAACATAATCAATAAACTAAGAGAGAAAATGGGAAGAGAGCACAAGCGTTGTTCTTCATATATCTGCAACATCCTTGTGCACTGCTTTTATAAGGATGAAGAGGCACGAAAACATCGGTTGCATCCGTAAGAGATGACCTTTTGAATGAACCGGCGTGATACCTATTGGACTGTAAAGTCACATCTTTCTGTCGCAACGGTTCCTTTCCCAACATCCATAATGCCAACATTCAAAAAGGAAAATACCGTTTGGTCTTTCATATTCATTTAGGCTGTAGGAATTTGGACACTTTCCGTCTAAGCATATTAAAAATATTTTTGGATAAGCTAAAATATTTTTCACAAAAAAGTATCTAATATCACGCTCTATCTTACGCGCAAGGGGTAATCGCTAGATTTCAACTAAATTTCCCATTGATGACCCATTGTCACGCGCGTGAATTCACCTCTCTTCTAGGCCCATTTACTAGCCCACAATTGTAATTTATTATTTATATTCTTGAGCCTTCATTCACTTAAGTAATATGGGACTTCTAGTTTCTATGACACGCCCACTTTTTCACAACATTTGTAAGCAGATGTCCTGATCTTCTTTACCTGCATTTTTCATACGGTATGGTAAGTCATGGTCGTAATACCGATCTTGATCCATTTTTCGCCGCTCTTAGAAACTGCAGCCGTCTAGAGGAGCTTGAATTGGCCGGCATGGGCCTTGGAGGAAGGTTCTCCGACGCCGTCTGTCAAGTTGGCATCAAACTAAAAGGTTTGCTACTGCAAGAAAACCAAATACATGGATCAATCCCTGACAGTGTATCAAATTTTTCCAGCCTTTATGATCCTGAATTTAGCATCCAATCTTCTCAATGGAACTATTTCACCAGAGATCAGCATGTTGTCAAACTTGTAACAGCTTTTCTTATCAAACAACCACTTCAAATCTGCAATTCCAGAAGCAATGGGCAACTGTCTAAATCTGGGTCTGCTTGATCTGTCGTGCAATGAATTTACGGGACGGATTCCAGAAAGCTTGGGAAAGTTGGATCGGTTGTATTCTCTGTCTCTCAATAATAACCACCTCACAGGAAATGTACCTTCTACATTAGGACCGTGCATTGCTCTGTATAGGCTTGACTTGTCCTATAATAGATTAACAGTAACCATCCCACAAGAAATCTCAGGCCTGCCAGGCCTGCATGAAATTAGAATTTTCATAAACTTCTCACATAACCAACTAGAAGGTCCCCTGCCAATTGAGCTCAGCAAACTAGAAAAGGTTCGAGAGATGGATTTTTCATCAAATTACCTAACTGGAAGTATCTTCCCTCAGATAGCAAGCTGCATTGCTGTATCGATGATAAATTTTTCAAACAATTCTCTACAACGTCAGCTTCCCGAATCTTTAGGCGAACTGAAAAACCTTAAAACTTTCGATGTTTCACGAAACAATTTGTCTGAATTGATCCCCAAAACTCTTTGTAAAGATACACTTTGTTTCCTCAATCTATCATATAATAACCTAGAAGGAATGGTTCCATCTGGTGGTATCTTTGATTCAGCATCAAATTTATCATTCTTAGGAAACCCATATCTTTGTGAAACAATTACAGGCAAACTTTCATGCTTTCAAAAGAGACAATGGTTCAGAAATCGCCTGTTCTTGATTATTTTCATCTTGGTCATCTGCATAATCTTGTCAATGATTTGCTGCATAATTGTATGTAAGCGGCTTAAAGTGATTATTTCTGTCCAGGGAACTGAGTTAAGTGGAAAACCAGCAAGAAGTGAACTGATAATTAACTTCCCAAGAATCACATACAAGGAACTATCAGAGGCTACCGGAGGATTTGATGATCAGAGACAAGTAGGATCAGGTTGTCATGGACGTGTCTATAGAGGAGTTCTTCCAGATGGAACCCCAGTAGCAGTCAAGGTGCTGCATTTGAAATCTGGAAATTCCACCAAGAGCTTCAATAGAGAATTCCCAGTTTTAAAGAGGATTCGACACAGGAACCTGATAAGAATTATCACTGCATGTTCTCTACCTGATTTTAAAGCTCTTGTTCTGTCTTATATGGCCAATGGGAGTTTGGAGAGCCATCTCTATGCTTCTCCTGGATCTTCTGACTTGAGTCTCATCCTGAGTGTGAATATTTGCAGCGACATCGCTGAAGGTTTAGCCTATCTGCATCATCAGTCAGAGTCATTCATTGTGATAAAAAACCAAGCAATATTCTTCTTAATGATGACATGAGAGCTGTAGTTTCAGATTTTGGGATTGCAAGGTTAATTATGAGTGTCGAAGGAGGAAATACTGGGTTTAATGATAACATGGGGAGCTCCACTGCAAATTTGTTATGTGGATCTATTGAATACATTGTACCAGGTATTTAATTTAAATCTTGCCTCAGCACTTGGCATGTTATCAGAATCTAACACTAAGAATTTTGTCTTTTTTTATTCCCCCCCCCGGGGGGGGGGGGTGGGGAGGTTTGTTGAGATCATTTGGAACAAACATAAACCCAAGCTCAACCTAACTATCAGTTTATCACTAAATAACTTCTTTGATATTCTTCAAGTCATTAATGTATAAGATCTATTTAACTAATTTTATTAAATTAAAGAAGTTATTTAAGTTAATTAATATAATATATTTTTGTTAAAACCCCTAATTATCTTCATTAACTCTTTCTCTTGCTTGATTATTATTAAGAGAGTATCAATAGCAGTAATTTGGGAAAAAGTTGATAAATATAGTAAATAAATTTTATATTTATGACTGAGATCAACTTCTCAATTATATTAGATATTAATGACAGGAGACGTACTATTTATTAGATCATATTACTAGGTATCCAGTTTCAGGATTCGTAGCTATCCCTCCCAATATAGGTGTCTCCTATAAGAGTCAAGCATAAGACCTAAAAAGATCTAATGAGACTTTACACCGTACCGTTAGACCAACTCTATGTTGGTTCAATAAATATGTTCTACTTCTAAGAAAAAAGTATAAATATCATGCAAGTTAGCTTTGCTACAACATGACAGCAACAAAACATTACCACATGCATTCAAGAAAAGTAAAAGTCATCCTACTGTGTTTGTTCTTTATCAGAACATTCATTCTGCTTTGGTAAAACATCATTATCTATTTCAGACTTATCATCATTCTATAATTTCTCGTGCAGAGTATGGATTTGGATCAAATACATCTACAAAAGAAGATGTGTACAGCTTCGGCATTCTTGTTCTTGAGATGGTGACAAGAGAAAGGCCAACAGATGACATGTTTTCTGGTGGTTTAAGCCTTCACAAATGGGTGAAACTTCATTATCATGGAAGGTTAGAAAAAGTGATAGACCCTGCTTTGGTTACTGCTTCAAGAGATTAGTCTCAGGAGGTGAAAAGAATGTGGGGAGTTGCAATTGGAGAGTTAATTGAGCTGGGGATCCTTTGCACAATGGAATCACCTTCTACAAGGCCTAGTATGCTTGATGTAGCAGACGACTTGGATCGTCTCAAGATATACCTTACTGGGGACACAACTAGAACTTTTGCATCATTTGTTGGAATTTCATCTTCTCCCATAGATGATTTTTAAAATCATGAAGTAAAATTTGAAGGAGGATTGTTAAATGGAATATTTTTTGTCCGAATACTCTTTGTCAATATTCTGTAATAACAATAGCTGTCTAGGTTTCCATGAACTATTGGTTATCTTCATGTGTCATGTTTTTTTTTTCAGTTATGATGTAGCCCTAAAACTAATATGATTTGTAACTAGTAAATCCCTAGTTGTTGAAGTAGGTACGTACTAACCCTCAATATTGTTGCAACTCCAATTCTTTAAAATATGTGGTAAATGGAAGTATGTTGCAGAGTGAAGTTCATCAGAAAAATCAGAAAAGGCTTCCTTCTGTTTTCTTGTTATATCATTTCAAGTTAATATGAACAACAAATTTTAGAGCAAGAAGTGGATTTCCAATATGCAATGCAAAAGTATATGCGGTCTCTCCCAATTCATCATTATTGACGAAATCACCGTCCACTTTAGCATATAGCAGTAATGAGGCAATTTGCCCAGCACTGTCCACTCTCTAGTGGAAAGTTGGAGATGTAAAAGAAGTGCAAGAAAAGGGAAGTCCAAACCACCGAACGCTTACATCAACTGGCAAAAGATTGTGCTAATTTAACTAAAGGTCGAGCTCGAGATTTGGGAACATAATAGCATAAAGTGGCAGGGCCACCGCCTGAAAAAATGGTACTGTCAAATCTCGAATCCAGATTAGTCTAGGCTCGTGGAGTTCACACGACAAATGGCTAACTTAGAATAGGATAGTAGATGTATACGCAGAGAAGGAAAGGGTACAAAAATCATACATACACACATATATATACAGTGACACACACATTCAACTATAGTTTCAATTCAAAATCTTCATGGAGGGAAGCAAGCCCAGAAAATAGATAGAAAGGGCTGATGTCGCTTATTGTTAGTGCTCAAATTAATTATTAATTTTAATCCTATATGTATAGAAGTTAACCCTAGGTCAATTTTAAGGCGAAATCAATGTGTGGCTTGAGTATGATTAACCAAAGTGATTAAAGAGTAAATATAGGTAGAGAAGAGTATTCAGTTAAATTAAAGCCATGATTGCAAAAAAAATAGAAGAGTTAAATGATATGATTATTAGCAAGTTGAACGTTCCTAAGGATTGATACGTGATTATCATCGTTCAATAATATATTGGAGTTATAACAATTAAATATACTAAGTCTTTAACATACAAAATCCCAAACAATCGTCATGGTCATAATCATATAATTCACAATTATAGTATACAATTGTATCAAGAATGATTAGTGAAAATCCACTTAGCATGTGATAAATTAAATAATAAATGATTTGTTCCTCTAACATAGATATTCAATCGAAAATCCTATAACTAATCATGTAAATCCAACATGAATAATTATAAGAGGAAACTAAGGATATTAAATAAAGAATATCAAATAATAAATTAAAATAATAAATTACAAGGGTTTGATCACAAAGATGTCTCAATCGACGCCCTAGGTCTAACATATATAAATCTCAAAACATAAATCTAGGAAATCATAAGTTTGTATAAAGGAAAAAATTAAAACATAAAATTGTTCAACTCCTAACTCTAAAGTACAGAAACTCAAGTCACTATATCTCTCCTCAGGAACTTAGAAGGAAAATGATGAAATTGTGGAAGAGATTAAGAAGATGATTGTGATGGTGGTGATTGGTGTGTTGAATGGAGGAGCTTTGGGTTCTTTATATAGTCTTTGAGAATGAATCATGTTTGATGTAAGTCTTTTCGCTGATTGACTCTTTAAAAAATAAAGATAATCTCCATTTATTTTTAATATCATTTTAAGCTGTCATCTTTTTCAATATCTCTAGAGATGATATTTTTAAACTCAAATATTCTATAAACAATTCAAATAAAAAGTAATAGGATAAAAGAGATAAAATAATTAATAGAAAAAGATAACATATTTATTATTATCCTTTAATTAGATTCAAATGTTAGATATTGATAAATTATCTTTGAATCAATTCAAATGATATATGATATAATATAAGGAATCAGAGATAAGATATAATTAATATTTATCATCTTGTTTTAAATTTTGACTTGCGATTGGCTCATCTTTTTTGTAATTTGAATTAAATTTTTCTTGGATATTACAAATTCAATATGTGAGATATGTTTTACATTTGAATAGTCAAAGTGGATATCTGATTTTAAATTTTGAAATATCTCTTTTGTTTTGACTATTTCAAATATTATTATGCTATATTAATATATTAAAAGGGGATAAATAATTTTCTTTAATTAGAGTTATCTGATTAGATAATATTGATTTCCCTTTTAATAAATTAATATATATATTTTATTCATTAATCCTAGGTTACTCCTTTTGTAAGCTCTTAGTTATTTCCTATTCTTCCTGGAAGTTATAAAAGATAAAAATATCTTTGTGTATATCAGTATGATAATAAAAATATAATAAAATAATATTTTTAGTTATTTAATTCATATAGCCAACTAAGATACAAAATAACTATAATTATTATAATAATATCTATTAATTATGATAAATCTTTTGAAATAAATAAAAAATAATATGATAAAATAGATATTCATAAAGGCTATCAGCATTATTAGTGGCCACGTTATAATCTTTTTTAACCATTTATTTCATTTGCCCCTAACAAAGACAAATATAAACCAGCCAATAAGTGATATTGATATCTCCAATTCTAATTAAGGCTATGTCATGATCTTTCAGTTAGTGAACTTTCACAGGCGAAATTTCTTATATGAACGTCAAAATTAGACAATGCCAAATTTCTTAGCATTCTTCAGACAGCTACTTGCCCTTCTTCGAGATTTTCCCCAAAAATTAAAATTTGTCTTCCGAATTTTAACTGTGTTCTTGCTGTCTTGATTTTTAATTTCTCTCTATAAGCAGATTTATTACGGAGAAACCACCATAACTGGACGGCCTCCAAGTTGTCTCTTCCAAATTTCATGTGATTGTTTTTGTTATATATGACCAACTGGCTGTTTGGCATCTCAATTTAAAAAAAAATTTGGGTAAAATTTTAGTTTGTAAAAATTTTAAACAAACATCTATATTTGTCCAGAAATAATTTTGACTAAAACTATAATTTTAAATAAACTACTTAAATTAGCTTTTAGAATAGTAAAAAAAACTTATGAAATATCCAATTATTATCTTACTGGTACTTTTTCTTACTCCCTCTCATCTCTCATCTCTCCTCTCTCTCTTCTCTCATCTCTCATCTCTCTTATATCTCCTCTTTTTTCTCTACCATCTCTTCTCTCTCCTACTTTTAATTAAATCATATATTTTTTTTTATAATTTATCAATATGAAAAATAATTCTACTACTAATCATCTAAATATCTCAATTTTTAAAATATATTATTTCTAAAATCTATTCTTCCTATAATCTATTCTCATAATTATAGTAAAAATAACATAAAAATATTTCACTTTTTTTACACACAATTACACATGCATAGTCTTTATATATTTATATAAGAAAATATAGATTATATTTTTATTATGTTCATGCATTTTTATTTATTTTTAATTGATCATTTAATACAATTTTAAAATCTATGGTACGATAATTTTTGTCAATATTTTGGTCAAACAAATATTAATTTATTGATAAAATTATTTTGAATATAATAAATTTTATATTTCTTCCCATTATATTTTTATAATATTAACAAAGCCTATTATCATTCTAATTTTAAGGTAGGTAGCTACCCGACCCATTGGACCCACTGTATCCTGGTATATTTACTGTAAGTAATAAGTACACATCCCTTTATAACTTGGCCATGCTAGGCAGCCAGCTCAACGACTCTCCAGAAGCCTCTGGGGTTTGCTTCAGCTTTCTCTCTTGATTGCTCTTCCTTATTCTCTCACGACTCTCATGCACTGCCTAGTCCCTTCCACCACCTTCTATTCCTCACGAAGATCTTTTCCCATCCCTATAAATTCAAATCTCCCTTGCACTTTTACCTCCGTCAAATTCAAACCAGAGACATTTGCTAAGCTCTAATCAAAACCCAACCAATTCTCTTCCACTATCCTCTGTTTAACATTGTTGCTTGTTGAAGCAGCTTCATTCACCATCAATGGCTTCCAAGACTGAAAAGGCCATCGGCATCGACCTCGGCACCACCTACAGCTGCGTCGGCGTGTGGCAAAACGACCGTGTTGAGATCATTGCCAATGATCAAGGTAACAGAACAACCCCTTCCTACGTAGCTTTCACTGACACTGAGCGTTTGATCGGCGATGCGGCCAAGAACCAAGTCGCCATGAACCCACATAACACCGTCTTCGATGCGAAGCGGCTCATCGGCCGGAAATTCTCCGACCCCTCTGTTCAGAATGACATGAAGCTCTGGCCTTTCAAGGTGATTCCCGGTGCTGGCGACAAGCCCATGATTGTCGTTCATTATAAAGGTGAAGAGAAGCATTTTGCTCCCGAAGAGATCTCCTCCATGGTTCTCACGAAAATGAAAGAGGTGGCTGAAGCATTTCTGAGTCAGACCATTAAGAACGCGGTGATCACCGTACCTGCTTATTTCAACGATTCACAGAGGCAAGCGACGAAAGATGCCGGAGCCATTTCTGGGCTTAACGTGATGAGAATCATCAACGAACCCACTGCTGCTGCTATTGCCTATGGTTTGGACAAGAAAGCTTCTAGAACCGGCGAGAAAAACGTGCTTATCTTCGACCTCGGAGGTGGTACTTTTGATGTTTCTCTGTTGACAATTGAAGAAGGGATTTTTGAAGTGAAGGCTACTGCCGGTGATACGCACTTGGGAGGTGAAGATTTTGATAACAGGCTCGTGAATCACTTCGCGGCTGAGTTCAAGAGGAAGAACAAGAAAGACATAAGTGGCAATGCAAGAGCTTTGAGGAGATTGAGAACTGCTTGTGAGAGAGCAAAGAGGACTCTGTCATCCACAACACAAACAACAATAGAGATTGATTCTCTTTATGAAGGCATTGACTTTTATGCGACCATAACAAGGGCGAGATTCGAGGAGCTGAACATGGACTTGTTCAGAAGATGCATGGAACCAGTGGAGAAATGTCTGAGAGACGCGAAAATCGACAAGAGTCAAGTTCACGACGTGGTTCTTGTTGGTGGCTCGACCAGAATCCCCAAAGTTCAGCAACTTCTTCAAGATTTCTTCAACGGCAAGGAACTCTGCAAAAGCATAAACCCAGATGAGGCCGTCGCTTATGGTGCTGCTGTTCAAGCCGCAATCTTGGGCGGCGAAGGCAATGAGAAAGTAAAAGACTTGCTTCTTCTTGATGTCACACCTCTAAGCCTCGGCATCGAAACTGCAGGCGGGGTCATGACCACATTGATTCCCAGGAACACAACCATACCCACCAAGAAAGAACAAGTTTTCTCCACCTACTCAGATAACCAGACAAGTGTTCTTATACAAGTCTATGAAGGAGAAAGAGCAAGAACCAAAGATAACAACTTACTTGGAACATTTGAGCTCAAGGGAATCCCACCAGCACCAAGAGGAGTTCCTCAGATCAATGTCTGCTTCGACATCGATGCGAATGGTATTTTGAATGTTTCTGCAGAAGATAAGACAGCAGGAGTGAAGAACAAGATCACGATTACAAATGACAAGGGAAGATTGAGCAAGGAAGAAATTGAGAGGATGGTTCAAGAAGCAGAGAAGTATAAATCAGAAGATGAACAGGTGAAGAAGAAGGTGGAAGCTAAGAATTCATTGGAGAATTATGCTTACAGTATGAGGAACACGATCAAGGACGATAAGGTTGGAGGGAAGTTAGATCCTTCTGATAAACAGAAGATTGAGAAGACCATTGATGAAACAATGGAGTGGCTTGATAGGAACCAGTTGGCTGAAGTTGATGAGTTAGAGGACAAGTTGAAGGAGCTTGAAGGATTGTGCAACCCAATCATTGCAAAGATGTATCAAGGTGGTGCCGCTGCTGGTGGAGACTCGCCCATGGGTGGCGGCGCTCAGATGCCCGGTGGTGGCAGTGGCGGCGGCTCTGCAGGCTCCGGCGCTGGGCCTAAGATTGAAGAGGTTGACTGAGCCTGATGATGGGCTTCATATTGTAAAAGGTTCCACTTCACTGTTTCTTTTGGTTTTTTATTTGAGCAGATTCCTCTGGATATGGGTAAAGATGGTGTGGTGTGAGATGATATAGTGATGAAGGTTAAAAAAAGAGATGATATGTATTTTTTTCTTTTATTTATATATAAAATAATAAAGGATCCATCCGTCTGCTCAATGTAGCTTTCTGCTATTTTTTATATTTCCTCCTTGAAATTTAAATTTCAGACAAAATTCTGCCCAACCATGGGTCGTTTAGTAGTCAAACTTGATTGTAAAGCGAAGATGGAACCACCACCTAATAGGAGTTCATAGTATTATATTTATTCTGGCAGAATATACAAGCCCAATTTTTTTGATATTTTTTGTTTGATTGTTTTATTTTTCTGAATTTAATCACGCTGATTAATTTCATACCAAAAATTGTTTCTTGAATGAGATACTATATGTTCTGTTTAAATTTGAAAATATCCTTTCAACTTATTGCAAGGAATTTAGGTTAAATAGCTTGTTTTTAAATAGAAAATATCAATCTCTTAAATTTATAATTTTTTTAATTTTTTTTATTATATAAAAAATTTTCATGTAGATATTATTTCTATTGCAAATGATAAACATTTTTTTTAACTAATGTTTTTAATTTTAATAAAATTATTAGATAATTCTTATATTTAGGAGGCTGGAGTAGTTTTTAGTCAGATATGTCACTTCAACTTTCTCCAACCTTGGGGAGAGAATCACATAGACAAGTCAATTGAATCTTATCTGAAATTATATTTATATGAAAGGAAAAAAAGAAGCAAAGGAACAAGCAAATATGCTGTTTCTTAGTCTCGCCCTTAATCATGTGAGGTTTCTTAACTTGTTTTTCAAAAACGCCCTCTTTTGCAAAAAGATAGTTAATTAATGTAGTAAGACGAACTAATAATTAATAGATGTAACAATAAAAAATGATATTAAAAAATTTTATTCTTAAAAAAATTATTATATTCTTTTAATTTTATTTATAAATCACTTTTAACATATTTTATATAAATTAAAAAAATTAAATCTTATTAACTGTATTATAAAATTTAATAACGTTTTAATTTTATTTCTTGTAATATATATTATACTCAATAAAAAAAAAAAGAGAGAAGTAAAATAGGATAGTCATATAGGACAAAGGAGTATATCGGAGGATAAGAGGGAGCATTGAGAACTAGATAACATATTTGGTAGTTTCTAGTTATATCTGTCACTTCAACTTTCTCCAACATTCGGGAGAGAATTACTGAGACAAGTCACAATTGAATGTTAGGAAATAAGAACAATATCTGAAATTCGAGTAAAGCAACATGCAAATGTGATAATTCTGATTCTCGCCCTTAATCATGTGAGCTTTTTTTAAATACACATAATAAGCCAGACGAGAATCTGAGACCGCTCAAGATCGAGATATTCGTTTGAGCTGTCTCTGCTTATCTTCAACGCAACACTTATTTTTATATTATTGTGCTCATATTTTCAATATACATAACAGTGAGTTTGAAGAACACAACAGAACAGAACACATGAAACAGAGTTCATAGAGGAAACTACTGTATCCTGAGACGATGAGTATAAAATTAGTAACACTTTTGCTGTTTGTTTTATGCACTCAAGCCAGATCAAGTTCAGATTTGCCTTCAAGATTCACTTCAGAACAGAGATCTCAAAACCCCTCAAGGAGCAGCATCCAAAAACATAATGTCCATGGTTAGTAAGAATTCTTTAGGCGCTATATCATTTCAAAAAGTTGCAGATATCCCGTTATTCTACTTTTACTTAATTTGATTAACTTTTTTGTTTTGTATAAATATAGAGAGAGCAGAGATATATGGAAGCATATTAAAGGAGAGGAAAGTTGAAGAAAAGCAGGAAGGATCTTATGAAACAAGTAAAGCACAGAGAGGAAAAGGAGCCACTGCTGGGGGTTCTAATGTCAATCATAGAGATCCTCGCTCTCAAAGTAGTTCTCCATTAATGTCTTCTTGGACTTTGACCTTTCTCTTTTCCTTTCATTTCTTCTAAGTTGTTCAAGAGAAGTTACGTTTTTAGAGTCTTATGTCTTTATCAGCTTTCTCAATTAAGAATAGCTTATCTGAATTTATGCATGCTTTTGTTAAGACCACTGTACCACCTCCACCATCCCGAGTTCTCCCTCTTATCTTAAATTTACACTACAAGGGCTTATATTTAGGATAAGAAGGAACATATCATACAAATGATGCCTATGTTTACAAATTATAACATAAGCGAAATTTTCTCATCAATTTAACTAAGAATTGACAAACACAAGTTATAAGCTGATAAAAAATTTGGGAGTTTATCGGAAGGAAGAAAAATGAAGAGGTTAAACTGAAACATGTTGCTAAGGAAGTAGGAATAGGAAGGTCACTGAAGTCTGAATAGAATAGGAAAAGTCTCCTTGTTACCAAAGGAAGGCAGGTTCAGTAGAACAAGTGAGAGAATTCTATTACTAACTGAAATATTATAACACCTCACACACACTTCTATACTTATACACAAATCTCACTCATTATAATGAAGACTTTAGTATGAGATACTAACTCTCACATTAAGTATTATATGATATTTAATAGGATATTTAAATGGTACGAGATAAAATCTCCATCAAATTTACTCATTTCCTGCTTCAAATACACATATCAGATAAAACAGTTGCGCCTAATATTTCAACGCAGATTTTCTTTCAATACCTTCAAAAACTATAACTATGGAGAGTGACTTACTGACATGGCTACCACTAATTTTTATTGCCAATAATAGCAACTGCAAGATTTCACCTTCAATTTCGCTAGATGACTAATTTAGAAACTTGTAGAAAGAAGTCAGTAGTCATTTTCAATTCCTCAAATGCTATACAATTCCTAAAACACAACCATACTCAGGCTGCAGAGCTATATATCATATATAGAATTAAGCTTTCGCTGACAAATTGGCATTTTGTTCAATAAATCTTTCTCAAATGTCCTCCAAAATTGGTCATACTTTGCTCCCCGAAGTTCGTTTTAAAAAGTTTACAGAATTACTATACTTTGCAGAGGCATATAATGATAGTCTCTCTGGTTAAATCAAACACCACCTGAGAACATTTTTGGCGTTCCTGATTATTCTATTCAATTCCTCAACCAAATCAAATCTCGTACAAGACTTCCTTGAACACCTTCATATGCTCAGGCTGTAGAGCTATGGCCACTGATAAGCTTCCATCATTACCTGAGCTTGGAAGTATAAAAGAAAGCCCCTCATAAGCTATCCCACCAGGTCCCATAAATATTGGTCTTCCCCATCCAAAATCAGCATCATGTATTGGAAGCCTAACCCAACTTGTGATTCCAAGATTTGGACACTTAAAAGTATGGGCCCCACGAACCAGAGCTTTGAGATCAGGTTGAAGTTCTAGATAATCCAAAGCTGATCTCAAATACTCATTATCCATTCTTGAGAGAGCATTATGAATCCTGCTTGCAGCAAACCAGGTTGGTTTTGTCATGAGATCACCAGCCATGGCCATAGGCGTGGCTGTGAAGATCACATTCCCAAAGTAACCTGGTGGAAGTGGTGGCTGCAATCTGGACCGTCCATCGGTGGCAATGTACAATTTGGTCTCTTGATCATCAGGAAGTGCACGTGCCTTGCACGTGCTTCTCCAGACATGACCTGCAAGCATTTCGTAGGAGCTATAGTTGACGGTGTTACCAGCTTCTTTGGACTTGGCTTTGAGGGCGTTGAGTTGGTCACGGGTCATCTTGAAGATGGAGACGGCGGCTGCATTCGGGTCTGAACCGGGTTTTGTAGGGGTCTGAACCGGGTTTTGAGGGGCCTTCATGGTTGGAGGGGGATTGTATTCTATGTGCTCAAAAACGGGCTGTGGCGGGTCACGAGCTCGGAGCAAAGTGCGATCAATGAAGGGTGGGAGCGTGAGGTCTAAACCGCGGGCCATGTCGGACCATGTGTTGATGAAGTGGAGACCAGAGAACCCATCTGCTGCGTGGTGTTGCATCCCCACACCAAGGGACACACCCCCACATTCGAAGTACGTTACCTGCAAAAACCATAAGTCCCAAAACTGGTTGATGGGTTGAACTATAAAAAAAGAAGAAAAGAAATGAAACAAATTAGTTTATATTTGTTTATAAATGAGGATAACAAATTTTAAAATCAAATAAATTGGTGTATTATTTATTTCTAACTGCTAAAAACATGCATGCGCAGACAAATAGTTAGTTATGCTATGATTGTCATAGTTATTTGTATTCGGAAAATAAAACATATAGTTAGTTACACTTTCATTGTTATAGTTGTTTATTTATAATTATTTAAGAGTACTAATTTTCACTTCCCATTTGGTTGGAGGGAAATTCAAGATACGGCATGGAAAGGAAAATTTTAATTAGTTCAATTAAAATAAATAGAATAGTGAGGTCAAAAAAACATTTATTGATATTTGTAAGAGGATTGATTAAAAAGTTTCAATCCCACTTATCTATGTTGTTTAAAGAAGAAGAATTTTAACTCATTAACATCTCACTTCCTCTTCCCACCTCCACCTCCAATATCATCATCCCCACGGCCCTAAAGTCTAGTTTCTGATAATTATGTACGTATCAGAATTGTTGAAGAAAGGTACTAAAACTTTGTCACCATGCAACTGCCAAACCCATGGGAGTGAAACGGAATACCATGTGTTGTTTGAAATCTGACATCATTGACGTTTTAATTTTTTTTTTTACAGATTACTTTTTCTCATATGAAGACAATTTATTAAATTAAAGTAAAATAATTCACACATCTATACACTCACAGTATGGCGAGATCTAATCCAGTCAAAGCACAACAAAATGAGGGTATTCTATTCAATATATATAACATTAATTAAAGGTTTCTATCAGTATGGAGTTAATATGAATGAAAAAGACATATTTAAAAGAGTTATTTAATAATATATGCTTGAATTAAATTCAATAACATTGTATATCAAAAAGTATATAAAAACAATAAAACATATGAAGCTTTAACATATAGATTACTTTTTTTTATTTTCTTTCGTATTTGATTAATGCATCTGAGTTGATCATTTTTTTAGGCATTATCACAAGACGAAACACTTAAAAATATAAAATATAATTCAATATCTATTGGTCAATTTTTGAGAAGTAATTTTAGCTAAAAATTGACAGTAATAAATCTTATCTACTAAATACCAATGAAAAATTATGAATATATAAATTAGGCTCAATTTTATTGAATCAAAAAAATTCTAAATCATATAAAAATAGTTTTTGTAATTTAAAATTTTGATATTATTGGAATTTTCAATTTCAAATTTATATAGATATAAGCTGCACATCTTTAATTGTTTTACCGATACGCCATATATATCACTTTCCTAAATTTGAAAGCACTGATTTCGAGAGTTTTTCAATGAAGTGGGAGTCAGACTTTGACCTTTTTACCCAATAAAAGCAGAGAGATCAATCGATGAAAAGTGGAGATATCAATCACCTTCTAGACTTCTCCCATCTTAATTAAAAAAATTTAGTTTTTTTTTTTCAAAAAAAAGTTAGAGTACCATTATTTTTCTTCTTAGAAAAGACAAAATATCATTAAAATAATATCAAGTCTTACAATGAACTAAAGGAAACAGAAATGAACTAAAGTAACATTAGAATGCTTACCCGTATTTTATAGCAAACTTGGATTGACTCCTACTATTTACAAACAATTTTTTTACCTAAATTATGACTTCCTTATAAAATTATTACTTAAACTTTAAAAGATAGTGATATATAGATATACTCCATGAAAATAGTATTTGTATTATTATCTTTTTGTGGTTGAGGAGTTTCTTAAATTTCACAACAACATGTACTCTGTCCCTATTTACTTGTCATCATAGAAAAAACATGCAGATCAAAGAAGAAGCAAAATTTATTTATTATTATATCCAGTTCTAATTATAGGATAAAATTAACCAATTTCATGGTTCTTAAGAAAGAGTGGTTAATAGTTAATGTCCTTAAAATTGTAGAAGAATATGTGCTTTTTCAATTTTTCCCTTTATAGAAATTAATAATCACAATAAGAATTTAAAAGCATACCAAAAACTTATTACAATCTCGGAGGGGTAAGATTGAAAAAAAAATCAACTATCACATCTTTATGTAAGATTTAAAAAAAAAAAATTGCCCTCCATCCAATTTCACACTATTAAAAGTTAACTACTGTCCTCCGTCTAACAAGGATATTATAGGAAATAAATAAGAATTTACCATACAATTTAGAATATGATATTACATTTTTTATTATTAATATAAAATATATTTAATTAATTTTAATAGATATAAAATTAGTTATTTATGATGATTATATTAATTTTTTTAAAATATACTTTTAAACATATATAGTTAAATTACTTTTAATTTTAAATAAAAAATACTCTTAATTAAAAATATCTTAATATATAAAATTATATAGGAATATTTTTTTAAAAAAATTATAATTTTAAAATATAATATAAATTATTATTTTATAATTAAAATTAAAATATATTCTATATTTAATTTTTATATTTATAATTTGAGGAAGAATATATTTAAAGATAAAAGACAAATTTACAACATGACATGATAGGGAAATAACGTTTTAAAATTTAAAAATCCTACTAATTTTAGAGTAGCTATATGTATATATAGGAGTGATATATATATATATATACAGACACTATATTTCTGTCTTTTGGCTTATTAATTGATGGGACATTTCACATGCTTTAAGGGGTATTGTCTCTCTGCAGCTGAAAAGTAAATAAGACGGCAAATCTCGCGGTAGGGATGCCAATGATTGAGCATCTTTCAAATGCACCCTCACATTTATTTATAAGAAAATTCCTCTGAAATCCGATGTCGCAACATTCAACAAGCATATTTGTGTTTTAATTAATTAAATAACCCATCGAATCAATCAATTCCTTTCAAAACAAATAAAAAAACAAAGAAAGGTTCCAGGGGGTAAAATAATTTAAGATGAATTTTAGATTTTCATAGGAATTAACCATCTCAAACTAGTTCTTCGCCCAAATCCATAAAGAAAGTAGTAATAAGTTGACAGACTGAAACGTACCTGCAACACTAACAATGGATACGTTTCAATTCCGCCAGAATAGTCGACGGCGGGAATAAGATGCCGGAGCTCAAGAGTTGGAGCGAAGTCACCGAAATCGTCGATCACGCCGGTGGTCTTAGCCTCGACGAAGAGCACACCTTCGCCGTTACAAGCAATCTCAACACGACCATCCTCGTCGCGACGGAGCCGGCCGGCCATAGGATAGAACGGAACCAAAGCCTTAGCAAGAGCTTGCTTCATAACCTCAGCGTCAAAGAAGTTAGCGGCACCGGTGGGCCGGTAAAAGTAGACGCTAGGCGTATGGAAGTTAGGCACCACCAGGTCGACGTTGGAGTTCCACAGCGCCCGGCGAGGCGTCTCCTCTGCCGGCCGCACCATAGTGGACGCCTTCACGTTAATGATCATAGTTAACCGGGGGTCCCACTAAAAAACAGGAACAACAAATCCGTGAGAAATCCGAGTCGCACCGTTACATTTATTAAGTGCAAATACGGAAAATGCGAAGCATTAATTAATCAGAAATTAGGAAATGAGATCGAAATGTAGAGGAGGAAATCACTTTCGTTTTGTAGTAAAGATCGATCAATGGAAGAAAGAAACACCCACTAAGGGAATTTCAAGGAATTAATAATAATTGATGGTTGAAGGAGAAGAAGAAGAAAGCAATACCTGAAGGTGAGAACGATGGGGGGAAGAGAGAGAGAGAGAGAGAAATTGGTTGGGGATTTGGTGGTGGCGAGGAGGGAGGGGGGAGAATGAAATGAACGTGAAGGGAGGCCTATTTATGAAGGGAAAGAAGGAGGGAGAGAGTTGGGGGATTCACCTACCGCGCCCACTAGGAGGACCAATGAGAAGGGGACACGTAAGAGGGGAGGTCGTGGAGAAAACGGGGGAGGGAAGGAGGAGGGAGGAGTGCGAGTAAGGCTGATAATAATAATGGGGGAGGTAAAAAGGAAGTTGGTGAGATGGTGATGTGGTTCCAAAATATACATTAAAAAAGAGTCGCGTCCTGCCAATAATAAAGCGGTCAGCTTAAGTATTTAGAAATAGACCAGCAGTACTGAGCTACTGTTGGCAATTTGGGTATCACGCCACCCATCCTTTCATGATATTTTGTCTGTTTCATTTTAAATATAACGCTTATTTAGATTGATTTTAAACTAAATTTAAAAAAAAATTAACTTAAATTTTAGTTTAAAAATTTTAAAATAAATAATTTTATTTATTTAAAATAGCTTAAAGATCAGATTCTAATTTATACCCATAGTTTTAAATAATTAATAAAGTACCGCTTTAAGTGATTAAAAATAAGGTACCTCTACTTAGTTTATATTATTAATAAAAATAATTAAAAATATTATTTTTTTTCATAAAATTTAAACAATTTTTAATATTATTATTAATTATTTTAAATACATACATCGTACTATTTTTTTTATTTAATAAAGGATTTACCACATCAGCCAAATATTTATTGATACATCATACTCTCTTTCTTATTATATACCACCTTAAATAAGTAAATTTTTATCCAAAATATAAGTCACCAACACACTTACTAATTATTTTTTTCTTATTTTTTTTTATTAATTGAAGTTCAAAGTTGTACAAATTAAACCATTTCATTTAAAAAGAGTTAAAATTAAAAAAAAGAATCAATTTAGGATAAATTTAATGACTTAATTATTATTTTTTTAATATGTGAAAAATAGTTAGAAACACTCTATATAATAAGGATCCATATTGGTTTTTATTTTCTCACCATCCTTGTTAAATATAAAAAAATAAACATGTATATATTTAGTATTATTTAAAACAATTAAATCCATTATAAAAACATCAAAAATATGAAAATGACTGAATAGAAAGAGTACTTCAATTTGCGTTCCCTTCCCACCATTGCCCCATCTAGTCCTCATGACAAGATATTTAAGATGTTTTTTGATATGTTAAAGAGTTCTTTGAGTTTAAACTGGAGAATATAACAGTAAAATATATATAAAAAGAATTGTTACATGACTTTATTTTCCCTGAAAAAAAAAACTTAGTAACGCTCATTTTTTATCTATGTTTGAGAGAACATTAAAAAGTCATTTAATATTTTGACATATCACTTTATAAATTAGATAAACAGTATCTCGTAGAAGACTCTTTACATATAAAATTGGAGAGAATATGATGCTTCCTCCATTTTTTTTATAAAAAAAAATAGAAATAAAGTTTTTATAATTAGAGATTATTTTCTATCCTTACTCATACTAATAAATTGGTTTTAAATAATTTATTTTTATTTGCACTTCTATCCTAAATAATGTTCGTCATTTTCTTAATTTTATTGCAAATATTTTCATTCATTGATGAGGATTGCAGTATTAGAGTATAAATTTTTATATAAACTTTTATTTTACTGTTATATGGAAAAAAAATTCAACTCAATTGACATAAGCTAGCTACATTTTGTTTTGAAATATCTAACTAGTTTTAATTTTACAAAATAATTACTATATCTATAACTTTGATGATTATTAATTATTTTTATACAACTCTAGCATTTAAATCTAATACATCAACTATGCTCTTAAAATTTTATATATAATTAGATCGATCCGACTCAATACTTTTAATTTTTTTATTTACAAATTTTAACAAATAATTTCATTTTGATATTTGAAATATTTTAAGTCTATGATCATAATTAATTAACAATTCTATTAATTAATTGTATAATATTTTTAATCTTTAATTATAATAATTATTCATAATAATTGTAAACTACTTTAATTTTTAAAAAATTTTAAATCTCAACATAATAATTAATTCATAATTAATCAATTAATTTTATGATAATTCAAATTTTTAATCATAATAATAAATAATTAATACACTATAACATTTTTTTTTTTGAGTTTTCAGTGCAACACAGAGAGAGAAATATCTAGTTACTCTCTATAATTTGCAAATGAGAATCTCATATATGCATTTATTTGGAAGGATATTTGAAACATTTTTTAATAGTTTTTTTGAAATTTTCCTACTATTAATTTTTTTTAACTTTAGTGTTATTTCCCTTCTTTAATCACTTGTCTTATCTTAATCCGAATAATTCGAGCATTAAAAAATATATTTAAAAAAAAGGTAATTTGGATAAGATGGAACTAGGATTGGTAATAGTAAGGAACAAGAGACGGTGGCAATTAATCCACCAACTCCTAATCCCAAATCCCACTTATGTTGCGGCAAGGCGCGTGGTCCCACCATATCGGCCATGACGCATGCCCAACGTGTCCTGATCTTTCTCTTATTCATGGGGTTGGTCAGTCTGGTACTTTGACTGAAAGCCCAAAAAACAACTGCAATTTACATTAAAAATTCAATTAAAGATTTTTATCCCATTTTATATTTAGTCCTCCTCCATATTGCTTTTATTTACTGCAATTTTTAAAGTGTTCGTCATAGCTACTTACGCGGCTCATATTCTATTATTGTGTGTTTCTAAATCATGCAAATTATAATTTAAAAAAAAATTAGATAAAATTTATATTTAAATATTTTTATAATAAATAATCATATTTATCTAAAAAAATTTAAACATAAAACTAAAATTTTAAATAAATTATTAAAATTAATTTCTAAAATATTAAAAGAGTTTATAAATTATTAAATTATTATTATATCTTTTTTATATATTTCTTTTCTCTCCTTTCATATCTCTTATTTTTAATAAAATAATATTATTTATAATAATTTGTTAATTATAAATTTTTTTAATATAATTATATAAATATTCATTTATTTATAACTATTTTTTTATAATCTCTTCTCAAAAAAACTCTTTTTTAAAAATTATTTAAAAATATTTTTTTATAAATTATTTTTTAAAATATTATATACACAAACCTATTATCACAATGTTACAATAACTCTCTCAAGATATTTTTTATATTAATTTATATTTAAATTTAAAATTTTATATTTAATTGGTTAAAATCTTTCCTATAGTTCCACTAGAACTAATACTTATGGATGAAGTTTTAAAAAAGTTAGCTTCCCATAAGATATATTTTTCTAGTAAAATTTATAATTGACTGTTTATTTTATTTTTTTAAGTTCTCATTAAATCTAACTACTTTATAAATAAAGATATAAATTTTAATTAATAATTATGTATATTGGTCACTTTACATAAAAATATTTTTTTAATTATCTTGTATAATCCGTACTTTTATATGGGTATAAATTAAACTTGGAAATTCATTTTATTCATAGGCGATTGTAATGATTTAACCAAAGTACTTAAATCATAGCATTTATTGAAATAGTTGAAACGATTAAATGTTAGTGATTCAACTACAATTAAACTGGATCAACTTAATTATCATTAGAATAATATAATTTAATTAAAATGTATAAAAATATTTATATATAATTAAAAGAGTAATGTTTAAATTTTGAAGTCATTGATACAAGAACACACATGTATTTGCAATGTATAATTCAACGGGATAAAATTACTAAAATATAAATATGTCATATTGCTATTTGTTTTTTAATTCAAAATGATGTTTCTTGCTTACTAAAAAATATATATAATCTAACCGATTCATCTAAAAGTTTTGATGGAACAGTTTAAGGAATTAATTCATTGGTCTGACACATCAGCTTAAGTTGAGTTTTATGTTTTGATAGAATTTAATACTTTTCTTTAGGTTTGATAAAATAATTAGAAGTGATATATGTTTAGGATATAAAGGAATAACATAATTATTTTAAATATTAAATTGAAATTTTAATAGAATTTTATATGATTTAATTTTAAAAATTAGAAGTGATATATGTTTATGATATAAAGGAATAACATAATTATTTTTAAAAATTAAATTAAAATTTTAATAGAATTTTATATGATTTAATTTTAATTAAAAATGGCTGAGTCCAAAACATTACATAAATAAAATGTGAGAAGTGAGAACAAACTATCTCGGTCCATGCTCACAGAATATGGCATTTTTGAGCTGGGCTTGTTTAAAAAATATTTTAGAAAATAGTTTATGAAAAGAAAAAAATTTAGATAATTTTTAGAAAAAATATTTTTAAAGAAGAGTTTATAGAAAAAATAGTTTTAAATAAATGAGTGTTTAAATAATTATAATTATAATAACTTTTATAATTAAAAAATTATTATAAAGTGTATGATTTTATTAAAAATATAAGAGAGAATAAATGGTGGAGAAAAGAGAAGAGAGATGATAGAGGATAAAGGGGAAGAAGAGAGATTGTGTAAGAAAAAATAAAAATAAAATAATAATCAGATAATTAATAAGTTAATTTATTATTTCAGAAGCTAGTATCAGTAGTTTATTTAAAACTTTAAATTTAAATTATAATTTAGTCTAAAATCCTCTTTAAACAAATATGATTATTTATAAAAAAATTTAAAAAAAATAAATTAAAATTTATATTAAATTTTTTTTAAAAATATAATTTTATTTTTTTTCTACACAAGCACTATATTAGAGGGAGGGCATGAATAATATTTTAGTCAATGGGTCAATTGAGTTTGGATGAAATTATAATGCAATTAAGGTCAATTTAAGAAACCCAATTAACATATCAATATATTTAAGTAAGCCAATTAGAGAAATGGACCCACAAACAAGTAATAATTAACATTAACAATTTAACAAATATATACTAAAATCACAAGCTACCTTTAAGAATACAGCACTCCATTGAATTGAATTAGCATTAACCACACACTTCACAACTCCTTTTTTTTTTTCCTTTCTTATTTATTCTTTTTTTTTTTGTTTGCCTTTTTTAATTGAAGCAACTTTGAAGCGTCAAGATTCAAGAAGGTCAAATGAGGGGGGGGGGGTTTGAATTGGGTGTTTGTCTCTCCAGTCTCCGCTGCCTTTTATTCTCTCTTTCTAGAAAGTAATCATTAAATAAACATAAGTTAAAATTCAGCTTCTACGGTCTGTATGCGTTACCCCTTCTAGAAGAATTTCTCTCTTTTTAATAAAAAAGAAAATATAGAGAAGAAAGCTTCGTGATAATAGGGGGGAAAAACCCCATCATTTTATACAAAGATAAAATAGTACCATAAAATAAATAAATACTCCTTCCAATGGGTCATAAACATTATGTGCAATTTAGATCTTATATTCATATTAAAATGAACTAATTTCTTAAAATATATTTTGATAAATACATATTATTTATTTATTGTGAGACTTTTTATTAATTATATATATATTAAGAATTCATAATATTTTTTTTAGTTATATTTCCATGTTAAAATTATATAGATTATTAAGTAATAAGAACAAACATATGAAAATATTATGTTAAATTTTTTTAAAATCCCAACATGACCAGACAAAATAAAAAATAGGGCTATTCATAATAAATTGTCATATATTTATTATGAATATAGAGGTTCTATTTTTACGTATTTTAACTTTCCCTAGTAGAGGTGATAATTTGAGTTAAACCTATCATTTTATGACGAGTTGAGTTGTTAAATTTATAATCCATTTTATCCACACTCGCAACTGGTTAACCAGCTAAATTGGCAGGTTAACCTACATTTTTTTTACTTTATTATTTTTTACTATTTATATTATATTTTACTAATTTTAGAGTTTCAACCATGTTAAGGTTTATATTATATTTTATTTATACTAATTTTATCTTATTGAATCATTTCTTTATATATACATTTTATTTTATTATTATTTTAATTGTGACATATTTATCTATGAATAGTGACAAAGCTAAAGAAATAAATATTTTGACAATTTCATATCATGTTTTGAATCCAATTAATATTGATCTATATAAATTATATCTTTTAAAAAAATATATATAAAAATAATATTTTAAGAAAAAAGATATATATAAATAATTTTTTTAAAAAAAATAATAAAAACTGGTGGGTTTGGGTTAGTATAATACCTAGCTACCTGAAAGTAAATTTTTTAAGATCGACCCACTTCTAAACCAACCCACAATAGGTCAATCCATATCTAGAGTTAACTCGTATTGCTACTTCTATCTCCTATTATACAACCAAATTTGCTTTTGATGCCTATTCAAACTCTGTTTAAAACAGTATTAGTAAAAGTAATTTTTATTTAATTTAATTTTTATAAATTAAAGTTGAAATAAAAATTATATAATTTATGAGTGGATATACTTGTATTCTAATTGATTTTTATAAAGTAAGTTTATTTAAGTGATATATTGAAAAGCAAGCTTTTATCCTATTACAGCCTCTTTCTTCTATTATTTTTTTTCTCTACAGTGACAAAGTAACTTTTTTATAGAAGCAAATCAAAGTAGCTTCATTTTTAAAGCTACTTGTTGTCCAAAAATTATATGGAAAAAAATCATTCTAAACACTCGACACTAATCAAAAGTCATTTTTTCTTGCTAAAAGTTAATTCAAGACTGAAAAAAGCCATCCCAAACATGAACTCAAAGTGAAACAAAAATTATCATACAAATATTCTACAAATGAATAATATCTTTGGTATCAATAATTCTAAAAAATATTTATGGTGTTAAGAGTGTATGAAAAATATTTTAGGGATATATTTACACATTAATTATTTAAAAAAATAAAAATTATTATAATTGTAAATATATAACAAACATAAACATAAAAATTGTAAAAATTGAGAAAGAATCTATCTCCATAATATCAATCAGTGGTCTTGTGTAAAATAATTAATTTTATAGTTGAAATTATTGTTTTTTTGGCAGAGAGACTTTATCTATGATTTTTTAATAGTTTATAATAGATGTAAGGAATTAATAATAATAATAGTACACTACATCTTATAAATATGCCCTAAAGTAGTAGTATAAGCTACAAACAAAATTTAAGAAAGTTAGTCTATCTAACATCAAACTTTATTTAATCTCTATTATAAGATATATCTAACTATCTCATTAGAATTAAAGAGATGTAAAGTTATTAAATTTATCTAAAAATAAAATAAATTTTTAATTTTACTCATATTTAAATAAAAAAATTTATATTTGATATCGAAAAACTTAATCGTTAGCCCCCATCAAGTGACCTATAAGAAGAACCATTAAGTACTCTTGAAAGGTACCTTATAATAAGAATAGAATATACTATATATCATGTTTAAAGATATAACATAAAGATATAACTTACCAACAAATACCAAAGAAAACTAACAATACATAAAGAACACAACGAAACCAACCAACTAGGTTGAGAATGAGCCACCGCCTCTAATGGCAATGTTACCAAGAGAACTCTAATAATATACCTATCATTTTTATATTTAACTTATAAAAATATGATATATATAATTATTTAAAATATATTTAATATTTAAAAAATATTATTTTGTTATAGTTTAAGTCATGATGTTTGAAAAGATATTATAATTATTAAGTGTTTAGGTTTATGCTTAAATATAGACAGTTCGCTTTACTTGAAATTAATAAAATTTGTGATGAAAGAAAATTTTGTCATACCTTTAAATCATTAGTGAACCTAATTTTTTTTTAAAAATTTTGTACAAAAAAAAACTCCAACAACACCTTCTACGATAGAAAGGTGAAGAACATGAGACCAAAAACCAGAGAAACAGTGAGCGCTTAGTTTTTTGTTCGATAGAAATTAAGCTAAATTCAAAATAACTTAGGATATTCTGTATTTTTTCTTAAAAAAAAAAAAACTTAACAATGCATCGCGGGTTCTATACTTAGTTTGACTCATCCACTCATCCATCCTCCCCCACCAAACAAACACCACACACACACACACACACACACCCACTTCTTATTGATTCTTAGGCTTTTCAAAAGTAAAAGAGATATATATAAATGCTTTAATTAGTGGATGCGCGGTGGCCTCCCTACCTAAATGTTTTAGGTTGTGTTTAGATTAGCTTTTGAAGAATAGATTCTAGGAAGAATAGATTCTGAAGAAAATAGATTCTGGAAAGAATAGATTTTGGGAAGAATAGATTTTAGAGAATAGATTTTGGGAAGAATAGATTCTGGGAAGAATAAATTTTGCAAATAGAGATATTTGGATGATTAATAGTAGAATCACTTTTTATATTAATAAATTACTAAAAAGTGTATGATTTGATTAAAGTATGAGAGATGAGAGAGGGTAGAGAATAAATAGGAGAGAGAGAGGAGAGAGGAGAGAGAGGGAGAGGAGAGAGGGAGAGGAGAGAGATGAGAGAGAGTATAAGAAAAAAGTAGGGGTAAAATAGTAATTGAATAATCTATAAGCTCTTTTACAGTTCCAAAATATATTTTCAGTAGCTTATTCAAAACCATGGTTTCAAACCGAGGTTTTGCCCAAAATCAATTCTGGACAAAAATGGCTGTTTGACTCAAAGTTTTTCAAACCGAGGTTTTGGCCAAAATCAATTTTAAACACAAAATTGATGTTTGGGTGAAATTTTCCCAAACTGAGGTTTTGCCCAAAATTGATTCTCCAACCATGGGTGCCAAACACGCACTTAGTATTCTTTTTTTGGACCTCTTATAATTTTTTTATTGTTTAATGTATAATTATTCCTTTTATAAAAAAATGCCTTTAAAAAAGCTATTTAATACTTTTCTTAATTATAAATATAGGATATTTTCCAGAAACTTTTAGGACTTTCACAATACCAATCACCATCCTTTTGCTCGCCCACAAGTCTTGCGCATCTATCTACTGTATTGGCACCCAATTCATAAACATAAGTTTAAATTTATATATCTGCTTTAAAACATAAGTTTACAAAATTTTAAAAAAAAATATTGGACATTTTATTGATACATAATCTAAAATTAGTATTTTTAATCCTTCTCTACATCTCACACGTGAGCATCTGATATATAATTATCCACGTGTAAATATTAAGTGCATGTGGTAGAAATAAGCTAATGTCAAGCAATTTTTAGAATTGCATGCAACAATTCTAATAAAACAACCTCCTAATAACTCTCAATTATAACTCAGTTGCACACATTGCAAAGATTGATTGCCTAAGGGAGCTTTTATATATGTGCTTTAAGTGAAAAGATTGCAAAATACCTCTTTAAGTATAGACAATACTTAAGATTTTGTTTGTGGGATGTTGTTAATTTTCTAAAATTATAATTTTTGATCTAACTTAAATTGAGTAATTCAATTTATTATATAATATGTGTTTGGATTGATTTTTAAAAAATGACTTTTAGATAGTTTTTAGAAAAGAATTTATGAAAAAAATAGTTATAGATAAATGAATGTTTGGATAATTCTTACTAAAAGTACTTTTGTAATTAAAAAATTACCAAAATGGGTATAATTTTATTAAAAATATGAGAGAGAAAATAGGGTAAAAAAGAGAGAGTGGAGATGGTAGAGAAGATATAAGAGATAAGATAGATAGTGAAAAAAATAGAAGAAAGGTAAGAGAGAAAAGATGAGAGATATTTAAAAAGATAGAAGATAAAAGAGAGATGAGAGATATTAAAAAAGATAGAGGAGAGATGAGAGATAATATAAAAAAATAAGGGTAAAATAGTAATTAGGTAGTTCATAAACTCTTTTACTATTTTAAAAGTTACTCTGACCAGCTTATCTAAAATTATAGTTTTAAATTATGATTTAGTCCAAAAACCCTTTTAAACAAATATAGCTATTTATTTTAAAAAAAATTAAACTAAAATTTGACCCAAAAGCTATTTTAAAATCTAAATTTAAGAGTTTTTCAAACATGCCTATAGAGATAATATGGCTTAATGTGAAGCACGTGTATAATAAGTTTAAATATTATCTAATAGAATTTAAAATTATTGGGAAAAAATAACTTAAATTTTTAAAAATATTACAATATTATATATTAAAAACTCTTTTGAAAAGTAACATCATTAGTTTTAATTACTTTGAGTTGCATTTCTAATTGGATCCGTGCAATCCATGGGTGAAAATATATTAGAACATATTTTCTCTAATTCTAATTACAGAACTTTGATATATTTTATTTAATTATTTAACTTAACTAATTTTGTTAGTTTCCATAAATATATATATTATGAGATTTTTTCCCCCAACACATTTGTAACATTGCATTTTAATGTGTCCTTCTAAAGCATGCTTATGAAATTAGGTTTTATTTTATTAAACAGATTTTCTTATAATTACCTATATAGGTCATTTTTCTTTTGATGTATGTATTACGAGTTGAATAAAAAATATAAAATATTAAATTGAGATAAAATAGTTAACTAAAATTCACATATAAGCTTCAAGATATAAGATTACGAAAAAAAAAAATCTCTTTGGTAAAAATAATGGAAATTTGGTTTGTGGGATATCCTTCATTTTATACCAGTATTTCAATCATTATTTTCATCTCACTCATGATTTTGCAATACACAGTTATAACTAAAAGTAGTATAAATAAACATTCATATTAAGCAAACTCTAGTGATATTACTGAGATTTGACTTCTATATATGTAGTGCATGTTTAGAAATAGTTTAAACTTAAGTTTTAATTTTTTTTAATTAATATATTAGTTTAAAAAAATATTAAAGTAAAAAGTTATATTTATTCGAACGAATTTTTAGACTAAATTATAATTTAAAAATAAAATTTTATATAAGCTATTGAGAATATTTTTTAGAATAATAAAATAATTTTTATACTATTTAATTAATATTTTATCTCATACCCTCTCTACACTCTCATCTTTCTTTTCTATCTTATTTCTTCTCTCATCTCTTTTACTTTTAATTAAACCATACTCTTTTTAATAATTTGTCAATAATAAAATTACTTTTAAAAATAATTATCTAAATACTTATTTATTTAAAATTATTTTTTTATAAATATTTTTTTAAAAACTGTCTGAAAATCTTTTTTTTTAAAAAACTATTTTCTAAAAAAATTTTCAAACATGCCCATAGTAAATGGCATAAATGAATCAAAGGCCTCATTGTAACCGGTGAAATCAGAACATTAAGACTTCCATTGCTCATAAAAACTTATATAATCTCTTCTTTTCTAGCAGCTAAATGCAGTATTTTTTTTTCTTGGCAAAAACAAGTCAATTTAATTAATATCCAAAAATTATTACACTTTCTAATATCCAAAAGACATCGCATGTAGATTAAACGAAATCTGACAAAAAATGGAATGACAGTGAAAGCAACGAACGATGACAAGCATTGGCAGCATGTCCTCTCAATTTTGTCATACATGGCTTCGATGGTACCATCCTATCCTAACCCTCAAGAACACTAAAGAGCTTATTAACAGAGGCACTCCCTATATGCAGAATCGAGATCATTATTGTACGTGCTTTGCCAGTGGTTCTGACACATGACACACTAAACTCCTCAGCTAAAATTATAGAAACTCGAGTAACTGATGTGCATATTTAAAATAATTAATAAAACGAGCATATTTAAAATGAAATAATTTTAAGTCTGAAATATATGAAATTAATTTATAAGAAAACTAATTTTTTTTATATTTAATTTAATTTAATAACTGTTATCAATGGTGTAAATAGAAACTCATCATTGGTCGAATAATGGGAACAATGAGGCTTAAAGGCTTAAGTTGTGCAGCGATATTTTTGGGATGGAGGGTTAGCAAAATAGTTAAACATTATCTATTTTTTATTAAATTAAAATAAGTTTACCGGAATTATTAAATATTAAATCTCCATGACAGTTACTAAACTTCCTCTCCAATATTTTGTGAATCTTTTATTTCCAACATTTAAAATAATATAATTGTTTTATATAACCATAAAGAGGGAAACAACAGTAAAACATTTCAATATTTATTTTGATATTTAAAATACGTTGAATTATAACGATTTATACAATATCTAGGTGAGTTAGATTATAAGGTTTATTAGAAAATTCAGTAATTAATTGATTTTTAAAATTGAAAAGTTAATTTGTGCTTCATATTTTGCTTAATCTAATTCACAAATAGTATATATTCTTTTTTATAATTTAATATAAAGTAAAATTTTAATTCAAAATATAAAAATTAAGAATTTTCAAGATCCATTAAAACAGTGTAAAATCATTATTTTAAATTTAAAATATAAAAAAATAATACAAATAATTAAATCTTTTCATTTCAAATAAAAACTAAGGATTATTTCCACTTAAAACAATAGATGGTAATTTAAAAATTAACATGAAGAATGAATAGAAATTTAAATTATTTCTCACATAAAAATAAATAAACACTAAATTTATAGCGGTTAACTCACTAAACAAATTTTTTTGGGGGTTATGCAATTTATTAAATTCATAAAAAAATTAATTTATCTAGTTTCTGGCTAGACCACATGTCGCGCTAGCTCTAAAGAAGCGTGCTTGAGACCTATCCTTTATATATATATATATATATATATATATATATATATATATATAATATAATATAATAGATAATATTTTTATGCTTTGGCACTCTATAAGATATCTGTTTATTTATATGTCATTTTGTTTTTTTTTATAAAAGAAAAAAAGAGAAACTTTAAGGACTCGTTTGGTTGGATTTAGGGAGGGATGTTAATGATGATTAGGGACTAATTACCACGATACTGTACGTTTGGTTTTTCTTTGGTGTGCAATCCAAAGTAAAGGAAAGGAAAGAAGTAGTTGGTTAGGATAAAAGGTAAAAATAAAAAATGTGAGAAAATGGCATTAACCCAATAAATATTGACATTTATTTTTTTTCTTTTTACCTTTTATCCAAACTAACCACTTTTTACCTTCTCTTTACTATGGATTCCGCACCAAACATACACTATCATGGTATTAAAGAAAACCCATTACTTTGGTTTGCTTTTGTTGCGCTATTTCGCTTGGAAAAGAAAATGCCACATCTCTTGATTTTTCTTCTATATATGGACGAAAACCAAAGTTGTAGGAAAGAAGGTGGGTAACAGGAGAGCTTTTTTCTTCTTCATTTTTTATTACTTATGAATCCAATATGGAAAAAGAAATTGAGCTAAATGCCACATGGTCATACCAAATAAGTATAATTCACAGTGTTATGCCACGTTATGACATTTAACATCATTAATTTTAGAAAGACTAAGGGTGATTTGGTATGAAGAATTTTAGAGGGAGGGGAAAGGAAGGGAGGGATTTTGCTTCTCTTCCCTTATTTAGGTAATAAAAAGTTTTAGGATGGGAGGGAAATTTTTTTAAAATTTTAAAATTTTCCCTCCCCTCCTAAGCTTTACCTTCTTTCTAAATTTGAGAGAATTTGGAGGGGAGATATAATATTTTTATTTTATAATATTAATATACTTATAATTTTTTAATACCCCAATATTATCCACAAGTTATATTTTATTAAAATATTCTATAAAATAATATAAGGGTAAATTTGTCTATATAAAAATATTTTCTCTTCCCTCCCTTCTTGAACTAAATAAGGTAACATGAAAATCACTCCCCTCCCCTTCCTTAATATTAATCCAAACAATATAATAATAAAATCTCTCATCTTCCCTTCCTTTCCTTTTACTCTATTAAAATCTCTCCACTTACTTCCCTTCCATTGAGCCAAACATATCCTAACTGCTACAAATAGAATAAAATTGAGGAACTAAAACTTATAGTTTAAAACTGAATGCACTAAAATCTAAATGAGGATAAATTTGAAAAATAAAAAATGATATTAACCCCATATTTATTTTTATATTTGAGATTATAAGTTAGATAAACTAATTTTTTAAAAATGATAATTATAAATATAAAGTGGATTGAGATCTTATAATAGTAAAATGAATAATAATTTAGAATATTTTTAATAATCCAATTCTCTACAGCCAACCCCTTTTCCTCTTTTTTTCGTGCTAATTAATTTGGACAGTTCGAAATTTTTCAATTGAGGGTGACAAATTTGTTATTAGAAAAAGAGAAAGTTTTAAAGTACTTAATTCATTTTTTATTAATATTATTATAAAGATATAATGAAGTACATAAGAAAAAAAAGGGCTTCAGCCTATTGAAATATGGAAGGTCTATCCCAAAACACCTCAACCAAAGCATTAGGTCCACTCGTAGATCCTTCCCAAACAGATAACACCACCATGAGACACCAACCGATTATGATGTTTAAGGTAAATACAATATAATAATGCACATTGTATCAAAAACAATATAATAATGCACATAATTTTACCTGCATAGTATGTGTGTGTAGATGAGAATGTACTAATGATGGATTACGAATATGTGATATCAGCAGTATCTCATAGGTAAAATGCAGCGAAAGTTATCCACACAAAAGTGGGTTGAAATTTTCCAAATATGGTGAATTTTCATGTGGTCGTGTAGTGCTTCGCAACTCTTGTATCACTCATGTCTTATTTTTCTTATCTACACAAGTTGACACTCCATCATCTATATGTTCCACCTGTCATACTCATATGGCAGGTTATATTTAACTAACTAATCTATCTATCAATAACCTAAATAATAAATAATTATTATTACAATTTATTTACAATCTATTGGTTCAACAATCCCCCTTAAGTTTGTGATTATAAATGTCTTTAGTCTATAACTTGCATATAATCATACTATTGTCTTCTTTCCCAAGAGCTTTAGTAAAAAATCTGTCTACTTATCTTTGCTTCTAACACGTTGAAGTTTGATTAAGCCTTCCTGTAGTTTCTCTCGTACAAAGTGACAATCCACTTCTATGTATTTTGTGTGCTCATGGAATACAAGGTTTGTGGCAATGTAGATTGCTGATTGGCTATCATAGAATACATATACAAGTTCCAAATTATGTACCCTCAAGTCTTTTAACATCCTAGAGGTCTATAGTACTTCAGATACAGCCTGACTTAAAGCTCTATACTCGGCCTCTACTAAAGACTTAGAAACAGTTGACTGCTTCTTTGATTTCAAGAATATTGGTGACTCCGAGAGCTTAATCACAAAACATGTTATTGATCTACAAGTATCTGGATATGTCCCCCAATCTGAATCCACAAAGCACTTCAGCTTAGTAGTTTGTCCTGCTGCTAATAGTATCCCAAGACTTGCTTGATTCTTGAGATATCTAACCACTCTTACAGCTGCATTGCTGGGATCTCCTAGGTGCATTCATGAACTAGATGAGCCCCTACACCACAAAATATAAATCAAGTTTGGTTATAGATAAATAAGATAATCTCCCTACCAATCTTCTATATGTAACAGGATGCAACAACAGCAGATCGTCTATTTCTCTCTTGGGATTTTCCCTTAACCTTATGTTCTTCTCTATTGGCACTGTAAGAGCCTTAGTAGCAGATAAACTCATATCAATAATAATATCAAGAGCATACTTTCTTTAATTAAGTACTATACCCTTATTAGATCTTGATACTTCAATTCCTAAGAAATATTTAAGTTCTTCTGAATCCTTTATCTTGAACTTACTATGCAAAAGCTATTTTACTTTATTGATTTTGCCATATCAGGTCATCTACATAGGTCAACACTAAGGTAACTTCATATTCACCTTTTCTAACAAATAATGAATAATCATATTTATTTTGTTTAAAACCTCATTCTAACAGCGCATTTGTGAGCTTAATATTCTATTGTCGTGAAGCTTGTTTGAGCCCATACAATGATTTCGTCAACTTGCAAATTTTATTTTTTGTCAAGTATCCAAAACCTTGTGGGATCTGCATATATACCTCCTCATCCCAGTCACCTTAGAGAAAGGTAATATACAATTTTTTTTGAAAGAGGGCCCAATCATTCCTTAGCGTAAAAGAAAGCACAATTCTAATGGTAACAATCTTAACCACAAGTGAAAAGATCTCAAAATAATCTATTCCCTCTTGTTAAGTGTAACCCTTAGCTACTAACCTAGCCTTAAACATGTCAATGTTCCTATTAGAGTCATATTTTACCTTAAATACCCACATACACCCAATTGGTATTTTTCCTTTAGGTAGGTCGACTAACTACCATATATCATTTTCCTCTAATAATTTTATTTCCTTATGCATTGTATTCACCCATCTTAGGTCTCAAGTTGCTTCTTTAAAGCTACGAGGTTTAACAATATTGTCAATTTTGGATAGAAAATATTTATAATTGGAGAAAATATTTTAATAATATAAATGTGACTCTAAGGGATACTTTACCTTCCTTTTACCCATAGGGAGATTCTCTTGTGAATATATTATGCAGGCATATCCAAACCAAACCTATGTTGAAGGTCGTACTGTGTAATGGTAATCTTGCAACCATATAGGGGACCTTCTTTCATGCACTAGTCTCCTAGCACTCAGATAACTTACTGCATTATTCAATCCTAGAACATTTCCTCCACCACTTGGAGGGTCAATACCGTGTAAAGTTGGTTCTAGAACATTTTCTGACATTTGAATTGGTGGCATAGGGGATTCATCATACTTAGATGAATCATGACTGAACATTATATCACTATTTGCTCCCCTTGATTGATTCGAGTAGAGTCTCAAAAATGATACTTATTTTTAATGAAGACAACATGACGATTCACACATAGATCCAGTTTTAATAATATACAATATAAAATATTTTTGAGCATCTAAATAACCCCAAAAAAATATAGGGGCCAAACCAAGGATCAAATTTGTCATGGGAATGCAAATTAGTAGCATAGGCAATATATCTAAAGACTTTAAGCATGGATAAGTCAGTTGATAATCATACAACAATTCATATAGAGTTTTATAACCTATGATATGAGATAGAGTTCTATTAATAAGAAAAGTAGTTGTGGCAATATATTCTCCCCAAAATTTTAGGGGAACCCCATATTAACATAATAGGCTCATTGCAACATCTAAGAGATGCCCATTCTTTTGTTCACTAACCCCATTTTGCTAGGGAGTGTATGGACATGTTGTCTCATAAATCACTCCTTCATCGCTTAAGTGCACAATTCATGATTCACAAACTTAAAACCATTGTCAGTACAATCATTTAATTAAAGCAGAAAATTAAGTAGAAACAAATGCAAAAAAATCTTTAAATGGAGAATAGCTTCACCTTTATTGATCATTGAGAATGTCCATGTACATCGTGAGAAATTATTAACAACAGTAAGAAAATAACGATGCCCCTTGTAAGTGGGTGTTTTATACAATCCCTATACATTTGCATGAAGTAATTCAAAGCAACAACTGGTCTTTAAGGAACTAGAAGTGAAAGGTAAATGAGTTTACTTAGAATGAGCACAAATATCACATTTATTATGATGAACGATAGAAACTTCGGTCCTAATCAAATCTAGGGGCTTTAACTTATCTATGGGTGTATGTGCCATATATGAAGCCCAATTTATTTTTCCTATGGAGTGCAAATCTCATCGTTCATCTCCATATTTCATAATTGTTTGAACTACGTAGAGGTTGTGGGACGAGGGTGGCAATTTGGATATCTGATAGATGGAGGTATAATGTTAAGTAATTCTCTCCTTCTCACTCTCCTCACAAGAATCTCTAAAAGAAAATGAGCCGAAGCCAATGAGAATCTCAGTAATTAACTCTGTAAAAAATTCCTTACATTCCTCGGGGCCAATTGGCCAATTTATAATGAATTACAGAGCATAATTTTTGGTATTTTCTTGAATAAAATAAATGAAGCTAAAGCAGTTAAAATGAACTCCACTAATCCTAATGCGACTGAACGTGGTAACCCAATTATTCCATGACTAGCGTAAAACTAGGAAATGAAGGCGGTATGGAGATTGTGAGTGAATACAATATGAAACTAAGTAACTGTCTCTAGAAGTTCTCGTGGCTGTTTGTGTCTTCGTGAATAGGTCATTAGTGGTTGCACTGGGTTGTTATCATTACCACCCACCCGGAAAAATGACTTATTCTCAAGGCGAAAAGAGGGAAATTGTGCAGAGAGGAGGTCATAATCTTCCCAAGTGGAGTCTTCAAGGGGGCGGCCGTCCCACTGAATGAGTAATTTGAGGCTGCCATCTTTGGTCCAACGGTGCTGGAGAACTTTGAGTGGTGTAAGAAGCAGCTCTACATCTGAAGAGAGAGGGAGTGGGGGGAAAATGATCTCCATGTGGCTGGCCAACTGTGGGTCGGAGTAGTGAAACATGAAAGATTGGATATATCTTTGTGTTCAGGGGAAGCGCCAACTCGTAAGAGACGTGACCAATTTTTTGAAGCACCTTATAGGGGCCAAAGAATCGGGGGAAAGTTTATCAAATCGGCGTTTAGCCAACGTCTTCTGACGGTAAGGGTGTAACCTGAGCCACACTAAATCCCCTGAAGTAAACTGCAAGTCATGCCACTTCTTATCTGCCTGAATTTTCATTCTATGTTGAGCCTTTAGTAAATTCTGCCTCAAGAGTTTTAGCATTGCATCACATAGTTTGAGCTGTTCTTCCAATTCCGCTACCCGAGTTTCGCCTTTGACATATGGAACCAAAAGTGGGGGTTCTCTGCCATAGACTATCTTGAAGGGGGTAGAGTTGGCGGAAATATGAAAGCTGGTGTTAAAAGAATATTCCGCCCAACAAATGTATTTACTCACCATTTAGGTTGGTCATGAGCAAAGCAGCGGAGGTAAGTTTCTAAACAACAATTCACAACTTCAGTTTGGCCATCCGATTGAGGGTGATAGGCTGTGCTCATGTTTAGATGGGTCTGGCTAATTCTGAACAGTTCTTGCCAGAAGGTGCTGATAAAGAGCGGGTCTCGATCGAAGACGATAAAGCGGGGAATGCCATGTAGGTGAACGACTTCTGTACAGAATAACGCAGCCACTGCTTTTGCAGTATAGGGGTGGGACAAGGTCATGAAATGGCAATATTTGCTAAGGCGGTCCACTACGATGAGAATAACATCAAATCCTTGTGATTTTGGGAGGCCCAAAATGAAATCCATTGAGATATCTTCCCAAATACGTGTTGGTATAGGGAGTGGCTACAATAGTCCTGCTGGCGCCAATGTTTGGTATTTATTTTGTTGACACGTGTAACATTGTTGAATGTAACGTTTGACGTCATGTTTCATCCCGCGCCAAAACAGCTGCTCACTTAACCTCTTCAGTGTCTTAAGAAATCCACCATGGCCTCCGGTGGGTGTGGCATGAGCTTCTTCTATTAATCTTGCTCGAAGGGATGAGTGGTTGGGGATGACTAGCCTGTGGTTGTAATATAACTTGTCCTGTACCACTAAGTAATTAGGGAAGGAATCTGATTTCTGTTGTAACCCCCGAATAATTTTCCTCGTTTTTGTATCTTCCAATAGAGCTTGAGGCAACTGGACTAATACATCTGCCATAGGAACAGCAAGTTGGTAGAAATCTGCATATTGAGGCCTTCTTGATAACGCATCAGCTGCTGTGTTGTTTTTCCCTGCCTTGTAAGAGATTGAAAAATCAAATGGAAGTAACTTAACCATAAGGTGTTGCTGGGCCGGTGAAATAGTATGTTGGTCAAGCAAGAATTGCAGGCTGTAATGATCTGTCTGCACAAAAAAATGATGGCCTAATAGGTAGTGGCGCCATTTTTGTAACGCGAGGACCACGCAAGTAGCTCTCTATCATAGGCTGACTTATATCGATTAGAAAAAGAGAATCCCTTGCTAAAATAGGCAACCGGGTGACCTTCCTGCATGAGAACCGCACCGACACCTTCCATGGAGGCATCACATTCCATGGTAAATGGAACTTGGAAGTTTGGTAAATGTAAGACAGGTGTTGTGGTTAATGCGATTTTTAGCTTTTCAAAAGCTTGACGAGCCATTTCAGTCCACACAAAAGCATCCTTTTTTGTTAAATCTGTGAGCGGGCGAGCGATGATCCCATAGTCTTTCACAAACCTCCGGTAATAACCTGTCAACCCCAAGAATCCTCTGAGCTCTTTTACTGAATTTGGGATCGGCCAATGAGCCACATCATGAATCTTTTCATGCATAACCTCTACCTCTTGTGCCGTGATGATATGTCCTAAGTAGTTGATGCATGTTTGGCCAAGCGCCCATTTCTTCCCATTTAAATAAAAGGTATGTTATCGCAACAGTTGGAAAACCACTCGAAGATGGGCTAAATGGCTCGCTACATCTGGACTACATATCAAAATGTCATCAAAGAATACTAGCACAAACTTTCGCATATATGGACAGAATAAGCCATTCATGGCTGATTGGAAAGTGGTCGGGGCATTTGTGAGGCCAAAAGGCATCACTATGAATTCATAGTGTCCTGAATGAGTACGGAATGCAGTCTTATACACATCAGAAGGAAGTACATGAATCTGATGGTAGCCAGAACGTAAATCTAGTTTAGTGAAATACACAGCTCCATGTAATTCGTCTAACAATTCATCAATATTGGGAATTGGAAACTTATCTGGAATTGTGATTTTGTTGAGACGACGGTAATTAATACATAACCTCCATGATCCATCCTTTTTGCTTACTAATAAGACTGGGCTAGCGAAAGGACTGGAGCTATGTCGGATAAATCCACGTTCAAGTAGTTCCGTAACCTGGGACTCAATCTCATCTTTCTGATAGTGCGGATACCGATACGGCCATAAGTTTGGTGGGACAGAACCTGGCATCAGTGGTATTGTGTGGTAGTGGTCACGGGGAGGAGGTAATGTCTGAGGTTCTACGAAGATCTCTTGAAATTGCCTACAGAGGACTCCTACGGCTGCTACAGTGCTGTTGTCCTGAGATGAGTCATTATCAAACTGCATGTTTTGGAGCTGAACCTGTGGGTCTATCTGTGTGACAATCCCCTGTAATCTGAATTTTTGTCCTTTGACCCAAAAAATCATAAACATTTCATTCCAGTTTGCTTGAATTGTATTTAGAGAAGCCAGCCATTGGATTCCCAACACTAAATCAGTATTCTTCAAAGGAAAGGGGAAAAATTGTTGCTTAATTACCAAGTCTAAAATCTATACCTCGACCTCCTCACAGACTCGGTTGCATCTTACATTTCTGCCGTCCCCTATCTGAACTCCAAAGAATGGAGTGGTTTGAGAAGGCAGCTGAAGTCTGGTAACTATGTCTTCGGAAATAAAATTGTGCGTTGAACCATTATCAACCAAAATAATCACCGAAAACACATGGATATTTCCCTCCAATCGCATGGTAGCTGCTGATGATTTGCCCAGTATGGCGTTGAATGAGATTTCTGCGATGTGAGCCTCATTTCCTTCTTCCTCCTCCATTGGCTCAGGAGCTTCGAGTGTCGCCATATCGTCTTCAACTTCCAGTAGCGCTAGTGTCGACGTACTGCAGCGATGGCCTAAACGGAATGGCGCCCCACACCTGAAATAGAGACCCTTATCTTTTCTTTGTTGCCGAGTAGGATCCCAACCGTGCTGTCTCCTTATTCCCATTGCCGGAGGATAGTTGCTTGCTGGTGGTAGGGATGGTGAGCCCGCGTTAGCTGAAAATCTGACTTGAGAAGCTGCTGGGATGAATTGAGTGTAGTTGGTAGACCGGGTTGGGCCCATGACAGACACGGGTTTGACTCCACGACCCGTACCCATTGTCTTCTCCAGTTCAAGCACCAGACTCGACGCCCGGTAGACCATCCTTGGCTTATGCAATCGCACTTCCACCCGCAGCTCTTCTCTCAAACCATTCAAGAACACGCCGAGCAGGCAGTGTTTCAGCCAATTCATCACCCTTGCGACTCTCCTTGCCCAATCCTGACGGTATTCCGCGATGGTGCCTAACTGTTTGATGGCAGATAAGTACTCGTCTGGGTTTAAAAATTCTGGCGGAGCAAAATGTTTATTCAGCGACCTGATGAGTTCTTCCCAATATAGGAGGGAGCGTTCCGAATTTATCCATGAGAAGAGGTCAAGAGCATCTCCTTCCAAGTACATGGCTGCAGTCTCGCCTTTGTCATCTTCCAGAGTCTGGTAATATCTAAAAAATTTCTCAGCTTTTAGGATCCACCCACGCGGATCTCCCCTACTGAATTTTGGAAATTCCAACTTTGTGTATGGCATTCGGTTCCTGTGGTAGGTCTCCCCCTCTTCCTCTGTCTCATCTCCCCAGTGTTAACCCTGTTTTCTTTCTGATTTCCTACATGACTGAATTTCCAACGAGGCCACCTTTTCTCTTAATTCATCCAGCATGTTGAGTTTTGCTGCAATAATCACTAATGGGTCGCCTCCCTGAGTCTGACTACCTGCTGAATTTGTGTTCAATTCTGGGTTGACAGCAGCAGATGAACGTGTTCCTTCCGGGTTTGTGTTGATTTCTGGGTTAGCAGCAGCAGAAGAACGTGTCTCAACCATGGCTGTGAGGCCAAATTGTTAAGTAATTCTCTCCTTCTCACTCTCCTCGCAAGAATCTCTAAAAGAAAATGAGCCGAAGCCAATGAGAATCTCAGTAATTAACTCTGTAAAAAATTCCTTACATTCCTCGGGGCCAATTGGCCAATTTATAATGAATTGCAGAGCATAATTTTTGGTATTTTCTTGAATAAAATAAATGAAGCTAAAGCAGTTAAAATGAACTCCACTAATCCTAATGCGACTGAACGTGGTAACCCAATTATTCTATGACTAGCGTAAAACTAGGAAATGAAGGCGGTATGGAGATTGTGAGTGAATACAATATGAAACTAAGTAACTGTCTCTAGAAGTTCTTGTGGCCGTTTGTGTCTTCGTGAATAGGTCATTAGTGGTTGCACTGGGTTGTTATCATATAACAGATGGGAGAAGTCAATTACAAGGATTGGAGTGGAATGATCTTCCTTCCCCATGGATGTAGACAAATTCAAAAGATACAGAAAAGAATCACAAGGTTGGGATAGACAGACAAAATTTCGCTAAGAACTTTGCAAGAACAATGAGGAAGACCGATCAGCCCACTGGATATTCCTCTGAGATGATCTTCTCACACACACAGTTTTTCAAATAAGAAGATCGGTCAAGACAACACTGTTACACCTTAACGAATGGTACTCTGAGTAGCAATAACAATCATGGCAAAAGAGAACCTTCCCTTTCAGTGTAAACTAATGGTCGACATGATTCAATAGAGTCTCAGTTGTAGAATCTTCAAACAAGAAGATAGGTGAAGAAGACGTTGCTACACCCTACTCTAAGCAGGAATGATAATCCCTGTAGAAGAGAACCTTCCCTCTCCGTACGAACTAACGATCGACGCGATTTAACAGAGTCTCAACTACAAAATTATGGACCCGTAATGATCCCCCTGAGGAACACTCGGAACAACGCTCTACTGGAATTTCAAGGCAATCTTGGGTCCGGGATGACAAACTGACAAGATTCCCTACCGAAGAAACCTTTGGAACAACTATCTATGACTGGTCTAATTTTGGCCTCCTTCAAAGAGATTGCGATAGCGCAAGGAATGAAGAACCTTAGAGTTTTGCTATCATGCGATGACGGCGTCATTTTGTGATTGTGGAGGTGGAAGGAGTTTTTTTTTTATTGCCCACCCGGTTCACCGGAGCTTTGCCCCAACTACATCCTGATCCGACCCGCGTCGCGCACCTGGCTATGGTGGGTGAGTCTCCCAACGGGGATTTTCTGCATATGCCAAGGCTCGAACTCGAGACCTCACTTAAGCGATACCGAGCCGCTTACCACTCGGACCAACCCCCTATTGGTGAGGTGGAAGGAGTTAAACCAAGAAGGACGTGTGGGTAGTTGAGAAAAAATCAAAACCCATAATTATCGAGTGGGCTCCTATAGTTTTAGCCCAAACAACTCGTTTTGGATAAGCAACAGACTCGTGAAATACGAATATTTGATTAAGAACCTATAGTCTGTAAATTTAACTGGTGAAAGAATGAGACATATGATCATTTAGAGTATATTTAATCCCTAGAGAGTACCATTTTATTGTGGTTCTAGTGGCGACGCTTAGGGAAACATCCTAGCTCCTAGGTGCCTAGGTTTATGTTTGCGGATAATAAATAACTCGCATTGCCCGATATTGATATCGTCTAGAAGGAAAAGAGATTTTGTCTTGAATTTAGATCGTAGGTAAGGCTAACCCTTTTTTAAAACTTTTTGTAATAAAAAAAAATTGATTAAGAGAGAATAGTGCAACAATATAAGATCCATACATCTTATATTTACAAACCACCGGTCATACTCATATAGCATGTTATATTTAACTAATTAATCTACCTATCAATAACCAAATAATAAATAATTATTATTACAATTTATTTAAAATATATTAGTTCAACACTATAATAATGCACATAATTTTACCTTCATAGCATATGTGTGTGTGTATGAGAACGTACTAATGACTAATGATGGATTACGAATATGTGATATCAGCAGTATCTCATAGGTAAAATGCAGCGAAAGTTAGTGGGTTGAAATTTTCCAAATATGCTGAATTTTCATGTGGTCGTGTAGTGCTTCGCAACTCTTGTATCACTCATGTCCTATTTTTCTTATCTACACAAGTTGACCCTCCGTTAATATAAAATTAAATCCATAAAAATTATAAAAGGATGAGTATGTATCAACATTAAATAATATTAAATTCCTTTTATAGCCCCTTTGCTTTGACCATGGACCATAGGCAGCAGCGAATCTCTTTTATCTCTACCCCATCCTTCTCCACTCAATTTTAAAATCACATTAAAGGGATACTCACACACGTGGTCCCATTTTCAGATCACAATCTAAAATATGACCTGATCTCTGCCCCACTCTTAATTTTTTTTAATGTGTTCTAGTGATTATAAAAATATTTATAAATATTTTTTAATAAAGTCTTATATCAATAATAAGATTCAATCTCATAATTTTATAAATTATAAATCAATTAATTATTAATTAAATTAAATTTATTGGCTGATTGAACTCATCAACTTTGAAGGTTCTTTGGAAGTCCACCCACCTCAACTTTATACTAAAAAAAATAGCTAAAACACTAAACTTTGAATGTTATTGTGGATGTAAATATGGTCATTGATACATAGTTTCAAAATATTGATACACAGTGTATTTAGAAAATCTCAAAATCTAGTCATTGATAAATAGTTTCAAAATATTGATACACAGTGTGTTTAAAAAAATCTTAAAATCTAGATTTTAAATTTAAGTTTAACTAAAATTTAGATTTTAAATTTTTTTAAAATAAACAGCTATATTTGTTCAAAAAGACTTTTAGACTAAACTATTATTTAAAACTAAAATTTCAGATAAATTTGTCAGAATAGCTTATAGAAGAGTAAAATAGCTTATCGACTAACCAATTATTATATTACCCATACTTGTTTTACATCTTCTCTCCTCTCTCCTTTTTTTTACACCTTCTCTCATCTCTCTTCTACACCCTCTTATATTTCTCATCCATCTTCTATACTCTCTCTCCTCTCTCATATCTCTTCTCTTATTCTCATCTCTCTCGTATATTTAATAATTATACTATTTTTTATAATTTACTAATAATCAAAATACTTTTAGAAATAATTATCTAAACACTCATTTAAAATTATTGTTTTTATAAACTCTTCTCCAATAAGCTATTTTTTAAAAGTTACTCAAAAATCTATTTTTTTTATAAACTTTTTTTAAAACTTTTATCCAAATGCACCATATGAACTCTTTTCTTTAGTCAATGTTAATTATTCCAAGTGGTCATTCATTTTACTAGTAAGCTTAGATTGGTCACACGCATGCCCGCAGTGGGTGAGAAAAGTGAAATTTCTTATTGGAAATGGAAATAGTAAAGCCTACGAAATCACCTAACTGATAAGTCCCTTGACCCTTCTTGTCACGTGCCAATTTAAAAATGGTAAGAAACTGAAAACAAATGTCAATAAAAACAAAAGGCTAATGACATGATGTTAATTATTACCTAAGTCACTGCCTTGCATTATCTCTTTAGAAGAATCAATTTTGGTGCTCTTTGTGATGATGGACATCATGATGTTGTCTATATTTTAAAATTTTTATTAATTAATAATTTTTAAATATGAAAAATTATTTTTTTAAAAAAATTAACAGTTAAAAGATTATCTTTATTTTAAATTTTAGACAAATTAAAATAATTTTTATTTATAAAATATAAAAGTAAAAAAAAATCAATATTCCAAATTAGATTAGATGTGGCCGGTGTATATAGTAGTGACACGTTTAAATTTTTAGTACTTATCAATTCTTTAGTACTGAAATTTGTTCCTATATTTACATAATCTTAACAATTTTAGTCTATCTCTCTTTGTTTAATTGCTTTTTTAACCTTTTGTTAACTAGCCGTTAACATTTCTCTCTCATCTTATTTATTATTTTTTGTAGAGTCGGAATGAAATTATAGAGTATTTCTATTTTTTCCCCATTTTTTTCTGGTCAGTATCTTGTCTCTGTATTTTCCACAGTATATATCTATTTTTTTGTTAAACAATTTTTTTAGAAAGTAGTTGTTCTCACTCACAATTTAAGAATATGACGAAATTTCATTTTCTCTTAAATAATACTAACGTCAAGTAAAAATGAGTCATCTATTACACTCAAACATAAATATAAGCACTCAAAAGTTAGAGTGTCTCCCTAAATATTACGATTGAAATCATAATAAAATAATAATTTCTAAAATAAAATATATTTTAAATAATTATATGTATTATCTTTTTTTTTTTTGTTAAATGAACCCATAGATAATGGGTGTATATATATAATTATCAAAAGTTCTTATTACATCTCTCAATAAATTTGGTATAGAAATTGGGCCGCGTATGAAACCAACATGAAAAATATCCTCTAAAATATTTTATGGTGTTTGTCCAAAAATAATTTTTGGTGAAATTATTTTTTTAAAAAAAAAAGAAATTAGAAAGAATTGATAGTAAGGGGCCGGTGAACCTAAGTACTCCACCAAACGGATATGCATAGACGCATATTGAAGACCATCAATGGTTTCATTACTTTATATTTAGCTATTTAATTTGTTTTCTTTAAAATTATCTTCAAGACGTTGTTATTTTGAAAGCAATAAAAGTTATTAAATAATGATTATAAATATATAATAAACAGAAACATTTTAAAAATTGGGAAATAGTTTCTCCTTCTTAATAATTTACAACAATGATTTTTTTCTCGATAATATGAAACAATATTTTTGTGTATATATACTATACACACAATATTAAACGGGAGCATAAATAAAAGTATAACAAATCGGAATATCAGAATGTCGAAAATGATTGATATTTAGAATATATATTTTCCACGATTAATAAAATATAACGACAACTAAGTTGTCACTGAGACAATTACGAATTTTCTAATATTGAAGGTGACAAATTAACCAATTTAAAAATAATTAATTGTTATGGAAATAAGAAAAATACTAGTAATTGAGAGCAGGAAGACTAAGAAAACTAGATAGAATTGGTGGATTACAAGTAATCCTATTCCTATCCTTTTTAGCATGAGACATGAATAATTGAATTACGTAAATTAAATTAAGCTAATTACAATTAGTTAAAGATAAAAAATATGTAAAAAAATGTAACTTAATTTTTAAAAACATCCTTATTTATGTAGAGGATAGGTGGGATAGAGAACGTGTAAAAAAATGGTAGAGATATGAAATTAATTGAGATAAAAATAGAAAAAGTTAATTAAATTTAAAAAAACATTATTAAAAAATTAAAGTCATAGCTATTCTGATTGTTAAGAATTTTTTTTCTTTTTAAAAAATAAGAGGATATCAACTAGAATTTAGATTAGATAAAATGTCATTATATGATTATGTAAGTATCACTAAATTTAAAAACAAAATGTATAAAAAAGGGCAAGGGTAAGGGCAAGCCCCAATCTTCTACCTATTTTCTATTATTATATTTTATATAAAATAAATAAATGTTTTATATACTGTTTTTTAGATTATATTATCATTTTTTTTATATCTATGATGAAATGATGTTATTTTTTAAAAAAATATTTTAAAATTGTACAGTTTTAATTTATTTTTTTAAAAATTGTAAAAAAAAATATAATGTCACGACCTTAATGTCAATGTCAATACTAATATCAATATAAATTTCAATTTTACACGAAAGCAAAAAGACTAATGAAATTATTATTATTATTAGTTAAGTCACTACTAAAATTGATGTGATAGGGCCATAATGTTGTTCAAAAATCAAGTCTACACCTCCGCTTTCCCATTATCGTAACAATTTTACTTTGTAATCTCCCCAGAGAATTCCCTCCCCTTTAATTTATTTTTTACCTTTCGTTTCCTAACTGTTGACTCAGTCAACCCTTCTCCACTTCTCACTTTTTATATTTTTTTTTTAGAGTCATAATGAAATTATTATACTCTCCCAAGAGTTAGTTGATGATTCAATTTGATTCTAGATATAATAATTAAATCTATTTTATCTTAAAATTTTATGACTTTTTTTTTAAAAAAAATCTTTTTTTCATGAAGTAAAAAATGGTATTTGATTGTGTATAGCGTATACTAAAGGGAATTTCTATTAATATAAATTTCAATACAAATAATTAAAAAAATTAAAAATAAATATTTATCATAAATAATTAAATTAATTATTTTTTTAATCTATATAAATTAATTATATAGTTTATATATTTAAGATCAAATGGATTACCTACTCAATGGGTAATCTCTATGTTTGTTTTTTGTTTTTTTCCTTGGCAAATATCTCCGTTTGCTTTTTCTTTCCGTCTTTTTTTTTTTTTTTTAAAAAATTGAACATCATCATCTAACAACCAAAAGATATTATTACAAGTAACAGGTTAAGCCTAGCAAAAATTATTGATGACCACAATAAAACGAATCAATATACAAATTTATATGAAAATATGTGATGATATTTTGTATTTGATAGTGTAAAACACGATTGTTTTTAATAGAAGAATGCATATATCTATTAAAAAATATATTACTCCTCTAATCTTTACTTTAAGACTTAATTATAAAATTAATTTTAATCATAAATATAAGATCTATTGGCTGTATTTATTAACTTTTTTTTAAATTACTCCTATTGATAATCTTTCAACAATAATTAAGAAAGACATGAAGAGAATTAAAGAAGATGATTAAAATATTTTAAAAAAATATCTCATATTTACAAATTTAAGTGATTTTTTTAATTTAATAAAATTAATTAAATATATCATATATTAAGAATATGAGGAGTATCACATCTCTCAAGAATCAAATTAATACAGTATTGCCATGGCCCATTGGGCCGCGTTTGAAAGCAACAAGACAATGATTCTCTAACTTATTGTATGGTGAAATTAAGATGAAAATGAAAGGGAGGAAGGAAGGCCAGGCCCATCCTTCTAAGAGATAATGATATCTAATCTTAAAAATTTAAGGCATTGAGTCTATACTTTATAATTTTATTTAATTTTAAATAAATGTTGCTGGACCCTAAACTTTACATATTTTCTGTTATATGATTAATTTTATAAAATTAAATATATTTTATTTAAATAATGAGATGATCATATGAACAAAGATATATTTTATTTTATTTTATACTATATGAATGAAATTAGATATAAGGTTAATTATATGAATAGTATGATATTATTGTATCTATCAATTACTAAAATATTAAATAAATTGTTAATTAAGATCCGCTTGCTAAACCCTTGGACAAGTTATTTTAGTAACAATTGTTTTTTTACAATGTGTGATTTTTGTGCATATTAAAAATATAAACACCACTTTACCAAAAAAAATACAAAGACCTTTTTAGTTAAATAAATAAGAGTTACTAATTTTTTAAATAATTTTTAGATATTAAGTATAAAAGTATAGAAAATGATGATTTTAACTTTATGAATTTTTATCATATTCTCATTTCTCTTATCTCTTTATATAATTATTATTTTATTTTATTTTTTAGTAATTTATATATAAAAAATATTATGATAACAATAATCTAAATATTTTATTTTTTAAAATTATTTTTAATATTAAATATATTTTTTAAAATTACTTTAAAATCAATTTTCTTTCCAATGTTAAACTAAAAGCACCCTATTTAATAATTAAAAGCGAATTTGAAAACTCAATAAATAAAAAAAATATTATATTGTTAAAATATAATATAATTTTTTTAAAAAAATGTCAATAATTCCGATTAGGCATGCTTTATTTTTTCAAAACAAAATAAGAAAACAGAAAAAATAATGTAAAAATAAAAATATTTATTTTAGGAAAAATTGGTGGCCAGTATTACGGGGTTTTTTAACTGTTCCATGAACAGTGATCAAATGATCATCATTTTATTTTACTTGTAATATTAAATAAAGGTTATAAAAAATCAAATAATTACTTTTGAGGATTTTAAATAAACAAATTAGTAATTAGTAATTCGCCTAGTCTTTTCTTCTCCGGACGTAGCGTCTTGGATTTGCAGGGATCCGCAGATCGCTCGCTTTCCCTTTCCGGAAACTACTGTACGGATTATTCGCTTTCTCTTAATCTTCCTATTTTGAGTTGGATTTTCCATGAGTATTTACTTGGCCAATTTTTTTTCTTGATCGTCTATTTGTTTCAATGGTGGATGATTTGAATTATTACCGTTTTTTCGCACGAAATTGGGGGAATGATATCTTGTGCGCGCCTTTTCTCCTTCGTCTTCTACTTTGCCATGTGGTTTCTGGTTTCTTGGAGATAGAATTGTATGGCTTGATTTAGGACCCTGAATGTAATATTTAGAGCTATTGTCTCTTTCACAGATCATGCCTAATAATTCTTTCTTCTCAGTGTGTGCGCGGTTCAATGTTAGCTTTTTGTGTTGTAGTAGTTGGAGATGGGGGTATACCTCAGCAGTCCGAAAACAGAAAAGGCCTCTGAAGATGGCGAGAATGACCGGCTTCGCTATGGTTTATCTTCCATGCAAGGGTGGCGTAGAACCATGGAAGATGCTGTCTGTACTTTTTTCTTTCCTTCTGTTGTACTTCTATGTAATGCGGATTTTTTTTGTTAGTTGGCATGCAGCATGCTCATTTTTTGGTGCAATCATGTTGTTTCGTTATTAACTGACAATTAAATGATTCAAATATCATTTTGGTTGTGCATAAATGATGTGCTTGCGGAAAACACGAGTGGGTTTGTCTTCAGTTTAATCAGATAAACAAGTGCAACAGTATAGGAAAATCTTGAGACAGATTGACAATTTAACTTAGTGACTGAAACAGAACTAGTAGGCAGATTATTGAAATGTATTATTTTCTATCTTCTAGATGCTATCATTTCATCCTGCATAGGTTGGGCAAGTCACGTATGAAAATTCTTATCAATGAAACAGACTTGGAGATGTGTGAATGTAAGTGCGACGATGTTAATTTAGCTGTAGTTTACAAAACCTAATGCTAGCCGTACTAGTTACTCATACTCCAATGTTTTGGTAGGATCAAGATCCCTTGACCAAAGGGTCTTTGGTTCCATTCTTACTTGTGATGTTTTGTGGAGGCATCCACCAACTGTGGTGCGTCTTTCCCTGTAGGTGGAACGAGTTTTCTAACTCCTAAATTTTTGTTCTACCATAAATCAAAGTTTCTAATGTGCTTCTTTTATAAGTTATCAAAAAGATATGGTATCTTACATTTGGATGAACTTGTAGGTAACTATATTTGTTATCTACTATGATCAAGAGAGTAAAGGTATCGCTTCATTGTTGACATTAATAATAATAATAATAATAATAATAATAATCTATCTATTGAGGTGCATGTGCTACAGTAGTACTAAAAGTTTTGAAATTTACAGAGGGATAAATCACAGCTCTCTAGCATTCCTCTACTTGGGTAGGAAATTGCACATCTTTTGAAGAGATTGTTTGGTGGATATAATGCAACTTGCTTTTCTAATGCCTTTATCATTTGTAATTCATTAGGCTTATGATATATTCTATTCAATGGGGACAGATGGAGATTGGGATGGGAGAAAAATAGAGATAATTTCGTTGTAAAGTAGCAACTTGTCTCCAATCAGCTGTTGTCATTCTATTTATATACTCATATGTAATAAACGGAGTGAAATGCAGTACATGCTTTATGCTAAACTATTCAAAGTACAATGGCATAAGCCCTATCCATTACTGATGATCTATTCTAACTGTATACAAATTTACTTTTTCCATTGCTTTTCAGCATGCTGCGTATCCTGATTTAGATGAGTCTACATCTTTCTTTGGTGTTTATGATGGACATGGAGGTTAGTATCTTCCCTGAGATTTTTTAATAATATTTGACATATCTTTTGCAACACAACAGTGTGTTAGGCTTGTCCTAGGTCAGATTTGAATCTGAAAAGGCATGCGGAACCTGTCCCAATCCTCTAAATTCACACCTGGAATGATTTTGTAATCCAACATATATTTTCTTGCAATTTTAGGCTTTATGGCCTTTTGTTGGCCTGACCAATATTATAATAAAACATTGGAAAAAATATGCCTTGATATAGCTGCATGCTTTGCTATTGTTGGGGGATTAGACCCAGTTAGTGTTGATTAGAGCTTACTCATATGCTTGGAGATGTCAATACATCTTAAATTGTTTGAAAAATTGATTTGTAAGGCTTACATATTCAACATAGTTACTGGCTAGCAGCTGGTATTTTGTAGCCCTCAATTAAGTGCAAAAATTTTCAGGTAAAGCTGTTGCTAAATTCTGCGCCAAGTATCTACACCAACAGGTGCTTAAGCATGAAGCTTATTTAGCTGGAGATTTAGGCACATCTTTACAAAACTCTTTTCTCAGGTTACTTTATTATTACTTGTTTATATTTCAAATTTTCCCATTCTATGGGTGTATGCTTTTTCATCAATGGTTGTCGAGGGATCAAGAGGTGGGATAGGGGTACCTGACATGGCTTAGGCTCAAGACCATGATGTTTAGTGCCCAGCATTTTCCTTTCCTTTTTCTTTCCAGCCTGTTATTGAAAGTTATAAAAGATTGTCTTTAATCCCCCCTTTTTCTCTGTTTCTTATTTCTCCTCAAATAGTTCATCTCACTGTAAGAATTTATTAAATTATATCATCTCACTGACTCCTTTTAGCTGAGATCATATGTTATCATCCATTATTCAAGTTAAAACAAGAAATTTCACCACCTGACTGACATGGTGATTTTCTTGAAATGATAATTGCTCATAATTGACACAATTCTTTTTCTTTCATGGTTGAAATTCTATCATGCATAAAGCATTTAAGTTTTTATTGATGTGAAAGCTTGATGACCAAGAATTGTTATGGGTTATGGAGTTTTGACAAAAATACCTTTGTTGAAAGTCAAAGCGTTGCTCTATTTCTTATATATTCCCTCCTTTTTTGGTAGAATGGATGAGATGATGTGTGGACAAAGAGGGCGGAGAGAATTAAAAGTCTTGGGAGAAAAATCCAAAAAGTTTTTTGGTATGAGAAATTGGTTTATAAGGACTCCAAAGAGTGGTGCAGTCAATTGCCATGTTGATGACTGGGCTTGTGAGGAGGTAACTAATAAGAGTGGTGTTCCACAGATGCATGTTATTCTAACTTAATGTTTATGTCATTATTCATGCTTGTTTTAAAGATTTTGAGGCAGATCCGTTTAAGTTCAAATTCAGTGTTGGAAATTGCAAAAGTCTGCTCCAAGCCTTCATAACACATAGGCTGTAAATGCTGTTTATTTCACCTTGGCATTTTTGCTTTCCCGTTACTCTTTATTGACCAATGAAATTTTTCAAAAGCCCAGATAACTTTTACTTAAATTCAGTCATTATCATTAATATGCCTCTTGGTATTGATATAAATGAAGAAAAAGCAATTCCAATATAACACCCTTTCTAAACTGCGGGTGCTAATTGTAGCATATGTGGTTACGGAATAACTTCTAAATTTACATAGTGTCTTAATGATTGTAAATAATCCGGCTTTGATGTCATAATTTCCGTACTAACTTTTAACTTAACTTCATGTTGACTGCATTGCAGTTTGACATGAAGTTTAAGAAAGTTTAAATATGAAGAAACTCCTTGCATATTTAGTAATTAAAGCTAAAATATGTCTAAGGTCTGATGTGGCGCAGACAAGTATCTAATTCCAATTTATAAAAATGTTGATGTTGAACTGAGGAAATTTTATGCTGCAAATTAGGGGCCCCATTGTGGTTTCAGGGGACCAAAGGCAGGATGCACAGCTTGTGTTGCAGTCATCCAAGGAAACCATCTTCTTGTTGCAAATGCTGGTGATTCTCGCTGTGTGTTATCAAGGAAGGGCCAGGTACTTTCACTTCCTCTTGTGGTAAACCTCAATCTGTATTATATGGCCAAAGCAGCAAATGAAGGTGCTGATCTGGAAGGAGGATAGGGAGAGTGAGGGAAAGAAGTAGTTATCTAAAGAATTTGCAGAGTGATAAAGGTTGCTTGTTTGTGTCGTACAGTTCTTTTGTAGGATCATTTTCTAACTAGTGACGAGCATTTTCAGCGAATCATGTTTTATGCACATTTCTTCTGCAATGGTTTGAAGGGCGGTGATTGTCACTCTTGTGCACTAGATGGTTATATCAAAAGATAATTTTGACATCTAGAAGCAGCATGCCTCTGCCCATCGTTGTCCTCAATGTTTGGTGCATCCAGTTATCAAGTTTATGAATTTCTGAGCTCGGTGTCTGAAATGCTGCCTTTACCACAGGGCACAACTAAACTTTCACAATTCTTGTATGTTTGGTCCAATGAAGTCTCGTTTGCAGGCACATAATTTAACTAAAGATCACAAGCCTGACCTCGAGGTTGAAAAATACAGGATTTTAAAAGCTGGTGGTTTTATACAATTTGGACGTGTCAATGGAAGTTTAAACTTGACTAGAGCAATTGGTAATGTAATTTTATTGTTATTATCTGTTAATTATTAATGTTAAGGAAATTACGAGATATTTTTCTTTTCATTTTTAATAATTGTCGTCTTGATATAGGTTGCCTCATTAGTTTCAGTCAGTAATATAACAAAAATCTATAGCAAGCAAAATTATTCACTAATCATGAATGATGTGACTTATTCCTCATACTTCATACACTGCATGAAAAAATGTGTCTAGTTGTATGTAATACACAATTGTTTGTTTTACAGGAGATATTGAATTCAAGGAAAACGATCATTTGCCTGCAGAAAAGCAGATGGTAACTGCTGATCCAGAGTTAACTTCTGTAAGTAGTATATTGTCTTTGCATTATGCGCAATAAACAGGTTAAAGGGTTAATATCAGTGGGATTTTTCTTTTGGTGAATAAGTTCTGTTCATCTCATACAAATAGTGTGCCATTTATTTATTTATTTATTAAAAAAAAGATAAGGTATAGCATATGCTTCTGCTGCCATCTTTTAGATGCTCCCTTATTTATTTTCCCGTTCTTTTCTTTCATTTGCTCTGCGCTAATTACTCTTTTATTCTGTGTAATAGGTTGAACTTTGTGATGATGATGAGTTTCTCGTAATAGCTTGTGATGGAATATGGTAAGGCTTCTAGGTTCCTCAACTCGTTTGATAGGCATAGCTATTATGATCTAGTTTTTATTATTTTCTAAATGACTTTTCATCCAAAATGGTCTCTCTCTTTTTGGCCCTTTTTGTTGATTCAAAACACTCAAGGTAGCTGTTTCTGACCAAATTTTCTTCAATTATATAATATTGTCAACAGCTTTATCAAAATGCCACATGACTCTGTCCTCATGTACGCTGCTCTAAGCTTGCTTTGATAGCAATGTCCTCCATCTTTTACGGTTGAAGGAATATTTGTCATTGTACATGTCCTAGACAGTGCTGCCCTTGTTTTAATTCCATGATTTACGAAGAATGAAGATGGATGCTCATTTATGTTTAGGTGTAGAAACAATTTTCGCCACTATATAAACCTGTTCCTTGATTGTGTTGTAGCATTCATGAGTTCTTGCTATCTAGTTCCAGAACTTCGTCCACTATCCATTTGACACTCATGCTTTAATAGGGATTGCATGTCAAGCCAACATCTTGTGGACTTCATACATGAAGAGTTAAAGACAGTAAGTCTTTATTCTACGTTGTTTTGCAGATTGAAAATACTTTTGATTACATCATTTGGCTTGTTTCAATTGGAAAGTTTTGTATAAAAATTATATATATATAACTATGCAGGAAAACGATCTAAAAGTGGTATGTGAGAGAGTATTGGATTGGTGCTTGGCACCAGCAGCTGGTGGTCTTGGATGTGACAACATGACCATGATCTTGATTCAGTTCAAAAGGCCTTCAAATTCAGGGGGAGATTCTGCCATTAACCAGCAAGACTGTTTCACCCACAGATGAAAAAGAGGTGTGCAAAAGCTTGTTGGAGTATTTGGTTTCACGTTGGAAACCAACAAAGCCATAATTTTGATGGAAGTAAGTAGCTGTCCCTATAAACTAAACAGGCGCCAAGTGAAAGAGTTGTAAGATAGACATTATTAGATGGTCGTCAATTTCTTAATGCAAATATGTTGAATGAATGAAGAATTAATACAGGAGAAGACGAATCATGGGGCCATCTCATATCCAGATTTTAAGAGGAGATTCTATTCTAAATGTATGTTGGTGTGTTGTAGGTCTTGTACTGTAAGAGATAAAGAATGTTAGGCCCTTTTTGAGTCTAAACTCTAAAGCCATTAATTGAAGTGAAGCACGATGATATTTTTCAAATTAATTTGTCATCCAGTATTGTCCTGAAACTATACTTTTCCTGGCTTATTGATATGAAGATTTTTATATATTTTATCTTGTACATCGGTATGCTATTTTTTTCTTAAAAAAAAATTATACAAAACTCCTTAAAATTTTAGATTAGTTGTATATAATTTCCTTATATTTTAAAGTTTAAATTTAACATTCCTAATTTTTTTATATTTTTTCAGACCTAAAAAATCTTTTATGTTTTTATCTTGGACCCCTTATAGTTAATTGACCAATATTTTTTTAACAGAAATTGCCATGTATGATGAATAGAAGATACCTAACATCTTATGATTTAAGTTAATAATTTTATGTAATAATTATATTTTTTTCCCATGAGGGTTAAATTGTAGGATGAATCATGAATGTGTTTAATTAATGGAAAGATCATATGTATAATTGACCACAAAATTGTGAAATATCATAGTAAATTTATTTATCTTGAATGGTTAGATTAAGAGACAAATAACTTTTGACCCATCAAATTAAATACTTTTGAAATTGATCCCCCTCCCCTTCTTTGCACACTCACATAGGAATTCTAGGAGGTACTGTTTTATTCACATTTTTTGGCATTGTCTCCAGGCCGAAGGACGGAACTGCATTTATAATATAGCCAGAAGAAAAAACAATCACATTAAATAATGACACTTAAAAAAGTGCAGGTGCCACGTAATGTACAAAGCGACCCCATCTGGGCTTAAAATTGGACCATTGAATTGGATCCACGTGTTTAGCATGAAGATTCCCTATTGTTCCTGCTTCACTGCCACGTGTACTACCACATCTTCCCTTATCCTCTCAAATTTTGACACGTGTCCCCTATTGCCATTTTTCTACAGCTTCTTTTCCCTATCACTTTTTTCTAAGTTGTATAATTTTTTTTTTGTAAGCATAGAATATTAATAATTCACTCATTTTTTTACAAAAGTTTTAGTGCTGACTATAAAAAATTTTTTATAGACACCCAGGATCGAACTCCTTCTTTTGTATTTGTTTAGTTTATCAGTAAGTTGTTCTATTTTAATTTTCTTCAGTTTTCAATTTAATAGAAAATTAGGATATATATATGATAAAATAAAATAAGTAAAACAGGAGAGAAGTCCTATTAAAAAGAAGATTAATTAGTTGTAATTTGTTATAAATGAAAGGGCATAATGTTATGTAATATGTAATTTTGCCAATAGCCAGCCTTGTATTATATTGAAAGTGATGGGTTGATTTTCTCATATAATTCCAAACTCTTATTATCTATCGCTTTAATTCAAAAAGTAAAGATTGGTTGTAATTTTTTTTTTTTTGTGGACCGCAGGCAGCGATGGCTAATTTGAGAGGGGAACCAATTATGATGGAAAGATGTGGGGCGTCAGATGACCAAATGAGAGGAATGAACGATCCAGATTGGGAAATGTGAGAGGAGGAATGGATGGGTTGGGAAGGAGCTGGGATCAGAGACTACACTCCCTACACTAAACCCTACGTTGGATTGATGTTACTGATCAGATCAAGTTTATTTTTGCTTCCTTCCTTTCTTTTTAAACCAATCATTTATCCATTTGCCTTTAATTGTCCTCACCGAAATTGGAATTTCCTTTTCGCTCCTATTTAAAGCATATTTATTCAATTGAGGGAGAATTTTTTTTTCACTAAGATAAATTAATTAATTAATTATTATCTCTATTAATATTGCATCTGACCCTTTCATAACATATATAATCTATAATCAATCAAAATATATATATATGAATTAGAAGAACAATCAATTATTAAGTTTAAAATAGTATAAAGTTTTCTTTTTTTAAATGATATTAATATTAAAAATAATAAATAATTAATTATTTACACATGTTTAAGAAACGAGATGCTGATGATGCCTTTGACATTTGGGAACGCCCGCCCTACCCCATTCTAGAGGGTAAGACGCCTCTCATGAAGAAGTCATGGTTCTATGTCCTGTGTTGCCAATAGGTTAGTTGTGTGGGTCCCTTCTCTGTGGAGTGTGTTCCCATTGTCGTAATAAAAAAACAGTTACAATTTTATTGGATTAAGGATAACTATTCTCATAATATATTATTCAAAATATATATATATTTTACTATGTGTTAATATATAATATATTTTATTAATTTAATTATATTAATTAATTTATTAATATATTATTTTTCTAAAATAATTTAACTATCTTTTTTAACATATCCTTCTTTTTTTTATTTAATTATTATTGATAAAATATTAATAAAAATAATTTAAAAAATTATAAATATAAAAAAATATATTATATTTAAAATTAAAATTAATTATTATATTAAGTATAAGAAGAATATTTTATTTGTAAGTGGACACTTATATTGAACCTTAAATTATAACTTCATTCAATTTAATATTTACTTTAGTTTTTTTGGCCAAATTAGTTTTTTTTAATAGACCATACTTTCTCAAACTTCGACAGTAGGTTCTTATTAAAAATCTGATTTATTTTTATCCTTAATTGGATCCAAAGTGTGGAGCCTCAAGCTTTGTCCTTTAGGATGAAGATTCCCTATTATTCCTGCATGACTGCCACGTGTACGTCCCACATTCTCTCTTATCCACAACAAACATCCCCCTCCTCCCTCTCTCTCTCTCTCTCTTCCCTTATTTTCAGTTTTACTATATATGTTGACCCTTAAAATAGTTCGTTATCCTCTCAAATTTTTGACACGTGTCCCCTCTTCTCATATTTTTACCCGTCTTTTTCTTTATGACCTTTTTTTATCTAAACGTTTTTAGTTTTTTTTCCCACCAGTCAGCTTTCTATTTATATTGTAAATCTTGAAAAAAATTTAAAAATTAATAAATTATAAATTAAGATTCTAAATATTATAAATATCTAAAAATATTAAATTTTAAATTAAAATTTTATAATTTAGAGTTAAATAACTAAGATACTCATAAATATCAAATTCAATTGACAATAATTTTAGTCATTTGATTTTGAATTATAAAATCCCAATTTGAGTATTGACACTTTTTAATATTTATAATATTTAGAGTATTAATTTAAAATTTATTAATTTATAGAGTTTTTTAATTACTTTTTCTATTCTAATTTTATTTGCAAAAATTATAGTTTTTTATGTTTAAATAAAATAAGTAAAACAGGAGAGCAGTCCTATTTAGAGTAATGATTGAAAGGGATGATAGATAAACAGATAAGAGAAGAACCAGAATCTCTCACTTTTTTTAAAAAAAGAAAATTAAGATTAAGATTTTTGTTTATCCAAATGACTTTCTCCTTCCACGAAACTAAAAATGACATCCACGTCACCCTTTCGCCAACGGATAAGGACCCTGAAAACACACATCGATCTGACTTCATCGTCACGTATCTTCTTCATCCCTCTAAATTTATATTTATATATATTCACATTCCCATTTCAATTTCATTTCACACTGATCTTTATCCCAATCAAACTAATTTGATCGTCTCTGTCCTTCGATCTCTTATAAGAATCATTTCCTCTTTCCGACGAAAGAAACTTCAATTGAATCAGCTTGAGGTTTTATCTGTGTTTGTTTGTTTGAATGGCTGCTCTCGCCGGTGCCGGGATTGTTGCAGGAAAGGTATGGTCATCGGCTTCGAGTTTGAAGTTGAGAGGAAGAGAGAAATCGCAGAAGAGGAAAAATCAGTTTCGGATCTCTTGCGGTTATTCGTCTTCTTCTTATGTGACGGATCCTTACAAGACTTTGAGAGTTGCTCGTGATGCTTCTGAATTCGAGGTGAAGAAGGCTTTCAGGGATCTTGCTAAGAAGGTTTCATTTCTTAATCTTAATTATTTTTTTTATTTTCACTCTGAATTTTTTTGTGACTTTTTTAATCCGATGATGAAGCTTGTTATAAAAAAAACGTGTTGATATTGATTTGATTTGTGTTTTAAACTTTGTTTCAGTATCATCCAGATGTATGCAGAGGGAAGGATTGTACTGTGCATTTTCACGAAATCAACGAAGCTTATGATGTAAGGTTTTTTTTTTTTAAAAGGAAAATATTAATTAATGTTCAGTTGTTCATGAAATAAATTTGGTTCCAAATCGGTATTGAGATCTGTTAAAATTATTATTTATTGCTGTTATATCATAGTAATATTTTATTCAGCATTTCATATTCCTCTCTATGATCATCCAAAAGATTATAGGAGATCTTTAAAAATATTATTTAAATTTTAAAATTTTTAATTACTTTTATTTAGATAAAATAATACATAATATTTTAATTTTTTATTTTTTAAATATAATTAATATTTTAATCTTATTTATAATATAATTATATCTATAATTTTTTAAAAAATTATATTAAATTTAAAAAATTATAGATAAAATTATATTAAATTAAAAAATTATAAATAAAATTAAAATATGAACCTATATTTAAAAAAATAAGAAGGGCTATTTTACCTTTTCTATTTTACTCTATAGGTAAATAACAATTGATTTTTTAATTAATAGAGATTAGTTTGAGTGATAAATAGTATCTCGTTAGTTTGAATTTTGGCGTATGCAAAAATTTTATATTAGAAGATTCACCTATTATAATTATATATAAAATGCAGGTCAGATTCAGATATAGTCGATATAAAATTTTAGTAAATATGATGGATAAAAAAATAATAAATTTTTTAAGTTTTAAAATTTAGAGATATTTTTGTGGGATTTTTTAAAGATTATACCCAAGGAAAAATTAAAATTTATTTATAATTCTTATTAAGTATAATTCTTAAGGGCCTAATTTATGAGATTAGTTGTAATTTTGTTTTTGTTGTTTTGGGCGATGCAGGTAGTGATGGCTAATTTGGGTGGGGAACCAATAATAATGGAAAGATGTGAGACGTCAGATGAATTGGAAGATGATCAGATGAGAGGAATGAACGATTCAGATTGGGACATGTGGGAGGAATGGATGGGTTGGGAAGGAGCTGGGATCAGAGACTACAGTTCCCATATTAACCCTTACGCTTGATCAGATCTGATGCTGCACTAGTCATATTTTTTTCTCTCTCTCTTATTTTTTTTTTATTATTAAAGGAATTTCCACTAAAATTGTGTATTTTTGTATATATTTTTCAGTATTTTTAATGTTAATGTCATGCTGATGATGATGGGAAAAGTTAATATGAACCGTGTGTTCTACTCAATCATTTATCTCAAACTGTTTATAGTTTTGATTCTAATTATTGTCCTCTGATATAATCAATGCAAGCCTGTTATATATATATATATATATATATATATATATATATATATATTATCCAGATAAATTAATTTATTTAATGAATCTTTTAATTTTAATGGCATAATATCCAATAACATTAATTGATCGGTATCTTTAATCTAAAGAAGAGTTGCAATCATTATTCATAAGATTACATTACATGAGTTTACCATTAATATCAAATTACATGAGAAATTAATTTATTAAGATATTTAATATTTTATATACATAACTCTGCATTATCACCTTATAAGATATTTAGTTCAAGCAAAGTCAATAGGGATATGTATAAAAACTGTGGCCTAATATACTCACCTGGATCTATTAAAAAAATTTATCTAACTCAAAAAATATAAAGTAGGGCATATTTTGCGGTCTATTTTTCATTAAGCTAGACATTAGACAGAATTTATCTATGTACATCTCTTCTTTTATTTTTCCCTTTAAATGTTATACTTAAAAGTGAATATATAATAATTATTAATAAATAAATAGTAATTTTATAAATATGAGTAATTAAATAGATAAATTATATCTTTTAAAATTTATAACTATACTGATTTTTTTTTCTTTTTTAAAACTATGTTAACCATTATATAATTATATTATAAATTATAATTAATTATTATATGATTATATTATAAATTATAATTATTTCTTTTATTCTTTAGATATTTTATTCTTGTTAATTTTAAAAAAATTGATGTAAAGTTATTATTATAAATTACTTATATTTTAAAACTTATATATATATGTAATGAATTTTAAGATTTTAATTATTATATTTTTGTTACTATATTCTTAGTAAATTATAAATATTATTTAATTATTAAAAATATATAAATATAATATTATTTTAGAAGTTTATAATTATAAAATTTTATCCTACAATATGAGTAGTATATCACTACTTAGATATAAAAATTTATCCAACCTAAAATAATTAAAATTTTTATTAAATAAAATTAATATTAAATTATAAAATATAGGTTATTCTTTTTTTTTCTTTTTACTAGACACTAGATAGAAGCTGCGGCCATGCGTACCTCCAAGCCATTACATCATGGACTTTATTTTTATATATTTTTATATCGCTGAAATGATGTTGTTGGCTCGCTTTTTTACATCATTTAAACGTTATCTGAAATAATATTGAAAAAAAGAGAATAAAATACCTTTGTTTTTATTTTAAAAAATTAGATTAATTTTTTTTATTAGACTTAACATCTATAACTTATTTTGGTAAGTATATATACTCTTTTATTAAAAATAATTCTATTTAACGTACTATTAAATACTAAATATGAGTATATCATTTAATAAGATAGGATAAAATATTTTTTTAATATAAAAAAGTTTAGGTATATTGTATACCGGTATCCTACTGAAGTCAAATCACAACTCTAGGGTTCAAATAATATTTACAGGAGACGTATAATATCACCTACTAAAAGAGTCATCACAATAGTAGCGGTAATCGAAATCGAGTCCTTATAGGATACAAATCGTTCTTTACTATACTATTAGTAATAGGATAAAATATTTTTTATATACAAAGGATAGTTATTTTTTTAACATTTAGATAGGTTTGATATCAGTCTCCACTAAGGTTAAGGTATAGTCTTAGGAGTCAGAGAGTACTTACAAGAAATTTACGAGATCGCTTACTAAAAGAGCTTTCGTCAGAAATCGAATTCATATCTTTATAAATCTGTGTCAACTCTCATTGGACAAAGCAAAGGATCAAATATTTTTTTTTGGTATTCAAAGGATAAAATATGTTTTTTCTTATATTGAAAGGATAATATTTTTTATTGTCTACTTGATTCATCGGAGTTTTATCCCAACTACATCCAGATCTGACCCGCGTCGCACACCTGGCTATATTGGGTGAATCTCTCAACGGAGATTTTTTGCATATGTCAAGACTCGAACTCAAAATATTATTAAAATGATATCAAGCCACTTATTATTCTGACTAACTTCTATTGGTAAAAATGATAAAATATTTAATTGCAAAGCAAAGTTTACAAAACTTTTGAATATAAAAATTGTGAAATGAGGATTTCTTGTGGGACGTTTCATTTTAGACTTTTTTTTTTGTACAAGAGAGGGTTAATCAGCCCTAAATACAAAAAATTACATCATGAGGGGATCAAATCCCAAACACTCCTTAACCATCACATTCCTTAAATGAGTAGGGCAAGAATATAATACTTGTGTAGTCCTTAATCCCTCTTTTGCAAGGGCATCAGCCAGATAGTTTTGATCTCTAAATACATGCTGTAATTTTAGCTCCCAAGATAGATTTATAAACTTCTGTATCTTAGTAACTAATAAGCTGCTTCTACCTTCTGTCAAATTCATTAACATGTCCACTACATTTTTAGCATCCGACTCAAGTATGATCCTTTTATAGCCTAACTCCCAAGCTAGTTTTAGACCCTTGAGAATGGCTCACTGCTCAGCTTCAACCACACTACATGAACCCAAAACACTCGTAAATCCTGCCACCCAACTCCCTAAATGATTTCTTATAACACCACCATAACCTGTTGTATTGTGGGCTTTCGTTAGTGCTCCATCTACATTTAATTTCACCCATTCTAATGGGGGAGATTTCCACATGGATGAAGTCGGTGAGCCTGAGGTATTAGCTATATAGTCCTCCTGAACCTGCACATAACTTTCCCATGTCTGCATAATAACTGAAGATGGGTCTACCGGTCTCAAAAAGTCATTATCAAATATAGCACGATTCCTCCATTTCCATAAGCTCCAAATTGAAGCCCCCCAAATCAGACTCCAACTACTGTTACCATAAGCTCCTAGCTGCTTTGTGAGATTCATATCAAACCAATTACGTAGGGATGCTCTAAAGAAGGACGAGTAATATGTAGGTTGTATCAATCTAGTCCATAATTCTCTAGCATAACAACAATCACGGAGTATATGTAAGATATCTTCCCTATCCTCATTACAATACTGACAGGTTGCATCTGCTGAAGACCAAGTACTTCTCTATGCATTGGTTGCTAAATGGTTATTAAAGGCTATCCACATAAAAACACGAATCCGTTCAGCACCTCTCCATCTCCATATGTCTTTGTATACACGACAATAGTCTTGTGTAGCATTATTTTCAATTAGGAAATAGGCACTCTTAATAGTAAAAGTACCATCATTCGTAGAATTTCAAACCATTAAATCATCACCCGCCCCCGACATAGGAGGTATCATATTAATTAATCTTCAAAAAATACAACTTGGGACAATAGTAGCAAGCCTTTAGACTTGTTTGGAAATAGCCACTTATCCGTGAAGAAATTTACCAGTTGGCCATTCCTAATATGCCACCTTGTACCCCGATCCACGATATCTTGCTGTTGAGAAATAAATTTCCATAGAGCTGAGTTTCCCTTTCTTGCATCGAGTAGATTTTCTTCATTCCTTAACATGTATTTATGCAATAGAACATCAACCCACGGACCTTTCTCTCCATTAACCAATTTACAAGCTATCTTGGATCCACACGCACGGTTAAATGATGATAATTTCTTAAATCCAAGTCCCCCATATAATTTAGGCTTCACAATCTGATCACACCCAATAGGATGAAATCCATATGAGTTTTGACTATGTCCCCATATAAAGTTCCGTTGTAATCTCTCTACTTCCTGACACACTGATATAGGAATTTTGGCCACCTGCATAGGATACACTGGTATAGAACTTAAAACTGATTTTGTCAAAGTGATCCTTCCAGCCACTGAAAGAGAGCTTTCTTTCCAAATAGCAAGTTTATTTTTTACTATGTCTATGATGTATTGAAAAGTATCCCTAGGTTTCCTCCCTCTAATGATTGGAAAACCCAGATAATTACCTATCTCAGCCGAAATAATCATTCCTGTGATGTCCCTAATCTTATTTCTAATGCTTCCATTTACCTTCGGAGAGAAGAAAACTGAGGATTTATCCTTATTAATTTTTGCACTTGAAGCTCTACAAAATCTATCAAGACATTTCATCATACATTCTGATTGTTTTTCAGATGCCACTCTGAAGAAAAGTAGGTCATCTGCAAACATAAGATGAGAAATGGATGGGCCTCCAATAGACACCACTATCAGTTTTCACTGATTTGAATTAATCGCATAAGTAATAATATGTGATAACTTGTCTATACATAGCACAAACAAAAGAGGTGAGATGGGGTCCCCTTGTCAGAGACCTCTTTTAGGGAAGAAAAACTCAGTTTGAGATCCATTCCATAAAACATTATAAGAAACAGAAGTGATACAACTCATAATAAGATTAATCAAAGAATTATCCATACCTGCTTCAAAAAGAACCTGATGAATAAAATCCCAATGGATGCGATCATAAGCTTTTTGTAAATCAACTTTCAAGGCCAACAATCCATTTTTTCCTTTAGCTTTCTTCATTATGTGCATGATTTCTTGGCCAACAATAATATTATCCTGAATATGTCTACTTTAATGAAGCTAGATTAGTAAGGGGAGACAATTTCATGCATAACGTTCCTTAATCTGCTAACAATCACCTTAGTAATGCATTTATAGTGTACATTAAATAAGGCAATCGGTCTAAAATGCCTAATATCTTGTGGATGATCAATCTTTGGTATAAGGGAAACCAAAGTCTTGTTAGTACTAGCCTCAACAGAACATTTTTGGAAGGTTGTTCTAACAAATTTACATAAAGCACCACCTATTGTATCCCAATTTTCTTGGTAAAAAATTGGAGAAAAACCATCAATCCCAGGAGCCTTATAAGGTCCCATAGAAAAAAGAGCCTCCTTAATTTCTTTATCAGTTGGTTGTTAGGATATAGTAGATAGTCTAGGTTTCACCTCAACAGGGAAGTTGGTTTTTGTAATTAAAACACAAGGAGTACTGTCAAACCAATCATAAAGATTCTTGAAATAAGTCAAAACCATATTAACCAGATCATATTCATTCTAGATCTAGTTTCCCCTTTCATCCTTAAGAGTTATAATTCTATTCCTTCTTCTTCTCTTCTTAGTTTTAAGATGATAATATCGAGTATTTCGGTCACCTTTATTAATCCAATCTGTCCTAGCTTTTTGAAACCATTTTATTTCCTCTAACTTGAGAATATTTTCTAACTCTTGTTGTAAATTCTTTTCAAGAGAATTTAAAAAATTTGAATGAGTATATGCTGGTGAACTTTGAATACCATTCAAACGTGCTAACAAAATCTTTTTCTTCTTTTCTACAAATCCAAAAATATTTTTATTCCAATCTAATAAAGAAGCACCCAATTTTTCCAAAGCTTTATTAAAATCATCACAATTAGACCAGACCGTAGAAATAAAATTTTTAAAATTATCATGAACATTGCTTCAAAACGGAAAGGCTTATTTCTCCCCCATTCAAATGATTAATAAATTGCAGTGCAATAGGATTATGATCAGAAAAACTTGTTCTAGGTAGTACTTTCAAAAAGCAATCCGTTAAACTATGGAGAAAATGAGTGTTTGCTATAGCTCTATCTAATCTTTCATATAATCTAGCATGACTAGCTATCCTAGGGCCCTTCCAAGTGAATTTTGGTCCCTGGAAGCCCAAATCTGCAAGCCCACACTCACTAACTCTATCATGAAACCAATTAATTCTATTATGAGAGTAACACACTCCCCCAATTCTATCCGTAGGCATAAGAATGCCATTAAAGTCCCCAAAAACTACCCACGGCATAAAAATAGATGCAGATAAATTCTTTAGATCATACCAGAGTATCTGCCAAAAATTCGAATATGGAATAGCGTAGACAGCCGTCAATAAGAATGGTGATCTTCCACCTATTTCGCACTGAAAATGGAAGAATTGTCGATTTTCTGTAAGGACTATGACCTGTATTGCATAACTTTTCCAAGCCGCTACTAATCCTCCAGAATGCCCTGAGCTAGGTATCATCTTTATGGAATCAAAACCCCATGCATTCAAAAACTGAAATCGAGATATGTCTTCACATTTGGTTTCAGTTAAAATGATAAGATTTGGTCTTGGTCTACTACACACAACTTTTAAATTCCTGAGGAGACTATTAGCACAAACCTCTCTGGTATTCCAATGTAAAAGATTATCCATAAATAACTAAATAAATTTTATAGATTCAAAACTCACAAATAAACCTCACTTAGTCCTCTTGGACCAATTGTGTTTCCTCCACTATAATATCCTCTCCTTGCTCCAACTCCACATTCACTATTGGAGATGTACTTAAATCCACATAGCCTATATTTCCAGGATCATTATCCCCAGGGTCCACTTCTTCAATTCCTATTTCTTGTCCACTTTGACTTGAAGGAAATTGGACAAGCCCAATGTTCTCTTTTTCTAATAGCATTCTTGGGTTATGGGCTTGATCATGCTCCATCAACACTTGTTCATGTGGTCCAATTCCAAGTCCATCATGTAAACATGCCATGTCACCATCATCATTCATCTTTTGAGGAATGTCACCCATAAACCCAAGTTCAAGTCCATCACGTGATCCAATTTCAAGTGCCTCATCATTTCCCACTACTTTTTCTTCCTCGTTACTTTCTTCCATTAATAATCCCATTCTATCTTCACTATTGACGTCTTTTCTTGTCACTTCTCTTAGTCGTTTCTTTTTCCTTATTTCAACATCACTTTTACAAACTTCATTAAATGCTCCTGATTTCCCCTGCCAACCTATTCCCTCCATTTCCCACTGCCCCATATTTGAGTTTGGCGCTCTTTCTCTCTGTCCATTATCCGTTGTTCTTCTCCTACTGTTCCCCCAGTGAGCCGTTAATGTCGGCTCCCCCTGTACCTCCTCAATACGTATCCTTTCATGTATTCTGGTGTCCTGTCTCTATTCTGTGATATCAGCAAGTATTTCAAACCGTGAACCTGTATTTTTTGTCGGAGAGCTCACTGGTTTGTTGTCCCTATTTTTCTGTTGTTGGCGAGATTTCTGGACCACTCTCCATTGCTCCATGCCTCCCAGCGATGTATTAACCTTAGTTACATGACCAGCTTGATCCGACCTTGCTTCTTTACCAGCAGGCTGATCGTTCTATGTGGGATTCCTTCTCACAGGACAGCCTTCTCCTCGGTGGCCATAGAACCCACAGTTCGTGCATAAGAAATGTAGCCCTTCATATTCAAGATAGAATTCTTCTCCGTCTAAAGTAAATCCTGACATCATTTGTTTCTCCAAATCAACAAGAATACACAATCTTGCATAGTGGCCTCTCAGTTGACAAGTGGTGTTCATATCCACTTTAAGTGTTTCCCCTATTCTGTTACCGATCAAAGTTAATGCCTCCTCATCATAATATTCTAGTGGCAACCTCGGCACTCTGACCCATACCGCCACCTTGTCTATCTTTACAACTTTAGGCCAGAACTTGGGCTCTCAAGGTCTCACTGTTAGATAGTGATCGTATATCATCTAAGGGCCTCCTGTGAGTGCATTAAAATAATCATCCTTATTTGACAATTTTACTACGTAGAACTCGTGTCCAATGTTGATGAGGTTGATGATACCTCTTTTAGCCCACAAAACTTGCAATCTTGTTTGTAACGCCTTATAACCAATATTTCTATCTAAAAGCTTGACGATGACGACCTTCCTCCATGCTTTGAACAACTGTTTTTTCATCTTGTCAGAAAATGAGAAAGTAGGAAAGTTTCGAGCTGGATCAGTCGTTGTCTTAAACAATGGCTCCTCATTCTCTTGGTGCATACCTTCTGAAAAATCTTCAGACAGTAAATTATTTCCCTCTTCACAGTTATCACCAGATTGTTCTTTGGTACTATTGATACCTTTCAGTTTATCCATAAAAGACGGTTGCCCAGCGTTATAGCCAATATGATCTGTCCCTAATTTTGGCCATTGTTCATGATAATAACTATCCTCAGTAGATTTATTCTTAATCTTTTTTGTACTGTGCAACAATTGATCATCTTCCTCCAGAGAGACTGGATTTAGAGCTTGTTTACCAGAGAGAACCAAAGCCATGAGCACTTGATTCAAGGAATTGATTTCATTTTAGGAGTGTTCTACCTATTCTTCTTTTGGGCTCGTCTGTATCTTTATTGGGATAGGGCCCACTCCAGGTGTTAGCCTAACAGCTAATTAATCTTTTATTTTATTTTAAATCTCTTTTTAAAAGAAGTTAATCTGAATGATAAGTGTCTCGATATCATTTAAATAAGATCTCGAGTTTGAACCTTGTCATATATAGAAAATTTTTATTGGGAGAATTACCTACTATAACTAAATATGCGATATGGGTCGGATCCAAATGTAATTGAAGTAAAACTCTAATAAATTAAATGTGTAACTAAAAAACTGCTTCTTTAAAATTGAAAGAAACAAGAAAGTTTTCTCAAGTCACAGATACTGTAAGATATCATATAGGATATTAATTTGATCAAATGTGTGTGTGATCTAAATTTTTATCATTTTTTTAAAAAAATACTTCCCTAGTCTATTTCAGCGTCATTTAAATTCTGTTCAAATAAAATATAATAATTTAACTAATAATTTATCTTAAAAAATTTATTACTTTTTTTAAAAAGATAAATATTTTAATTTGAAGAAATAAAAACCCATTTAAATAAAATTAAGATATTATTTTTTTAAAAATAAAATAAAATATAAATTATTTTAGATCTCAACTGTAATTTAAATGAGATAAGTTATTATATTTTGATTTGACATAATTAAAATAATATAATATTTTTAAAATATGTAACTATTTTTTCCTTTTATAATATTTTAATGCGCTAATAAATCAATGACTTTTTATACAAAATTACTATATCTCAAATCAAAGATTTTCATCTGATTAATTTTTTTAAAAAAAATCGTATTGATTAACTGATAAAGATTTTGATTTACTTCTATTTTAAAAATATATATCTCAAATCTAAGATTTTCATCTGATTTTTTTAAAAAAAAAAATCGTATCGATTAAATGATAAAGATTTTGATTTATTTTTATTTTAAAACTATATTTTATCGGTATAATTTATTTATTTATTATTTTAATATATTTTTCATTATATATAGATATATAATTTCAATTTTATATATAAATAAAAAGAGTTTGAGATAAAAAAAGAAAAAAAGAGATAGATAGTCGGAAAATGATACCGTAAGTGTAAAAATTTATCTTTCCAAATTTTTTTAAGATTACTTGAATTTTTCTTAATCTAGCTTTGTTTTTTTTTAAAAAAAAGATATAACGGCTACGCCACGGCACCATTCATGTAATAATTAATTATCTTAAAATATGTATACTTTGACCCAAAAAGATGTGAATGCATCGTTTCATGTAAATACAAAATATTAAAATTCATATACTTTGACCCAAAAATTGAGAATATATACATATTACTTAGCCGCTCGAATTAAGTTTGTATTCAAAAATATGATTCATTATTCTATACGATAGCATCGCATTTAAAAAGATCTAAAGAAATCTATAAAAGCACTTGCATAGTTTACGTTTGTTCCATATAGATTCCTTTTATTTGGCGTTAAACATTCGTAAATGTGAAGAGCTATGATGGCCACTAAGCAAGCATTATCATCTTTTAACCTGCAATTCAGAAGAGGAGACAGATTCATTAAGATGACGACGAAGCAGAAGAACACGATTCGAATTTCATGTTCTTCTTTTGATACTCATGTAACGGATCCTTATAAGGTTTTAAGAATTCGACCCGGTGCCTCTAAGCCTCAAGTTAAGAAGGCTTTTAGAGAGCTAGCAAAGCAGGTTCAATCAATCCTTCCTCTAATTAATCTTTCGTTAATCAATATTTATTTTGATTAATCAATATTGATGATTTGATAGTTGTTCAAAAATTCTCAGTACCATCCGGATGTATGCAAAGGGAAGGATTGTGGGGTACAGTTTGAAGAAATCAATGCAGCCTACGAGGTATTTACGTAATCTATTCCTTTCACACCCTTAATGTTTGAAGAAATCAATGCAGCCTATTATAGAAACATTAATGCATGTTTAAAACGTGCGGGGATTATGTTTATATACCTCTATATCAATTATATTAAGTTTTGGTTGGGCATATCACGTATAGAGAGACCTTGATGATAATGTCACTAATGTCAGATACTTATATTGCAATTAATGAAATTTAATCCTTATAATGGTTATATTATATTTTTTTTTCAAAAAAAAAAAATAGTTTATAGCTCCATATAGTTTACCTCAATTTTAAATTTGATACTTATAATTTACTTTATGTAAATTGTGTCTTGGTTATTTAATTTTAATTTATAAATTTTATGAAATTTTACTTATAAAAATGCACCGGAATTAAATAAAATGATGGGGATTCCATAATAATTCTTTAAATTATGCTTTAAACCTAAGGTAAATAAAGTTGTAAGTTTGATATAATCTCATGCAGTTAGTAGTGATATTTATCTCTCTAATTTAAATTCGATAATTAACTATATGTATAGAAAGGATAACATAGCTAGCAGTAAAATTACTTCAGAAAGCCAATGAGGGATTAATTATTGTTTTTTATATAAATTTTTAAAAAGGAATTGGGCTCATCAATAATTTAAGAACACGACAAAATCTCTCTTCCTCTTAGATGATACTAATATTAGGCAGGGCAAATTGTCTATTACTTTCATATGTAAACCTAAATACCCAAAAAATAATATATCTCTTTAAATATTATAATTATAATTATAATAAAATAATATTTATTATAAATCCAACAATTAGGATTAGTTATTGTTTTTGAAAGGAGATATTTTAAGCATGTCTACAAAAAAATTCAAAGCTTCCTGATCTTAAAAAAGAAAAAAATAAACTTCACATATTTTACAGGGCCCAATGTAATTGACGTTGGTTTGACTATTTGAATGATATAGGGCTGTTTGGATAGGATTTTAAAAATAGGTTTATAAAAAAAAGAGAGCTTTTAAGTAGTTTATAGAAAATGACTTTTAGAGAAGAGTTTATGAAAAAAAAGTGGTTTTGAATAAATAAGTATTTGGATAGTCATTTCTATAAGTACTTTTATTATTGATAAATTATGAAAATGGTATAAATATTAAATAAGAAGAGATAAGATATAAGAGGAGATTGGGTGTAAGAAAGAAAAGAAAAAGATTATAAGAAAAAATAGGAGAGAAGAGAGATGGCGTAAGAAAAAGTAAGGGTAATATAATAATTGGTTAATTCATAAGCTTTTTTACAGTTCCATAAGCTATTCTGACCAGCTTATCTGAAACTTTGGTTTTAAATTATGGTTTAATCCAAAAACCCGTTTGAACAAATATGACTGTTTATTTTAAAATTTTCCTAAACCAAAATTTTGTCTTAAAAAAGCTTTTGAAACCACGTTTTTGTAGTTTTCAAACAGGCACATAGGGCCTGTTTAGATAAGATTTTAGAAACGAGTTTATGAAAAAAAAGGCTTTTGAGTAGCTTGTAGAAAATGGCTTTTAGAGAAAAACTTATGAAAAAAAAATGGTTTTGAATAAATGAGTGTTTTGATAGTCATTTCTAGAAGTATTTTTATTATTAGTAAATTAAGAAAAATGATATGAGTATTAAATGAGGAGAGATAAGATATAAGATGAGAGAGGAGATGGGTGTAAGAAAGAAAAGAGAGAGGGTGTAAGAAAAAATAGGAGAGAGGGTGTAAGAAAAAATAGAAGAGAGGATGTAAGAAAAAGTAAGAGAGAGTGTAAGAAAAAATAGAGGTAATATAGTAATTAGTTAATTCATAAACTCTTTTACTATTCTATAAGTTATTCTAACCAATTTATTTAAAATTTTAATTTTAAATTATAATTTAATCTAAAAATTTATTTGAATAAATATAATTATTTATTTTAATTTTTTTTAAAATTAAAATTTTATCTTAAAAGGGCTTTTAAAATTATGTTGGCGTGGTTTTCAAACATAACGCAGGAAGTGATGTCATATCTGAGAGGGGGATCAAGGGCATACGGAAGATATGATTGCTATGAAGACAATAACGAGGGAATGAATCAGAACCATCCATTCAGGGGCTATCACGAAGCTTATAATAATAACAAGAGTAATGAGCATGTGAAGGGAAGGAGTGACCAACATTGGGATTATGGGGATGAATGGATTGGTTGGGAGGTCGGCAATTGGATGTTTTATCAACATCAACAAGAGACTGATGAAGCTACTTCTTCCGAGGAGACTAAGGAACTTAACACTAATTCATGTTATTCACAAATTATGGATACTTCTTCCTATAATACACCAGAAAATATATCTGGTTGACCACTCCACTTTTTTTCCTTTCCTTTTTCATGTTTTATTTCTTTTATATATCAAAAATTTAGGTGGATTATATTTTTTTACCCTCATTAAGATTAACGAATATCTCCAAATTTAAAAAAATATTTATATAAGTACTTTAAATTCATGACCTTAAATTATAGGTTAACTCTTTTTTTTTAATTAGATTAATCTTTATTATCTTTTTTCTTATGGTTTATTATGTTGGTATCCCCCATATCTCAATAGCAATGATTAAAGAATTGGACCGAATAGTTTGACTGATTAAATTGTCGACTAGACTCATTAATGACTTAATTTAAACTAGAAAATTGTTTTTATAGTTGAGCCAATATGGACCATATTTGAGCTTCCATTGAGCCTAAACTTGAAATTAGACAAAGTGAATGGATTAAGGGAAAAAAAGATGGAAAAATAAAAAAAAAATGACCCTTTTAAAAGTGTCAATATAATTTCATACCATTTATAATCTTATTTTATTAAAAACTTTATATATTGTGATGTTATTACGCTGACAATAGGACTTGTTATGATTTTTTCTTACATACATTATTAAACTGGCATAGGATTATTTTTTATTTAATTATTTTGTGATTAATTTAGTCGTCAATCTAATAAATTGAACCATAAAAATTGAGACTCGCTGACCTTCTCAGTTTGACGTTGGTTCCCTATTTTTTGTTATAAAATTTTTTAGAAAAAAATTTGACTCGTTTATAATTTAAGAGCAAGACAAAATCTTCATATCTCTTAAGAGATACTAATATTGGGTATGGCAATATATTAATTATTCTCAAACATAAATCTAGACACCTAAGAATTAAGATGTCTTTTTAAATACTGCGACTAGATCTACAATAAAATAGTAATATCTAAATATTGAACATGCTCAAATGTTACATCCCACTTTTTTTATATAAAAATTTTTGGAAAATAGTTAAATTCACATATGATCTAAGAGTAAGGCGAAGTCTCTCTTTCTCTTAGGTAATATCAATATCAGGTATGGTAAGCTGTCTATTACTCTCAGGCGTAAACTTAAATATCTAGGAGTTATAATATCTTCTCAAGTGCTGCGATTGAAACCACAATAAGGTGATAGTCTTTAATGATCGAATACGCTCTAAATAGTTATATATTTTATTTTTTTACTAGTTAAATCCATTGATAATAGGTTGCATCCCACTTTTTTTTTTTGGTTATATTCCACTTTTTTTTTTATAAGAAATCCCACTTTTAAAGCACTGCTAAATAGTCTGTGTCCCCCATTTGTTCTGTTCACTAGTTAAGGGCAATACTTATTGGGCTTGGCCATTTCAAAAAAAAAATGAAAAATAAAAATAAAGGAATGGAACGAGGGAGGAAACTTCCTCGCTGTCCTTTTTTTTTTTTTATTGCGATATACAGTTGTCCTTTGTATTTTATCAAAAATATTGTCTTTTGCATATTTTAGTTTCACAAAGATATGTCTAAGTTCAACTGATTAAAAAATAAAATATATAATTATTTAGAATATATTTGATTTATATAGAATATTTTATTGTAGTTCCAGTCATAATCATTAAGAAAGCATTCAAACTCCCGAGTACTTAGATTTATATATGAGGATAATAGCTAACTCACCCTATTCGATATTAGTATCATTTAATAAGAAATGAGACTTTACCATACTCTTAAATTATAGATGAATTCAATTCTTTTTTAAAAATTTTTGTATAAATAAAAGAAAGCTTCACAAAATGTCCAAATAACTTCATTATCCTTAAAAGCTAAAACTCATCTTCTTCCAAGGAAAAAAAATATAAATTCAAATGAGGGGGCAAGAGGACTTTTCCGTATATAGTGTAAATGTTGAATAAAAAATATTCATAGATTAATATGGGAAAAATATATTTGATCTTGATTTTGAATTTTCTAATTAATTCATCATTTTATAAAATTATATTTCGTTTAAAAAGAATATATGATAAGTTTTGAGTTGGGTACGTCCCAGTATCAGGAATGATAAGTTGTCTAAATCAAATAATAAAAAAGAATGAATTAAATTGCCATCATTTTGAATTCAGATTGCTTTTGTATGAAGAATTTAGAAAATAACCACGAAACTATTATTCAAATTTTGGAGCCATGTTATTGTCTTTTGCTCTTTGTTGTGTTCATCATCCGCAGTCAATTCACGCCGCCAATAGCGAATCCCCTGCAACTCGACAAAGTGGATATTTTTTATAGAATTTTAGAAAAAAAATTATTAAAAAAACGTATTTTTAAATAATTTAAAAAAAAAAGGTATTTGAAATTTTTTTATAAAAAATAATTTTAGATAAATAAATATTTAAATAGTTATTATTAAAATAATTTTTTAATCAAAAATTAATATAAAGAGTATGATTTTATTAAAAATAAGAGAAATGAGAGAGAATAGAAAATAGAGATGAGAGATGAGAGATGAGAGATGGTGGAAAAAAGTGAATAGAAATGAGAGATTGTGAAAAAAATAGATGGGAGATGAGAGAGAAAAAATAGTATAAAAAATAAAAATAAAATAATAATTGAGTAGTTCATAATTTCTTTTTCTATTTTAAAAAATATTCTTATCAACTTGTCTGAAATTATAATTTTAAATTATAAATTAGTCTAAAAATTATTTTGAATAAATATGATTATTTATTTTAAAATTTTATTAGACTAAAATTTAGGATATTTTTTTTAAATTATAATTTAAAGGTTTTCCAAACATACCTAAATAAAATATAAGTAGACACTATTTCCTAGAAAAAAATTTCATATATTTTTTATTATTCATGAATATTCAATAGTGACATAATATGAATAAGCATTATTTTATAAAGGTGAAATAAAATACTCATAAATTTAACTTAAAAAATTAATAAGACATACGACTATTTAAAACGTATTTAATTATTAAAAAAAATATTATTTTATTATAATTTTAATCTTAATATTTGTAAAGACATCCTAATTTTTAATTATTTAAATTTATATTTGAGGATAATTAACAATTTACTCTATATAATATTAATATCTTCTAAAAATAAAGAGATTTTATCCTATTTTTATAGATGAGTTAATCTTTCTAAAAAATTATATTACAAACAAAAGAAAGGTGAAATGAAAGCATCCTTGTGGCTCCTCCTCTCTCTCTCTACATATTGATGGATACATATACACATGGAAGCAATAAAAAAGGTTGATTGTAATATTATTTTTTATTATTCTTTTTGAGGAAAAGGTTTTTTATAGGATTGTCTCATAGGCAACATTATGAATAATAAAAGAGAAGCTTAGCCAATCGTAATTAAGTTCCCAATATGACGTCGAGCCAATCTGTAAATGAGACATTCACATAAAAGAATTAATTTATATATATATATATATATATATATATATATATATATATATATATATATAAAAGGTACTCAGAAGTCACTAGTCTAATCTAAGAACCACTAAAATATTGATTCTTTCTACCAATAATACATTATATAATTTGGTTAGGAATATACGATAAGATCCCCGTTAGATACATAAAATAGGCATGGCTCTTGCACATTGTATGATTGTGACTTCTATCATTCCATGTTCTTTTTCATCCAAATATATGAAATGATTTATACTTAATATAATATTTTATAAAAATATTCATCCTATTTTAAAAAAGAATAATTAAATCTAAGCTTGATCTAGTGCCTCTTTAGTAACGTGGAAAACTATGATTTTAAAAATATTTTTAATATAAATTTTAATTTAATTTTTTTAAAATAAATAATTATATTTATCTAAAAGGATTTTTGTACTAAATTATAGTTTAAAATTAAAATTTTAGATAAACTATTGAGACTAGCTTATAGAACAGTAAAATAACTTATGGACTATTTAATTATTATTTTAATCTTACTTTTTCTTATATTATCTCTCATCTCTCTTCTTCACTCTCTCTCCTCTCTTATTTTTTTTCTTTACCCTCTTTCATCTCTTCTCTTTTTTTTTTTCACCTTTCCCCTTTCATATTTTTAATAAACTCATTATTTCTAGTAATTTTTTTAATTATAAAAATCTTTCTGATAATAATTATTAAAATATTCATTTATTTAAAATTATTTTTTTCTATAATTTTTTTTAAAAGTCATTTTTTAAAAACGGTTAAAAAACCTTTTTTTACAAGTTATTTTTTAAAATTTTATATAAATATGCCCATGTATATATATATATATATATATATATATATATAGTAAAGAAGATTATGGTTTAGGTGAAATATGAGTTCAAATCTTAATAAATATATTTATTAAAAGAGATAAAGGCTGTTTACGTTTGAAGGCTGTATTTAGAATAGTGTTAGTAAAATTAATTTAAGTTTTTATTCCAAATGACTTTTACAAAGTGAGTCTATTTTCGTGATGGAATGAAAAGCATACTTTTATTCTATTAATCTATTTTTTTATTAGTTTCTTTTAACTATCCACGGTGGCAAAGTATTTTTTTTTAAAAAAAAAAAGCACCTCAAAATAGCTTCATTTTTAAAGTTATTTATTGTCCAGAAGTCCGATAGAAAAAAAGACATACCAAACACTCGATCCTAACTGAAAGTCAATTTTTCCTTCATAGGAGTCAATTAAGGGCTTAAAAAAAAGCCATATCAAACACACACGAAGTATTGAAAAAAAGTATACTCTTGATTAAATAAATAAAAAAAGATATGTATTAGAGATGAAGTAATAACATAGATAATTATACCACCCTAATTTTAAAAGATAGTTCAGGAGAAAATAATATAAATAAATATTAATTAATTAGGAATAATATATAATATTAAAACCAACAAATTGACATTAGTGGTAGAAACTTTCATTATTTAAAAAGGTGGTTAGAGTTTGATCTATAACCCTTAAGCATATAGTTAACTTAGTTGAAAAGACTCTATCATTTACTCTTAATATTAGAAAGGAGATTAGTCTCTATTATCAAAAATAGTTATATTTATTTAAAATATAGCTGGTAAATTTCAAAACTCCATGTAGAATCTAGAATATGAACTTGGTCATCTAAATTTTGTGAAATTAAACCAACATTATTCAAAACTAGGGAGTGTAACAAACCCTTGGACGTTTTGATAGGTTTAGAAACAAGGGATTAATTTGTGACTTTTGGTATTATTGGAAAGTTTAGAAAAGACCTCCCATATACTTGTAGTTTGAATATACTGATTAATGTTCAAAATTGCTCCAAAAGACTAAAATACACGACAAACATGTGATAATTTTTATTTTTGACTATTTATCATTGCAGATGCTCCCTTGATATAATGTTCAAGTTGAATGAATGAAAACTTTCATAAAAATTATGAGGAGAATGATAGAAGCAAAGGAGGAATAGAGGAAGCAAAATGTAATAAATAACTTATTTTATTTGATATTAATATTGTTTATAATAAATACAGATTTTATTCTATCATTAGATTATAGATAAATTTAACATCTTTTTAATTATTTTTATATATAAAAAAGAAGAGTAGCGACTTGTCGGGCAAGAAAATAAAAAACATTTGAGACTTTTGGTCAATTTCTAAGCTTGGAAATCTTTGATGTGTTCAATCTCACTCTCTCCTACCTGTGCTTCCAATTTGAGCTTTGAGTTAGTTTTTGTTGCCAACAAATGTCGTTTAGATTCACTTGATAAGGAGTTAGTTCAGTTAAAGGGCAGTGAACATTTTGAGGTCTTCAACTTCCCATGGAATGATATAAGACATGTGCTTGAACTTTGTTCCGGCCTGCAAGCTTGAAATGGCTTGATTAGTAAATTTGTATACTAAGAAGATTGATAATGGGGACTTTGTCGTCACGTGGGTAGCAAATCGGAGGCTTGGTTGTGGTTATCGTAAACCCAAAGAACTAATTAATAATTATAGAAACAAGAGGTGGAAAATCGTGTGGAAGTGGACGATTTAGAAGGATGTTTAAGGCGTGGTAATAATGGTTTCCTTTAAACAATGAACGACATCGGGATGTCCCCGGTGGTCCAAATAGCCTTAGAATTCTGTGAAACTATATTTACCAATAGCAGTGGCCTTAGCTGCTGTGAATTTCATAGAAATTTAAAATTTGAGAAATGATTTTATGAATTTTAAATTGTGCAATCTTTAATTTCATGGGGTCTCTCCTCCCCCCCTCCCCCCAATAGATCAAAATCTATCAATAAAATTTTAAATTAAAAAAATAATAAAATATGTCTTTTAAATATAATATTATATGTTTTAATTAGGTTGTATATATAAAAAATAATTTTTTATAAAAAATAAAACTTATTTCAATAATTTTTTCACTTACAAAAAATTAATATCTAGATATTAATTAAAAAATGGGAGATTATACTAAAAACAAAGGAAGAGGAGGGAGAGTATAGGAAGTGAAGATGAGAGACTTCTTTTAACTCATTAAATCTATATTTAATTGATATTTTTTTAATTTTAATCTTATTAATAATTTTTGGAAAGAAAAAAATATGATAAACTATATTTAAATATTATTTAATAACTTTTTATATAACTTATATTATATACTAAAAAATTATTCTAAAATAAGTCCTATAATAACAATTTAGAGAGATATTCCTTTAGTCTTATTTAAAAATTAGAGAGGCAGTTTTTTTTATTCTATTTATAAATTATATTATTAAATCTTTTATATAAATATATTATTTTATCTTTAATTATAATTGTATATATTTTTATTTTATTAATATATATATATATTAAATAGGAATAAAGTTAAAAAGTTATTATTTTTTTTTATAAAAAGTTAATTAAATTTAAAATTATTTTTAATTCTCATCAATATGTTAGATGTGAGTTACAATAAGATCAGTGGAATATATTTGGAATGGATTTATTTCTTTTATGATATAAATGTTTATTTAATCTAGTTATTATCAACTTTTATAAAATTCATCACGAGTCATATTTTGTAAGTTATAACTTAAAGATAGTGTCACTACATTCAAATTTTATGAAATGTAATGCATTTAATTTATTTATATATAAAATTTATTGGGGGTATAATTGATTTATTTGTAATTTTTATTCATTTTAATTTAATTACATATTTACTTAAAAAATTTTTTTAAAAAAATTTGGCCAGGTAAAAAATAAATTGGATTTATTTGGCCAAGATTTTCTTAACGAGGGCGATCCCCCCTAACGGTATTTTTTGGGTTTTTGACCGATGTCTCGTGGGTTTATTCAACTACCGTATGTGTATTTTGAATTTTTAATGGAGCAACGTCGTTAATTAAAGTGTTTATTATATATATATATTTTATTGTTTTTGGTTGGCCACAATTAATTAATTAAGGTTCTTATTAATTACTCTCACCTCCTATCATAAAATAAAAATATTAAAACTATAGAAAAAATTTATTTTAATTTTAAATATAAAAATTAAATTTATTTTTATAAATTATAATTTTTTTAAAATATCTATATTTATTTGATTGTATATATTAATTTTTTTACTAATAATATTTTAAACTCTTAATTAAATAGATATTTTAAAAATATTATACTATTATTATAATTAATTAATTTTTTTAATCTATTTAAATTAATTAAATATATCAGCAGCACTATGATTAATGAATAAATGAAGGGATTACCATCAACGGTAAATCATAGAGTAAGCGACTCCTTTTTGGTCCCCGAACTCCAGAACCAGAGAGAGTACGGCTTCGGACTAAAGTTTTTGAGTCCCCCGGCAATTATTTACAGTCTCTCTCGTACTTTCTCATTTAATCTAAGTTTTAGGGTTTTATCTCCTCCTCCCCCCCCCCCGTTAGTTTCATTGTAATTTGATATAAATCGTTCCTTTTTTGTCGCAGACTTGTTATTGCAAATCTGAAGATACCGGCACCGGAATTTACGCAAATCTCTCTGATTTCCCGCATCGGCTTTTATGCAAATCACTAAGCTATATAATTTGAAGTTCTTCTGCAGAAGAATCAACTGAATTTCTCCTTGGAGGTAAGAATCTTTTGCAGATATATATACATGTACAGGTCTGTGCAGCTTATGTGCTCTATTTACAAGAATGAATAAATTTTCTGTCTTTACAATTCAATTTTGCCTTTTTTGGAATAATCAATGTTGGATGAATTGAGTACAAGGTCTTATCACAGTATCTTTTGTATAATTTGCAGTTTTCATTAAAAAGACATGATTTTAGCTCGTTGGACGACTCAATTTGTAAATAGTAATTTGTATCGTACCTATTTAGAGCATCTTGTCCTTTGGCTTGATGGCTTGATGACTCAATAAAGATATACTTTTGTACAGTTACACACCATGATGCTGCTTAAAAAGTTTAACAGAACATTCTTTAATAGATGCAAGCTTTATCTCTTATGGTCACAAATGTCTAGATATATTAATATTTAATAGTGTATGGGGTTAATGCTGTTGCATTGTATATGTACCACAGTTAGCCAACCTTGATAATGGCAGACCTCAAAGAGCGGCTACTACTTCCCCCAAAACCGGCATCAGCTCTTAATGTGAGAGAGTCGGTCAATCGACCATCGGCATCTGGAAGGCAACCTTTACAAGGAGTGGATGTTTTGGGGCTAAAGAAGCGAGGTCAAGGTCTTCGATCATGGATTCGTGTTGACACATCTGGAAACTCTCAGGTTATTGAAGTAGACAAGTTCACTATGATGCGACGGTGTGATCTACCTGCACGTGATCTTCGCCTACTGGATCCTTTGTTTGTGTATCCATCAACTATCTTGGGAAGAGAAAAGGCCATTGTTGTAAATCTTGAGCAGATACGGTGTATTATTACAGCAGATGAAGTTCTTCTCTTGAATTCTCTAGATAGTTATGTATTACACTATGTGATGGAGTTGCAACGTCGGCTAACTACTGCTGGAGTAGGTGAGGTTTGGCAGTTGGACAATGCTGATATGAGCCGAAGAAGAGGAAGTAGGAATGTTGACAATTCCTTTAACAACACGTCCCCTGATTATCTGCCTTTTGAGTTTAGGGCTCTTGAAGTTGCCTTGGAGTCAGCATGCACATTTCTTGACAATCAGGTTTGTTGAAGTGCAACATTACATTAGAGTCATGCTTTAATTGATTTAATTTTGTGCTATTCCTTTTTTTCCCCAAAAGAGAAGTAAAATTACTGTAAATTGAGACACTTTCTTTTAATTAGTCTACGTAATAGCATTTGATGAAGCATGTAAACCTTCTCAAATATCAACCAGTGTCATTGGGTAGAAAGTATCATTATGTTCCAGTTTAGTGATTTTACATGCATATTTATGATAATGACCATGCTTACCATCTCTAGCCTATTTGAAATACTGCAATGATAGTGACACTTGATTGTCCAAAGAGGTTGGTAGTTTAACAGATACTTTTTTTTTTCTTTCATTTAACTTTACAAGTGGCCTGGATTAAATAGTATTGATTATATGGTTCAACAATAGGACATGGATTAATAAATCGAATCTCATTCCTAAAGATGTCTTATCAGGGAGAGTATTGGGGAAATTTTTCTCTGTCTGTCATTGAAATGTCTGCGCATGTTGTATGTATACATCGATTCATATAGGACCAGTTGTCAACAATTCTAGGATTTCTATGATATTGTATTGTTACACTAACCACTTGTTATAAAAGTAGTCTTTTTGTATTCTTACGAACGGTGTGCAAATGTAGAAATTCTGTTATTGATCTTCAAACATGATTCTAGATTCATTCTCATATCTAGAACTCTTGCTTTTGCATACTTGTTAATTTGATTTCAGTAAATCAGTTATTGGTAACACACTTGATTCTTGGCTTTTCTAAAAGGCAGCAGAGTTAGAAATTGAGGCCTATCCTTTACTGGACGAGTTAACGTCAAAGATCAGTACATTAAATTTGGAACGTGTTCGTCGCTTGAAAAGTAGACTTGTTGCCTTGACTAGGAGAGTTCAGAAGGTACTGTCCATACACGTTTTCTTCATGATTGCAAATGAAACTGAACATACTTTCTACTCTTGGTCTTGTTTATCGGTTTTGCTTCTATTACTTGCATATATTCAGGTTAGAGATGAAATAGAGCAGCTAATGGATGATGATGGCGATATGGCTGAAATGTACCTCACAGAGAAGAAAAGTCGGATGGAGTCATCATTTTTTGGAGATCATCAGTCTATGGGATATAAATCAATTGATGCCGCATCAATTTCTGCACCAGTTTCTCCTGTTTCTTCACCTCCTGATGCTCGGAGGCTTGATAAATGCTTGAGCATTGCAAGGAGTCGACATGAAAGCATGAAAAGTACAGAAAGTGCTACAGACAGTATAGAGGAGCTTGAGATGTTGCTGGAAGCTTACTTTGTGGTAATTGACAGCACTTTGAACAAGTTGACATCGGTAAACACATTATTGTCTTTGTAAACTCTTTCTACCTTTCTCCATCAAATAGTTACTCAACCATTCTTTCTCATTGCAGTTGAAAGAGTACATTGATGACACAGAAGATTTCATAAACATCCAACTAGTATGTTTTTTTTCTCATTTTCTCATTTGTATTTTTTTTTGGATCGATCATTTGTATTAATTTGTTGTCTAAATGTCTTTATTAGTCCTTTTTATCCTATTTTGTCTTTCTTGATTCTAATTATTGTATTACCGATAAACCTCAGGGGAAGGTAGAAGGTGGGTAGCTTCAATTTTAGTTGTGTAGGAAATAAGTGGTAATATATTTAATAACAACTGTTTCCTTACTAAAGCATATTCCTCTGCTTCTGCGAGGGACTTAGAAATTTCAAGTCTCTTGTACCACGTGTTATGTGACTTGTTTCATTTCAGTGTTCTAGATCATAGAGGGCAAAATTGTACACCATGCCTGCATTTTTATTTTATGGTTTTGCTGATCAGGAAATATAGTTAAATATTGTAAAAGCTGACTGAAGTTTTGTTTGTAGGACAATGTACGAAATCAGCTGATCCAATTTGAGCTTCTACTCACAACGGCGACATTTGTGGTTGCCATTTTTGGCGTGGTAGCAGGAGTGTTTGGGATGAACTTTGAAATCCCATTATTTGATGTACCCTCCGCATTCAACTGGGTCCTTACAATTACAGGAATTTGTGGGATCTTGATATTTAGTGCGTTTGTGTGGTTCTTCAAATACAGAAGGCTCATGCCCCTATAGGAAGCTGAAGATGGTTTCCGTGGTTAACATTATTGTTTAGCTTTGCATTTTTTACATGCAGAGAAATTCTTTCAAATTCAATTTTGAATCAATTGTAGGCCATTCCTTCAAGTATTCTCTGTATATTTATTTAAGACAGTTATTAGTAGATTAGCAACATAAGTCCATATTTGAGTGTCATGTTCGGTTATGAGGATAAAGGCCCTCCTACATGTCACGTGTTCGAATCAGATATTGGGCAACATAAAACTTGTGGTACTTTTCTGGACTTGTTTTTCAGCCCCTGGATCGTATAATGGTATGATATGATCCAAAATAAGAACACTGTTTATGCCTACGAATGGAACTATGGAAGTGTTGTTCACTCATGGCATTCCAATTTTGTTTGTCCTAGTAAGTTCCATGTGAAGAAAGCTTTCACCTGGTACAAGTACAAAATATTTCCACTTAAACTGCTTTACACATAGAAAGAAACAAAATGTTTGGTTCCTACCTTCATCAGCTCTTTCTTTGGTTTCTTCTCCTGGAAAAGATAAAGTTCCAAAACAGATGAGCGTGAATATATCAGGTATACGATTCTGTTTGAATGGTTCTGTTGTGAAAAGAAAGGACAGTGACGGCTGCATTGTTTGTTGATCAAAATATCAGAGTTCCGGCCACATGTAATTTAGATCCCCCTAAGCACGTGTTGCTGAAGTAAAGAAAAAGAGAGATAGCTTACCAAATGCTTGCTAATAAGAAAGC